>VDFB02256132.1:132028294-132644403 GCA_007258455.2 Sequoia sempervirens | reverse complement strand
GGAGCACGGCCAAAATTATGCTTTTTAGGAAGTGCCCACTTACAAAATTAGTAAAAAATCAAATATTCATTAAAAAATTATCAAAAAAATCATGCATCAACTAGATACTGTTAGCTAACTTTTGACTGTAGCTATTTTAAAAATACTACAAAAAATTTCACTGTGCTAGGGTCATACAAGAGTTGCTATGTTATTTTTTTTTGACAAAAACAACAAAAAATTGTGTACATCCCTCTTTTGAACCCCTTAATCTCAACCATTTTCAAAATAAATTAGTTTAGAAAGTAGACTCGGATCACTTTGATCCTTATTTTTGTTCCATCTCAAAATTTTGAGTGTAGCCATCCTCAATTTCACGTCCAAGGTCAGTATTTCTTGATTTCAGAAAAAAGTGGTGACTTAAGCCCCCTTTTTGGAAACCATCTTGGTGCACTTACCCTTATGCTATGTTGGAAAACACACTATGATATACAAACAATAAACTAAGAATGAATAAAATACAAAACATAAATAGAAAGGCTGAATCAGAGTGCACCTAGGAAAGATTTGAGGAATCTAGAATAGTCTGAATGTTGTCTAAGATTACTAAAAATCAACAGTGGGACTCATTCACCTAGGGTGGCGAATTAGTCCTTCTTTTGGTGAAATCTGTCGGGAACTAGTTTCTAACTGTCGGGATCCGAAATCTGACAAAACCTAGAATTTTTAGTCCTAAGGTGGGACTCATTTGTCACTGGTGGCGAATCAATCCTCTCCCAAAATTCTGAGAAATCAGGAGACAACTTTGCAACACCAGATCTGGAAATGTCTGTTTGTCAGGGTGTTGAAGTCAATTCTACAGGAAACAGACAAAAAACCTTCTCCAAGCTTGAAATATGATTGATTTGACTTGAAGCACCTAGTTGACTTGTTAAATCTGCACACAAAAGTCTGCAAACACACAAGCAAGAGGGGAAAAATGGTTGAGGGTTAGCAAATAGGGGTTTTCCTTCGTCAAACCCCACTTTGGTAATCAAACCTTTAATGAAATAATGAAATGCAAGAGAATGATAAACAAATAACATGCAAATGCTATCAACTTACCAAACCCTTGTTGATGAAAATTTGAAGTTGTATCAATGGATGCTCCACAATGCTTGAATAGTGCTTGATTTGATGTTGTAAGGTGCTTGAATGCTTGGATGTGATGTGAGATTGAATGCTTGAATGAATGGGGGATTGTAGGAGATGTAAAATGAAGTGAAAATCACTTATTTATACAACCGTGTGCCTTAGTAACCCATTAATACCTCATCAGAGGTTGACATCAAGTGTTTTTGAATGAAAACCTGAAAGGAATTTTGGAATATTTTGAATTTGGAGCCAAGGGGGACTCATTCACCACCCATGGCGAATGGGTCCTACCTAGGACCTGAAAATGGGTGTTGGGAATTATCTTGTATTTAATGTTATTTGTCGGGCTTACATTAAAAAATACACTTAATTAAACCATATAAGGGCATAAAGGGGTCAAACAAAGCATAAGAAGGGGATAAATAGTGAAGTTATGCCTAGAAAAGCATGAAAGCTTGTTACAAGATTTTACAACACTTCAAAATAGGACTTGATTAGTGATGAAAAGGTGATTTTTAGGTGAATTGTAATGAATAAAGTATAGAAAAGTGTAGAAATGTTTTACAACACTTCACAACACCTTCACAAGATGTCATTGCTTGAATTTTAGTACCTAAATATGCATGTTCAAGCCATGTTACAACATTAAAACAAAGAAAAATAGATCAAACATCATGAAACAAGACCTAAAAGGCCATGAAAATGACAAGGGGCCATTTTTCTATGGCACAACAACACATAAACAAATTCATAAAAACAAAATCACATAGAAGAAGAATGAAAGACATAAGAGAGAAGAAACATCATATTTATGTGGGGAAAAGTCTTTCGGGTAAAAAACACCACACTCCAAAACATAGAGCCATTATATTATTCAGCAACAAGTGTACAAGTTACAATACAATATCAAGCTCATGGCTTTTACAAGAGATTTACATCTTGTTCCATCTCTGGAGAAAATTCGGTAGCATAATCCCTGTGTGTAACACTCTCTTGAATCAACTCATCAAGCAAAGTCTCATATTTATAAAGCTTACAATGCAAAAATTAGAAATTTCTAAATCGACTACCAAAGGATTAATATAAACTCAACACGAAAATAGAAAATTCCTTCATGCACAACTCCTCCTGTAAAATCAACTTTCCAACTTGAATCCTCATCAGAAAAAAAGAATTGCAAGTTGTAACTCACGAGACAACATGATAAAATTAGCAACATTTAAAAATCATTCTATGGAAAAATCAAAGGTTGAGACACCTTCATTTCCCTAACACTTCCCTGATATTGGGATTTCAAATCATTTTCACCTGGTGTGCTAAAATGTGTGGAGGAGCAATCATCTCTGACTTTATACCCAGGCCCTCTTCTTCTCGCAAAAAGAAGAGCCAATGCTAAGGATTTGTGGGCCAATTTGGATGGTATATCATATTCCAATGGAAGTGTTTGCAATGAATAGAATCTTTGAGGAGGGAAAATAAGAAGAGGAAGTGCAGTAAGTAGCATGAGTACATAGGCATAAGGCAACGCCCATAGGGAAAATGGGCTGCCAAAATTAGAGACCCAATTAAGGGAATGAGGGTTTTTCTTGGCACTTACAACATTGCTAAAGATGCAGCGAGGACTTATGATCGAGATGCTTTTAAGATCAAAGGAACCAAAGCCAAGCTCAATTCCCCCAAATAGAGCCATCGCCAAAAGATAATGGTCTAAGTTTAAAGGAGCATGTAATGGAAGTTGAAGCCGCTTGTGGATCTAGATCAACACAAGAGTATCTTGAATATTTGGAGGCAGTGTTGGAGCTGAAACCTACGATCCAATGTACAAAAACTCAAGGTGAAAGCCCCCGCTCCTCCTCTAATGTTGATAGTAGCCCTACTTCTGATTTAGGCCCTATTTTTCTCAATTGGATTGGAGATGAGGACAAAAGCTTTGGTTTACTTTGTGAAGTAGCCCATGCAATGGATTATTCAGAATTTCAAGAGGAAGAGAATAATGTATTTAGTATAGAGGATGATGAATGGGTAATGAATTCGTATAGGGCTACATAGTTGTTGGGTATGTATCCATGTCCTCCACTGGGAAACACAGATTTTCAAAGCCAAAGTCCTTCGTATAGTTGGGAGAGTGTTGATGACAATGGCCCGTGTGATTGTAGCTTATGAAGTTAGATTTTTTGGTAGTGTACTATAATATAATGTTGTTTGGTTGTCCTTGTAAAATCTTGTTTATGTACATAATGAGATCATTTCTAGTAAACAACTCATTTCATTTCATCTGGGTATCTTATCCTTTCACAGTAGACATCTTAGTCTCATTTTTTGCTGTCTCTCTACAGATTCGTCTCAAAGCATATTTTTCTTTTTTCTTGATGATATGGTGAAGAATCAAGGATCCTTTAGTTTCCTTGTTTACTCAAAGCATCAATAGGAAGTTCTAAAAGCTAGAATAGTCATGGTGCTTCCCACTAAACAGTCCTTTGATCCTTCCCCAAACATCCAAGAAATCCTTCAATCCCCCATTTATGGATTTCAACTCATTTTCTCTAAAAGCAAGTTAGCGATAAGTGATTTCATCTTTGGCTCTGCACAACACCATTACTACTTGTGGCAACAATTAATTTTTTTCTAAGATTCTAAATAAAGAACGAAGTAATAAGATACATTAATCTTCTTCTTTAATTTTAACATCTATTGAAATTAGTTGACTCAAAAGTAAGTTAAAAGCATTTAAATGTTTTGAAACAAAATCATATTCCTTTCTTTTCAAACAATACAAATATCTTTTGAGATACAATTTATTTGTTAGACTTTTGGTTTGATAAATATCACCCATCCTCTTTCATGGTGCAAATGTGATGATCTCTTTTGAGACATTCAAGATGACATAATTTACAAAACATAATCAAATGGTTTCTCGTGCCTTCTTGTCCATCCCTTTCCAATCTTCATCAATCATTCTATTAGGCTTTCCTTCCTTTGTAACAAATTTCAACTGATCTATCTCTTTCAAGAGATCCTCAATCTGCAACTTCCACAATTCGTACCTAGTTGGACATTAAACTTGTCTTGATCTTTGAAATAGAGATAAAGCCCATGGTTTCAATAACTTACTACTCTAAAAAATCACTTAATTCAAATCTTTTACTATAATAAAGTGTTACACCCCAATTGTGTATTTACTATTACTATTATTATGTGGGGTAAATGTGAATGTAATCTGAATTTTGAAGATGAATAAATTGTGCTTACACTTTGTTTTCCATAAATTTATGAATGAATGTTATTTCATTTAATGTTATTTGAAGAAATGCATATATGTGAAGTGGGTGGTTATTGAATTGATAATCTAACTATGGAGATGCATTATGTGTAATGCATATTTTTTGAACAGTTGACTACCATGCATGTGTTAGTGGATGCAAGTTTATGTTCATTCCTCCAGGCAGAGGGGAAGTATCACTTAGGATAAGATCTTGGTCGAGTAACCAGTAACATAACCTATTTGAGATTGCGCACACTCACAGTAGAATTGTTGAGTCAAGTTATTATGTTGGGAGTTGTGAAGTCATCCTTAGTTTGATGTGTATGCATTAGTAAGGGTCTTGATTACTATTGAGTGAATTATTGGGTGATGCTTATATGTTTGAGCTTTTGAGTACTTTCCTTTATTTCTATTCTTGTGTTGATGAGTTAAACACATGTGGAATGTATGTATATGTGTACATAAGCATGTTGATGATAGACCATATGCATGAAGGAACGTGTACATGAGGGTACATAGGTAGATGTACCAATGCACATTTATGAACGAGTTGCTTATGTGCATGGAACTATCAAATGGACCTAACGACATGTATATGTATATGTATAGATATATCGCACATAGGTACTTATCAATACGATAGTAATTGTGTATGAGTATTGTGTACAATCGAATGTGTATATATATATATGATATATACATATATCCATATGGATACATACATTGATACACACGTATGCTTGGCAAATGGACATGCCCATACCAATGTATTTATATATGTACACATACACATACATGTACATAGATGAATATATATACACACAATTGATGTAGTTGTTATTACTACGAGAATATTAACTTGTTTGTATTCATTTATATACTGAATGTATACATACTTTATTGTCATAAGATATATATTTATATATATAAACATATATAAACATATATATATATATATTAGTGTAGATATACATATATATATGTATATGTAAATATATGAATACATATTTAAATATGATTATATGCTTGGCGGTCAATTAACATAAGCAATGCTTAGAGGCTGAATTATTACTTAAACATAGGCCGATTGTGTATGACATATACAAAGCATTGAAAAGGCTGAATATAATGTATGTTGGCAAACGAATAAAGATCAAACTATATGTAATATATAGTGTAGCAAATAAGTCGATATGGAGAGTATGACTTAGTCGATGCTTGAGGTAGAGTACATTTGACTTAGTAAACAACAATTACTCTTGGGGCACCCTATCATATGGTGATGGATTTATAACAACAACAAAGTAAATGTAAATGCATGTTAATAGGAAAATATTACAGCCAAGTAAGGAATTGGTCAAAGCTAATTTATGAGATAAAGTGACTTATTATTCCTTTATTTTCTATTGTGTATGGACTTAATCAACTTGTGCAATGTGTTACATTTTAAATATGATTGATTCAAAAGTGTTAAGTCGCATCTGAAATATAGAGAGATGGTTGCTTGCTTGACGCCATAATATGAAGTTCTATATACTGTAGAAGTCTATTTTGGGAACAATTCGAATGTCACCATTTGATCATGTGTAGATTGAAATAGTCATTAAGCTACTGTCAAACTTAGAGGGCGACTTGTAGCTTATTTTGTTGAGTAAACTCTTTACTTGTTGCCACCTATTTTCCAAGTGAAGTGAGTCGACTTGCATGGTTAGTGCTATTAATTTACATGCTTTTCTATAAGCTGTGTGGTCTCATTTTTGCTATATAAATAGAGAGGTAAAACTCTCATTTGGGACACATTCCATTTGCATTATATTCCATTCTACTCTACATTTTCTAATTTGCAATATTCTACTGCATTCTGAGTGAGCTTTGAGTATTTTGTGAGAGCCTTTTGTCATTTGAGAGAAGTATATTATCAACTTGAGAGAGAGGTTTATTGAAGCATTGCTTGTGAGATCAAAGCAAAGATAGTTGTTGTTTTGGAAAGCTATGCAACAATCAATCAATTGGACACGTGTATTATAGGCATGAGAACAATCTTCCTTTATTTGTCTTTGTTTATAAAAGATTGATTCTTGAGTGTTTAATTCATCTATTGAGATTACTTGCATTAGGGAAATATAGCATTTGCTTTGAAAGGAAATAGAAGTTGTTTATGCTATTTTGTGAAGTGCTTGTAATTAATCCATTATAGGAGGAATTGTTTTTCATAGGTATTATTATACTAGATATGATTAAATGAGGGTAGCTTAATGGTTACTCATAGCTAAGTAATTTATTATACTAGATAGCTAGTGGGTTAATCTTGGGATTGTTTGTCCATTGAAGGGAGAGAAATTTTACATATGCCTTATGAGTAGAATTACCCTAGGGTATGTAAGATAATTCATAGGTTAATTCTGGGGTTAAAGATTTCCCATGGGAGGGATTACCTATGCATAGATTATAGTGGCCTTAAGTCAAAACGAGCTTAAGTAGTGTAAGTGAATAAATGACTATCACTCAAAGTATTGAGTGAGAACACTTTGGCTAGTGTAGTTTGATTACCTTTGGCTCCACTATCAGCTCACCATGTCCATGTAGTGCATGCTAGTT
The DNA here is from genome assembly GCA_007258455.2 of Sequoia sempervirens. Taxonomy (NCBI): domain Eukaryota; kingdom Viridiplantae; phylum Streptophyta; class Pinopsida; order Cupressales; family Cupressaceae; genus Sequoia; species Sequoia sempervirens. Next base: position 132,637,430 of record VDFB02256132.1, on the reverse strand, counting down.
GCAGATTGTAGGGTTACAAGTTCTAGTCATGTAGGGCACAACACTAAGCTTAGTGTGGTTTTTGTATGAGGTTACTCCACCAATCTCTTCATCGAAGGGTAGGGCCATTTATCATACAATAAATGTGTGGGGGACCGCATATGAGTTTGTGGTTGGTAGAAAAGTGCTTTAGTGATGCTTCTCCTCATCAACAAGCGACAAAAGGCCAAGGTTTTGAAAGGTGGATCTTGGACAATCTATATCTATTGCTTTGAAGCTCGGTCGAGCTATGTATGTACTTGTACACATTCTTGGAATATTGTAATATGTGAAATTATTATATTGAAATTGAATCCTTGTTGTATATTGTTATGGCATCTATGTTCATTTGTTCTCAATAAAGAAATGAATTTTTTTATTGCAATGGCTTGTTACATAGTTTATTTACTCACAAAGTGAAAACTTAGGAAAAATTACTTTAATGAACGGTTGGCATGTTACATAAAGAAACCGCAACACTTCAAGAAAGGCATCCCCTTTTCAATAGAACCAAATCTTTGATACCAAATATTATAAAACAAGGTAAAGTACTAAAAATAAATTCTTGTTAACAAAGCATACAAATCTTAAATATTGATAATGCCATCATTTCATTAACAATAAATTAGATGCATAGAAGTGTAAATTATCAAATAAAAAAGTAAAGCATAAGATTTAAACACATGGCATCATATGTACATGGGGTTTAACCCCTTCAAAAGAAATCCACCATGAAAGAGAGCACAATTCTGTAAAGTAATGTTTAAATAAAGAGTACATAATCAACAAACTTCTCCCTTTAATTTGACAACATTTCAACAGTACCCACGCACTTGTAAAGAACCCATAAAACCTCTATCTAATGCATACAATATATAGAGAAGAGTTGAGAGGAAACCAAAAGAAAATTCTTAAGACTATGACCACCAAAAACTATGGTATGGAAAAAACTTAATGCCCCTATGTGATAAATCTTAATGCATCCATGAATAGAGAACATAACTCACAAGCATCTTTGAACACTCCACTTTATGGGCATACTCCCCTAAAAATAATGCTTCAAAATGTGAGACATAATGTGTGGGACCCACTTGATAATGGAGAAGATGCTCCATTCTCTCTCTCTCTTAACACTTAGGAATGTGAAAGTGTTGTTAATGAGCTCTAATCAATTTGTAACAACCAACATCATACTCCACCTTCCTCCTTGAATAAATTACAATAATTATTCCAATTCAATTGAGAGGTTAATTATCTTTGTCAGCTACATGGGCATACAAGAACCCATTCCAAGGAAGCTGGAGTTGCAACATTATACATTAAAATATAAATTAGTTATTGCAGTATCCTAATAGAATGAATAAATCCTAAGGCCAAACCTTAGGAGGTGTAAGAATATTTTTGGTTCACCAAAAATGTAAAGAAATAAATATTCTTTACATGTATTATCTAATATTTTTAATAAACACAACCGATTAAGGGTATGTGCAGGATGATGATGGGCCAAAAAGTGGCGATATGATGCGTATGTGTAGGGTATGTGGCTGACTACTTTTTTTTACCCAAAATTGATGAAACGAAAAAGGGTTTTTAAAGGAGATTCTCAGCTTTCCACCAATATAAATTATGCTTTACTTTGAATTTAATAAATAATTATTATTCATTTTCTATTTGAATTACGACTAAAGTCCTTATTGATAAGTTGTTTGAAAAAAATCTATAGCTTTCAAACAAGTATCACATTTTTGAATCTGAAACATGTGTCACATTCTATGCTTTGCATACTATATGATTAAAAAGAATTGAATTTTATGAAGTTTTGACCAAGTTAACATGGTCGACATATGAGTTTTATATTTTTTAAAAGTTGTAATAAAAATTAATTAATTATTTACTTGGAAAAAATTACAAAAAAATATGCATCACATCTGAACATGAGTCCTCTACTTATATCTAAAATCTTATAAAAAAATATTATCATTTTATTGTGGTTAGGGTGGTCAGACAGACACCTACTTATTTTTTCCCTGAAATTTAAGTACTACTGCATTGAAATTTCAAATTTTCACCAAATAGAATATTTTTTTTAAAATAAACCTTGCAGTTTAAAAACTACATTCAATTTCTATAGATTCTATTCTTACATATTTTTGAAATAATATAGATAACTTATTCAATTTTTTTTGTCAAGTTGCCTAGCTCCAATTTTTCTGAATTTTTCGCCACTTAAGGGCTGGTTTTTTCCATGATGATCCTGCACATACCCTTAAGCACACATTAACCTAGACAATAGAGTTGGATTAATGATTGTGATAAATATTTAGAAATTGAATGTGAGGTTTAGGTATACTTAGCTCTACAAATGATGATGTAGAACATTATTAATTCCATGTTGAATCTATTCTCCACTACCCAAAAATTAATTCGCTTAGTCTGATGGATATGTTAGATCACACAATCTTATATTTTTGTGTGGTTTGATCTCTAGCATTATGGGTTCAATCTCAAGTACCATGGATTTGAATTGATGTGTGGAACTGATCCATGGTGTACACAAACAATTTGACATAATGTGGCACAATAGGCTAGCTTGCCTTCACCTTATCAATAGCTAAATGTGTCAAGGTGGTGTTTAGGAACACCAATAGGGAGATTATTGGATCAATAGGTAAGAAATTTCTCCTAAGTTAACTCCTTGGCAAGCTAGATTAATGAAAATAAGAAATATCGAAGACAAGATTCACCAACATCCAAGTGGCTTATAGAAAATCGAAATGTGTTCTAGATGTTCTTTTTATTCTCAAAATATGACACATTTTCCCTCTAAAATTAAATGCACATTGAATACCTTTAAATATCAAGATATTTTGACATATACCAATTGTATATTTTAGCAAAAAGCTTAATGATGTAAATGCAAGTACTCAACTTATGACCATGTTGTATATAATAGTACAAGCACTAAGGAAGTGGAGGCACTACCTCCTGTCCAAGGAGTTTGTCCTATATATAGACCATTAAGTGCTACAATTTATCAATAGTTAAAGTACATTGAATCAGAGGCATGGAATGGGTTGAATATCTAGAAAGTTGCAAATTCATACTCAAGCACACAAACAAGGATTCAAATAAGGTAATTGATGCACTAAGTCAAAGGTGTGCTTTGATGAGAGAAACACACATAAGAGTCATAAATTTTGATGTACAACATGAGCAATATGCACAATATGAGGACTTTCATGTAGTTTTGAAGGTGCAAATAGAGCCTAAGCAAGTGAAGCAAACAAAGTGGTTAGATTATTTTCTATAGGATGGATTGTTATTTAAGGGCATGCAAATATACATATTGAAGGGGCCAATATATGAAAGCCTCAAAAGGGGAAGTGTAGTGGGGGATTAGTCAATCACTTTGGTTTAGAAAATATTGTGGTGCAACTAAGTGGGGGATACTTTTGTCCTTACATTATGGCAGGTGTCAAGAAGTTTGTGTAGCAATTTATAGTTTTTTTATTAGTTGAAGGGAGAAGAAAAAATATAGGGATGTGGGCCAATGATTCCTAGTCCTTGACATGCCATGTAAACATCTAAGTTTAAGTTCTTGGATCACTAAGGACCCATAGTGGCTAACTTGATTTTTGTGGGGGCAACTTAGTTTTCAAAGATGGTGTGATTCATAACCTATTGGAAAACTAGTGAAGCCTTTCAAAGAGGTGGTGTGTCTTCATGGGTTTCTCCTCACCATTGTCTCATGTCAATCTACATAAATTTTGGGGGGAATTTTTGGAAGGCATTATGGAATAAGGTGGACAGGAAGTTGTAGTTCAATGTAGTATATCATCAATAGATTGATGGACTTGAATAAAGGTGGTTAATATGATCCTTGGCGACCTATTATGATGCTTAGTAAGGGAGAAGCTAGAACTCTAGGATTTAGTCTTAGTGCAATCTAAGTTCATACACAACAACTCAATAAATTGAAGTACTAGTATAATTCCATTTTGGGTTGTTTATGAAAAGCTAAGGGGGTTGTAGAGTTGTGTGACATGTTGAAAGAATAGAGTAAGGGGAGGAGCTTGTAGAGTACACGTACAAGGTTCATGAGAAATCACAAAAGTAGCTGGAGAAGAATAATATGCAATATAAAGAATACACAAACAAAGGGAAATGAGAAATAGAATTTTAGGTCAAAGATCAAGTGTTAGCACACTTGCATAAGAAAATGTTTCGTAAGGGCATGCATCGGAAACTAAAGTGGAAAAAGATAGGACCATGCAGATAAAATTACTTGAGGGAGTTGACACATCACTAATATTCAATGGGTTAGACCTATATCCTTATAAGGAGGAGATGGATGGTGAGGACAAAGAAAAGCACAAGCAAAGACGTGGAGGGGTAAATTAGAGTATAAGAATGTGTAAAGAAATAGAGAAAGTGCTTGACACTAGAGTCAAAAGAATGCACCAAAGGAAATACAAAGAATAAGTGGAAGGGTCTTGGGGTGAAGGACTCAATGTGGTTGAGTGCAATAGAGTTTGCTTGATATTGCAAGATCGCTAGCATTGCACATGAGAAGGGGCTCATGGTTTGTTTTTCTTGTCTAAAATAATGTTGTAGGGGCAACCCAACCATGAAAACAACAATCAAGGGGAGTGGTTACAATGAAGGAAAGATGGCAAGAAGGGCAATTAAGGATCTATGATCAACTACTGATTGGGTGGTAACATAACTTAAATATTAATGTAGGTATGTGGTAGGTATATTTGAAATTGGAGCAACAAGTGTAACTAGTGTTGGGGATGCAAATTTGATACTAAGAAAATATATATGATAAAAGATAGAGATAAGTTAAAAGACTTAAGACAAGAATTTTTTTTAAATATTATAGACAAATTACACTAAAAAGATCTTAATTAGTTCGAAACACTCTTTGTGATGACTACTCATAAATACAACCAGTAAATCAGATTTGATTGCAAATGACATGGATGCATGCATGACACATGCCTACACATGTCCACCAAACAAGGCTCTAACGTATACATCCAAATAAGTTGGTCCTCCACTTGAAGGGCTTTACCCACCCGGTCTTTTACAAGCTCATATTCTTAACCCACTCTTACAACGTCATAGGCCTATATCACGGAACAGACCGATTCTGATGTGGACGTATCTCTTAATTATAATTATTTCCTTACAATATTTTTTAAGAGATACCTGACAAATATATATATACCGGCTAATTTCATAAACCGCTAGTTTGAGTTGTATCTGGATACTGGGTGTGATTTAAAATTCTTTTATTCACTAAGTTGCTTCCTCTTTCAATGCACCTGGGATTTATCTTTGAGTTGTATCTGGATACTGGCTGTGATTTAAAATTCTTTTATTCACCAAGTTGCTTCCTCTTTCAATGCACCTGGGATCTATCTTGCCCCCTCACAAGGACGCAACTTGCAAATCCACGTCACTACCCTGTTGCTTATCCCGTGAGCCCATGGCTATAAAGTCCTGCCTCGCCTGTTATTGGGAATTCAAACCATTTTCACCTGGTGTGCTAAAATGTGTGGAGGAGCAATCATCTCTGGGTTTATACCGCCTTCCTCTTCTCGCAGAAGAGGAGCCAATACTCAGGATATTTGGCCCAATTTGGACACTATTTCATATTCCAATGGAAGCGTTTGCGATGAATTGGAAGCCCCGAGGAGGGTAAATAAGAAGAGGAAATGCAGTAAGCAGCATGAGTACAGAGGCATAAGGCAACGCCCATTGGGAAAATGGGCTGCGGAAATTAGAGACCCAATTAAGGGAATGAGGGTTTGGCTTGGCACTTACAACACTGCCGAAGATGCAGCGAGGGCTTATGATCGAGAGGCTTTTAAGATCAAAGGAGCCAGAGCCAAGCTCAATTTCCCCATAACAGAGCCGCCGCCAAAAGATAATGGTCAAAATTTAGAGGAGCGTCTAGCGGAAGTTGAAGCCGCCCCAAAGGCTGTGGATGCATCGACAAGGGAGTATCTTGAATATTTGGAGGCGGTGCTGGAGCTCAAACCTCAGATCCCATGTACAACAGCTTATGGTGAAAGCCCTTGCTCCTCCTCTAGTGTCGATAGCAGCAGCCTTGCTTCTAATTCAGACCCTGATTTTTTCAATTGGGGCAGAGATGAGGACAAAAGCTCTGTTTTACTTTGTGAAGCAGCCCATGTAATGGATTTTTCGGAGTTTCAAGAGGAAGATAGAAGTGTGTTTAGTATAGAGGATGATGAATGGGGATTGAATTCCTACAAGGTTGCTGAGATGTTGGGTATGTATCCATGTCCTCCACTGGTGAGCACAGATCTGCAAAGCCAAAGTCTTTCGTATGGTTGGGAGAGTGTTGATGACAATTGCTTGTGGGATTGCAGCTTATGACGTTTGATCTTCTGGGTAGTATATTATAATAGATTGGAGTGTGGCTGTGACTAACTTTGTGTTCCTTGTGAAATCTTTGTTTATGTACATAATGAGATCATTTCTGGTAAACAGCTTGTTATATTCATCTGGGTATCTTGTCCTTCCACAGATGAGATCTCAATCTTTTTTATCTAAAGAAGTGTCTGAAAACTTCATTAGTGAGCAACCACACATCACAGAATGTGATTCAAAATATTTGATGTAAACAAATCATCCGTAATTAAATAAAAAAAAACACAAAACACACTTTTATCAATATGAACTGTGAAAATTTAATTTCTTTAATAAAAAATCTCAAGAAATCAATAGACAGTTCCGAAAGGAAAAACATTCACAATGCTTCCCACTAAACAACACACTTTTGATTGGCCTGGTAGAAGCACTGGTAGATTATAATTTTAATTTTCTAGTCCTATCCGCCTCATTTGGTTTTCAGTTTATCTTTATTAGAGCAACCTCATAAAAAGTTACTGTTTTAACCCTTTTTTTCCAGTAATCACTGTAAGGTAAGGGACTCATTTAACAATGGTGAAAAGTGCTGCACTTCACTTTTTCGTTTTGGTATGATTGTCAATGCATACAAATTATATATTTCAGTATAAAAGTTAATAGGAAAATTGAATTTTGCTTCATTTCATCTTTATTCATATTTTAATGATCAATTCCAATTTTCTATTTATCCATCATTATCTTAAGTCAGGCATGTCAATACAAAACTAAACTAATTTAATTTTGGAGACATGAAAATGATTCTAGAGTTTACAAATTTAAATTCAAAAATTGGCTTGCACTAACTCTCTTTGAGTCAAATGTATGAATACAAAACTAAACTAATTCAACTTTGGGAGCATGAAAATGGCTTAAGTGTTTACAAATTTAAATTCAAAATTTGGGCTCACATTAACTCCCTATAATATAATTTAAATGCAAAAAATGTTAACTTTTATATTATAAGGTGTTGTATGAGGACAAACCCTAATTCACTTTAATCCATCAAGGAAGATCCAATGCACAAGCCCTAATTGAAATTCACATTATCACTCAAGGAGTATCACAGAGCATGAATATTGCATCATTAGCTTATATTATTACCCTAGATATCACTACATGTTTTCTAGCTATCTTCAATTAGTTATACTAAACCATTGAATCAACAACACAAATTTAATCAAAGGAGAATATTCCTTTCCTAGCATACTCCAAAATAGGGTTTGTTGATGCCACTCATTGTAGGTAGCAAATTCCAAATATCAAGGCAAGGAAGTTCTAAATGTCGACTTGTGTGCAAATCATTTTCACATTCTAGGTTCATATAAATGAGCACAGTGATAAGTTTGCAAGCACAAAATTGAACCAAAACAACAAATGAAGAATTTGTTAGTATTAAATGCATTCATTTGATCATTTCAAGAGCACTAATAAATTAGTGAATCAATTAGAAACATTTGTCACAAGGAGTCTTCAGTAAGCCTAGAGATAAGTATTAATTTTTATCATTTATTTCAATAGCATTATCGATCCCATCTCATTAATTCTCAGTGTATTTATGGATTGTCACTTCAATTATTTATTTGCCCAAATTAATAGAAAAAAATTATATTTCCCTTTTCATTTTGGTGATCATGTTCGATCTTGCACCCCCTTAAGTCTCAGCCTTAGTATTTTTATTTTAGTTTTCAAGTTGAGACTATTTTTTTGAGATTTATATAGGACCCTTTACTTTGTTTCACATTTTTATTTTTTAAATAAATTTGTATATTGAGTTTATGCCAAAATTTCATTGTAATCCTGCTTTTCCTTTAAGGAGAAGTTCTCGTCTCAATCTAACAATGGATCAAAACTTTAACTATTCATGGCATACTTGTTGGTATCATGAATAGTAATCACTCGGGACAAATAAATACACATGATTTTAATTTTTTGTATAATTACTTTCTCACGAGATTGCCAATTGCACTAGTGTTGCTTCATCTACACAGTTGGTTGGTGCTCTTTACAATTTATTGATAGATAAGCCCTTTGGTCTATAGATTTTCAAGTTATTGGTGCTAAGGTTAGATCTTTTAGCTCTTTCAATAGTGTATCTTCCCTTACCTATGATAGCTTGTTCCTCCATTATAACCCCCTATGTTTCTCATAATATCCCTGCTAGTATGGTACTTGCTCATCATGTTCATCTAATATCATTACTAGCTCTCACCCAACTAGTTTCCCATCTCCTTACCATATTCACCCTTCTAATGCCACTCCTTCATGTCTTATCCTACTATTGACATATCTTCATGTTATGTTACTAGTGTCACACCTCCCTCTTACAGTTCTAGCATCCCTACCACCTATTACACTCCTTTTTAGTGTCATATTTTACAATCTTCTTTTATCCTTGTCATTGTTTATCATGTTTCCATCACTACTAATCCTATCACCACCCTTTTTGCACCATTTAAAATTCATGGGAGTAGAGAGAAAATTTGACCATGCCTAATAGATAGGATAGATATATGGTTATGTTCAAACACAATACCCTCTTTCTTTTTAGATAGTGACTTATCCATTAGTTGTTTTTGCGGCACTGACTATGAGTGCCCAACTAATTATGACTAGGTTCTTTATTCTTCTCATATAAACTCCCAATATTGGCATTTTAACATGCCATCATAGTAATATCCCAAATATCTATCCTCCTTGAAGGTTTCCACCTCTTACCCTTTCTATTTTTCTTAGGTATCACACTACAAAGCTTTAGAGCTCATTTTCTTACATTTGAGGGGATTTTAATAGTTTTAATGACATCCAAACTAATATTTTATTGTTTTAACACATTTAAATATTCAAGATCTTCAAATAAATTATCAATAAAATTAGATCTTAGAGTCAAAATTTATTAACTCTAAAATGTGTTTGGAGAAAACACCATTAGATATAGGACTGTGAGTGAATAACACATTGATCCTAACACTAAATGTATGATCTCTCTAATAGATGAATGACTTAAACTATATTTCAATCTTGTGTTCTATTTTGGGCGAGTCTAGGTTGGGTTCATAGTCACATATCCATCCTTTGTATCTAAACACAATCCTATGTAATTATGTGATGCCTCTCTCTAACTAGCATGATTGATTTTCAGGTTTTGATCTAATTCTATAGATCTAACTTTTAGAGGCCCATTTAAGAATAATTTGGTAAGTTTCCCAATATGTCACAAGGGGACATGTTCTTTTAGGTCAACCAATGAAAATACATGTATAGTATAAAAATAACATTATTTAGAGATGCATATGCTTCTAGAATGATCATGCAAATATAGAATCATTTTAGTGCACCAAATTAAAATGTTTCCTTCCCTAAATGCAAATAATAACTTGAATGATAAGAGAGTATAATATATGAAAATTAATGGATTGAATATTTTTAAATGCAAGGATATAACAATATATCAAACAAATTTATGTCTAGTCAGCCCTATGAGAGAAGGATATAGATAAGATTCAGCCAAAACTGATAATTAAATGTTTTAATTAAAAAGGCTTAACTATACACTATCAAGGTCAACATTGTGATGATAGATATGAACTTTGGCATAAAAAAAGAATTATTTCTCAAAATTTGATACATGAAAGTACATGGATGTATAGGTGTAATATATGTATAGGTAAATGTGTTGTGATGTGTGAATATGTAGATGGGAGTAAGGGTTAATTGTAGAAGAATGTCTCCAACATGGATAGGTTGTTGGTACAATGCAAATGATCTTAATTTACATATAATTATGCCACTTTTCAATATGCTAATACTTCAAAATATTCTTCTCAAAACAAACATAAAACTAAATAAAAATGACATAGATATGTAAATTTCACCATTATATATAATTATAATTTTAATACATGAAACATATTTTTTGGAGTTGATAGTGAACACCATAGCTCCCATAAATCCCCTGCAACCAAAATGCCTATCTCAAATGAGAGATCAATGCAAATGATTTTCTATGCAACAAAGAGAGAATGATTGATCCACACGAGTATCTAATATTGAGATTAACCTGTAATATATTGAATATGAATGTGAAAAATTAGGGATAAAATATGAAGTAAAAATGAATGCTTATAAAAGAAAAAGTGCAAACCCTAGATGAGGATTTGATTAGATTGTGACAAGTATCCTAATTCTATGCAATGAGACAACTTGACCTATAAATAGCCCAATCTAATCATAAAAAAAACTTCTAAGTTTAGCTTAAGTAATTAAAGTAATAAGGGACCTAATAATTAATTAAAAATGACTAATTAATCATTAGGTGATTATCCTAATTACTCTAACACCCTCCCTTAAGATCAACTTAACAAGAAGCTAAAAAACCATGATGAAGAATCTAATGATGGATGTATGGATGGGTCTCGACTGCACGGCTTGATGAGGTACCTATGTACAAACAAATGAAATATATAATAAATAGAGAAAATGACAAAACCACATGGGAAAAATATTCATCTCCAAAAACGAGAAAATGAAATACTTGCACTAGTGAAAGAAGGATAGAAAGAGGGCTCAATGTGACCCTCCAAGTACTTTTTCTATCATACAAGTACAAGATGTCCCCCAATAGGAGAGAGAAAATGAGGACATGAATACACACAAAGGAAGAGTTCATGTGCCAATGATGAATCCCCCACAACAAAGTCTGCAGGGAGTTGTAGATTCCTTGGGAGTGACCCTAAAGCCTCTACAAGGAGTAGTAGCTTCCTTGGGTTGTAGCTCTAAAATAAAGTTGTAACTGTTATTCATTTACGAGGCTGGATTAGGAAATGACCTCTTAGCAACATTTCTCACCGTGGTTTTTCCCATTTGGGGTTTGCCATGTATATCTGGTGTTATGTGGTGTTGTGTATTATGTTGATCTTTCATTTCTCAGTTTGTGCTATAAAGATTAAGTTTCGGTTTTCTCCAGAGGATTTGAGATTTGATTGAATATTGATTCACCCCCCTCTCAATATTCTGGTGTGTGTTCAATAGTCTAGTTCAATCTTGAAAGAATTCTCATAGGATCTTAAGTTATGTGTGCATAAATATTTGATCTATACCTAATGTACATTCTATTTGGTGCCAATTAACATATTATAACCTTGTAAAAATTAATCATGTTATAACCTTGGGGTGTGTGCAAGAAGTTGAGTCCACCTTTTGGCAAAAAAGTGAGTGTTTTCCTTGATTTTCAAAATTTGTTACATTTGACCTTTAAATTTGAAGCACTTAGAGACGAAATCTTAAAAAAAGTCTTTGATCATAAAATGTACTACTTGAAGTCTAGTTTCCAAATATGTAATTTATTGTAATACCCAAATGATACAAATAGATTTTCAATGGGCATTTCTAAAAACCACTATTTAAAAGTCACTTTTTTCACCATACCATGCATGTGTACGTCATCCATATTTTGACCTAAATAGTCATATTTTTCTAAATCCTTCTGGGAAAAGATTTGTAACTCACTGAAGCATGTTTTTGATATTTTTTTTGTATTTTTTATTGAATATATTTTGTTAATTATTTATTGGCCATATTTGTTGTTTTGAAAGATTGTCATGTATGTCATGCATAAGATGACCTAAACTTATCATTTTTTGAATTTTTTTCATATTGAAAAGAATTTTCTGAAGTACATTTTGTATAATTCATTTTTCAAAAAAATATTTTAATAAAAAGTTATTAAAATATTAAAAAACCATGATATTTCAAGTTTATGGACTAGTTTCATTAGAAACTAATTGAAAAATAGAAAAATAATCCAATTGTAAAAAAAATACATATTTAGAATCTACACTATCTCATCTACAATGGGTTTTAATTTCGTCAAAAAATTCTACAAAAAAGGTCTTCAAACATATGTCCAAATTCACTATTTTCTTGTGACATTAACATGACCTTCAAGTTGTAGGTCAAACAAGGTCCAAAGCTTAGGTTCGGGTCCCCAAGCCTTTTCCCGAACCGAAAAATAAAGCAAAAATCCAACCAAAAATTCAAATATTAAAAAATGGGATCTCGTTTCTTAAAAGCATAAGAAATCAAAATAGGATCTCGTTTCATAAAAGCATAAAAAAATATTTTTTTATGAAATGGGATCCCGTTTTTGGTTCAGGGCCTCGAACCTAAATAGGATCCCATTTTGTTGAACTCGATTTTAGGATTTTGGCTAAGGCAAAACTTCCACGTTTTGTAGACTCAACTTCGTGCATCTACCCTTTACAAAATTAATCATACTTTAAGCTATAATTGATTATTTACTACTTATAGCTAGTGGGTAAATAAGTCAAAGAATATATTTTATTCTCAAATGGCTAGTGTTATCACCTCACATAGTCTTCATTACTAGTATGTGCCCATGATTCCAATAATCCCTTTAAATATGCATTGGTTTCCATATGACCAACAACTTTATTTTATCCATATTATCTATAGTATTTGTTAAGGACACAAGTCAATTTTTATGATGGTAGATCATAGTGGGAGATTATATCTCACAAAGTTTCTTTCAAGCTCATTTTCAAGCTACCACATCCCTTCAAGAAAGTTAAATATTACCTCCAACATCCCACAACCTGTCACTTGTTTCCTCGTCCTCACCACACATTTTAACCAAACATGAATATTATTGGATATGTAATTTCAATGACTTATGTTCTGAGCAACCTACCATGATGTCTTCTTTTTCATATCCAACGGAGGATGTCATGCTTTGGTTAGATTTGTAATATCCTAAATATATTTACAATTCAACGTTCACCCCATTCTTCCATTCTTACCATCACACACATTTTACCAATTTCATATCACATATCCCAACCTTTCACACCTCCTTTTATATTATACCACTTTTTTCCATATTTTATCCTATAAATATACACTTACAAGAAACCTATCTTTCTACTCATTATTGACCAAATATCTTATCCATTACTAATACACACTTAATTCCCCACTTTATGTCTTATATTCAAATCCTAGAGACATCCTAATTCACCCCATGTTCCATTATTCCCGCCTTATCCCATCCTATTAGCCTCTAATAATGCACCCCATATTTTTTTATCTTATCTTGGCCTATGCCATTAATCTACACTATTCCATGATCCTATGTTCTCTTATCTCCTCTTGGTCTTGTTTGATTATCTTATCCTAATTAGCCCCATCTTCCTCTATTCCATCCTAATACAAACACATTAACATTTAATCATTCACCCTATGTTTTGTGATCCCCTCCTAGTGTTGAACAAGAAAACTGAGAGGGGGGTGAATTAGTTGTGAAAATTTTTAACCTTTAAAACTTTCACTGAAAATTAGATCAATCACAAATCCTTTACTTTGCTAAAATGATTAAACATTAAGTGCAAAGGAAAAAATTGAAAAGCATCACACATACACAGTAACACCAAATTTACATGGAAAACCCAATAAGGGAAAAACCATGGTGAGTATTAACTCACAATATAAAGAATATCAAAACTGATTACAAAGGCTCACTGCCAAAATAGGCTCACTACCAAAGGACTCATTGTTCAGATTAGGGCTCATTGTCCAACAAGGGTTAACCACTTGGAGGGCTCATTTCCACATAGATACAAAGAAGATAGAAGAGATATGTTACAAAGAGAACATAATTTGAATGCAACATAGATTTCCATCATGATTCACTCAACCACTTGCAGACATGCATGAATGATAGAGTACACCTATAGCTCACTGTATCTAAAAACTCAACAATTAGATTTTGCTCTAATCTTCCAAACTCGTGTCTCATACACACTATTTCACATCTATCTTGCTATATTTCTTTGCATACCTTTCACCGATATCTCATCCTGTATTTATACCATCTTCAACTTTGAAATATATCCAAAGTTGGACATACATCATTCAAATTCAAATTAGGTCAAAACCAAAACATTCTAGGGTGGAATTAGAATGAGGGAAACCCAGACACATGCTTGATGAGGATCCAAATAAGTCCCAACATGCTTCATTAACTTTGAAAGTAGTGTTTAATAAAAGGTCAACCAAACCGGTGTAAAACACATAGAACAATTAAGCACATGTAACCCTTAACCCAAACCAATATTTCTAGATAGCAAGATTACCTTCAACATGATCAAAAAGAATTAACTCTAGAATCATAAGTCATAAGACTCAACTGAGAAGAAATCTAGAGCAACTACATTTCTCGCAGGCCTCAGCTAGATCCCTTGAAAAACACAATTCACAATTGGTGAACATAGCTTGCACTGTACAACAATCTAGAAACCCAAAATTTGGATATAGCAGCTTTCAACAACCATGATCAACATATTTGAACCACACAAACATGGGAGAAAAAACCTGAGAAAACATTGAATACCTACAACCTTTCTCCATTACAGTTTTCTCAATATCCTTGACATATACAACCAATAACCTACATCCATGACATCAATGACAATAGCAACCATTTGATAACCGGTTGACCAATTGACATCTATGACAACACCTTCATTCTTGCAACAATATTCTATTGGATCTCTGTTGTGTTTATAGTTTGTCCTTGATGACAAAATCTCTTTCAGTTAGTTCTCTTTGATGATCAGTCTTAGGATGGTTCTCTTTGCATACCACTGGTGTATTTCACATGATTACAAGCCATTTGATTACATTCTTTGATCTCACATTTTTGAAGGCATACATTTACCTTGGTTCTAACATCTCATTTCTCTAAAGGTATTGGTTGTTTCTCATTCGGGCTTATTCTTTTCGGCATGAGAATGGTAGGGTCTCCTCGATCCATTTTTGAAATGTCTGTGTTGCCTATCGACAAGACATTTATGATGTCATGTCGATTGAATTTAACATATTGGCAGCTATAGGCGAGACCTCTTTTTTTTTTTGTTTTGGCGATAGAAAGTGATCTCTATCAGCATATCTTATTCCATCGGTATGTGGTCTCAGCGAAATTGGTATGTCACACCGATCAGAGATTAAATGGAAACACATCGGCAAGAGCTTAAGGCTTCGGTGAAGGGTCATAGTGAATGTGCAATGTCAGACCGACCGCCGTTGGACAATTGCCTTCGACATGACTTTCTAGAAGTTTCGGCGAACAGGTGTGAATTTGGGGTGTTTCGGTATGACTGAAACGATCTACAAGATGTCTCCTCGATAGTTTGAAGTTACAACAACTTTTTGAATGACTTCTTTCAAATTGCTTGTTGGTGAGAGATGTTCTCTTCGGAATAGGTCTTCTCGAGAGTGATATGTTACGGCGACAATGTGTATCAAGTGACCTTCGGTGAAACAAAATCTAATCTATGAGAGGTCTCTATGATATCGTATGGTCACAACGAAAGTGAATGAAACTAAAGGGCATCTCGGTGAGAAGTTTCCTTATTTCTTAGCGAATGAATAATACACTAAGGAAGCCCATCGATGAAACTCAATGTTGGCTGTATAACGTCTCCCCGATAGTATAATGTCACAGCAACACACAAGTGGATGAAGACTTTTAGAAAGACATGGTGTGCTCTATAGGAGGTCTCCCCGATATCATAATGTTATAGCGAAGCACATAAGACAAAAGGTTTCTGTCAGTGTGAGAACATTAATGTCTTGGCGATCTATTGTGAGCTCAGAGGCTTTCGGAAAAACAAAGTGAATTCTCTATAGGGTCTGCCCGATAACGAAGGGTCATGGCGCAAAAGAAGGAACCAAAGTATGATTAACGATTAAAGTTTCCTTCAACATATCGTTACATTGATTGAAAAGAATGTTAGGGTAAACTTTTTGAGTTTATCCTTTTAGCTGGGTATCGAACCCTAGCCTGGCCGCCATCATGAGAAAGTTTCATAAACTATTCTTTACTATTGTTGCTAGCTATAATGGCATTGTCAGGATGAAATTCGTTTTTGGTTTAGAAATGAATGGTATGGCTGCTATGTTTGATGCGCCTCTCTAGCTGGAAGCTCGACAGTGGTTGATGGAGCCATGGGAGTTAGAGATTTGTCTGGTATTTTTATTTATGCGTTTCATGCTACACATACTGGTTTATAATCACCATTTTCTTTAACTGCTCTCTGCATCTCTGTTACTAATATGACAAATGATGCCCTGACTGAGTATTGTCTTTCATGCATTAGAGGTTATGATTTTCTGTGGTGGGCAGTTGTGCTTTTTATGCAGTGAAATGATCTCATAAGTTTAAGACTTGTTGAGGATGGCTCTTAGCTAGGTGAAATAGCTCTTGTTTTGTTTGGTTGTTTAGTCGTTACTCCTGAAGACAGTTACCTATCTGGCAGATGTATAAATAGAAGCAGAAAACTCTTTTTTGAAGCTGTTGTTGTAATTCTAAGATTATCATTCCTTGGCTGTATGAAAATGTATGGATAAAACTCTGCAATAAAATCTGAATAACAAGATGCAAAGATTGTAAATTTCTTCTCTACGTAGTATTTTAGGGATTCAATTATTGAATCTTTAAGGTATTCTGTAGACGAGAAAACATAGAAATATGCGCTTAACTGAAAACAGAGAAATCCTCTGAGTTATCATTGTTGTTCAATTCATAATTTGAGGGGTTGGTACTCCTTGAGATAGATATCTCTAAATGAGGGGTTGGTGCTCCTTGAGTGGGTGCTCAAAAATCAGCCTATAAGGCATTGTGAATAGTTGATTAAAAGATTAAGCTTGGAAGGCATTTAGGGAGTGGTTTTTATACCCCAGGAGGGTTTTCCACTCGACAAATTTTGTGTCACTTTGTTCTTCTGTGTTCTCACTACTTTACTGTGTTGTTGTTGTTTTAGTACACTGTTGGGATTACTACTTTTCTCAATTTTGTTTATGAATGATTACATTCGACTCATGAATGCATTAATCATAATAATATTGAGATCAAATCTGAGCTATGTTTTTGAATTTTTGAAAATTAGTCAAATCTGTTAAGACACTAATTCACCCCCCCTCTTAGTGTCATTTTAACTCCAAAATATTCCCCTTTTTCATTGATGGCAACACATGATGTGAAAAACCATCAAAGACAACACAATAGCTCTAAATGCACTTTTCATGATTTATTTATTTTTCTCCCCCTTTGTAGATAATATTTTTCACATCTTCCACATCTCTTTTCTTTTCACATCTTTCTCTCCCCCTTTGACATCAATGGAAATGGAAAAGGATGTTTTACATTGATTTACCCTTTGTCATTAAGAACATAATACTCTTCTAATGACAACACATGACACTACCTACTCCCCCTGAGAGGTAGCCACCAAAACATCAATCCAGAAGAAAGATAGATCCATAGACCCATCGAATTGATGCATCTCCATATGCATCTAGTTCAAGAAAGGAGGGGAAATCACCCCTAACTTCTCTCGGAGATACTCAAAAGTATCTTTAGGAAGAGCCTTCATAAATATATCAATAATCTGATCCTTTATAGGTACATACTCATTCTCTCTCAAGAAGTGATACCTCATAGATATATGCTTTGTCCTTGAGTGCATCACTGGATTCTTTGAAATGCAAATTGCACTTGTATTATCATAGAAGATAGAAATAGGATCATCATACATTACTTTGATTTGGAGATATTTGCAGTTGAGGATGTGTATGTGGCAAGGTTTTTAGTTATTTGCAGTGACAATCAATGATTTGGAGTTAGGAGAGAGTCAGGAGGAGGTTTCACTTGATAGTCATCCAATTCTTAGATAGTATGCCAATGTTTTTCCTAGTGAGATTCCAGGGATGCCACCTAAGTGTGACATTGACTTTAAGATTGATCTTGTACTTGAAGCTGAGCCCATTTCATGAGCTCCTTACTAGATGACCACTCAGGAGCTTAAGGAGCTCTGATTACAGCTTGAGGAGTTATTAGAGAAGGGATTTATTCGTCCTAGTGTCTCTCCTTGGGGAGCACCAGTGACTTTTGTGAAGAAGGGTAGGTCCCTTTGATTGTGTATAGATTATCGCCAGTTGAACAAGGTGACAATAAGGAAAAAATATCCATTGTTGAGGATATATGACCTATTTGATCAAATTAAGGGTGCTAGGGTATTCTCGAAGATTGACCTTAAATTAGGTTATCACCAGTTGTGCATCTTTGAGGAAGATATACATAAGACCGCATTTCATACTCGATATAGACATTACGAGTTCACAGTGGTGTCGTTTGGGTTAACAAATGCACCCTCGATGTTTATGAGTTTGATGAATGGTGTGTTTCGCACCTACCTTGACCGATTTGTCTTGGTATTTTTAGATGATATATTGATCTACTCCAGGACCATGGAGGAGCATCAGGATCACTTGAGACAGGTTCTATAGTGTTTGAGAGAGAATTAGTTGTATGCTAACTTGTCAAAATGTGAGTTCTTCAAGATAGAGGTGAAATATGTAGGACATGTTATCTCTAGTGAGGGCATTGTCATGGATCTTGCAAAGATCCAAGCTATCATTGATTAGCCTAAACCTAGTAATGTGGCTGAGGTTCATAGTTTTATGGGGTTAGCAAGTTATTACTGATGGTTTGTATAGGGGTTTTCAAGGATAGCCCATCCCATTACTTCTCTTTAGAGGAAAGGGAAGAAATATGTTTGGTCAAAGCAGTGTGAGCTAACTTTTCAGACTCTTAAGGAGAGATTGACTAGTGTTACTATCTTAGTTCTTATTGACCCTTCTGGGGATTTTGTGGTTTGTACTAATGCTTCCTTGGAGGGTATAGGAGCTGTGTTGATGCAGGAGGGACACATGATTGCCTATGAGTCTTGCAAACTCAAGGATCACGAACTGAATTACCCTACACACGATCTAGAGTTGGTCGTTGTGGTACATGCCTTGTTGAGATGGAGATAGTTCCTTTTGGGGAATATATTTGAGTTGCACACTGATCACTGTAGTTTTTAGTACATCTTTACGCAACCTAATCTGAATTTCAGGAAGAGACGATGGATGGAGTTCCTATGTGAATATGATTTTGAGGTAAAATTCGTTCAAGGAAAGGAGAATGTAGTTGCAGATGCACTTAGTAGATGGAGACATGCGTTATTGACAGTGACTCTTGGTGTGGATTTGAGGAGTCAGATACTTTCAACACTTCCTTCAGATAGATGGTATCTGGAGGTGAGGTGTAAGGTGGAGTCAGGTAGAGCTTTAGAGGGAAAATTTGTAGGATATTCCCTTGAGTCAGACAGTCTTTTGAGGCATATGGGTTGTATCTATGTACCATCCACTGGAGATCTCCATAATTTGATCATGATCGAGGAGCATCAGGCACCATATTCAACTTATCCTAGTGTCAAAAAGATGCATGTTGATCTTTGACAACTGTACTTTTAGGCTGGTATGAGGAGAGATATTGTTGATTTTGTGTCAAAGTGTCTAGAGTGTCAGAGAGTGAAGGTAGAACACCAACATCCTGTAGGAATTTTGCAACCTCATTTGGTTTCAAAGTGGAAATGGGAAATTATCTCATTAGATTTTATTGTTGGGTTTCCCGTTTCTTCATGTCAAGATGATTCCATTATGGTCACTGTGGATAGGTTTACGAAGGTGGCACACTTCTCTCCTATTCATTCCTCTTACAATGCTTCATTAGTGGCTAGAGTTTTCATGGATGAAATTGTCAGATTACATGGCATTCCTTGTTGGATCATTTCATATGGAGATCTAGTATTTACTTTAGCTCTGTGGACATCCCTACAGCTTGCATTAGGGACTCGGTTGAACTTTAGTTCAGCTTATCACCCAGAGATGGATGGGTAGACCAAGAGGGTCAACCAGATCCTTGAGGACATGCTTTAGATGTAGGTCATGGATCAGTAGAAATGATGGGAGGACTACCTATATCTAGAAGAATTTGCATACAATAACAACTATCACAGTTATATTGGCATGCCTCCCTTCTAGGCGTTATATGGTCGTCTGTGTTAGAACCCATTTAGTTGGGATCATTTGGAGGATAGGGTTATTTTGGGTTCAGAGATGCTTCAGGAGATGGAGCAGTAGGTGGTTCAGATTAGGGAGCATTTTGTGGCAGCCCAGGATAGACAAAAGAAATATGTCGATGGTCACAGGGTGGATCAACAATTCTCAATTGGTGAGAGTATTCTTGCATGTGCGATCGCGAAAGAGTTTGATTCAATACAGAAAAGGCTCCAAGCTCATACCACATTTTGTTGGACCTTTTGAGATCTTGGAGAGGATTGGTCCTGTAGCATACCGTCTTGCTTTGCCACCTAGTCTCTCATGCATACATGATGTATTTCACATTTCAATACTTAGACAATATTATCCTGATATATCTTACGTTCTCATTTAGAATGCATTACAGGTAGAGGACGGGCAACTAGCTTTGGAGCCCGTAGGCATAATTCAACATAGGAGACTCACACTCAGGGGACAAGACATTGAGCAGGTTAGGGTCCAGTGTGATCTGAATGACGAGTCTTTGACTACTTGCGAGGATGCTTCCAAGATGAGAGAGCTTTATTTGTATCTATTTACAGGCTTCTAGGAGTAAGCTTGGTCCTAGGGGGAGGATGTGATGCCCCCTTAGTTTGCCTATGTTTGGACAACTTCTTAGATTTCATCTAGACTTTATGATGTTGTTTTGCTAGACCTTATGTTACTGTTTGATAGAAATTCTGACACTATTGGATGTTACTCAGACATGGTGATATTTTTATGAGTAGATATTGTGATTGTTTGATGACACTATGATGTTAGTTTGATGATATTGTGGTATCTGATGCTTCTTATTTATATCATGTTAGCAGATTAGCTGATTGCTTATTTCAGTATGATGGATATGATGTTATGTATTGTTAGATATATGTGTTATCATGTTTTGATATCAATTTTTATGTGTTGGTAATGGGGAACAATGTCACATCACTCACTTGTGAGTGCCCTACAACTCTGTGATTTCCCCATCATGGTATGATTGATTATTTCCTTTTATGCACATTTTTGACCCTTGACTTTGTTGCAGGCTACAAGTACAGGGCATCAACTCACCTGATTATCAGGTATGAGCATGCTAGAGCCCAATGGAGTTGTTGTTTCAGAGGTAACACTGGGTCCCCCATGTCGAGCCATCGTCCTCCTCAAGGATGAATCCTTGTTGCCACAATTTTGTTTGTAAGATCAGTTTGAGTCGTTTGTGGTGAAGTGATCCTTTTACCTTCCATTTCATCTTGTAGTCTGGTAATGTTTATGAGTATGTTCTTGGAGTTATGATTATGTTTGTGCTTGACTTGATTGTTCGTGATTTTTGAAAACAATGAAATTATATGAGCTTTACTATAATTTATTAAAAGATGGGTTAGGATTGAAGTATTAATTTAATAAACTATTAATAAGTAATTTACTTATTTTTGATAAATTATTTTTTTATGAATTAAATGAAGTATTTAAATAAATATGTTAATTCAATAACAAAAATTAAATTAGTAAATTAAGTATAGTAAATAGTTGATTAAGTATGTGAGAACTACATGAAATGAATTAAGAATTATAAAATTAATCAAGGAGAGTAATTGTGTTTAGAGGGGGAAAATTAAAAGAAAAGAAAAGAAATTAATCATATTGGGTGGCATGTAGTTATGGGAGTGGAGAATATTAAATAAGGTAATGGTGTTAACTGCAGAGGGGCAGTTGGTTTATTTTATGGGAAAAATTATTGCATTCGTAGAGTTTTCTGAATTGGTTATCTGGGAATCTTGAAATTTTTTCTGGGGACTTTCTGAAAACTAATCTAAAAATTGGGGTTTGGCTGGTAGTTTTTTGGTTCTTGGAAAAGAGTTCTCTAGGTTTTCTTTTAATACTAAAAGGGATTCTGGAAAATCAAATAGCTAGAGGTGTTATTGGAGCTTTGGAGAATTGATAAATTTTAGCTTGGAGCTTAGTTTCAGCTACCATTCTTAGCTCAACATCAATTTTTATCTCCAAGATTCTAGGTTCCATGGTTTTTACCTCTGCTTAGTTTTATGTTAATTGATTATTTAAGAAGAAATGCTTGAAAAAATGTGGCTTCGTTTGTTGGTTGTCAAATCATTTCATAGTTTCCTGATAGCTCATATTTCTTTAGCAAATTGGAAACCTGTATTGATACTGCAAGCAAAATTAAATAGGAAAGTTTGTTAGTAGTCACCTTTCCTACCTGTAGAGTACAATGCTTATATATCTGGAAAAATTCTTTCTTATTCACATTTCTTATTTATACTTTCGGTTATGAGATATGTACTTCCTGTATCTTCATTGTATTCTGGAGTTGTCACTTGTTTCGTAGACCTCTAATTCTCTTTTGCTGATGAATAAGCTCATGCTTGGTGTGCATTCTTAGGAATTGATATTCTGTAATATTGAAACCTATAAATATAAACATGTTATTAAATGAGCGATCCACTAAGCCTTCGCATGAATGGTTTGAAACTAAAGTGTTTCCTGTGACATTTGTATTAATCTCCTTGTTTCCTTTCAAACTTTAATTGTTGTCAATGTTTGTGGGTTTCATTCTTGGTACTGCGAAGTAGAGAAGCCTATAATCTTTGAATGATAGAATATTTCTCTTAACACATAATCTGCATAAGTTGGCCTCTATTTGATACCTGATTTGGAGTCTTCAATAAGGGCCACTGTCCCTTATCCTCATCCAATTGTGTGTCTTAGTAGGTGTTATGAAATGTTAATATTTCTCTTAACACATAATCTGCATAAGTTGGCCTCTATTCGATACTTGATCTGGAGTCTTCAATAAGGGCCACTGTCCCTCATCCTCATCCAATTGTGAGTCTTAGTAGGTGTTACGAAATGTTAAGTTTAAAATTGTAACTGGAACTAAGAGTGATCTCTTACATCTATATTCTTAAATGCATGTTGAACCACCTTTGTTTTGCATGTCGATTTATTACATTGGTAAATATTTCCTTTTTTTTTTAAGCCTGAACAAGGTGTAGCTATTCTTTGATTAGGCTAATCTGCATATATCTTTTATGAGAAATTCTTGACCAATGATAAGAACCTTTTTTTTACTAAAGTGACTAAATTAGCTAGATACCCATGTTCACATTCATTCAATGATCTATGTACATGGTAGAATGCGAAACCGCTGAGGTGAAGTAAATTAGTATATATATTTGTAACCTCATTATCACACTTTTCTATAAATAAGTTACGAACTTCATGCTTAAAAGTCATTGTACATGAGTATTTCGTAGGTAAGAAAATGGGGGCACTATTCTATCTGTGAATGGTTAATAGACATTTCAAATTGTCGATCTGGATGAGAACAAAATGCTATGTGGACTATGGTTATGCCACAAATATATACATATATATATGTAGTTCCTTCAAATTTAGGTGGGTATTTTTGTAATTTCGTAAATTTTGAACTGAGCCTCATAAATTATTAAATAAAAACAAGTGATTATGGAAATCAATATATATATATATATACTCATATTAATTTCTAGTTAAATATATGTATATAAATAAATTCTTGTCTTATATCCACTCGCCGTTGTACATGCTAATTATGTTGTTAAGTTATTAGAGAACACTGGACTATCTGTTTAAATATAACAACGAGTTTTATTATACTAATATATATAAGCATTTTAAAATATATATATGATCAATGGTAATAGTAAATGTTCGTAAAAGCATTAGTGCAGAAAAATGATATTTGCTATTTGTTTGGTGTACTTGGAGATTGGAGTCGTTATATTAGGTAATGGTATTTTACTAAAGTAAAATGTAAAGTATGATTAGATTAAATAATTGCTACTAAATAAGCAAATAGAGTGGTGGAAAGAGATTATTTTGGTCTTAGGTAAACTTTTATTTTAATGAAGTAAACACCTTGAAAATCCACTCTTGATCTCACGTTTTATTGAGGGATTTATTAGTAAGAAATGTGGGTGGTTAAGGTTATGGAATTGATTGTGGTGTTGATTTTTGTGCAATTCTCTTTGAACTGAACCTTAGAGGTTTCTAGGGGCTAGGATGATTTGCTCACTTGATGGATTTATTCATCTAACTTGTTATGGGAAAACTTTATCTTGATTACTTATATGATGGCCGTTTACTTTGCATATTATGCTCACATTGTGTTTGAGAAGAAACTTGAGAGCAGGAAGGTTAATGCCTCGCTTTGAGTTTTTCTTTGAGTTTTTTTTGTGTTTGTGCAATGGAATAGCTTTCAGTTTCTTGGTTCTCTATTGTTAGTATGGAAGTGGCTTCCAATGGGGGCCGACACACAAAGGGGTGCCTGGATAACCCATGTGGAAGTAAATGTAAACAAGTGAAAACACAAAATAAACTAGGTGGAAAGGGTAGCTAAAACATTAACAAGATAAGTTTATACCTCGCTTAGGCTCAAGCACTCATTTAGGTTTGAGGTGAGATGGGAAGGCCTAAAATTGCAAATCAACTACCTCATCTCCACAAGAGGCAAGTTGATTCTGCATAGTTGGCATGAGGGGTAGAGATTGGTAGAGGCTACCAGGATAACCTAGGATTGGAGTCGGGGCCTAGGAAGATCTACTTGGATAACCTATGACCGACTATGTGATGACACTTCCCCTACGACAACCATGAGTTCCCTTGCTTATTGTTTTTCCTTGGTTTTTATGTGCCTCTGGAAGTATAGTCATTGATGTTTGTTGTTGTTGTTGTTGTTGTTGTTCTTCCTATGTGTGAGTTATGTCAGCCGTGTGATGTCTTAGTCCTTGTCAGTCTATTATTGTGGGGGCCCTTTGTTACCTCCTAGCATGGGGGGTGAACCTTTGGGTTCACATGGTTGGGTGGAACATATTATGTTCTCCATTGGATTCCCTTCCTGGTATGTGTTGTGTCGACTTCATTTGATCCATTGGTTTTTGCACTACATATGCTCTTTGGTTTTCAAGCATTGTACTTGTATTTTTATTGTACCTATATTATGTATCATGTATCATGTGTTGTGCACTCCTCACACGTATTGATGAAGTATTACTATATAGATTGTAATTGAAAAACTGAACTGATGTATCTCATGTATGTGAAGAATTATGTATTTAGTGATATTGTATATGTTAATTGAAAAGAATGCAATCACTTATTATTCTATGTTTATAGAATGTTTGTATCTCATGGATCATTTGATTATTGTGATGAGTAATTGTGATGCTTAATGATTATTAGAATTTGGTTATTACTAAGTTATATGGTTTTGTAAATTTTGGATAATGGGAAATAAGTAATGCAGTCATGCACTGTAAAGGACATTGGATGGTAATCTAGTTTATGTTTAGTTTCCATCATGCAACATTTCACTTTAAAAAAAAAAAATTGTTCCTTTTTTAGTGGCTTAGGTGTTGTCCTCTAGGGTTCGCGATGGGGGAATTAGACATGGTATTAGAGCCTAGGTTTAAACACTGGTTGCTCTGGGTATATAAATTAACCCATTAAGTTGTCTTAGATGTATAGTTGAAGTTTAATTTTTCCCTTGTTGATTTCGTCTAATACCCTAAATTTGTCTAGGTGGTGTTTGTGTAGGATCATGCCTAGGAGATGAGGTAGAGGTCAAGGGTGAGGTAGAGGTTGTGGTGGTGGCCATGGGGCCAATCGCCAGGATTCACCTCCATAGAGTTCTCATGAGTCAAATTGTGAGGAGCATTAGAGTTCACAGAACAATCAGGGAGGTGTAGGACAAAATTTGGGTCAGCCAGGGATGGAGAGCGCACAGTTGCACCAATTACTAGAGGAGGTTCTTGCTCGGCTTGGTTTGAGGTAGGAAGGTGTGCAATTAGTGATTCAGGAGAGAGACAGATCTCCTAGGAGGAAGGAGTTAGTTGTTGAGAAGGATACCACTTTAGCTAGTCATATGAGGGACCTTCTTCGAGCACGTCCTTCGACATTTGATGGGATAGGTAGTGGTTTAGAGGCTGATACTTGGTTAAATGATTTGAATCGATGTTTTTCTATGCACCCATATGGTAGCAATACCAAGGCTAGGTGTGCCATCATGCATCTCCGAGTGTTTGCTTCCACATTGTGGCATCTTGAGGAGTAGAAGCTCCATCTAGATATAAACTCAGTGTCATAGGAGATGCTCCTTGAGCGATTCAGAGCTTGATTCTTGTATGACCATTGGTGTCAGCATTGTGTAGATGAGTTTCATGAGTTGAGATAGTTGGAAATGTTAGTGGAACAGTATGAGCAAAAATTCTATTAACTTAAGTAGTACGCTAGCATCAAAGATGATGAGGGCATGCTAGTACAACACTTTATCAGGGGCTTAAATTACCACATCAGTGATGGAGTTTGGGTGTTCGAGCTAAAAGCCATGGAGGTAGCTATGGAAAAAGGATCAAATTTTTGAGGAGAATCTAGTTATGGCTCTAGGTGGACAAATGAGGGTTCAGATTGGTGGTGCACCTCTGACAAGTTTTAGTTCTCATGGAGGTCAGACATAGTTAGCAGGTCCATCTAGGAGTCAGTAGGAACCCTCTAAGGGTGGCCAACAATAGCAGCAACAAAAATCTAGACATAGGAACTCACGATCTCGTCAGGATGATAGATCTTAGTTCATGAGAGACAAGAATTGGAGGCGAATTAAGCGTTATCGCTCTTATCAGCCAGCCCAGAGTTTGCAGTCTACAGTTAATAGGGGCAGTGTTCACCAATCTAGTGCACCTCCAGGTGGTAGAGGTTTTGGCAGAGGTATAGGGTGTTTCTCGTGTGGACAATAGGGTCATATTGCTCGTTAGTACCCTCAAGAGGGCACATTTGGATTTACTTAGAGACCCACGGCTTCAAAGTCAACAACAAGGGATGTAGGTAGATCACACAGAGTTTTTGCTATGGTGGATAACCCCAGGTTGAGCACTAGGGCACAATGGTTGAGACATTAGGTGCATGTTATAGGGTAGTAGAGTTTCCATTCTTTTTGATTTAGGTGCTTTAGACTCCTTTATCTCTCCTTTTGTTGTAGCGTGAGGTGGACTGGTGGTAGTGAAGCAGGATGATATGTGGCAGTTTGAGTTAGCTTCCGGTGCTAAGGTCACATTTGAGTCTCTTGTCTGTGGTTGTAGTTTGAGGATTTGATCTCTTGACATCATGATTGATCTTTGTATCATTCCTCTTGGGTCTTATGATGTTGTATTGGGCATGGATTGGTTAGAGGCTCATAGAACAATCATAGATTGTCGTCACAAGTCGGTGAAGTGTGTTGATGATTCCAACAATGAGGTTGAGGTAGTTGGGATTCAGAGACCCATTTCTTTGAGGATTATCTTAGCTATGCAGTTGAGGAGGTGTATGTGGCAAGGCTATTACTTATTTGTAGTGACAATCAATGATTTGGAGTTAGGAGAGAGTTAGGAGGATGTGTCACTTGATAGTCATTCTATTCTTAGATAGTATGCAAATGTTTTTCCTAGTGAGGTTCTAGGGATAACACCTAAGCGTGACATTGACTTTAAGATTGATCTTGTACTTGAAGCTGAGCCCATTTCATGAGCTCCTTACTAGATGATGACTTAGGAGCTTAAGGAGCCCATATTACAGCTTGAGAAGTTATTAGAGAAGGAATTTATTTGTCCTAGTGTCTCTCCTTGGGGAGCACCAGTGATTTTTGTGAAGAAGCGCAGGTCCCTTCAATTGTGTATAGATTACTGCCAATTGAACAAGGTGACAATAAGGAACAAATATCCGTTGCTGAGGATAGTGACCTATTTTATCAAATTAAGGGTGCTAGGGTATTCTCGAAGATTGACCTTAAATCAAGTTATCACCAGTTGTGCATCTTCAAGGCAGATATACATAAGACCGCATTTCGTACTTGATACAAACACTACAAGTTCACATTGGTGTCGTTTGGGTTAATGAATGCACCCTCAATGTTTATGAGTTTGATGAATGGTGTGTTTTGCACCTACCTTGACCGATTTTTCTTGGTATTTTTAGATGATATATTGATCTACTCCAGGACCATGGAGGAGCATGAGGATCACTTGAGACAGGTGCTATAGTGTTTGAGAGAGAATTAGTTGTATGCTAACTTGTCAAAATGTGAGTTCTTCAAGACATAGGTGAAATATCTAGGACATGTTATCTCTAGTGAGGGCATTGCCATGGATCCTGCAAAGATCCAAGCTATCATTAATTAGCCTACACCTACTAATGTGGTTGAGGTTCACAGTTTTATGGGGTTAACAAGTTATTACTTACGATTTGTATAGGGGTTTTCAAGGATAGCCCATCCCATTACTTCTCTTTAGGGGAAAGGGAAGAAATTTGTTTGGTTAGAGCAGTGTGAGGCAACTTTTCAGACTCTTAAGGAGAGATTGACTAGTGCTCCTATCTTAATTGTTCCTGACCCTTCTGGGGATTTTGTGGTTTGTACTAATGCTTCCTTGGAGGGTATAGGAGTTGTGTTGATGCAGGAGGGACATATGATTGCCTATGAGTCTTGCAAACTCAAGGATCACAAAATGAATTACCCTACACACGATCTAGAGTTGGTCGTTGTGGTACATGCCTTGTTGAGATGGAGACACTTCCTTTGGGGGCATAGATTTGAGTTGCACACTGATCACTGTAGTTTGTAGTACATCTTTACGCAACCTAATTTGAATGCCAGGAAGAGACGATGGATGGAGTTCCTATGTGAATATTATTTTGAGGTGAAATTTGTTCAAGGAAAGGAGAATGTAGTTGCAGATGCACTTAGTAGATGGAGACATGAGTTATCGACAATGACTCTTGGTGTGAATTTGAGGAGTCAGATACTTTCAACACTTCCTTCAAATAGATGGTATCTGGAGGTGAGGTCTAAGGTGGAGTCAGGTAGAGCTTTAGAGGGAAAATTTGTAGGATATTCCCTTGAGTTAGACAGTCTTTTGAGGCATATGGGTTGTATCTATGTACCATCCACTAGAGATCTCCGTAATTTGATCATGACCGAGGCACATCAGGCACCATATTCAACTCATCCTAGTGTCAAAAAGATGCATGTTGATCTTCAACATCTATACTTTTAGGCTAGTATGAGGAGAGATATTGTTGATTTTGTGTCAAAGTGTCTAGAGTGTCAGAGAGTGAAAGTAGAACACCAACATCTTGCAGGACTTTTGCAACCTTGTTTGGTTTCAAAGTGGAAATGGGACATTATCTCATTAGATTTTATTGTTGGGTTTCCTGTTTCTTCACATCGTCATCATTCCATTATGGTCACCATGGATAGGTTGACGAAGGTGGCGCACTTCTCTCCTATTCATTCCTCTTACAATGCTTCATTAGTGGCTAGAGTTTTCATAGACGACATTGTCAGATTACATGGTATTCCTCGTTGGATCATTTCAGATGGAGATCCAGTATTTACTTCAGCACTGTGGACATCCCTACAACTTCCGTTAGGGACTCAGTTGAACTTCAATTCAGCTTATCACCTAGAGATGGATGGGTAGACCAAGAGGGTCAACCAGATCCTTGAGGACATGCTTTAGATGTAGGTCATGGATCGGTAGAAATGATGGGAGGACTACCTATATCTAGTATAATTTGTATACAATAACAACTATCACAGTTCTATTGGCATGCCTCCCTTCCAGGCGTTATATGGTCATCCATGTTAGACCCCATTGAGTTTGGATCATTTGGAGGATAGGGTTCTTTTGGGTTCAGAGATGCTTTAGGAGATGGAGTAGTAGGTGGTTCAGATTAGGGAGCATTTAGTGGTAGCCCAGGACAGAGAAAATAAATATGTTGATGGTCACAGGGTGGATCGTCAATTCTTAGTTGGTGATCGGGTATTCTTGCATGTGCGACTGCGAAAGAGTTTGATTTGTTATAGAAAAGGCTCCAAGCTCACACCACATTTTGTTGGACCTTTTGAGATCTTGGAGAGGATTGGTCCTATAGCATATCATCTTGCTTTGCCTCCCAGTCTCTCACACATACATGATGTATTTCACGTTTCAATACTTAGACCATATTATCCTGATATATCTTATGTTCTCAATTGGAATGCATTACAGGTAGAGGACAAGCAACTAGCTTTGGAGCCCATAGGCATGATTCAACACAGGAGACTCACACTCAGGGGATGAGACATAGAGCAGGTTAGGGTCCAGTGTGATCTGAATGACGAGTCTTCGACTACTTGCGAGGATGCTTCCAGGATGAGAGAGCTTTATTTGTATCTATTTACAGGCTTCTAGGAGTAAGCTTGGTCCTAGGGGGAGGATGTGATGCCCCCTTAGTTTGCCTATGTTTGGACAACTTCTTAGATTTCATCTAGACTTTATGATGTTGTTTTGCTTAACCTTATCTTACTGTTTGATAGACATTATGACAATATTGGATGTTACTCAGACATGGTGATATTTTGATGAGTAGGTATTGTGATTATTTGATGACACTATGATGTTAGTTCGATGATATTGTGGTATCTGATGCTTGTTATTTATATCATGTTAGCAGATTAGGTAATTGCTTATTTGAGTATCATGGATATGATGTTATGTATTGTTATATATATGTGTTATCATGTTTTGATATCAGTTGTTATGTGTTGGTGATGGGGAACATTGTCACATCACTCAGTTGCGAGTGCCCTGCAACTCTGTGATTTCCCCGTCATGGTATGATTGATTATTTCCTTTATGCACATTTTTGACCCTTGACTTTGTTGTAGGCTGCAAGTACAGGGCATCAACTCACCTGATTATTAGGTATGCGAGCCAGAGGCCAATGGAGTTGTTGTTTTAGAGAATGTATCCCTGTTGCCACAATTCCATTTGTAAGGTCAGTTTGAGTCATTTGTGGTGAAGTGATCGTTTTACCTTCCGTTTCATCTTGTATTCTGGTAATGTTTATGAGTATGTTCTTGGAGTTATGATTATGTTTGTGCTTGACTTGATTGTTCATGATTTTTGAAAATAATGAAATTCTATGAGCTTTACTATAATTTATTAAAAGATGGGTTAGGATTGAAGTATTAATTTAATAAACTATTAATAAGTAATTTACTTATTTTTAATAAATTATTTTTTATGAATTAAATGAAGTATTTAAATAAATATGTTAATTCAATAGCAAAAATTAAATTAGTAAATTAAGTATAGTAAATAGTTGATTAAGTATGTGAGAATTACATGAAATGAATTAAGAATTATAAAATTAATCAAGGAGAGTAATTGTGTTTAGAGGGGAAAAACTAAAAGAAAAGAAAAAAAAATCATATTGGGTGGGATGTACTTACAAGAGTGGAGAATATTAAATAAGGTAATGGCGTTAACTGCAGAGGGGCAGGTTGTTTATTTTACGAGAAAAATTAATGCATTCGTAGAGTTTTCTAAATTGGTTATCTAGGAATCTTGCAATTTTTTTGGGGACTTTCTAAAAACTAATCTAAAAATTGGGGTTTGGCTGGTAGTTTTTTGGTTCTTGGAAAAGAGTTCTCTAGGTTTTCTTTTAATACTAAAAGGGATTCTGGAAAATCAAATAGCTAGAGGTGTTATTGGAGCTTTGGAGAATTGATAAATTTTAGCTTGGAGCTCAGTTTCAGCTACTATTCTTAGCTCAGCATCAATTTTTATCTCCAAGACTCTAGGTTCCATGGTTTTTACCTCTGCTTAGTTTTATGTTAATTGATTATTTAAGAAGAAATGCTTGAAAAATGTGGCTTCATTTGTTGGTTGTCAAATCATTTCATAGTTTTCTGATAGCTCATATTTCTTTAACAAATTGGAAACCTGTATTGATACTGCAAGCAAAATTAAATAGGAAAGTTTGTTAGTAGTCGCCTTTCCTGCCTGCAGAGTACAATGCTTATATCTCTGGAAAAACTCTGTCTTATTCACATTTCTTATTTATACTTTCGTTTATGAGATATGTACTTCCTATATCTCCATCGTATTTTGGAGTTGTCACTTGTTTCGTAGACCTCTGATTCTCTTTTGCTGATGAATAAGCTCATGTTTGGTGTGCCTTCTTAGGAATTGATATTCTGTAATATTGAAACCTATAAATATAAACATGTTATTAAATGAGCAATCCACTAAGCCTTCACATGAATGGTTTGAAACTAAAGTGTTTCCTGTGACATCTGTGTTAATCTACTTGTTTGCTTTTAGACTCCTAATTGTTGTCAATGTTTGTGGGTTTCATTCTTGGTACTGCGGAGTAGATAAGCCTATAATCTTTGAATGATAGAATATTTATCTTAACACATAATCTGTATAAGTTGGCCTCTATTCGATACCTGATCTGGAGTCTTCAATAAGGGCCATCATCCCTCATCCTCATCCCATTGTGAGTCTTAGTAGGTGTTACGAAATGTTAAGTTTAAAATTGTAATTTAAACTAAGAGTGATCTCTTACATCTATATTCTTAAATGCATGTCGAACCACCTCCATTTTGCATGTCAATTTATTATATTAGCAAATATTTCCTTTTTGTTTTAAGCCCAAACAAGGCGTATCTATTCTTTGATTAGGCTAATCTGCATGTATCTTTTATGAGAAATTCCTTACCAATGATAAGAACCTTTTTTTTTTTTTTTACTAAAGTGACTAAATTAGCTAGATACCCATGTTTACATTCATTCAATGATCTCTGTACATGGTAGAATGCATGGTCGTTGAGGTGGAGTAAATTAGTATATATATATTTGTAACCTCATTATCGCACTTGTCTATAAATAAGTTACTAACTTCATGCTTAAAAGTCGTTGTACATGAGTATTTTGTAGGTAAGCAAATGGGGGCACCGTTCTATCTATGAATGGTTAACAATCGTTTCAAACTGTCGATTTGGGTGAGAACAAAATGCCATATGGACTGTGGTAATGCCACAAATATATATATATATATATATATACTGTTCCTTCAAAGTCAGGCGGGTATTTCTGTAATTTCTTAAATTTTGAATTAAGCCTTGGAAATTATTAAATAAAAACCTATGATTATGGAAATCAATATATATATACTCATATTAATTTCTAGTTAAATATAAATATATATATAAATAAATTCTTGTCTTATATCCACTTGCCATTGTACATGCTAATTATGTTGTTAAGTTATTAGAGAACAATGCCCTATCTTTTTAAATATAGTAATGAGTTTTATTATACTAATATATATAAACATTTTAAAATATATATATGATCAATGGTAATAGTAAATGTTCGTAAAAGCATTAGCATAGGAAATATTAGTGTAGAAAAATGATATTTGCTGTTTGTTTGGTGTACTTGGAAATTGTTGTCGTTATATTAGGTAATGGTATTTTACTAAAGTAAAATGTAAGGTACAAGATTAGATTAAATAATTGCCACTAAATAAGCAAATAGAGTGGTGGAAAGAGATTATTTTGGTCTTAGGTGAACTTTATTTTAATGAAGTAAACACTTTGAAAACCCACTCTTGATCTCATGTTTTATTGAGGGATTTGTTAGTAAGAAATGTGGGTGGTGAAGATTATGCAATTGATTGTGGTGTTGATTTTTGTGTCATTCTCTTTGAAATGAATCTTAGAGGGTTCCAGAGGCTAGGATGATTTGCTCACTTGATGGATTTATTCGTCTAACTTGTTATGGGAAAAAATTATCTTGATTACTTATATGATGGCCGTTTACTTTGCATATTATGCTCACATTGTTATTGAGAAGAAACTTGAGAGCGGGAAGGTTAATGCCTCGCTTTGAGTTTTTTTTGTGTTTGTGCAATGGAATAGCTTTTAGTTTTTTGGTTCTCTATTGTCAGTATGGAAGTGGCTTCCAATGGGGGCCGATGAACAAAGGGGCGCCTGGATAACCCATGTGGAAGTTTGTAAACAAGTGAAAAAATAAAATAAACTAGGGGGAAAGGGTACCTAAAACATTAACAAGATAAGTTTATAACTCGCTTAGGGTCAATCACTCGTTTAGGCTTGAGATTAGACGGGAAGGCTTGGAATGGAAAATCAACTACCTCGTCTCCATGAGAGGTAAGTTGATTCTGCATAGTTGGCATGAGGGGTTGGATATCGGTAGAGGCTACTAGGATAACCCAAGATGGGGGCTAGGGTCTGGGAAGATCTACTTGGATAACCTATGACAAACTATGTGATGAAATTTCCCCTACGACAACCATGGGTTCCCTTGCTTATTATTTTACCTTAGTTTTTATGTGCCTCTGGAAGTATAGTCACTGATGTTTGTTGTTGTTGTTGTTGTTCTTCTTCTTGTGAGTTATGTCAGCCATGTGATGTCTTAGTCCTTGTCCATTTGTTATTGTGGGGGCCCTTTGTTACTTCTTAGCACGGGGGGTGAACCTTTGGGTTCACATGGTTGGGTGGAACATGTTACGTTCTCCATTGGGTTCCCTTCCTGGTACGTGTTGTGGCAACTTCACTTGATCCATTGGTTTTTGTACTGCATCTACTCTTGGGTTTTTGAGCATTATACCTGTATTTGTATTGTACCTCTATTATGTATCATGTATCATGTGTTGTGCACTCCTCACATGTATCGAGGAAGTATTACTGTACAGATTGTAATTTAAAAATTGAACTGATGTATTCATGTATGTGAAGAATTATGTATTTAGTGATATTGTATATGTTAATTGAAAAGAATATAATCACTTATTCTTTTATGTTTATGGAATGGTTGTATCTCATGGGTCATTTGATTATTGTGATGAGTAATTGTGATGCTTAATGATTATTAGAATTTGGTTATTACTAAGTTATATGGTTTTGTAAATTTTGGATAATGGGAAATAAGTAATGCAGTTCTGCACCCTAGAGGACGTTGGATGGTAATTTAGTTTATGTTCAGTTTCAATCATGCAACATTTCAGTTAAAAAAAAAATTGTTCCTTTTTTAGTGGCTTAGGTGTTGTCCTCTAGGGTTCATGGTGGGGGCATTACAAAAGCTACAAATTTGCTAACAAAAGCAAGCAACAAAACTTACAAACAGAAGAGAAATAGTGGAAACATTGCAACATAATAGTAAACTGTCAACCAATAGCTAGCCACCAAAAAACCAGGAGCAACTTTCAGGATTAAAGGGGACACAAAACCCTTAACAAATAGGTTTTAAGGGACCCAAAACCCAAACTTCAAGAAACGATACCGAAGAAACATTAGGCAACGTACAGTAGAAAAACTACACACCAAAAGTGGATCATGATCCCATCAACAATCTGCCTCTCCACCTCGATAGGAGACAACAAGAGCAACCATAAGTTGAAGCACCAGAGCAACAACACCCCAAAACTCTCCACCTCAATAGAAGAGTTCGAAGGCAACAACAACCTCTTGTAGCAACACCAAGCCCCACCAACTAAACCGATCTCCACCTCAATAGGAGAAAGCTTCACCTCCCCAAGTCCACAACCTCCACCTCTAATAGGAGAAAACTCTACCTCTAAAGGAGTTATATTTTGAGGACTAAAAATGAGAGAATGAAGAAAAGAGGGAGGGCCAATAGAAAAATCCTTAACCCTAGAATCCATTTGGGTAGTCTAGGCCAACAAGATTTCCAAAGGAGCTTTCAGGATAGCCCCCACTAAACACCTCTATAGGAGGTCAACAACCTGCAACATCACACAACGAGAGAACCATCCCCTCTGAGACAAAACAAAGGAGGCTTCATTAAAAGTGAGATCCAAGAACACCTTGTTTGGAGGCAACCATCAACCATAGCCTTGAACTCCATCCAAAAAATCAACAACATAAATGGATTTGTACCAGCATAAAAAGTCTCTATACAATTTTTAAATCCTAGGGTTAAAGACATCAATACCAAGCAAAATCGATTTCTAAGCTATGGTTTGGTTGAAAGTAGTAGGAAGGTGTTGAAAAACTAAATATCAAGTTTCCTTAACTATGAAACAAAATAAGAAAGTGTTCTTGACCATTGTTATTGTTGAAAGACAGCCAACAGACAGCCAACAGGCAAGTTGCCATAAGAAATTACACAAGATCTTGCAAAAAGTTCTGATAAGACTTGATAATTGGCATCCGGGTTAAATTTGATGGTTTCACAATATTTTATATTGTAATGTTGACATGTTCCATCGATTCCCCCGACATTCTTCACTCTTTATACCGCGTGAAAACAGAGACCAGTTGCAAGTGTCTTGTTTAGTGGGAAGCAATTGGCACAGCTCTAATTGGAAGCGATAGATGAATTCTCGCCTTTTTCAAACATCTCAATCATTACAATGGATGTTTTTGTCATCGTATCTTTGGATAAGTACCGAGCAATTCCAAGAGAATTCTTCCAAACAAATTCTCTTTATGTACGGAAGCTTAGCCCCACCGTTTGCGACGTCAGACCTTAGTGTTATCCCCACTTGGGTGAAACATCACTTCGCACACTGTACCATCCTTTTCAACGCTCACAACAAGTTCTCTTTATGTACGGATTGTCTATATAAACCAGAGAAGGCAGGTCAAGTACAAATTCCCAAGGCCAAAAAGAAAGAAAGAAAGAACGAACACATACATCTGAATATGAACACGGTCTGAGAAGCTAATGATCATAATCATTGTGGATGTAGAAAATCCAGTCTTACTATGCCGATTGGGTGGATAAGATCAAATTCTATCGCCTCCTCTGGTTTCATATAAGTATCTCTGTAGGCAACAGCTAAAGTAGGAAGGTTGTATTCCATTGCAGTAACGTTAAAGGAGGAAGGTTAGCCCCACCCTTTGCGACGTCAGACCTTAGTGTTATCCCCACTTGGGTGAAACATCACTTCACACATTGTACCTTCCTTTTCAACGCTCACAAAAATATTTTCTTCGTCTTTTTCCGTATGGACAATGATACCCAACATTGTAGGTGATGGCGTTTGATCCAATTCCAGTCACATATTCATATGAAGTAAATGCGAATCTACCATGAATGGCGAGGAAGTGTCAATATTCAGTGGAAAAGCTTCGGTCGTTGTATGTTGTGGTTAATATGTCTGCTCTTTATTTTGGGTTGGGTTCCCATATAAAGAGTCTCCATATTGATCACAACATGTAATTGATATTTTATTCATTCAAATTGTTTTGTTAAATTATGCTGAGCATTTTTGGGAATACTTAAAGTTAGTTTGATTGGTTCTACCGTCATTGTGTATATCAATTCTAGTGGTGAGCTTCTCTATTTTTTTTATAGATTTTCTTGATTTGCTTACAATGTTAGGAATTCTATTTAAAGATTGGTAACTTCTTTTTTAAGATATACAATATTTTGATCTGACAAAGTATAAAAAAGACCTGTCATTTACAATATTGTGTTATGTTAGAGTAGAGTGCTTGAACAACAAGTTCTAGATTATAAATTAGATGGAGAAACATAGTTATCATTTAATTTCCAAAAATTCTTAAGAATAGTCTTTATACAAGCTTCAAATATTAAGTTGTTAGAGACATCAATACCAAAACAAAGTAGATTTCTAAGCTAGGGTTTTGTTGAAAGTAGTAGGAAGGTGTTGACAAACTAAATGCCGAGTTTCCTTAACTAAAAAACAATACAAAAAAGTGTGTTTGACCATCTCATTTCTATCATAGAAGTGCAATCTAGAGTATAAGACTAGGGAAGAAGAAAATATAATCATTGGTGAGGATTTTTGAATGGAGAACTTTCAAAGTAAGACATTTAGCTTGGAAACAAGTTGTGATTTTCTAAGTTGTTGAACTAAGCTTAATCAAACACATTTCCACTTAGTATTCAACCTTTGGTCATATTACAATGAGGCAATGAACAATCTATGGATAACTTTGAGAGGAAACACATTGCATTTGCTTCCAATCAATCACCACCAATCCTTGAGAAAGTTACAAGCTCAAAAGGGTGACATCTTGAGTTGTAGGTTGGGAGGCATTCATTCAGAATTAAAGTAAGGCAATGATTTGGGTATCAATAACTTAGAGGGTGAAATTCCAATTAGATTTTCCTAGAGGTTTTCAAAGAGAGATGGAGAAGATACCATAAGCCTATAAAGAGTTCAATTCACCTTTTTAACATTTTCTTAGCAACATTATTTAATTGGAGTGTGGGGCTACTTATCAAGTCCAATCAACAAGTTCCATCAAATTGATGAGGTGGGAAAACTAAGTTTAATGGTGGAGATATTGACCATGTTATTATAAGAGATAGGAGATCTCTTGCTAGGCCTTTTAAATATTTTTTATCTCAAGTGAAGCATGGAACTTAAAGAAAGGAGCTAGGAGAATCTTATATTTACAGCTTATGTCAATCTACGATCCCTTAGTTAAAGGTATCCTAGTAAGAGCTCAAACAATTCATTTTTCTCTAAGGCTTATATAGCCTATGTGTAGAGCTCAATGATGCCAATACATCCCATATTTATAGTTTGTATTTAATGGGACCATAAGGATACATCCATGCCCTTTTTTTTCCCAACTTAGATGAGAGGAAGTTATGGATGAACTTCGAGAATTTCTTGTAAAAGGATTTTAAAAATATAACCTGTAGTAAGTGATATAAGCATGGATAACAATGAATAATTTTTTAACCTTAATACACTTGACCATAAAAAATAATCCATAGGACCCACTTCGACATATCAATGAGATTAAATATTGAGGTTGAATGGAAATCTTAGGTATTTAGACATTTCTCCATGCTTGATGAGCCATTATTTAGAAATAATCCAAGGAAGGAGGATGAGAATGAAATAAAGTATTTCATCCAATGTATTAAACTTGGGAATAAGAGATAGATCAATATATATCAAGAATATCAATAGTGCATTAGAAACATCTTGCTTTTGCTGTAAAAAATAAAATATTATGATTTTCAAAATAAGAGTTGAGGATAGAAGCTTCATTAGGGAGAGAGATGTCATGAATACGGTTTTGGGATAGGTCATGTTGGAGGAAGTAGGTTAGGTAATCAAAAGTAAGGGCATGGGAACTAGAAGGCATGAGAGATAGAGGGATTTATTGTTCTATAGGAATTTGGGAGGATCAATTGAAATCCTAGCCACATTAGCATGTTATAAATAAAGTTCCATATTATCTTTTTCATAAGAAATGAAAAAATATAGTAGGACAAGGAGAGCATCTTGGTAAGGCTATTGGTCCCATTAAATTAAGTTTCAAGAAAGGAAAAATTCACATAGGATGAACATGCCTCTCAAAATCTCATCTTCTAATGCCAACGAATATTTCAAGTGATGGCTTTGATCCTAGTGCCAAGAGATATTTTATAGGATGTGTTTCAAGGTTAATAGGTTGCTACTTAGCCATTATATCTTGATTATTACCTTTAGGAAGATTCATAATCATTCATCTATTGATAAAAGAACTAAGGGGCCCATTCTTACAAGAATTTATTGATAAACATATTAGAAGTCTTTATGATATGAGGCCACATTCCCTTGAGGAACTCAAGAAGGAGACTATCCATAATAGGATTTTTTTGATTGGCCATGAAGTAGAGGGACTTGTCAAAAATTTCCATGTTTAAAAGGAATGGTCTAGATGTTGTTGGTAGTCCTTATAAATTTTTGTGGGATGCAACTCCCAATTACATTTAACCTAGGGTGTTTGAAAATAAATTCTAGTAATATTAATGAAGATGTTATTGATTTTTTCATTTCTAGCCTATTCAATTATTTGTATCTGATAGAGATGGCACCTTTATTTATTTATTATTATAGTGAATGAACTAGAAGAATAATTTAGTTCATTTTTCACCATTTTAATCCAATTTAGCGTAGCTCTTATTTAGTACCTATGAATGTCAAATTCATCGAGCTCCCTACGGGTGTTTTTTTATTTTTGCTAAGTTCCAACCCACACCCCAACTATTTGAACGTCATCGGGTCCCTTTTTGAAGAGATCCATCTGCTACTACCATGTGTTTGTCAGACGCTCCTCACAAAAGGTTCTTCCTTCGCTCTCTTACTAGCTCCTGCCATGCTTCCACGTTTCAACATCGTGGGCTCTTCATGGCTTCTTCCCTTCACTTTTTAGTCAGGCCTCGACCGTGTGCCATGCAAATTTCATCTGCATACATTTTTGTTGGACCCAACAGTCGTTGCTAATAGTAATGAATGCCTACACGTGTCTTCACTGTGTCGTTGTTTAACGCATGGAGGAGGAATCATCGAGCAAGCTCTAACCTTCTACCACATGTCTCTTTCACGAGGACTTCATCGTAGGGGAGGCAAGAGCAGGTTGAGTGCCCCTCTAGGATGCCGCATTTCTTAACTTCCTTTGTATGTGAATGACACTTGTTTGCACAAGGTTTTTTTGGGACTGCTGCCATCATTCGTAGGGGATGCATCTGGTTGGGGAGCAACCATGTTCAATGGCCTAAATCTTTTCTATTGCAACAACCAAGGGGAATCATTACTACAAGCATCATTGCTCAAGATAGATAATATTTTTTGTTAGTGGCCTGTCAAGCGGTGGGATATTTATAGCTATATATACTGCTTCTTGCTTCTGAAAGGAGTTTAGAAGATACAAAGAAATGAGGGAAAGACACCTCATCTTTTGTATTTATTTTAGATTATTGTATGAGACTCTCAGACTGTGCCATTGTTTGGACTTTCTATTTTTCTTAAGCTATTTGATAAAACATTATATTGTGCCATTATTGTCCTGAATTGCTCATTTGCAAAATTTCTATGATTTTAATACAAGTTTGCTAGTTTAGATCATGTCTTTGACTCCTCTTTTCAGTGAATGTGTATGAGAATTATCTTATATCATTGTATAAAATATTCAGGTTTTCATCTTTGATTTCTATTATTTTGGAACATAGCAAATTGTTGATTGAGCCCTAAAATCGAATCCCAAAAGATCGATTTATCATTCCTATGTCTACTCCTTGGCACATTGCCTTAGTTAGATCTTTATTTTTTATATCTACTTCCTTTTCCCATTCCAAAACCCTAATTACAGAGGAATATGACTTCTTTAAAAACCCATAGGTCACTTAGTTTAGCGCAATTGGTCCCCCCATTAACTGAGTTTCTTATAAAGGTTGTTACCTTGCCAATTTTTGGCATCAAAATTTTCTTTTTTCTAGCATGCCCAGTGGGAATTCTTAAATGAATCTAAATTCAAAGAGGGTGTATGAGCAATCAACTTGTTACTAGGTTCCAAAAAATAATAATCTTGGTTTGTTAGTGTCACCGTTGGGAACAACAGAAGCCATGACCCAATTAGTAAACTCTCTACTTTGTTCACCCCTTCTGCTAGCCATGTTGCCCACTGCTAACAAAAATTATGTCGCATGGGATGCCA
Source organism: Sequoia sempervirens (assembly GCA_007258455.2). NCBI lineage: Eukaryota > Viridiplantae > Streptophyta > Pinopsida > Cupressales > Cupressaceae > Sequoia > Sequoia sempervirens. The sequence goes on along the minus strand of VDFB02256132.1, from coordinate 132,595,678 downwards.
AAAGTCCCCTTGTAGCACTAGTAGCACCTGTCATTTGGGACCCTATCCTAGTCTCTTCATTATAATATATACCTAAGTTCACCAAAGATGGCTCAAGAACACAATCTGAATATCTGCAAGATGTGGCAGACATGTGTCTGGTGCATGGAGTTACAAACCAAAATGTAGCGCTAAGGTTGCTCATAGCCTCTTTTAGAGGTAAAGCGCTGGATTAGTACCACACCCAACAAGCTAATACCATTGCTACCTGGGATCAACTCAGAGATCCTTTCTATGAAAGATTCTCAAATGACAGAGACAGGTCTTCCCAATATCATCAACTAGAAATAATCAAACGGGCCCCATATGAGGCCATGACTGACTTCAACACCTAGTTCCATATAACTTGGTAGAGAATTCAGGTTGCTATTTTCCTGTCGACCACTCGAGTTGGCATTCATGTTCTACTTAAAATCCATCAATGCTGTCATCTCGATGATGATCTATTCTCTTGGCGAAACCACGCTACTAGACACATACAACATCATAGTCAAGGCATAGAACAATCTAATAGATGCAGGGAAGTTGCTTCCTCGAACCATCATACCCATGTTCCCCAAGATTTTAGTTCCCACCCAAGGGATGCCATCTACCAGTGCAGCCACTCTTCCTCAATCCATGTACACATATTCGGTCACACCATAGAATGTTGCTTCCACATCCAGCTCTTCAAAGGATGAGATAAGTGATGTCAAGGAGATGTTGTGGGCTATGGCCAATGAAATAACTACTATAAAGTAGAATTAGTCTGCACCTCTAAAGCTAACCAATCAAAATGATCAAGGCAAAAGATCTTCCTACCAACAAAACCAGTTCCAAGGAGGTTCTTGCACAAACCTATAGGCTCAAACAACTAATTAGATAGTGTCGGTACCCACTCCACTGCAAAGTGCTAACCCAAGCTCTAGTAGAGAGCTGACAGTGGGGAGAAAAAAATCTTGTTGATGACATCAACCCCTGGTGCTTCCCCTTTGGTGATACACATATGCCCCAAAATTGTTTGTAGGACAATCTACAACAAAAGTGGTAGAACAATGTAACCAAGGTGCAACGATGCACCATGGAGGTTATGTATATGCCTCTTTGCAAATGGAAAATGTGGTACTCACTACGCAAATGCAAGGGATGTCCTTGGAGCAAAAAACTGATATTGCTCTTGATCACACATGCTTCTCATAGATGGAAGAAGAAGAGGCAGTGTTCACCAACAATGCATCCCCATCAAAAACACTACAAGTATAGTTCGATTACAACACTCGCTCAGAGAAGAGATTCATGGGTGAACCATTCAACCCACAACTAGTTAGTTTGTAGTCTAAAAATACTTCTGACCATCTGACACCTAGTACCTCCACAGTGGCATAGCCATGTACATCATGAAGGGAAATTGTTATAACCAGAGCTAAGGAGTAGAAACCTCCAAATCTACCACCATTCAATGTGGTGGAACAACTGAAAAAATCATTAGCTAATGTGTCTCTCTGTGAAATTTTAGCCATTCCAAAGTAGAAGACATTGCTACAGAAGGCTCTTTGGGAGGATCCAATCATTGAGCCAACAGAGCAATCACTCAAGGGGAAGGCTATTGATCCATCACCTCCTGCCAAATTTCTCACGAATAGCATAGAGAAAGTCTCTACTGAGGTTAGAGATAAGCCAAAACTGAAACCCTTCTTCCTAACCCTTATTGTGGGAGAAAAATTGTTGCACAATTTCATGATTGACTCTAGCACTAGCACTACAGTCATGCCCAAGCAGATAGTTGAATCCCTAGAACTTAGCTATGAAACTTTAAAGAGGGGGGTTATGCAGCTTGATGGGAACAAAGTTGAAACTGTAGGCATCATCAAAGACCTTCCCTTGACTTTGTTTTCCTGCCCTAGCATCATAGTTCCACAAGACAGTGTGATCATAGATGTTCGTACCATGTTCAGTCTCTACCTATCCTTAGAATTTTCTTCAAAGATAGAAGGGTATCTTTCTCTGGACTGGATGCACTTGATCCTTAGGACCAAGCACAAAGCTAAAATGAACATAGTGTCTAAAGCTTTGCATTCAGAACATGTGGCCAATGAAGCTATGATCAACTTTGAGGCTGCTAATACCTCTTTCACTAAGGAGATAACATATTGCACCAAGTTTCTAGAACATGAAAAAGTGACTGGAGATTAGACCGATCAAGAAGAAGTTATCTTAAGTGAATATATAGACATTGATCCTTTCGGCAACTATCATGCTACTGGGTTGGGAACCTATGTCATCCATGATGAAGATCAATTACTTTCAAAAGTTGTAAAGGAGCCTAAAAGTGATCAAGCTTTAGAGCTATAGACATTGTACTTTGATGGAGCAAGATGCAAAGTGGGCATAGGAGCCAGGATATGTTTAATATCCCTACATAATGAAAAGACATTCTAGTCCTTCTGCTTCTAGTTCACTTGTTCGAACAATGAAGCTAAATATGAAGAGCTAGTGCAAGGTCTAAGCCTTGCGGAGTGAATGGGAATCAAGAAATTAATGGTGTTCAGAGATTCTGAACTAGTAGTCAACCAAGTTTGAGGGGTCTTTGCTACAAAGAATATCTGAATGGTGTTCAAAGATTCTGAACTGTAGTCAACATCAAGATAGTACCTCGAGAACAAAATGTTGATGGTGATCACATGGCTGCAATCAAACCTCAGTTTGACCCTTCCTCCAACCTAATTCATAAAAAAAACTTTGTACGAGTGATAGTTCGATTGACAATTCCAAATAATGATTAGAGTTGGAAGGTATTTGATAGCGATGAACACATCGCCTCATTCATCTAATAGTCGAGAGAATTTCTCGACCAAATCCAATCAAAGATTTTCAAGGCCTACAATGGACAAATCATTCAGCTAAGGTCTAATAAGCTTCTTGATGCAATACATGGTGGAGAAAACACAAAATCAACACAAAATGACTTGGCTCAAACAATGAAATTTGCCTTCTAACACAAAATTCACAACTTTTCCCTTAACTCTCCTCAAGAGGCTTCAAGCCTTCAAAACACAACAAATTGTGATATCTTTTAGAGAAGGCCTTTCAAATATCTTCTAGACACCCTCTAAGACTTATAACATCACCCGACAAAACATTCCAACAAACTTACCAAGATATCTTTGACACAAAATAAGAAACCTTCGGACTGCTCTATAAAAAGGCTACTAGAACTAGCCCTATTTTACAAACAAAGTATCCTCCAATCACCTCATACACACAAAAATGCCTTGGACAGACACAAATTACATCCCATAACTCCCAATTTCACAAGCCATTTGCAGATTCAAGGCTTTTACTTCACTGTCCCAATAAACCCTCATTTACACACAAAGATCTAGGGTTTTATTGAATATACACATTCCTGGGCTTATGAAGCCCAACTAATGCATCAAAATCTTTTTAAATATCTTGCACAAACTTAGGAATTCACTATAAGACTAGTCCCATCGATATTTGGTCAAAATCCTACTTTGGTTCTGTTATACCTTGCATAACCACCCCATTTTATTCTGGAACAAAATGGGTCCCCCCTTTTCTTTTGTTCTCATTTTCCTTTGGTTATTTGTTTTGGTCTTAGGATTTCTTTTTTTTTTTTGCTCTGAAGTCTGTCTTTTGTTCTGTCTAATTTTGGTTTTGTCTTAGCTTGAGTTGGTTTTCTTCTTGCTAGAAAATTGAATGAAATAATCATAAGCAATAGTGTATTTTATTTGCTTTTGAGAACTAATGGAGGCATTTGTTTTGCAGGATTGAATCATTCATCTGAAGATATCTCTCAAGGAAGTCAGCTAGAAGGCATGCCTCAATCCCATTCAACATAAAACTCCTTAAGGAAAAAGTTGTCGAGACCCTTTTGTTGTCTTGCTGACTGGCAGTTTGGTTTTGTTCATTTGAAATCCAGAGGGTCGCTGAGACATTTTGGTCGCTATGAGTTTCTATGTGTCTCGCCAATCAGAATGGAGGTCTCAGTGATAGGGGGTAGCATCAGCATGAAGTCCCGCCGACCAAGCAAAGTCTCCCCAAAGTGAAATGAGCTCTTGGCGAAGGACGTGACTTCGGTGTAATGTCTCGATGAAGGAAGAAAGTCTCGCCGACATGAGATAATATCAGCATAAGGTCTCGCCGATCCATCGAAGTCTCAGCGAAATGGGGATGTCATCAGAAGGATCTCATCGAGAGAGATGGCTTCAGGCAAAAGTCTCACTGATAGGGTGAACTCTTGCTGAAATAAAACGGCATCGGGGAGAGCGGTTTGTGTTCATTGAAAGGTCTCACCGACGAGGTGAGGTCTTGGCAAAAAGAGGTATCATCGCTATGAAGTCCTAGCGATTAAGTGATGTCTCACCGATAGGTTGTGCCTTTGGAGAGAAAGATGTATTCGCTATAAAGTCTGGCCGAGTGGTAAAGGTCTCGTTGATGGATTCTCCCTTCGGCGTAGTGTTTTTTCCTTTGGCATAAGGTCTTGCCGACCTGATGGTCTTGCCAAAATGAAATGGTGGTCCTGGGTGAAGTCTCTGCAAAAAAAATTGTGATATCGACATAAGGTCTCACCGACCCAGCGGGAGTCTCACTGAAAGAAAGGAGTTGGCTTGAGGGGAATGGAAGAGCTCGGCATGATATCTTGCCAACTAGCGGTAGTCTCACCGACATGTTTTCTCCCTTCGGTGTAATGTTTGAAGCTCGCCGTAACGTCCTACCAACTGAAGGAGTCTTGCCAAAATAAAATGAGCTTGTGGAGATTCCAAGCGAATGATTAGGGCTCAGGGAGATGTCTTCCCGAGTGTGATGGTCTCTTTAAGGCAGAGTGAGTTCGGGGTAACATCTTTCCGACCCAGTAGTGTCTCACCGACGTCTTTTAACAAGATGGACATTGGGGAGACTCATGGCCAAATTTTTTAGAATCGGTATGATGTCTGGCCGATGGCGACTGTCTCGGCGACCACTGTGGATATCAATCTAACTCTTGCGGCCCGATATGAGGTCTCATCGACAATTCAAGGTCATGCCGATAACTACTGTAGAATGTAATCACAGTGGGGAGACACCGATGGTGTCTCGCCGACATGCAATTCATTTTGAATGACTGTTGACTACCCAGGAATCTCACGTGGATTTTGTTCACCCAATCAGAAGGAACTATAGATGAACCATTGACTAATTAAATACATCTATGGAGAAGATCAGCAGAATGCAAAGGACATGGACTCATTCTGAAATCAAAAGTGGTGGATTGACTTGGGAATGATGGTGTTCAGATCTAAAGGGAGGTCTGATGTTGTTTCCAAAGATGGTCAACATGCAGAAAGGTCTCAAGCAGGAAGAAACCCAAAAGGAAGAAGAAGTCATCAGGTCTCAGAGATAGCTGTGAGGTCTACTAGCAAAAGGCAGATCGGTATTAATGGTAATACTTTAGAGCATTCAAAGCAACCCTTCAAGGAAGTTAGAAGATGGACACAGAGACCAAAAGTAAATGCTATAGCTGCAAAAGATCTGAGATCATCCCCGGAACAATCCTTCACCAACATGGACAGCAGGGATACACATTTAATGCAGAATCAATTTTATTCAAAAGATCTGAGGGCCAACCCTTTTGAGGCCGGCAGATATTTTGTAAACCCTAAAAATAGGGGCCAACACATTCCTTTTGGTACATTCTGTATATATGGCAATTTTTCCTCTTTGTAAAGGGTTGGGAAAGGGAGAGTAGAAGTTTTTAGAATACATAGGGATATAGATTTTGAATAGTAGTAATCTTCTGAGCAGTAGAGAAAATTAAGAGTAGCAGTAGGATAGGAGTTAGATTCGACAAAAGGAAGTAATGTATCCTTCTGGTTCTCTTAGTATAGATGGAAACAATCTGAGGACATAGGTTTTCTGTACACTGGTGATTGTGCCAGAGTTGTAAACGTTGCTTATCTATTTCACTAACAGTAGAAGCAACTAGATTCAAATCTACTTCACGTTGTGTTCCTGAATGGTACTTGTGTTAATCATTTGATTTGAAAGCTTTCAAGGAATGAAATCTTATTTTGTGTTTTATTTAAAATAGTGATCTGTAGTCTGTTGTTGAAGTTAGCACTAGGAATGAATGAAACCGTGTGTTAATCACAAGTTAATTTTGTTCTATAGTTGTAGTTAGCAATTCCTTGAAAGGTAACAAGTCCGGTTAAGTTGGATGAATTATTATTCTTTTCAGTTCCAAAGCTTTGATCTATCTTTTTCTGTTTCTTTAAAAACCCTGGTTAAAGTAGGTTTGGATTTATGCTTGACCTTAGAACAATCCACAAGCTCAACACCAACAGGCCCCTTGAACATTATAGTTCACATCAATCACTGAGTGAAATCAGCATAGTCGAGAACTGATTACGAAGACCTTGGGAGTTAAGATATCCATGTGTTATTCTTTCTCTTTTAGGAGAGCAGAATAGTAATATCCTACTTAACTGTTGTTGTGCTATCTGGACAATCAATAGGTTCCTTCATTACACCATGAAAATACCATATATGACCCTAGGGTTGCACTCCAAGAACACACAACCCTCTTCTCTCACCCTCTAAGGCACATAAACATCCTACCCTACCTTTATTATGCCATCCATCAAAGCACAATCTAGAATAGTAGATGGAATGATAGATTACATAATTATATTCTCAGATATAGCCTCACTAGCTTGTAATAGACAGGTTCAAAAATCTACTAAGTTCAGCCACCAAAATTGAAGTTGGACTTCCAAAATAGATAGTATTGAGTACTAACACATGCTCCAATGATTCACAATAGTTTTCAAAACAACATGAAGTCTGTACGGGCCATACAAAAAGTAGAAGATTGGAAAACTCAGATAAAATACAAGAAATCAGAGAATTATTAGAAGAAAAGTGTTGTTTTATTCAAGGAAATCACAATATCAAACACACCATCTGATCTTTGATCCCTTTGATATTCCTTTAAAGACATTTACAATTCAAATTCCAATGTCCTAACTCCCTTAACTGAATTTTGAAATTCAATCCCTACATATTCCCCAAATTTGCACTTTGATAACATTTTCTCGATTGACAATATTGTACTTTATGTAACTTTTGACATATCACCCTAAATAACTAAAAATATATCCAATTGCATAAACAATGGTCTTTTAGACCTTATTTATCATAGAAAGACCCAAACACCCTAATTCTACCTAAGAAACTCCATAAAAGACCCAATTTCGACAATAAGGTGTAGGTGCTCTTGCACCATACACCCCCACAAGAAAAAACTCATGCCACATGAGTTGGCTTTGATTCCATTGTCTCCATGCTTCATGAATGTTCCACTGGCTCATACATATTGAACTGGCTATCTGTCCTACACATCTATCACTTTTGACTGTGTTTACATATGCATTTACCCTTTCCTCTATCCTCAAACCTTCCAACTGTATTTCATCCTTTCTCTGACCAAGATTTGATTGCTTACTATGTCCTGTACTTGCAAACAAACAATTGTTAGCAACTCTTTGATTTGTCTTCATCTTTTTGTCACCCTCATGCTTGAAATATTCCTTAATGATCTGTCCAATCTACTTATTCATCTCTATCACCACTTTTACTATCTTGTCTGGCTTATGTACTGTTGTACCTATAAACTTTATTTGTTTCTCAACTTTTCTCACAACTTAAAGACACTCAATGGTCCCTACCAACATACTTTTCTGCATGTTCATTGTCAAATCACTTCTTACCCCTGTGTTTACCTTTACATCTGCTATCCCTACATTTTCAGTCTTGGGACAAATGACAACATCAAAATATTTTTTCTCCTTCATAACATTTATAGGTTCCTTCTTGCCACACATTATTACCTTAGCTTTACCCTTAACATCTTCTACAAGTGGAGTTAAAATAAAAGAACAACATTCTTTGACTATGGTGTAGGTATTTTCCCTTCCATCATACATGGCTCACCTATCATATTGCCAAGGTCTGCGTTAAATTAGAAGACAACAATCCATTGGAAGGATATCACAAACAACACTATCACTATAACCTCCAATTTGGAAATCTACAAGAACCTTTTCATTCACCAACAAAGACTGACTATCACTTAATCATGAAACTTTATAAGGCAATTCATGAGGTATTTTTTTCAAACTCAACTTATTCACCATCTCAATAGACACCATATTTTTTGTTGAACCAGAATCAATCACAACTCTACATACCTTGCAGAGGATCTTTCTTTGCAAAGGTTCCACCTCCTTGGTTGCCTTCAAAACTGTCTTTCTCACCATCAACATCTCTCCTATTTTAAGAGTGGCCCTCAAACTTGTAGAATGATTTCTTTCACATTCCTTTTTCTTGAATCAATTGTTCTCTCCTATCAATCCTCTTGTCTCCACTTGATGAACTACCAACTCTCTCAAGACATTTCCAAGATAGATGGCCATATTCATTACATGTGTAGCATATCCCTACAAAATCATTAGAACCTCTACCAACACTAAACCTTCCTCTACCTCTAAAACCACCTCTAACATCAATACCTAGTTCCTTACCCTTATTTTCTCCTTCTTGTTCTTCACTTGGATGCTTTGGTGTAGAAATTACTCCTCTTCCTCTTGCACTAGTACCACCTCTTCCTCTAACTACTTTCTCTTGTCTCCTCTTAAGCTTTTCCTCCACCCTGATTGCTAATTGAAAGCATTATTCAACAGATTTGGGGTTAGCAACAACAAGTTCATCTTGTTTATTAAATCTCAAAACACCTAGATACCTAGCCACCTTTTGAGCCTCATCCTCATCCCTTCTAGATCTTATGCTTAATTTGTAAAATTCATCAGTGTAGGACTTGATATATAAATCTTTTTGTTTCAGACCTTGCAAATTTTTATGCAACTAAACCTCATAGTCCTTTAGAAGAAACTTACCCTTCAACTTTTGCACCATCTTATACCATGAAGTGAACCTTGATTTTCCTTGTTTTCTCCTCTCTTCTTGTTCATAATCCCACCATAGAAGAGCATGTCCATTGAGTTTTGCTTTTGCAACTTTCACCATATGCTCATCTAAAATATCTTCACTTTCAAAGTAATTATCCATAGCAGCAATCCAATCAAGTAATTCCTCTTCATTTAAATTACCACCATAAATAAGAAGATCAATTTTTACCTTTGTTGATTCACCTTTCACTGCTTTGAGCATCTTCACAATTCTCTAGTCTTCAAGGTCTAGTTATTCATCAACATCCTCATATTCTTCTTCATCTTCTTCTATTTCACTTTCTTCATTCACTTCTCTCCTTTTCCTTGTCTCCAAGGCAACAAGCCTTGCCAACACAACATTGTGAGATACCAGAAGCTTAGCATGCTTCTCTTTCAGATCTTGCAACTCTATTGCAACACCAACACCTTTAGGAGGCATCCTTTCAACCTTGTCTTTTCACCTTCTATCTTCAAACCTACAAAATACAAATCAAAATATCTTCTCCCTGATGCTCTAATACCACTTTGATGCAATACAGGGTGGAGAAAACACAAAATCAACACAAAATGACTTGGCTTAAACAATGAAATCTGCCTTCTAAAATAGAATTCACAACTTTTCCCTTAACTCTCCTCAAGAGGCTTCAAGCCTTCAAAACAGAACAAATGGTGATATCTTTTAGAGTAGTCCTTTCAAATATCTTCTAGACACCCTCTAAGACTCATAACACACCCCACACAACATTCCAACAAACTCACCAACATATCTTTGACACAAAATAAGAAACCTTTAGACTGCTCTACAAAAAGGCTACTAGAATTAGCCCTATTTTACAAACAAAGTATCCTCCAATCAAATTGTACACACCAAAACTCCTTGTATAGTCACTAATTACATCCCAAAACTCCCAATTTCACAAGCCATTTGTAGATTCAAGGATTTTACTTCAATGTCCCAATAAACCCTCATTTACACAAAGATCTAGGGTTTTATTGAATATACACATGCCCGAGCTTATGAAGCACAAAATATGCATCAAAATCTTTTCAAATATCCTACACAAACTTAAGAATTTATTATAAGACTAGTTCCATCGATATTTGGTCAAAATCCTACTTTGGTTCCTTCATTACACCATGAAAATACCATATATGACCCTAGGGTTGCACTCCAAGAACACACAACCCTCTTCTCTCACCCTCTAAGGCACATAAACATCCTACCCTACCTTTATTATGCCATTCCATAGAAGAATAATCTAGTACAGTAGATGGAATGACAAATTACATAATTGCATTCTTAGACAGAGCCTCACTGTCGTGTAACAAACAGGTTAAAAAATCTACTAAGTTCACCCAACAAAATTGAAGTTGGACTTCCAAAATGGATAGTATTGAGTACTAACACATGCTGCAATGATGCAAAATAGTTTTCAAAACAACATGAATTATGTACAGTCCATACAAAAAGTAGAAGATTAGAAAACGCAGATAAAATACAAGAAATCGGAGAATTATCAAAAGAAAAGTGTTGTTTTATTCAAGGAAATCACAATATCAAACACACCATCTCATCTTCGAGCACTTTGAGAGGCCTTTAAAGAAATTTACAATTCAAATTCCAATGGCCTACCTCCCTTAACTGACTTTTGAAATTTTTGTCCCTACATATTCCCCAAATTTGCACTTTGATAACATTTTCTTGATTGACAATATTGTACTTTATGTAACTTTTGACATATCACCCTAAATAACTAAAAATCTATCCAATTACATAAAAAATGGTATTTTAGACCTTATTTATCATAGAAAGACACAAACACCCTAATTCTACCTAAGAAGCTCCATAAAAGACCCAATTTGGACAATAGGGTGTAGGTGCTCTTGCACCACATCTGAAGGGACTTGTCAATCTTAAAAACCTTTTCAATTATGATTATGCAATAAATGATAAAAGGAAGTTTGTAGAGGAAAAAAGAGACTATGCAGACCTTCAAGTCAGAGATGGAAGAAAGCTCAAAGTTGGGAAAGATGTTCTGCATCACGATAAGGAGAGGCTCATAGAATTTTGTGAGAAATATTAAGTAGTGGCCTAGTCATATGATGACCTTAAGGGATACGATCTCAACATCATCCAACATACAATAGAGCTGATAGAAGGTGCAAAAATTCTTTGCCAAAAGAAAAGGCAGTGAATCTGAAGATCAAAGCCTTGATGGCACAGGAGCTGACAAAGCTAATTCAATCTCAGATCATCTTCTTGATCAAGAACAACACATGGGTATCCAACCTGGTTCTAGTCTGAAAGAAGAATGGAGATATCCGCTTGTGTGTTGACTTCCGGGACCTGAACATAGCATCCCTAAAATATGACTACCTATTGCCTTCTATGTAGTCAATCTTACAAATAGTGGCATGATCAAAAATGTTTTCTCTGCTAGATAGCTTCTTCGGTTACAATCAAATCTGGGTCAAAGAGGAGGACCGACACAAAACAACGTTCACTACCAAGTGGGGGACGTTCGCATATGCTAAAATTCCTTTTTTCCTCTCAAATGTGGGAGCCACTTTCTAGCGGGCCATGGATATCACTTTTAGTGAATTGATTAACAAGATTATCCTAATCTATTTGGATGATCTAATTGTATTCTCCAAACATAAGGATGATCACTTCGATCACCTTGAGATGGTTTTAAAAAAATGCCAGGAGTTTGGGGTATCCTTGAACTTGAAAAAATGTGTCTTCAGAGTGCCGCAAGGCAAGCTATTGGGACACGCAGTGTCAAAAGAAGGAATTGCAATTGATCCCAAGCGGGTGAAGGCGATCAAAGAGCTTCCCCTACCAACCAACAAGAAAGGAGTCTAGTCTTTCTTAGCGAAGCTAAATTTTGTGAGAAAATTCATTTTGGATTTTGTAGGAACAATCAGACCAATCACCCTTATGTTGAAAAAGGATCAATTATTAAAATGGACTAAAGAAGCTAGAGAAGCCTTTGAGAATGTTAAGGATGCAATTTCCTTAGCTCCTGTGCTGGTCAATCAGGACCTATCGAAGGATTTCATAATGTATATATTTAGTAGCAAGTCAAGCATTGCTACTGTCTTAACTCAAAAAGATGATGAAGGAAATGGAGAACATCCAGTAGCATTTCACTCCTGGACCCTGAAGGAATATGACATGAATTACAACTTCGTCGAGAGGAAAGCGTTCACTATTATTAAGGGACTCAAGAAGTTTTGACACCTCATATCTTGCAAAAAGGTGATTGTTTATGTCGTGCATTCTAGTGTGCATGGGTACATCATGGAAGGAGAAATCATTGAAAAGAAGGCTAACTGGATCACTAAGATCCTTGAATACAACATTGAGGTCAAGCCTACAAAGACTGTCCAAGGAAGAGGACTGTGCGAATATTTGGCACATGACAAAAAAATGAGAGCTAATGAAGAGCAACCAGAGATGGTTCAAATGAATGATTCTGAATCCAAAGGCTATTGGCTGGTGGATAGAGTGAGATTCATGCACATAGGAAAATATCCGTTGGGCCTTCCTTCTCAAAAGAGAAGATTCTACTGATTACAAAACAACTGGTATGTTCTCATCAAAGGGATCCTTTTCAAAAGGAACTTTAACAGCGTTCTACTGCGATGTGTCACCACGAAGCAAGTGAAAAGAATTATTGACACTTTCCACAATAGTTTGTGGGTGGACACTTCTCGGTGAAGACCACCACCATCAGAATCATGTGCGTTGGGTACTTTTGGCCTACGTTGTTCAACAACTCGTACTCCCTAGTAAAATCTTGCAAGGAATCTCAATTCTTTGCGGGAAGAAGAAAAAATTCAGTGATGCCTCTCAATCTGTTAGTGGTTGATGAGCCTTTCACACAATGGGGCCTTGATTTCATCAGAATGATTAATCTCACCTCCAACACCAGACATAAATGGATTCTAACAGCAACAGACTACTTCATCAGGTGGACCGAAGCCATGCCCCTGAAGAATGCAATGGAGGCGGAGATAGTGGACTTCCTCGAGGAACTGGTGAGAAGATATGGCCCGCCCAAAACCATCATCTCTAACAATACCAAGGCTTTCCAAGGCTCTAAGATATGTCAATTCGCACTTGCACATGGAATATTCTTGAAAGCATTGTCAAATTACTACCCACAGGGGAATGGCCTGGTTGAGTCGACTAACAGAAATCTAGTCTAACTCATGAAAAGGATCGGGTCATAACACGAGCAAGAATGGCATAAAAGCCTTCGGGTAGCACTGTGGGCAGACTGCATAACTCCCAGGTAAGTCCTCAAGACTTCACCATACGAGCTAGTGTATAGAAAAGAAGTGCTATTGCCTATCTCTATGGAGATTTTGGTGCTGCAATTACTCAAATATCTCTAGGTAAAAAAAAATGGCACCATGGAGGTGCGGTTGGCCAAGTTGATGGAAGTGCAAGAAAAAAGGGAAAGGTCTTGATAGCCATGTCCAACCACCAACAGGTGGTTAAGAGATGGTTCAACAAGAAAGCTTCGACCAAGGTTTAAAGTACAGGGACATAGCGCTAAAATTCAATGAAAGGGCTGAAAAGCCAGGCCAACACAGAAAGTTTGACAACCTTTGAGAAGTTCCTCTCAAAATAATTTAATGCAAGCAACATAATGCATTTGAATTAGAAAAAATGGAACAAGAAGCATTGGGGATTCCTGTTAATGGAATTCACCTAAAATTGTTTGAATAAGCTTCACAATAATTGTACCAGTGTAAATATGTAAGTAGTGTACACTTTTTTTTCTTTCGTGTTTTTTGTTAGCCGATCTTTCAATAATTTTTGTCCACAATGCAAGGAAGCATAAACAAATGGAACCCATTATTGCAAAGGGTAGAGGAAAAAAAAAGCAACCCATGAAGTAGAGAAAAATGACACCCATATGCAAAATTCAAGTGAACACATATATGGAGGAAAAGAAAAGAGAACCCACATTGCAAAATCAAAAAGCGAAGGAGACAAAATGATAATATCAGCTGTATTTTTATTATATTTATATACAACGATAAGTACATTGTCAAAATGTCTTAGAGGCTACACTTTTAGAGTATATCTATATATATATTCTATATCTTCTTCATATCTATCTATGGTAAAGCCCTTTTCCAGACATATATACAAAACATATTAACAAAAAGAAGAAATCTTAAGGCAAAAGGTCTTAGTCACGGGCAGGGGCAAGAGAGGCATCAACAGTAGCATCATAAATTTCTTCATCAGTAGGACTAGCAGCAGCATCCATAGGAGCAATGGTGAGCGGTAGAGGGAACACCAAGTTTATGAAGTCGGTGTACTAGTCATTGTCATAGAAAGGCACCACATTGTACAAGTGAAACAGGAAGTGGCATGCAAGGGTTACCCTTTGGTGATGTTCTTCTTGTGACTAGATGTAGATACTGCTCAGGAATGACACCCATGGTACTACTGCATCTTCTTTAATGTACTTCTGAAGGTCACTTGTCGTTGGCAAGCCTATACCAAATGTAGCATTTGCCACCACTTCTCTGAGGCGGCCTAAGTACTTCAAAAATATTTCAAGCACCAGATGAAGAATCAACAGCTTGGGAACCTGGATGTCAAGCATAGACGTGATGAAGTGAGAGCATACATCAGTATTAACTTTGTACTTATCCTCATATTCAATGCAGTCCCTCCCCAAAACCCACTTCATCACTACAATGGCCAGAGAATGCTTATTATTGGTCATTATTTTAAGATGCCTAGTTGAGATTTCACTAAGAAAGGTTGTTAGGGATTTCTTGTAGACTAGCCTAATTGGGGTATTCATAGTGGCAAGCTCTATGCAACTGTCTGACACTAGCTCTACACAAATTGCCTAAGCCTAACTCTATGCAATTCTACTTAGCGGCCTAACACTAAATTCTTAGCCAATTGCCTATTACCAATTCTGCTAAAATTGGTAAGTGTGATTTCGCTATTGCCTAAATTGCCTATTTATAGAAATAGCTAGGATATGTGTGGTAGTTTGTATACCATAAGCATGATGCTAATCAAGTACCAACATGGAAAATCATGCCAGGGCTTGCTCGAATTTCCCACCCAGTTGCGTCTACTAGGTATGGTTTGTTGTATGTAAGATAAATAAGGGCTAATTAATTAGCATAAGCTGGTGGTAGTCATTGGTGGTAGTATATATAGATAGATGTTGATGTGTCATTCTGCAAGTGCTTTTCAAACTCCAAAAAGAAACGCAAATATGTTTGAGTGATTATTGCATCTTTGGGCCTAATTATTCCTTTTGGGATATTAATTGTCAAAGCATGAGAAGCCTAAGCTTCCTTCAAATCGCCGGCTCAAGTCCCAAGGAAATCACGCCATATGACATGATTTCCAAATTTTCATTATGAATTATAGTCATTTCAAAAATGGCAAGTAATTCATTTCGCACAAGCCAAAGAGTTGGCGGTACATGTCGAATTGAGCATTGTTGGCCACACCTAGTAAGAAAAAGCCAAGTATTGCATGCAAGAAACTAACATTGTAAAAATATTTTTAGGAATGCTACCTAGAGCAGGAGTGTTGAGAACAGATAGAGCCGAAGAAAATTGCAGAAGATTTGAGTTGAGCAGAAATCTCCAGCAAAAGGAAATGGCCGAAAGTTCTCAAACAAGGGCACATATGGAGGCAGAGGCTGAGGCCACCCAGATCTTGTATGATGACATGATAGAAAAACCAATCATCAATATCTTTGATGAAACCTCTTACGCATTTCCTGGAACACTGGAAAAACCAAAATGGGTTCACACGCATGCCTTGGACAAGCCCAAAACTGCCAAGGACTAAAGCCAGATAAAGGAGGAATGGGATAATATCCATGATCCCATCCTCGCAAAGAACCCTAAGAATCTTAGGGAAGGGGCATACGAAATAATGAAAAAGGTAGAGGAAAACGAAAAGAAAATGGCATATAAGCTATGGTTCAGTGGTCTTCTACAACATATGGTCCCCTTTGTGCATTATTGCCTAAAGCTCCTCCATGAGGCTATTGAGCACTTCAACCCAAATACCAACACCATCGAAGGCCATACACTAAGAGTCAAAATTAGTGAAGATACTATAGATAGATCATGTTGTGTATCCCAGTGAACTGTAGATTTTTGGGTAGGGCTTATAGGCTACTCTTGTGCTCTTAGGATGTTTTAGTACCTAAAAGGAGAGAGATAAATCCCACACAAAAGATCTAGCTAGATTCACTCAAATTATGCAATGTACAATGAAGTTAAGACTAAATGTAATGATTTAAATTTAAGTAGATGATAAAATTGATTGATTAAGTGTGCAAAACCTGAGAAACAAGTGATGTTTGAAAACACATTGTGTTATGCAGAGATGCACTAGAAATGAATGCAAATTGTAACAAAAATGGATGAAACTGAAAGTGTGCACCTAGAATGTGGATGAAGACTAGAAATGACATTTGAAATGCTACCGATGTTGATTTTTAGTCCTGGTAGGACTCATTCACCATTTTGGGTGAATCAGTCCTAGTTCTGCAAAACTGAGTCGGAACCTGTTTCTGACAAAAGGGTATCTAAAAATGCAAAAAACCCAAAATTGACCTAGAATTGGGACTCATTCACCACTCATGGTGAATGAGTCCACTTTTGAATTTTTGAATATTCAAGAGTGGAATCTGAAGCTTTCGGTCTGCACTTTGGCTTTCTATAGGTGTTGACTTCTAAAACTTTGATTTCTGAACCTAAGAATGAGTTTTTATTGATATTTTGACTTGTTGAATGAAGAGAATACCTAATAAACTTTGCAACTTGATCTTTAATGATTTACAAGCCTCTAAAATGTCTAAATTTGCAAACACACAAGAAGAGAAGAAGAAATGTTGGATGTTAGGGCATGGGGGTTTGCCTTGGTCAAAACCCTTTTAGGTAATTAAACCAAAATGATGAAAGAATGGAATGAAACATGCAATAATGGAGTTGATTATCTTGCCATGATGTTTGATCTTGAAATTCTATAGCAAAACATGAAGAATCTACCCTTGAATGCTTGAAAATTGATATCATGGAGACTTGAAATGAAGAAACCCTAAGTTTTTTGACTTGAGATGGAAGATTGGTGGATGAATGAATGATAAGAGATGTGAATTAGGGTTAAAATACTTATATTTATAGGAATTTCACCTATTTTTCCCATTAATACCTCATCATAGGCTGACATGAAGTAATATTAAACTTAAATTTAACTTTTTTCCCACTCAAAGGTCAAAATGAGCCAAATGGGACTCATTCGCCACCCATGGCGAATGAGCCCCACCTGGATGGGACTAATTTTCCATGGATGGTGAATGGGTCCCACAAGGGCCATTTTGATAGCTAAGATGCCAGGAGATAAGGAAATAAGGTTTAAAATGCAACTTTGTTGGTTATTTGATCAATTTAAGCCTCATAATGCACAATATGGGTTAATAGGGGCCTATTAGTAATGATGTAAAGATCAATTAGGGCTTGGGACATAGAATTCAATGTGAAAGTTTTATTTAATACACTTTACAACATTAAAATTAGGCCCGCATAACCTAGCAAGGCACAAGAACCAATGTAAATGTGTGGGAAACATTACAACACTAGTTTAACATTAAGTTTATTTTACAAGCCTTCTAGATTGATGTGATAATTTCATTAACTACATTTTATAATGTTGAATTAGGGAGAAATGGGTTCATTTAATCTAGAAAAGTGTGAAATTTCTTTACAACACTTTACAACACCTTTACAAGACATCTTTAAAAGTATGTTATTCAATTTGCAAGGGTCCAAGACCTAGTGTGGATGCATAAAATGCCTCACAACACCTAAATCAAGTCCTCATTAAGTCCAATTTATCATAAATTATTCCCATGTCAAGCAAGAGGTCCTTTTTTCTATGGCACATTTAGCTCCCACTTTAGTGAGAGGATGAACTTGCTTCAAACTCACACTATAGTAGACATTCAAGAGACATCCGAGTGTACAGATGTAGATGACAAATAATGAAAAAGATCAAGAAGGCAGTCAAGCCCTAGGATCCAAGATCCTAAGTCAAACCATCAAGATACAATATCATGCAATGGTAAAAAAGGAAAATGGGGTGGAAAATATGTGCTCACTCTGGGGCTACAGAACATCAAATCGTCCGTGGGGTGAGATATCCCAAAGAAGTGGTTTAGTGAGAAAGTCATGCTAGTGTGTTGACTTCCCATTGTATAATGAGAAATTCATTCCAGTGTGTCAGATTCCCATTATACAAACCATACCAAATTTATCCTCTTGATAACTTTGATAAGGCACCACAATGAAAATGCTTTTGAAAATATTTTTGAATGCAATGTAAAAATTTTGTTGAAGGGGGTTTTGCTTTGTTCATGTAAGGTCTTCTTCCTAGGGAGTATTGTACCTAATGTCTCCAAGAGAGGAAAAATTAGGGTTGTCAGATCATTATCCATGGGATGCCTCATTCGCATCAGGGCACTTTAGTTGATCATACACTCTTGGAAGGAATAAAACCCAATGACACCACCAAGGAGAGGACGCATCACAAGAAAAATTAAATCACGCCATGAAATTTGCACAAAGATGTTACCTATGTTTGTCCCCCACTTTAAAGTGGTTGCTAACACCATTACTGTGAGCAATTGCTTTAAAGTGGAAGGTGTGAGAGCTTATTTGAAAAGCCTTATGCCAAGTCATATGTTTTTGATAAGTTGCATCATGAAGAAAGGGAGTATTTCATATGCGAGTCAATCTTAAGACATGTCGTCCACATCTCAAGCTTGCTCTTATACGTTCAGGAAAGGTTAATGACTAGTCAAAAGAGGTAATGACAAGTGACATATAGGGATAAGGCTGTCGAACCCCTTTCCCCCACTTAGTGTAGGACAAGGGTGAGCCTGGAATGGAGGATGGTATGCTGCCCCTTGCAAAGGATGTGAAACATGCAACTATGAGAATGCTATGATCCTACAACGATTGCATGGAAAGGAGCATAAACTAATGTTATTTATGTAGATAAGGAAGAGTCTTGGAAGAGTTTTGTGTGATAGTATTGATGTTGAGTGAAGGTTTTCTAGATGGGTTGATTTCTAAAGCTGTCTGCTTCAAAAACTCTGATTTATGAACCTGAAAAATGACTTTTTTTTGATATTTTGACTTGTTGAAAGAAGAGAAGACCTAATCAAATTTTCAACTTGATCTTCAATGATTTCCAAGCCTCTAAAATGTCTAAATCTA
Source organism: Sequoia sempervirens (assembly GCA_007258455.2). NCBI lineage: Eukaryota > Viridiplantae > Streptophyta > Pinopsida > Cupressales > Cupressaceae > Sequoia > Sequoia sempervirens. Next base: position 132,576,359 of record VDFB02256132.1, on the reverse strand, counting down.
CAAACACACAAGAAAAGAAAAATAAATGTTGGATGTTAGGGCATGGGGGTTTTCCTTAGTCAAACCCCTTTTAGGTAATTAAACCAAAATGATGAAAGAATGCAATGAAACATGCAATAATAGATTTGATTACCTTTCCATGATGTTTGATCTTGAAATTCTACAACAAAACATGAAGAATCTACCCTTGAATGTCTGAAAATTGATATCTTGGAGACTTGAAATATAGAAACCCTAAGTTTCTTGACTTGAGATGGAAGATTGGTGGATGAATGAATCATAAGAGATGTGAATTAGGGTTAAAAGAGTTATATTTATGGGCATTTCACCTATTTTACCCATTAATACCTCATCACATGTCGACATGAAGTAATATTAAACTTAAATTTGACTTTTTCCCTGCTCAAAGGTAAAAAAATGAGCCAAATGGGAATCATTCGCCACCCATGGTGAGTGGGTCCCACCTAGATGGGATTGATTCGCCATAGATGGTGAATGGGTCCCATAGGGGCCATTTTGATAGCTAAGATGCTAGGAGATAAGGAAATAAGGTTTAAAATGCAACTTTGTCAGTTATTTGATCAATTAAAGTCTTGGGATGCACAATATGGGTCAATAGGGGCCTATTAGTGATTATGTAAAGGTAAATTAGGGCTTGGGACACATAATTCAATGTGAAAGTGTTATTTAATACAATTTACAACATTAAAATGAGGTCTACATAGCCTAGGAAGGCACAAGAACCAATGTGAATGTGTGGGACACATTACAACACTAGTTTAACATTAAGTTTATTTTACAAGCCTTCTAGATTAATGTGATAATGTCACTAAACACATTTTATAATGTTGAATTAGGGAGAAATGGGTTCATTATGTCTAGAAAATATTGAAAGTCCTTTACAAGACATCTTTAAAAGCATGTTATTCAATTTTCAAGGGTCCAAGACCTAGTGTGGATGCATAAAATGCCTCACAACACCTAAATCAAGGCTTCATTAAGTCCAATTTATCATGAACTATTCCCATGTCAAGAAAGAGGTCATTTTTTCCATGACACACCCAATGAAACACTCTAAAGTAAGCCTAATGGAGACATTTACTCTAGAGAATGGGTGAACCTTTTGGTAGGGTAGAGATAAAACTTTGGACTTCTATAACGTGGAAATGCAGAGGCCTAAGGAATTTTGCAAGGAGCCACCAAAAATTCTAGTTGCGCACAACGCCCTCAAGCAAGATATGCAGGATGTGTTCTCCATGATGGAATTTGTTTGCAGCTTGGACGAAGACAAATGGGTGCAAGGATTTTAGTCGGGTTTGGGTTTTCAACTATGAAATAAAAAGTCCTTGTTCTGGTATGACTTTGTAGCGGTCATTTGTCGAGAAATGATGAGCTAGATACGTGAGTACAAGATGCAGTGCAAGTTCAAGTTCCCTTCCTTGCTTTCTCATATGTTCTTATACCAGAACCCCAACTTCTTCAGTAAAATGATACCATTATCTATTTTTACTAATGAAGCAGCCAAAAAGCTAGTTTCTGTATGGACTTTCCTCCTTTTCGTAGCGCATGACTATTATGCATTTTTGGAGTTTTTCTCAACTCCAATTTTGCAAGACTTCAATAAGAATGGTTGTATCTATTGGATTTCCACCAACCAGATGAAGTGGATGCAAAGGTTCACCCCTAAATGCGACTGGTTCCTTGGGAGGGCCTCCATGGCTTCAATTCTACCTCCGATCAACTAAATATAATGAGAAGTGCAAAATGGTAACCACCCTCCACAATCAGTTGTCAAAGAAAGAGAACCAGAATGAGGAAAAAATTAAGGATTTATGGGTCTACCAACAAGAAATCCAATGCCTTGATTCTCCTTAACAGAGCATAAAGACGGATGAAAGATTTGATAAATTATGGGACGTCATGCATACAGATTCTGATGCGAACGTTGATGAGGACATCGACCCAAAGGAGTCTGAAACACATAAAAAAAAGGAAAGGAGAAGGAAAGTGAAATACAGATGGCCCCAACACAATAAAAAGAGAAAGTAGAGAAGTAGTTAGTCAGGGTCTCTTCAAATGTGTGGTTCAATGTATCACAGTCGGGAGCCTCACGTACATGCACCTGGACCGTAAAAATGTCAAGAACAACTCAATAGCAATATTCAGAGACTGTACAAGTGGATGATTCGCTGCCCAACAAGAGGTAGCACATATATGTAGTTGAAGAAGAGTAGGTCCCACAGTGAGAGACGAGCGAACGCCAAGCCAATGATTGAAATCATCTAGACAATAGGTAAGTTATTCTCCCTCTTCTCTTCACAATCTTTCGTCACTCCTACTATGTCTGCAACGCCCCTCACTGCAAGTGTCGGCCCTTCCTTTTCCACTTCTACCATGATGGTCGTGGGAGTTTTCTCTCAATTCTCCCCAATGAGACCATTTTTCTTGACTCCTCTGCGGACCTTTTCGCCTTTTGCCTCTGCCCAGTCTGCATTTGTTGTCTCTTCACCTTTTGCATCTACGGTCGCCACTGACACCCCTTTGGCTACTACTACATCGAGCCCAACCTAGTTCACTCAATAGATGGAGTCTATCATGACTCTGTTATTTCTACAACACCTAATGATTCCTCCCACTGGTTCACAAACTGGGCTTTGGCATATTCCTCCTTTCTCCCCACAGATCGTTGATCTTGCAAAGAGGAAAGCGCTTGGAACCACTACCCTCACGTTCCCTTTCACACTTCCTCCCAGTGCACCTTTCGCAGGCGGGCGAGCTCAGTCGCTAGCCCAATTTATGGTGCAAATCAAAGAGACAAAGGAAGCATGGGCTATTAGAACCTAGAAGCGAAAGGCCAAGGATGCCAAGAAGCTGACGAAGTCGCAGGTGTATACTATTTTCAATGAAGCTCATAAATCATTGCATTTCACAACCATGTACCAGAGTGTCATCAAATGACAAGGGGAAATGTAGCCCAATGATTACAACATGTTTTCCATGGGACTTAATCTGAGCATAGCCCAACCGCAAGAAAAAGTTGAGCTCATGGAAAAAACATAGCGAGTGGTCACCACTGTCTTCCTCAAGTCTAGTCACTAGCTAAAGAAGAAAGAAGAAGAGTTGAAACTTGTGAAGGATAGAGTCGATGTATTGGTGGCAAAGGAAAAAGTGATGGAAGTAAAAATGAAGTGGTTATTAGACAAAGCACAAGTAGCACAAGCAGAGTAGAAAAAACTCCAAGAGGAACTTGCAAAGTTCCAATCCTATGACCCCACTCTTTTCAATGCATTACGACGGAGGAACCAAGAATATCAGAACTAGTTAGCTCATGCGGAGTAGGCGATGCAACAAAAGAGTGAGGAGTTTGAATGACAACACACTCAATTCAAGCAACAAATGCAAAAGAGGGATGTAGAATTTGAGAACTGAAAGGCCCAATTGGAGAAGGAGCTCCAAGAGATGAAGCTTTCCCTTGAGACAAAATCATTGAACAAAAGTCAGGTCGAGGAAAACTGGTCCGCAAAATTGAGAAACATCCAAGGACAACTTGCAGCCACAAACAAAAGGGTTACAGAACTGACACAAGATGTCAGATCAAGAGATGCAGAGATTATCCTTCTAAGGAGTGTTCCCGAAGCCCCTACTACCTAGCTAAACCTTATTCTAGTGGCTCAACAATTATACATTTCATATTGGGATAAGGTTAAGGCATTCTGCCTGACCCTTCAATCGACGCTCCAATTTATGGTGGAGGTGACAAATTTAGGTAGGGAGGTTCATGGAGCAATTGAGTGGTTCTCACCAATCATCATGAAAAAGGTTCTTGAGGAAAAAGATCTTCTAGATAAGTTGTACATGGTCTTGGATGAAAAATTAGCAAACGCAGGGATCGAGAATTAGAAGGCTACTGGAAAAATGACAAACAAGTTCATCCACTACCACGAGGCATCCTCCATTCTAGTGAGTACACTACCAAACTGGACCGAACCATGAATAACATGTGGGCTAGGTTCTTCCAACTGACCCAGATGGGTTTACCTTCCTCATTTCTTTCCGATGACTCAGTGGCTACTACAGAGCAGATTGCAGCAAAGATAGAAGAGAAGCAGCAGGACACGTCCACTTTCTAGAGCTTTAGCCAACCCCCTACTACAGTGGATATTGAAGGTGTCACTCATTAGATTGCACAACTACTCTTCCAACATGAGTCTAGGGTCAATATATTAGCGACACTGCCTTACAAGGAAATGCTCAATCTGAGCAGATTGTAAGAGAATCTGCGTGACATATCGATACCATCCAACGCCGACTGGTTGTCTCTGTAGGCCTCTCTCTCTAAGCTCTAACTTCATCGCCAATGGATGGGACTTTGGTCTGCAAGCCAGAGGAAATTTTGGGTTCCTCATTCCATAGGCGAAACACCCCTAGTAGTCACCAAAATTTGTGAATGTCAAATTCATGGAGCTCCCTACGGGTGGTTTTTTTATTTTTTCTAAGTACCGACCTGCGGCTCAACTATTTCAACATCATCGGGCCCCTTTTTGAAGAGATCCATACATTGATGCCACGTGCTCACCAAGCGCTCCTCACAAAAGGTCCTTCCTTTGCTCTCCTACCAGCTCTCGCCATGCTTCCACATGTTGACACCATAGGCTCTTCATGGCTGCTTTCCTTCACTTTTTAATCGGGCCCCAACCACGTGCCACGTAGCTTTCATCTGCATACATTTTTGGTGGACCCCATAGTTGGTGCCCATAGTAAGGAATGCCTCCACATGTCTTCATTGCGTCATCTTTTAACACAAGGAGGAGGAATCAATGAGCAGACTCTGTCCTGCTTCCATGTGTCTCTTTCATGGGGGATTCATTGAAGGGGGGGCAAGAGCAAGTTGAGTGCCTCATCAGGCCGCCGCGTGTCTTCACTACCTTCGTATGTGAATGACACTTGTCAACATAGGGTTTTTTTGGGACCACTTCCATCATTAGTGGGGTATTCATTTGGTTGGGGAGCGACCATGTTCAATGGCTTGAATCTTTTCTTTTGCAATGGCCAAGGGGAATCATTGCTACAGGCATCATTGCTCGAGATACATAATCTTTTATATTATTGGCCCACCAGGTAGTGGGATATTTTTAGCTACATATACTGCTTCTTGCTTCTGAAAAGGAGTTTGGAAGATACAAAAAAAAAGGGAAAGACACGAGGCCTTTTGTATTGCTTTTAGATTATTATATGAGACTCTTAGACTGTTCCATTGTTCGGCTTTTCTATTTTTCTTAAGCTATTTGATAAAACATTATACTGTGCCATTATTGTCCTGAATTGCTTATTTGTAGAAATTCTATGATTTTGATATAAGTTTTTTGGTTTAGATCATGTCTTTGACTCCTCTTTTCAGTGAATGTGTATGAGAATTATCTTATGTCATTGTATTAAATATTCAGGTTTTCATCTTTGATTTCTATTATTTCGGAACATAGCAGATTGCTAATTGGGCCCTTAAATCAAATCCCTAAAGATAGATTTATCGTACCTATATCTACTCCTTCGTGCATCCCCTTAGTTAAATCTTTATTTTTTATATCTACTTCATTTTCCCATTCCAAAACCCCAATTATAGAAGAAGTCAACTTCTTTAAAAACTTGAAGGTCACTCAGTTTAGCGTAATTGGTCCCCCCATTAACTAAGTTTCCAATAAAGGTTGTTACCTTGCCAATTTTTGGCATCAAAAGTACCCTAGCCTTTGTAAACTTGAAATTGTGACATTTTATTTTTAGTAACTATTATATCTTATTAGAGATGGATAGCTATAGGGGAAGAATCAACAAGGCTTTACCTTTCATAGTTTGTAAACAAAGAATTTTCACAATTCTCCTTTTTCTCTAGAATATCTTATAGCCATAAACTCACATGAAAGTAGTGCATCAAGTGAGATATTTTTCCCCCCATTTGATATGGGTTTCATCTATGGTATGCAAAGGAAAACACTTTATATAGCCTAAAAGGTTGCTATAAAATCAAGTTGAAGGATATGGGAGGTATTGAGCTTGCAGGGGAAAGAAAAAGTTGTAAAAGGTTGATGAGTCACTCAATAAGAAAGCAAAGTGGGAAAATAATCAAAAAAGGTAGTGGTGAGACAAATAAAAAATATGGCTAGTAGGGAAGAGGATAAATTTTAGAGTGTGAGAGACATAAAAAATGGTTTGGGTCTAAGTTTACAAAACATGTTATATATACATTAAATTTAAGTGAACCAATGAGGGAAACACACGTCTTTTCCATGGATAGGGTAAAAATTACTAAGAAATTGGTGATTTATGACCTAAGCATCAAATTATCATTGAGGTAATTTGTTGGATTGATATAGTTATGGTTATAATGGTGCTCAACCATATTTAATAGAGCCCTCACCACCCACTTTATCTTGTGTAAGTTACTCCTCATCCAATCCCATAAGAGGGTTCTCTCACTAAACTTATTGTTAGAACACAGATATACTAAGGGGGGATGAATCAGTATATCCCTCGAAATAAATTCAAAATTTAGCTTGTCTAACTTATCAATTAAATATGCAACATTCTAAATTGATAACACATGCAAAATAAAAATTAGAAACACAAAACACCAAAATTTACGTAGAAACCCAACAAGGGAAAAACCATGGTGAGAAAAGTTGCTTGGAGCTGTTGTCCAATTCTACAAGTCCTTGTTTATTTACAGAATAAGGCTACAAACTCTGAATACAACTGTTTGAAGAATCAAATACCAAAACTCAACTGCAACACTATTGTTGCCACCAGCTCATTAACTTAAGCACTTCTACACTTCTTTCTTCCTTTGGCTTACTACCTCTGGAACTCACACTTGCGCTTTTACCTTCAGCTCACTGCGTCTAGCACTCACACACACAATTTGGTTGGCTCATTGCTTTCTGCACACCACTTAAACACTTTTTCTTTTGGCTCACTGCCTCCAACATATAGAAAAACACTTTTCTACAAATTCACTCACATTACTCTTCATTCAACACACTGTTGTTAACATATTACATTGATCACACATTGAATGCTTTTTCCTTTTCAAACTCACACACTTGATCTTTCTTTTGTACCTTCCATAAGCTTCAAAAAATTTCTCCTTGTCAGTCATCCTAAAACATATGAACATGAAATGTGCAATGGCCATAAATGAGTCAAATTTAATCCATCTGTGAGAAAGGGAAAAAAAATGTTATCCAAGCTAGGAGATAAGTAGGAACTATTTTAAATCTTTACGTATCCCTATGCCAATGCACACAACTAAGAACACTAAGTCAGCCCAGTAAATACTCAACCCTTAAAATTATTTTAATTTTCTGATCACAAGTGGTATCAAAAAAGAAAGTTAGCATCACATAGATCACATCATGAGCATCAAATGATATTCAGTAGTATTTGCATGACCTTCTTTTGTAACAATATGCAATTTTTTACTGGTGCAAGGAAACAAGCACATAACCAATATCTATCATGAACCTAGACAACACAATCTTGAGATATATCTTTGACAACTCAACTTGTAGTACATCAAAAAAATTGAAACTTAAGAAGTGATAACAAATGAACATCATAATCACTCCCTTCAAACCACAAGACCTCAACACTAATTGTGAAGAAACATGGAGCATTTCTCATAACCTTACATGACTGCAACATTACAATCACCACTTTGCTTATGCAGGAAACTTCTATGGTAATGTACATGATTTGAAAATTAGAAAATACACGCTTCATACTTCATTCTATCTACTATTGAAACCACAAGACCATATCTTAATAAGGGGAGGACTGCAAATCATTCTCCAAAGCATTTTCTAAGCACTTTCCTCATGCACTAACTGAGAGAGATTCTTCTATACAAATTATAGTAATCAGATAGTAAATACAACATCCATGGAATCATAACAAATTCATGAGGCCTTAGGTTGTGGTAGGAACCTTACTAGTTTGGCTTTATCTGCCAAGCTATATTGGAGATGGTGCACTGAATAAGACCGTTTATGGGACATGATTATTTCTAACAAATACCTACAATGGGTTGTGAAGGAGGAGGTTCCTGTAGTGTCAAAAAATTTCGCCATTGACATTTTCACACTTGTTTAGGCCCTCCTTGTAAAATAGAAGCATAATGGTGCCTTGACTTAGTGTTGTAATGTGTTAACACACTCACATTAGGTCTTGGGACTTTGTGAATCAAATAAACTTAATCCTACCTTATTTTAGGTGTTGTAAAGTGTTGTCACACACTTTCACACTCTTCTAAGTCATCACAAGGTTGTCATCTTCATAAAAATTCACCTACATGTCCAAAATCAGCAATTTCAGATCCATAAATTAATTTGGGAGAAAAGAGCAAGTGTTGAAGTGCATATCTGAACTTTAAATTCTTAGAAAAGTGAAATGGGACTGATTCGCTAGAAGTGGCGAACGAGTCCCACTATAGGTGTCTTTTAGGATTTTTACAGTTTTGGATACCCTTTTTTGACAAAGTTGTTCCTATACAAAAAACATGATATGAAATTGATTTTCCCAAAAGGGCATATGAACCGCAATAGGCCTGAATTTTAGGATTTGTTGCATTTCTAGTCTTCATTCAAGCCTTTACAAGTTTCCAGGTGCACACTTATGATTTTATAGCTTTTTGTTTTGATTTATATGCATTTCTAGGTCATTTACTCAAGTTTCATGCATCACTAGGTTTTGTCATTAGATCTTCCATTTCATTTGTCTTTCCAAGCCCTAGCTTGGTGGTGAACCCCTCATTCAGCCTCAATTAATCTCTAAACATACCCAAGGATACCCTATTGTCAGATCTCTTTCCCATTTCCTCATTGGATTGAGATCTCTAAGGTGTCCTTGAGTGTAGCAAGTGTGAAATATGAACCCTATCTATGTGCTCTATTCCTCAAAGGTGGTGGAGTACTATTTACATTGCCATAGTTCCTCAATTTCTTCTTTTGGGTAAAGGCTTTATGATTTGTGAAAAACTTAAAAAAGGAGCTAAGCTGATCAAGGATGGTTTGCTTTGAATTTGCAATAGGGGGTTTGATGCTCTCTTTTGGTATGACTCTTAGGATGGTTTTACCCCAATCATGACTAGGCATCCTAATTTGTAGGATCTTTGTCAACGTTTCCTGGAGGTGGGTTGGTCTTGGGTTAGGGATTTCAAATCTTTTTATTTTTGTGGGCAAGTGGAGGTGTCTAGATTGAAGGACCCTAGTGAGTGGCCTGCTGGGGGTTTAGAAGAGGATCATGTTGAGTTAAGTATTATTCTAGCTGGTAGAGAGTGCAACTCAATTAGAGAGAGGGATATTTTGGCTTGGAGCCCTGATCCTAAGGGGGTTTACTTAGTGGCTAGTGGTTATCAGGACCTAATTTTTTAGAAGTACGGGGGGTTGGAAGTTTCATGGTGGAAAAATGTATGGAATAAGTTTTCTTGGCCTAAGTGTAATTGTTTCTTGTGGAATTTAGCTTGGAATAGATGCTTGACTTGGGATAATCTTTGCAATCGGGGTTTTCAAGGACCATTTGTATGTGCTCTCTATGGTTGTAGTCTAGGGAGGCCTTTGACTAAGGATTCTTTCCTCTAGATTGTTTGAAATATTGGTCCCACTTTCATCCTATGTCAGATTTGACTTGAGAGGAATCATAGGATTTTTTTTTGGAAGCAAGCTAATGATTGAACAGGTTTGGCAAAGAGTTGTTGGCATGATTTAGGAGACTGTGGAAGCTAGGTGCAATTTTTTTTTTCCTTTGGAAAGGGGTGACACAAATATTGATGAATAGCTTGGGCCTACATGGTTTGGAATTTGACTCTTTCTATGTTCGAAGGGGTTGTCGTGCTAACAAAAGGTTCAAAGAGATGATGGTTGGTCTACCCCTCTAGTGGATGTTTTAAAGATCAATACTGATGTCTCCTAAAGGGGTAATCCTGGGCTTGTTTGGATTGGTGGTATTGGAAGAGATAGCTCTGTAAAGGACATTTTCTTCTTTTCTATTCATAAGCGGTAGCAAACTAAAAACTTTAAAGAAGGTTTGGTGATTTCGGTTGCTATTGAGAGAGCTAATGCTCTTGGTTGGTGCAAGATCATCTGTGAATTTGGTTCTCAAATCTTGGTTAATTTGTTGACTAAGTAGAAGTTGGATGGGGTTAATTTGCAATTTTCCTATGTTGTTAGGCATATTCTGCATCTGAGCTCCATGCTTGAGTATATTTCCTTCACCCACATTCCTCGAGAGTGGAATAGGGTTGTTTATTGTTTGGCCAAATGGGCTTTTGAGAAAATTGGTAGTTGGAAGGTTGAATATTGGAAGTAGTTATCCCAGGATAATTCCCAAGATCTTGAGAGGCTAATCTTGGAAGACATGGGGGATGATGTTTCATGTTGGTTGGTCATGATGCATGTTTTGCATTTTTGTGGATGTTTGCTGACCTTGGGCTTCTTAAATTTCTCTCTAGGTTCCTGCTTTGGACCTTGATTGCTTTGTACTGTTGATTTTTTAGATGTAATAAAAATTTTACCCTCTTTTAAAAAAAATGGAAAAGTGACAATATTCATCAAAAGAGCTTCATTTAAATCATATGTTGTGGATAATATCGGTGGGTTCACATAAATTGTTAGCATGTTGATCAAAACATATCTTAATTATTTACATGGAGTTATATTCATTCATCTAATTATTTTGATAATGTGTGATGAACATTTTGGGAATACTAAAAGTTAGCTTGATTAGTTCTAACATTGTTGTATAACATGGGTCTAATAGAGAAGAGGCTACCAACTCTAGTGGTGAGTTTCTCCATTTTTTGAACATTATGTTAGAGTAGTCTGTTTGAACAAAAACATCTAGAGGATAAGTTAGATGGGGAAACATAGTTATCATCTTAATATCAATAAATACTTAAGAATAGTCTATAGAATCTTCAAATACTAGTTTGTTAGAGACATCAATACCAAGAAAAGTATATTTTCAAGCTATAGTTTGGTTTAAAGTAGTGGGAAGGTGTTGAAAAACTAAATGTCAAGTTTCCTTAACTATGAAAAAATAGAAAAAAGTGTGCTCGAACATCTCCTTTCTATCATATAAATGATCTAGATGATAAGATTAGATTGGAAGATAGCTAGTTTGATAGATGAAACATTGATGAAAAAACTTTATGTAATTAAAATTTTAAGGTATACCAATTGATAATTTACACATGTGGATTATAGAAAATTGTGATTAATTTACAGGTGAACTATATGGAATCTTAAATGAACTAACAAAATATTATTTAAACAAATAAAAATGTGTGTTTTATAATTAATAAGATCAATTAATAAAAATAGAAATTTTTCATAGCTCATCCTAATTTAGCAACATATAGAAAATGTAAAATAATGAATTCTTAATAAAAACAATGAAAAAATTATATCTTTTAGGAATGAAATTTATTACTTGATTTGCGGACTTGTATCATATTGGTTGATTTTTTGTAAGCATATATTGAACTTGGTTACGTATTCAATATTTCATTGAATTAATTTGAATTTTGTGTAGTTGATTTAAATTTAGGAATAAACTATTATTTTCTTTCAAATTTTTATTTTTTGTTTTGTCTATATTTATGGTGGGTCTTACATGTAGTTTGCATCTTGTTGGTACAAGGGTGGATGTAACTTCAAAAAAGAAATCTATTAATTATGGATAAATTTGATGTAGAAGTTAGAGTGGGATGTTGGTCAATATTTGAGCATTTATGTATAGACATATTTGATTATCTTCATGTATTTTACTATGTTTTCATTCACCTTTTACATTTATCATAGAACAAACACATAGAATGAAGTAATGCAATGTTATGCTTCTGTTTTGAAACATAATTTTTGATTACTTGTTGAAAGTCATTTTTTAATGAGCACATACAAAATATTCAATTGCACTTGCTTGTTATAGAAATATTTACATATAAAATTTGTTATTTTATGTTTTAACATTAAATACAATATTTAATAGATATTTTTTTCTAACATAATCATCAATATGATCATAGATATTAAAATAAGTATCTTTATTTTACAATAGAACACTTGCATTGAATAGATATTAAATAGCTACGATAATTTATGTAAGTAAAAGAAAAACTTGTACATTTATTAATCAATACATTTAGGGGAGACGTACAAGTAGTCGCCAGGTTTAACTTCACGCATCCGTGCAGAGTGGAAAATAGGTCTGATTTCTTCATTTTCTTTTGGGCTTCTTCATAAGTGAGTTAGGACCTTAAAAAGAAAAATTTAGCTTCTGGGTATTTAAAACACGCCTTTTCAAACCTGTAAAGCGAAAGGTGCTCAAAAAGGTTTGGATGTCCGTTCACTACATTTTCATTACTTTGCCCATACCCATTCATTATAAATTAAAAAATGCCTATTTATAATAATCAATTAACCTATTTCAAGTTATGTTTGTATGTGGGCCCGGTTAAAATATCACGTGGGTCCACTAGGAGGTGGTCACTTTAATCTCAACCTCACCACATTACATTGTTAACCATGTGCCCCATATGCCTTCATCAAACCACGCGTATGAGTTAACCTAACAGCGGGTTGTTGGGAAGCTTTAAGCCCTAAACTCATCATCTCCCGCAGATTTTTCTAGAGTTTTCATTATGGTTTCCTCTCTCCCACTGTCAATGCAAGCTCATGCAACCATGGCGACTTCCTCTGGCTCCCTTTTTTTGTAGGTAACGTCTCCACCTCTCTTGACCTACAAGATTGTTTGTTTAACAGTGGGTTTTTGTTGGCGTCGATGGTGTTTGAGTGCATTTTGTTGTGTTTAAAAATCATTTCTCTATATGGCATTAAGGGTTTGATTGTAATTATTTCTATTTACATGTGACTAGTAGAAATTTGATCCCTCGTGAATTGTTCTATCTATGGCATAGAGGGTTTGACTACTATGATTTTTTTCAACATTATTCTATGAACTAATCACATGTAATGTGATTTAAACAGAACATTGACGAAATTTTGACCAAGTATAATAATGAAATTTAATGGGTATATTGTCAAATGCCGGTATAATCATGAAATTTTATGGGTTTTCAATTTTTTCCCCAAATTATTGAGGGGCTTTAGGATACGGGTTAATGGGTAGACGTTTTCTATTTTCAATAATTATAATATGCACATGAAATTAAATGGGTATACAGTTTTTGTCCCAATTTATAAACCAGTTTTAAGCTTACAATTTGTAGACAATTATATATATATATACATATATATATGTAGTCATGTTGTGTAGGGTTTCATCACATGAAGCTTCACGAACAATCATATGTTCTAATCACATTGTATATATATTTTAGTAGAGAATGATATATTCTTTTTAGACAATGATATGTTCTTATCAGATTGTATATATATTTTTGCAGACAATGATCTATCTTATTATCATAATGTATATATATTTTTACAGGCAATGATATATTCTTCTCAGACAATGATATGTTCTTATTAGATTGTATATATATTTTTGCAGACAATTATATATATAGGTTGATGTGATGAAATCCTACACGGCTTGATATGATGAAACCCTACACAACATGAGTGTATATATATATATAATCTAATAATAATATATCATTGTATGTAAATATAATGATATATTATTATCAAATTATATATATATATATAGAGAGAGAGAGATATACAGTCATGCCCTGTAGTGCTTCATCATATCAAGCCATGTACGGTTTCATCACATGGACCTTAACATGAGCATCTATCAACGTTTTCCATTTAATAATTCCCAATTTTCTTGCCATATATCCCTATAACTCAGTTACTTTGCATTTGTTCATATCCTCATGGAAACCCATAGATACTAAAAATATCATCCAACTACAAAAAGGTAAAACTAGCATTGGTTCAAGTAGAGTTTTATTTTTTAGCTTAGAGGTAAAACCAACTTCTTGAAGAATAAAAAAAACCTTAATCTTCACAAGCATGACTTTAAACCGATCAAAGTCATTTAATGCAACTCTTTTCTTTTGCACAATTAGTTTCCTTCCCCATGAACTATTCTCCCATCCCTTATGAACCTTAGTTAAATAATAACAATGGATAGTCACTATGTAGCTGTTAACATCCATGGCAACCTCCATATACATTGCATAAAATTTTATACCTGCTTTCTCCATAGCCTCAATCAACACATTCTTTTTTGGTATCTTAGGGATGTCAATTTTCATATAAGTTAAAGAGAGCCTCTTGAAGTCAATTTTGATATCAACTAAAAAGAGCCTTTCAGTATCTTAGGGATGTCAATTTTGCTATATATATCAGATTAAAAATGTATAATCTTATATAGATATATATCCATATAGGACTATACATATGTAAACTGATATATATATATATAAGAGTATACATATGTAATCTAATATATATAATCTATATGTATATATATATATTTATGTGTATATATATAGATATGTATGTATATATATGTATATGTATATAATGGGTGCTATCATAATAGTGGTTTACAATTCCTGAGAGGAACAAATTTTAGCTGAAATCACATATTTTTAGAAAATATAATGATTTAAGCCTTAAAAAGTTCCATTTTACGGATTCCAATTGAAGAGGGTTTGATCAAATCACCTTAGATCAAAGCCCCTTGAATAGAACCTCGCTAGTTTTAAACCATACCTATAAATGCATCTCCTTTACACCTATCAAAATGCTGATAAAAAATTACTTTTGATTTAGATTTTGGGGGATCAAATGAATTCATTTAAAATTTATTTGAAATGATTATGGTATTCCTCATAACAAGATATCCAATGAATATAATTTTAATATGTTTTGGTTTTGTTATGTATTTGTTTTATAAGTTTTATTAAACATAGGTTTTTCATCGAAAATGAATTTCTTTGTTCTTCACATGTGGAAAAATAGAAAATTATCAAAAAAAAATTTGAAAAATATGAGTGCACTAGATATTGAAGTCCTTGATCCAACAAAAAAAATAAAATAAAATTTTGACATATACAAAAAAAGTTATGTGTTATACAGTCGCGTTGTGTCTAAATTATAATTCATTTGACTTTGAAACTTGATTAAGGAAAAAATATTCAATAAAAAACTATCTAACCAAATGGAAGCACTAGATATCAGAGTTACAAATCTAAATTTGAAAGAATTAGAATTTTATCCTTCATGGAAAAAAAGTTATATGTTATACGGTGTGTGTCACTTTTTAAAAATGTTGTTTTCTGAAAAAATCTATTTTCATAGGAGATGAAAAAAGAAGTGCAATTTGATTCCAAAAATTTTGAAAAAAATATTTTTAGAATCTACAGACAAAATTTGATGAGACTCTAGTTTGTACCATCTTCAAATTCCTCACAATTTAGCCGCTATAAGTGCCCGAATGTGAAGATTTAGTTAAAAATAACAATTTTAGTGTCCAGTTTGGCCAAAATTTGTAAACCACTATTATGGGATCACCTATATATATGTACATACATATATATATATATATATATATACACATAAATATTTATATATATATGTATGTATGATATTATATGTATGATATTACCATGGGAGATGATGGGTATAGGACTTAAAGATGCCCGGGAACCTACATTAGGTAAACTTATACATGTGGTTTGATGAAGGCATATGGGGCACATGGTTAACAATGTAATGTGGTTGGTTTGAGATTAAAGCGACCACCTCCTAGTGGACCCATGTGATATATTGACTGGGCCCACATACAAACGCAACTTGAAATAGGTTAATTGATAATTATAAGTAAGCTTTTTTTCATTCAACGCACCATTGAAATTAAACATAAATGGCCACTGCGGTATGAAATGACTGATTATTTGGCAGGAAAATTCAAATTTGAAAGTCAATCACCACAATTCAATGCATTCAATATACACATTCGAACAATTTTATAAGAGGGAATTTCTAGTGTCATTTTCATTACAAATTCTCCTATGCTTTCACTGCATATCCTCTGCAAAATTTAGCTCAGTACATATAAAAAAATAAAAAACATATTATAATTCATATATATGACTAAATTTATGCAAGCCACCTATTTTGTCAATTAGACCATTTGAATATAAATTTGATTTCCTAAAAGCCATGGCAAAGCTGAGGCATAAATGGGCACTGCAAAATGAAATGACATATTGTTTCCCATGAAGATTCAATTTTCACATTCCAATGTTTTTATAAGAGGGAATTTCCAAGGCCATTCCCTGAATATCCTCTACAAAATTTAGAGCTTACTAAGGCAACCTATGCACATTCCTCTTAAAATGGAGCTTATTCATGTTGGTACACCCAGAATAACTAAATTCATGTTTTTATTTATCAGTATATTGGATTTACATTTATGTTATTTGTTTCATTATTCAATATACTCTTTTATATTTATGTACTCAGTGTTTACATTATTTTCAGGCATACAAATTATTCAATTTTCAGTTAGTTGTTCAAATGAGCATTATCTATTATGTAATCATATCACAACATACAATGATATGGGTTAATCTATTTTCTTCCACTTATTTTATGTGTTCCAATAATCAGATTACATATATGTGTATACATATACATGTACACGTACATACATATACATGTATATGTATATACAAATACATATACACATGTATACACATGCATATACAAATGTATGCATGAATGTATATGTATACATGTATATGTATATACATAGGCATGCATATTTATATACATATACATATATTTATTGACAGTCATGGCACAAAGTTGTTTGAGGGTGCATATTGTAGCACACGTTAAATGTACTTTACTAAAGGTTTGAGAAGCGTGTGGAAATATTTCAAAGAATACGCTTGTTCTCAAATCTTTCTACATGGTTGTTCTCAAATCTTTTGTAAAGTATAGTTAATGCGACCTACAATACACACCCTCAAACAACTTCGTGTCATGGCTATCAATAAATATATGTATATGTAAATGTATATGCATATAGATATATACATGTATACACATACATATACATGTATATATATGTCCTTTCTATTGTACTGCCATGTACGGTGCCATCATGTGCAATATACACTGTTATTTTCAGCTTCATACTAAGGATCAAAACATTGTGGATTTTAATGCTCCAATCAAAACTCTTATTGTTGTGCATGCAATATTGTACGGATGATTTGATGTGGGAATGTTATGAGTATGGAGTACTACCCCCATTTATTAAAATTATGTTGTAGGCAAGCGGGAGCGTCGAGAGGTGAATCAAGTATGTGGATTATCAACATACCAACGAAGTTGTGTTTGTTAACACAATAAACCTTATAGGGACATTTTGCTCTGAATGCTTTATGATATGCTTACATTTTTTGTTATATTGTGTTCATAAATATATAGTTTTCTTACAAATGCTTATTTGATTGGACAAATATATTTAACTACATTGGTCTCTTAATGGCAGGCATGCGAGGACTTCTTCGCAATCAACAAAAGACATTAAGCGTTAATAATAGGTAAAGTCTATGACTTTACTTTTGCAATGACCTAGTAATATTGAAAAATGTGTGTTTTTATATATATGGTTGAAAGTTAGATGAATTGAGTAATAGTATACAATAGTTATGAGATTAGTTAGTATTAGATTGATTATATATCTACATGTATATACATATACATATTGATGGGTATTTATGTACATAAATATATATTGTTATGCATATATGTATGTACATATATAGTTATATATATATGTGTTTATGTTTATATATAATTAATTTGATAATTAATATGTAGTTTTGTTAAATTTTGATATTGATAATTAATAAGAATATATCATTGTTTGCGAATACAATGATTACAATTTGTAGGAAATGATATATTCTTAAATCAGATTGTATGTATATATAGTTATATATATACATACAGTCTAATAATAATATATCATTGTCTACAAATACAATGATTACAATTTGCAGATAATGATATATTCTTATCAGATTGTATGTATATATATACATACAATTTGATAAGAATATATCATTGTTTGCAAATTGTGTTTGCAATCAAAGTTTTATGATTTTTTTATTGACAAACACTAAAACATAGTGTAATTAGTGATCCTACAAAAAATAGAAGGTTGAAACCCTCATCAAACATATAAGAGATACAAATTTTAGGTTCCAAATAAAAAAAATAGCACCATTAGGAAATTTTATAATCATATCATAGTTATATTTTGAATCAAACTACAATAATTGATTGGGTGGTGTGATAGAAAAACATGGCTGGAGCATACTTGAAACATATGAAAATATTACTCAAAGCTTGTATTCAACTTCTCACCTTAAACATATGCGGCATTCCAAACATAATAACAACAACATTATCACATCTTATAATCATATCACAGTTATAACTTGAAGCATATAAATAGATCTGATTTGTAAAGTAGATAACCAAAATATATTGCTCCATCGATCAAAAAACAAAATTTAATATGAACATAATGAATTCTCAATATTGCTAGGAAAAGGAGGTGGCATGAGATATCTGCCAATAGCTGAGTCAGGTCCACTTGTAGGAGGTGATACTTGGTTAATACCTTCTTGAAGGCATGTTGCTATTTGAGCAAGCAATGCCTGGATTGCATCTGCAATCAATCCCATTTGTTGTGAGACACTCCCAACTTGCATATTATTGATGGCTATAAATGTTGGTGAAAAAATGCTTATCATATCAAGTAGTATAGGGTGTTGGGGGGGTATAGGATTCTCCATTGTAGACTTACGTTTTATCCTCTCTAATTTTTTTGCTTTCTTTTTTGCTGCCTTTTGTAGAAGTTCAACCTTGGCCTTCTCCTGTCTAATGGCTTTCTCTCGCATTCTAATCATTTTCTGCTCATCTTCTATCACTTTCCTTGCTTTCTTGTCACCCCTCATTGCTTCCTTTTGAATTGCTTCCACCTCACGTTCTACCTTTCTCTACAACATCTGCTCCCTCTTACATTGATGCAAATCCTCTTGCCTTTCTTCTCTACCTCTTGTTGGTTGAACAATTCGATGAAGGTGTCAGATTTTAGTACTTGGGACTACCTACTAAGGTGAAGCACTCCCGAATGACCTCCCCGTGATGTTCCTTGCACCCTCTACACTGGAAGTTTCAAGAATTTGTTGTTTGGTCTTGTTGTTTGTTGTCCATTAGGTGGGGTGCATGGTGCAAACTCAACTTCTTCCTCACTAATTGCATTGTCATCTTCACTTTGACCATCACTATGCTCTTCCCAATTCCTTGTAGTAGTGAAGTAATGTATTACTTTAGTTGGATCAACGTGTGGTGGGGAAGGCATAGAAAGGTTGACTTCTTAGTTGGATTTAATTTCACTCCAAGGTTTGTGGCTGCTTCATGCATCCATTCTAGTTGGCTAACTTGAGTTGGAAAACTCATGCCTGCTGATGTAGTCATTGTATCTTCATTGTAGGGTGCAATAACTAGTTGAACTTCTAGTTGGAAATTTGCAAAAACTGGTTGGATTTCTAGTTGAATGTGTGTAGTTTCATCATCCTCGTTGCATTCTACTCCAACATCACTTGCCACATCCCTTGCATTGTATTCCCTCACAAGACCATCTATTACATCCTCATTGTAACCAAGTAGAAGCAAGCATGTCTCTGCTGCCATAACATCATCTTCATTTTCCATTGTGATTGCTTCATCTTTTGTTGTAGGAGTTGCAATATCATCTTCAACAACATAGCCCTCACTTGGACCTATGTCGCTATCAAGGGATGATCGATTAAGAGGCCAAATTTCTGGTCTATGAAACCCACTAACAATGTTGCTTAGTTTCAATGCTTTTTTGAAAGCTTGGCTTACAAGAGTTGCCAACTCTTCATGTTTGATATTAATATGCGGGTTTGCAAACTTCAAATGGTTCTTTCCTCTCTAAAATATGCCTTGAATGGAGCAAAAATGATGACACCCAATGGCTACAACTTGTGACTAGTATGAGTAGGTAGCGTTAATAGGTCTATTCATTATTTTCTTGATTTTTCAATGGTCTTGAAAGCCATGTGGTTGCCATGACCACCAAAAATGAGAAGGGCCATGTTTGTCAATGAAACCCCACCAAGGGTATTAGCTGCAAAATGGTCTAACCATTTGACAAATAGTTTCTTTGTCATCTAAGCATGTTCTTGGACTGCCATCAATGCCCTATCTCACAATTTATGATATAGTTCTGCATGTTCCTCTTTGATTTAAATAGGTAGAACCCAAAAATATTTATCCCAGCTACACTTACACAAGCCAAAACTATGATCCATTCTCTACTTTTTGATACCAAATGTGGTACACATTTTGCACCCAATTTGACAATAACTCTCATGCCATAGTTCCTACCAGCCTGAATACCAATCTCATCACAGTTCCATACTCAACTTGCTCCATAGTGGTTAAGGTTGATAATATTCTCGACGTTGTCATAGAATGCTTGCACGATAGAAGGACGAACCATAATTCCTCTATCACTATCCACTCCTTTAGTTGTTTTGATTGTCAAATTTGGGTGCCTTCTTTGAAATCATGCCCACCATGACCTCCCAGGGACCCCATTTGTGAAAGGATTGGGACGAATTGCAATTATTTGGGAAACTATGGCTTGTAGTTGATTTACTTACAGTCTGTGGCATAATTCTGCCATGTCCTTGCACCATTGGACAACTTCAGTCTCCTCCTTTTAAGATAAAATGGTACGTGGACCCCTCCTCTTGGTGGTGGTAACTCCTAACAGCCATGCCCTCAAACTGCTAGGTGGCATACCCCACTTGATTGTTTCTACCTTGATTGACATGTTGTGTTCTTTGACACTTTTAACTACTCCTTCCATATCAACATATGTCCACTGCCTAATGGGTATAGGTGAGGGAATTTACACAATAGGTTGAACATTTGGTTGAACAGGAGGTTCGACTTCTGTTGTGTTGGTGGCTTCATCCATAGAGTCAGGAACATCTTGTTGGTTGGGAATTGCATGCACTTCCTCAGCAGAATTTGTTTCAATGAAGTGCACCCCACAAGTGACTTTAATGGTGTGTTGTCCTATTCCTACAACCCTTTTTTTCCTTCTAGCAGGTGCCATGATTTTCCACTTGCACCATATAAAAAAGTACCCTTTGCTTGAAATGGGATTAATTCATGATAAATTGGACTTAATGAGGCCTTGATTCAGATGTTGTGAGGAATTTTATGCATCCACACTAGGTGTTGGACCCTTGTAAATTGAATAACATGCATTTAACGATTTCATGTAAAGGTGTTGTAGAGTCTTGTAAAGGAATTTCATGGTTTTCTAGACTTAATAAACTCATTTCTCCTTAATTCAACATTATAAAATGTATTTAATTGCATCTTCACATCAATCTAGAAGGTTTTTGAATTAAACTCAATGATAAAATAGTGTTGTAATGTGTCTTGCACATTCACATTGGTTGTTGTACCTTCCTAGGCTATGTGGACCTCATTTCGGTGTTGAAAAGTGTATTTAATTACACTTTCACATTGAATTCTATGTCCCATTCCCTAATTGACCTTTTCATCATCACTAATAGGCCAATATCAACCCATATTGTGCATCTTGAGGCTTAAATTGATCAAATAACCAACAAAGTTGCATTTTAAACCTTATTTCCTTATCCCTTGGCATCTTAGCTATCAAAATAGCCCATGTGGGACCCATTCACCATCCATGGCGAATCAGTCCCATCTAGGTGGGACCTATTTGTCATGGGTGGCAAATGAGTCCCATTTGGCTCAATTTTGACCTTTGAGTAGGAAAAAAGTGAAATTTAAGTTTAATATTACTTCATGTCGGCCTATGATGAGGTATTAACGAGTAAAATAGGTGAAATTTCTATAAATATAAGTATTTTAACTCATTTTCACATCTCTCTTATCTCTTATCATTCATTCATCCACCAATCTTCCATCTCAAGTCAAGCAACTTAGGGTTTTTGCATTGCAAGTCATTAAGATAGCATTTTCAGACATTCAAGGGCATATTCTTCATGTTTTTCCACAAAATTTCAAGATCAAACATCATGGAAAGGTAATCAACTCCATTATTGCATGTTTCATTCTATTCTTTCATCATTTTGGTTTAATTACCTAAAAGGGGGTTGACCAAGGCAAACCCCCATGCCCTAACATCTAACTTTTCTCTCTCTTGTCTTGTGTGTTTGCAGATTTAGGACTCTTGGAAGCTTGGAAATCATTGAAGATCAAGTTGCAAGTTTTCTCAATTCTTCTCTTCATTCAAAAAGTTGAAATATCAACAAAATCTCACTTTCAGACCCGAAAATCAGAGTTTCGAAAGCAGACACCTGGAAAAGTCAAAAGTGTAGATTGGAAGCTCCGGATTCCACTTATGAATATTTAGAAATTGAAAAGTGGAATCATTCACCATAGGTGGAGAATGAGTCCCACTCCAAGGTCAGTTTTGAGTTTTTTGCATTTTTAGATACCCTTTTGTCAGAAGTAGGTTCCGCCTTAGTTTTGCAGAACTAGGACTGATTTGCCCAGAATGGTGAATGAGTCCCACCAGGCTTGAAAATCAGCATCAGTAGCAATTCAAGTGTCATTTCCATCCTTCATTCGTATTCTAGGTGCACGCTTTCATTTTGGTTCATTTATGTTTAGTTTTGCATTCATTTTTAGTTCATTTATGAATATCATATTGTGTTTGCAAACATTGCATAAATCTTAGGTTTTGCATACTTAATCAATCAATTTCATCATCCAGTTGCATTTAGCTCATTTCACTTCATCATAATTACATTATACACATCTTAATTTGAGTGAACCACCTAGATTTTAAGTGTGGGATCTATCTCTTTCTATTAGGTGCAAGACCCTAATTGAGTAAAAGAGACCTATCATCCCTAGCCCAAAAATCTACAATTCATTTTGGTGAACCTGCTTTTTTGAATACATTCTTGTCTAATTTGGAGTCCTTCATCACACATCTAGCTTGCATTAGCACATGCATGAATTCATTTGCATGCTAGATTTCAAACTTTGCAATCATAGAAAAGTGCATTTAGATTGCATTTTTGGCATCTAATTTCATTTAACTTTTTTGAAATTCTACATTTTTTATTTAGTTATGCATCATAGCACTCAGAAACCATAAAAATCCCTCAATTTTTTTTGAAAATTTTGAAAAAAGTCCATATTGGGACTCATTCACCACCTTGGGCGAATCAGTCCCTTTTGACCCCTAAAACTGCATTTTACAAACCTAAAAACTCTATTTTTAAGCTTTTGTTTGGTGCCTTAACCTACCTATATTAGTTAGTTGCATTTATGTAACATGCATTTCACTCGATTTCACTTAAAATTGCTCATTTCATGCATTGTTTAATTTCACATTTACATCTTCCACATTTCATTTTTTAGATTATTGCATACTATAATCGACAATTTCCTTTGTTTTAAATTTGAAAATTACATTGCACTTTATTTACTTTTGCATAACATGTTCTTTAAATGTTCCTTTGATTTGATTAAACATGGATTTTACAAGCATACCATCCCCTCTTATGAGTTTGATTTTGATGAGGAACATATTAGTCCTGACCACACCATTACATTACCCATTGGTGCAAATGGAAATGTAGACGATCACAACACACATACTTGTTCTTCTCTCGATACCTCTCCTATTAGTGACAAAGTATCCCGGTGAATGAAGTTACAAGCATTGAGGGTCTTGATTGTCCATTTCCTTATTCCCCTTTAGACGATGTTAAACAACAAGAACATGAGATCATGGAAATATTCCTACAAGTCACCTTACCTAGTCTCCATGATCATGCCAATCAATCTTGTCCATCTCCTACTATCCCTCCTTGATGTAAAGAGGATAGGTTAGTGTTAGAAGATATCCCTATTAAGAATCATGACACCTTTGATCCTCCCTTCCCTAATGCTCCTCCCATTTGGGAAAATCTATTTGAATATCATATTGGTCCTTCTCTTGATGCCTCTCCCACTTGTGATGAAGCTACCTTGCAAACCTTAAACTTGGATGAAAATATTACATGCTCTCCTAGTAGGGTAGATAATATGGAACAAGAGAATGAGACCTTAGAAAAAACCAACAATCAAATAGAATCTTCCCCTAATCTCCCCACTATCAATTATCAAACCCATTCAACCATTAATAACTCCCTTAGTTGCGATGAAGTTATTTTTGATGAACCAAACCTTAATTTTCATGAACATGCGGTTTGTTGTTCTCCTAAGAATTCTCCTTCTAGGGAGGATATTATGACCCAAGACAAAGATAACATTCACACTAATGATATTATGCCCTTCAAAGACAATCCAAACTCTCACTTGTTACGAGATGTTAACATTATTCAACCTCAACTCATCCTTTATCCTCCTTCACATAAACCTCCACCACAACCCAAACCTGAATTCATCCTCTATCCACCTCAAAATAATGTATTGCAACAGCTGAGTTATAATATCGTTGCTCATACATATAACACTCAAAATAATCTGCAACCGTCGTAACCAACCCCACCCTCTTTACCTTTACCCAATCTTCCTAGTGCTCCTCACTTCATCCCATACACAAAGGAGTATGATCTTGTTGAAAAATTAAAGAATACTCTTGCAAATATTTCCCTTTGGGATTTACTTCAGAACTCATCAAATTACCACAATTTGCTTCAAACAGCCTTAAAACAAATTGCAAATCCTCCTGGTACAACTCTGAATGATGTAGCAGCTTTAATCCATCAAACAAATCAAACTAATCTAGACATTACTTTCCATCAACATGAGCTCCCTCCTTTAGAGTTGTCAAAACAAAACGAATCTTTCATGATCATTGCTCAATACAATCCGATAGGGATAAAACAAACACTTATTGATAAATGTTTTGCCCTTAATGTGTGTAGTGTGAATCTCCTTGATAAATTGCATGTTGACAAGTCAAAAATAATACCTGATTCTGTATCTATATGAGGATTTGATAATACAACAAAGCAACCGCTCGGTATAATCACTTTGCCTATTACAGTTGGGGTGGCTACTTTGCAAACTCCTATTCATGTCATGCCTTATGATCTTTTGTATAATATTCTTTTAAGCAAACCATGGATTCATGATATGAATGCAATTCCTTCGACCATTCATCGTAGAATGAAATATGTCTTTAAAATAACATTTATCAAGTTGAAATAGACCCCGAGCTTGAAAGTTACTTGCACCTTCAAAAAGGAGCTACAAATCCCTTGAAAACATTGATTCCAACATCCAATATAGACCCTCTTGAAATTGAACAAAACAATGAGGAATCGATGTATAAATTATTTGGTGATGATTGGGGATCCTTAGAATTTACACCTTCATATATGGGGGAACACATAATCACACAAAAGAAAGATGAGGAACAAGAGCGACCAACCATCATGTCAACACAAAATTCAGAAGACCTTTCGAAAGCATCTGCTTCAACTACTTTCGACAAAGAAGAAAACTACATAGTTACCTTTGATGGTGCTTATGATCAACCAGCACCCGATCCAAAAGCAATGAAAAAACTTTATTGAAAAGGCTATGAACTCATGAAACAACATGGATATGGTGGAAAATGATGTGGTGCTCGAAAACAAGGTATTCACAACCTTGTAGAGCTTAAGACACAACAAATGACTTGCGGTCTTGGTTATTGTCTTTTGTCTGAGATTAACAAACCTGCACACAAAATCAATAATCTCACACAAAATACTCCTAAATCAACCTTAATTGTCATCCATCTTGAACCCATCGACATTAGTGGTCTTGAACATCATCCTTTACCACACATGAAACAAATGCCTACACCTTCGCTTAATGTAAAAAATGCTCATGATTTAAATTCGTTAGATTTTACATCCTCCTATAATGGAGAGAACAAAATCTCGTAATCTAGAGAGTCTTGCACAAGTATGACATCTACTACTAAGAAAGATGTATGTTTGACACCAACCACAAGACGACCTTCTACCATTGATCAAGAGGGTATCTTGTCAAGACTCCTCCAAGATCACTTGATCACCCTCCCCCCAAGAACTCGAAAGAAATGTTATTCCAAGACTTCATTATGTGCCTATCATAGAGTTCATGGTCACCCCACTAATGAATGTAAGGATTTGAGTTGTAAAATCCAACATTTTGAAGAATTTGGTCTACTTCCTTCTGTGGGGGCACCTAATTCCTCTACTTGATACCAATTTTCACTCTCGCCTACATTTTATCAATTGTTTCAGCTCACCTTTCTCTTGCACTCAGTGGGGGCAAGGGGTTTAGCAAGCCTTGTCCTCGGATGTCACTTGGCGTTGCCTCCTTTGGCTAGTCGTTAACCTTTCATGAATACATAAGAGAAAGCTTGGGATGTGGATGACATGCCTTAAGTTGGCTCGCATATGACATACTTCTCTCTTTCATGACATAGCTTATCAGAAACATATGACTTGGCATAGGGCTTTCTGAGTAAGCTCTCATGTTTCTCTTCTTCTACTTTAAAGAAACTACTCATAGTATGGGTGCTCGCAATCGCTTTAAAGTGGGGGCATACATCACCACTCACATTTCATTATGCGATTTGTTTCTTCTTGCAAGGCATCCTTTTCTTGGTGGAGTCATTGGGCTTGATTCCCTCCAAAAGCGTGATACTTATTTTGACTTATCCTCTCTTGGAGACATTGAGCATGATGTCCCCTAAGATGAGACCTTGCACAAACTAAGCAAAATCCCTTTGAACATTCCTTACACTACCTTGCATTAACAATGTCTATGAGTGTCAAGCATACAAAGTTTTGCTTACCTCATAGGGCTCAAAATTGATTTTCCTTTGTGGCGCCTTATTAAAGTTATTAGGAAGTATAAATTTGGTATGGTTGAGTGGGAAGCCCATTCTGAGGCACGACTTTCCCCATAGCCACCTATGTGTTTGAGTGCATACCAACTAGCGTATGCTTTTCACCTTTTTGGATTTCTCACCCCATGGACAATCAAAAGTTTCGTGGCCCCAATGTGAGTATGTTGTGGACTTCTCACCCTATAGACGACCTGAAGTTCTATGGCCCTAGAGTGATTACATCTTTTCCACCCTGTTTTTCTTCACTTATAGTTCTTTCCATTGCATGATTTTGTATCTTGATGGTTTGACTTAGGATCTTTGATCTTGGGGGCTTGGCCACCTCCTTTGATCTTTGTCATTCTTTTTCATCTGCATCTATACATTTAGATCTCTCTTGAATGTATACTTCAGTGTGAGTTTGAAGAAAGTTCATCCTCTCACTAAAGTGGGGGCTAAATGCACTGTAGAAAAAAATACCCTTTGCTTGACATGGGATTAATTCATGATAAATTGGACTTAATGAGGCCTTGATTCAAGTGTTGTGAGGAATTTTATGCATCCACACTAGGTCTTGGACCCTTGAAAATTGAATAACATGCATTTAACAATGTCTTGTAAAAGTGTTGTAGAGTCTTGTAAAGGACTTTCACGCTTTTCTAGAATTAATAAACTCATTTCTCCTTAATTCAACATTATAAAATGTATTTAATTGCATCCTCATATCAATCTAGAAGGTTTTTGAATTAAACTCAAAGATAAACTAGTGTTGTAATGTGTCTTGCACATTCACATTGGTTGTTGTACCGTCCTAGGCTATGTGGACCTCATTTCAGTATTGTAAAGTGTATTTAATTACATTTTCACATTGAATTATATGTCCCAAGCCTTAATTGACCTTTACAACATCATTAATAGGCCCCTATTAACCCATATTGTGCATCTCGAGGCTTAAATTGATCAAATAACTAACAAAGTTGCATTTTAGACCTTATTTTCTTATCCCTTGGCATCTTAGCTATCAAAATGGCCCCTATGGGACCCATTCACCATCCATGGCGAATCAGTGCCATCCAAGTGGGACCCATTTTCCATGAATGGAGAATGAGTCCCATTTGGCTCAATTTTGACCTTTGAGCCAACTAGCGTATGCTTTTCACCTTTTTGGATTTCTCACCCCATGGACAATCAAAAGTTTCGTGGCCCCAATGTGAGTATGTTGTGGACTTCTCACCCTATAGACGACCTGAAGTTCTATGGCCCTAGAGTGATTACATCTTTTCCACCCTGTTTTTCTTCACTTATAGTTCTTTCCATTGCATGATTTTGTATCTTGATGGTTTGACTTAGGATCTTTGATCTTGGGGGCTTGGCCACCTCCTTTGATCTTTGTCATTCTTTTTCATCTGCATCTATACATTTAGATCTCTCTTGAATGTATACTTCAGTGTGAGTTTGAAGAAAGTTCATCCTCTCACTAAAGTGGGGGCTAAATGCACTGTAGAAAAAAATACCCTTTGCTTGACATGGGATTAATTCATGATAAATTGGACTTAATGAGGCCTTGATTCAAGTGTTGTGAGGAATTTTATGCATCCACACTAGGTCTTGGACCCTTGAAAATTGAATAACATGCATTTAACAATGTCTTGTAAAAGTGTTGTAGAGTCTTGTAAAGGACTTTCACGCTTTTCTAGAATTAATAAACTCATTTCTCCTTAATTCAACATTATAAAATGTATTTAATTGCATCCTCATATCAATCTAGAAGGTTTTTGAATTAAACTCAAAGATAAACTAGTGTTGTAATGTGTCTTGCACATTCACATTGGTTGTTGTACCGTCCTAGGCTATGTGGACCTCATTTCAGTATTGTAAAGTGTATTTAATTACATTTTCACATTGAATTATATGTCCCAAGCCTTAATTGACCTTTACAACATCATTAATAGGCCCCTATTAACCCATATTGTGCATCTCGAGGCTTAAATTGATCAAATAACTAACAAAGTTGCATTTTAGACCTTATTTTCTTATCCCTTGGCATCTTAGCTATCAAAATGGCCCCTATGGGACCCATTCACCATCCATGGCGAATCAGTGCCATCCAAGTGGGACCCATTTTCCATGAATGGAGAATGAGTCCCATTTGGCTCAATTTTGACCTTTGAGCAGGAAAAAAGTGAAATTTAAGTTTAATATTACTTCATGTCGGCTTGTGATGAGGTATTAATGGTTAAAATAGGTGAAATTACTATAAATATAAGTCTTTTAACTCATTTTCATATCTCTCCTATCTCTTATCATTCATTCATCCACCAATCGTCCATCTCAAGTCAAGAAACTTAGGGTTTTTGCATTACAAGCCATTAAGATAGCATTTTCAGACATTCAAGCCTGGCATATTCCTCATGTTTTGCTGCAAAATTTCAGGATCAAACATCCTGGCAAGGTAATCAACTCCATTATTGCATGTTTCATTCTATTCTTTCATGATTTTGGTTTAATTACCTAAACCGAGTTTGACCAAGGCAAACCCCCATGCCCTAACATCCAACTTTTCTCTCTCTTGTGTTGTGTGTTTGCATATTTAGGACTCTTGGAAGCTTGGAGATCATTGAATATCAAGTTGCAAGGTTGCTCAAGTCTTCTCTGCATTCAAAAAGTCAAAATACCAACAAAATCTCACTTTCATACCCAAAAATTAGAGTTTTAAGCGGACCTTTGAAGAGAGTGAAAGTGCATATGAAGCTCCAGTTCCACTTTTTGAATATTCAGGTAAAATGGTCTCATTCACCATGGGTGGAAAATGAGTCCCTCCAAGGTTATTTTTGGGGTTTCTGCATTTTAGATACGCTTTTGTTAGAAACAGGTTTTGACTCAGTTTTGCAGAACTGGGACTGATTCGCCTAGAATGGTGAATGAGTCCCACCAAGCTTGAAAATCAGCATCAATATCATTTCAAGTGTCATTTCTAGCCTTCATCCGCATTCCAGGTGCACACTTTCAGTTTGGTTTATTTTTGTTTAGTTTTGCATTCATTTCTAGTTCATTTGTGCATATCACATTGTGTTTTCAAACATTGCATAAATCTTAGGTTTTGCATACTTAATCAATCAATTTCATCATCTAGTTGCATTTAGACCATTTCATTTCATCATAATTGCATTATACACATCTTAATTTGAGTGAACCACCTAGATTTTAAGTGTGGGATATATCTCTTTCTATTATGTGCAAGACCCTAATCGAATAAAAGAGACCTAGCATCCCTAGCCCAAAAATTTGTGTTTCACCACTTGACCTACATGGACAGTAAGAATTGCATAACTTGTTAGTGCAAGAAATAATATATCATTGCCTCCATAGACATATATACAATCTGATAAGAACAATTCATTCTCTGCAAAAATATGTATACAATTTGATTAGAACATATCATTGTTTGTAAAGCTTCATGTGATTAAATTTCATGATTATGATGTAGGGATTCAAAGAGAATTCGACAAAATTTGTATACCCATTTAATTTCATGTGCATATGATAATTACTGAAAATAGAAAATGTCTACCCATTAACCTGTATCCTGAAACCCATAAAAATTAATGATTATACTTGGTCAAAATTTTCTCAAGGTTCTATTTAAATTACATTACATGTGATTAGTTCATAGAATAATGCCAAAAAAAAGCATTATAGTCAAACCCTCGATGCCATAGACAGAATAATTCACGAGGGATCAAATTTTTACCAGTCACATGTAAATAGAAATGGTTATAGTCAAACCCTTAATGCCATATAGAGAAATGATTTTTAAACACACCAAAATGCACTCAAACACCATCAATGCCAACAAGAGCCCACTGTTGAACAAATAATATTGCAGGTGAAGAGAGGTGGATCAAATTTCTACTAGTCACATGTAAACCCTACACGACTTGATATGATGAAACACTACATGGCATGACTATATATCTATATATGTATGTATGTATGTATGTATGTATACAATCTAATAAGAATATATCATTGTCTTTGCAGACAATGATATATTCTTATCAAATTGTATATATATATAGTCATGTCGTGTATATATATACAATCTAAAAACAATGTCATTGTTTGTGAAGGTTCATGTGATGAAACCTCGATGTCAACTGAAACGCATTGTTCAACATACAAAATTCCATGGGAAAGGTAAACATATTAATAATATATGCATCTAAGTTTGCCAAGATGAAGAAACAGAGGAGCTATTTTGGCCTACAAAGAATGTAGTGAAGTGTTATAGAAATCATGGCATTTATCATGACTTTAAAATTCATGGAATTTTCCAAGAAATCACCAGTCATGGTATTTTCCATGGTTTCTAGAATATTTCTGACGACATGCACTGCAGGCCAAGAGAGTTATGATGCGTCTACATCAGCACGAGTCGCAAGGAAATTTTTACATCTACTACATGCCATTGACTTGGACACTAGCATAATGCAAGGACAGTCATAGAGCAAGGTGAAAGTATTTGATGGAATGGAAGTATATGATGAAACACTACATGGCATGACTATATATATATATACACACACACACACAATTTGATAAGAATATATGATTGTATTTGTAGAGAATGATATATTCTTATCAGATTGTATATATATATATTTCTCTACAAATTGTAATCCAAAAATTGCTCAATAAATTGGGACAAAAATTGTATGCCCATTAAACTTCATAATATAATTGTGTTATGATTAAAAATGGGTAATGTTATTATTATATTTGATGTATGCTATAATGTTGCTATTGTTATCTTTGATTTATGATGAATGCAGGTGAAAAAATGTAACTATGATATGATTAAATAATGGATAATGCTAAGTTGAACAGTTGACTGAAAACAGAATAATTTGTATACCTAAAAATAATGTAAACACTGAGTACATAAATATAAAAGAGTATATTGAATAATGAAACATATAACATAAATGTAAAACAATATGCCTGAAAATAATGTAAACACTGAGTACATAAATTTAAAAGAGTATATTGAATAATGAACCAGACAACATAAATGTAAAACAATATGCCTAAAAATAATGTAAACAATGAGTACTTAAATATAAAAGAGTATATTGAATATTGAAACAGACAACGTAAATGTAAAATAATATGCCTGAAAATAATGTAAACACTGAGTACATAAATATAAAAGAGAATATTGAATAATGAAACAAACAACATAAATGTAAATCTAGTATATTGATAAATAAAAACATGAATTTACTTATTTTGGGTGTACTGACTTGAATAAGCTCCCTTGTAAGAGGAATGTGCAAAAGTTGCCTTAGTAAGTTCTAAATTTTGCAAAGGATATTAAGTGAAAGTAGAGGAGAATTCGTAATGAAAATGACCCTGGAAATTCCCTCTTATAAAATCATTTGAATGTGTAAATTGAATGCATTGAATTGTGATGGTTGAGTTTAAAATTTGAATTTTCATGGGAAACAATCTGTCATTTCATTTTGCAATGGCCATTTATGTCTGAGTTCTGTCGTGGCTTTTAGGAAATCAATTTTATATTTGGTTTAATTGATAAAATAGGTGGCTTTATTAAATTCAGTCATATATATGAATTATAATATGTTTTTTAGTATATTAGGGAGCCTTACATCATTAATTGTGTGTGCAGGCACTAAAAGTAGATGGAGTTAATGCATGAAGATGTGAAGGGAAGTGTGGGTGAATGTGCAATTGATAGCTCATAAAGCTGATCAATGTTTTGTATTATGTCAGAATGTGCACCATTAACTGTTCATAATGTTTTAAATTATGTGACATTGTGCACCATTAACTGTTTATGTATACATGTAAATACAATGTAGTTGAAGCTTTTAGCCACTTGCATGGAGTGGTTATTGTAAACATCAATGTACTTTAATTAATTCAAAAATGACTTTATTTTGTACAACTTGTCTTGTGTTGAAAGCATATATGCACCAATATATGTTTAAACTTGTTTTTTTTTTTTTTGGTTAGTTACACACTTAGTAGTGAACATATACTAGTGTAATTTCCAAATTTTTATTGGCATAATTAAAACATTGTAATGACTAAAATGTAAACGGTTATTGGGGGTCAAGTGAACAAGGAGTAAACATCAATTGAATCATGAGCGGCAATTGAATCTTTTCCCCTAATATTTATTTATTTAAAATTAACAAGCTTACATTATAAACATTTGATCATAGATTTATTTATATCTAAAATGATTATTAAGAACATAACGAATAAATTTCTTCTAAACTAGACCCATAACTATTCACTACCTCCCAACAATAGCAACTTGCCAACTACTAGCCCCTATGACCACTTCATCATCCTTATGTTCTTCCTTTTTTCATCGAATTCTTGTTCTTTCTTATTGTTGAAAGTCAGCCAAGAGGCAAGTTGCCATAAGAAATTTACACAAGATCTTGCAAAAAGTTCTGATAAGACTCGATAATTGCCATGAGGGTTAAATTTGATGGTTTCACAATATTTTTTATTGTAATGTAAACATGTTCCATCCATTCCCCCGACATTCTTCACGTTACAACAGAGAGCAGTTGCAAGTGTCTTGTTTAGTGGGAAGCAGTTGGCACAGCTCTAATGGAAGCACTGTTGTAAGCGATAGATGAATTCTTGTCTTTTCAATTACCATCTCAATCATTACAATGTTGACATGTTCCATTCATTCCAAGAGAATTCTTCCAAACAAGTTCTCTTCATGTACGGATTGTCTATATAAACCAGAGAAGGCAGGTCAAGTACAAATTCCCAAGCCCAAAAAGAAAGAAAGAACGAACACATACATCTGAATGTGAACACGGTCTGAGAAGATAATGATCATAATCATTGTGGACCAAACTCTATCGCCTCCTCTGGTTTCAAATACTTATCTCTGTAGACAACAGATTAAGTGGGAAGGTTGTATTCCATCACAGTAAAGCTTAGCCCCACCCTTTGCGACGTCAGACCTTTGTGTGAACCCCATTTGGGTGAAACATCAACTTCGCACATTGTACCTTCCTTTTCAACACTCACAATCAGATTCTCTTGGTCTTTTTCCGTATCGACATTGATACCCAACATTGTAGGTGGTGGAGTCCCATATTCATATGAAGTAAATGCGAATCTACCATGAATGGCGAGGAAGTGTCAATATTCAATGGCAGAGTTTTGGTCGCTGTATGTTGTCGTTAACATGTCCTTTATATTGGGTTGGGTTCCCATTAAACAGTCTCCTTATTGATTACAACATGTTGTAGTTATTTTTTCATTCAATTGTTTTGTTAAATTATGATGAACATTTTGGGAATACTGAAAGTTAGCTTTGATTGGTTCTACAATCATTGTGTAATATGAATCTAAGAGGTTATCAACTCTTGTGGTGAGTTTGTTCTTTTTTTTATAGATTTTGTTGAAATTTGTTTATAAAATTAGAAAATACTATTTGAAGAGTGGTAATTTCCTTTTTAAGATACATAATATTTTGATCTTACAAAGTATAAAAAATATACCATCTACAATATTATGTTATGTTAGAGTAGAGTGTTTGAACAACAAATTCTAGAGTATAAATTAGATGGGGAAACATAGTTATCATGTTAATCTCCAAAAATTCTTAAGAATAGTTTTTATGCAAGCTTCAAATGCTAAGTTGTTAGAGACATCAATACCAAGCAAAGTAGATTTCTAAGCTAGGGTTTGGTTGAAAGTAGTTGGAAGGTGCTGAAAAACTAACTGCCAACTTTCCTTAACTATGAAACAATAAAAAAAAGTGTGCTTGACCATCTCATTTCTATTATAGAAGTGCAATCTAGAGTTTAAGACTAGGTTTGAAGAAGAAAATATAATCATTGGTGAGGATTTTTGAATGGAGAAATTTCAAAGTAAGACATTTAGCTTGGAAACGAGTTGTGACCTTCTAAGTTGTTGAACTAAGCTTAATCCACCCACAGTTTGGGTTAACACATTTCCACTTAGCATTCAACCTTTGGTCATATTACAACAAGGCAATGAGCAATCTATATATAACTTTGAGAAGAAACACATTGCATTTGCTTCCAATCAATCACCACCAATTCTTGAGAAAGTTACAAGCTCAAAAGGGCGACATCTTGAGTTGTAGGTTGGGAGGCATTCAGGATTGAATGAGTGCAATGATTTGAGTATCAATAACTTAGGGGGTGAAATTCCAATTAGATTTTCCTAAAGGTTTTCAAAGAGAGATGGGGAAGATACCATAAGCCTATGAAGAGTTCAATTCACCTTTTTAACATTTTCTTAGCAACATTATTTAATTGGAATGTGGGGTTGCTTATCAAGTCCAATAAAAAAGTTCCACCAAATTGATGAGGTGGGAAAACAAAGTTCATGGTGGAGATATTGATCATGTTATTATAAGAGATAAGAGATCTCTTGCTAGGCCTTCTAATTTTTTTTTATCTCAAGTGAAGCATGAAACTTAAAGAAAGGGGCTAGGAGAATCTTATATTTCTAACTTATGTCAATCTATGATCCCTTAAGTAAAGGTAGATCCTAGCAAGAGCTCAAACAATTTATTTTTCTCTAAGTCCTATATAGCCTATGTGTAGAACTCAATGCTCAATGATGCCAATGCATCCCATATTTGTAGTTTGTATTTAGTGGGACTATGAGGATACATGCATGTCCTTTTTTTTCCCCACTTAGATGAGAGGAAGTTATGGATGACCTTCGAGATTTTCTTGTAAAAGGATTTTAAAGATATAACATGTAGTAAGAGATATAAGCATGGATATTAATGAGTAATTTTTTAACCTTAATACACTTGACCATAAAAAATAATCCATGTGCTCAATAGATAAGATTTGATTTTAAGTTCGATAGGACCCACTTCCACATATCAATGAGAGATTAAATATTGAAGCTGAATGGAAATCTTGGGTATTTAGATATTTATCCATGCTTGACGAGCCATTATTTAGAATTAATCCAAGGAAGGAGGATGGGAATGACATAAAGCATTTGATCCTATGTATTAAAATTGGGAATAAGAGATAGAGCAATATATATCAAGAATATCTTGAGTGCAAGAGAAACATCTTGTTTTTGTTTTAAAAAATAAAATATTATCATTCTCAAAATAAGAGTTGAGGATAGAAGAAGCTTCATTAGGGATCTAGAGATGTCATGAATAAGGTTTTGGGATAGGTCATAATGGAGCAAGTAGGTGAGGTAATCAAAAGTAAGGGCATGGGAACTAGAAGGCATGAGAGATAGAGGGATTTATTGTTAGATAGGTCTTTGGAAGGATTAATTGAAATCCTAGCCACATTAGCATGTTACAAATAAAGTTCTATATTATATTTTTGTAAGACATGAAAAAATATAGTGAGACGAGGAGAGCATCTTGGTAAGGCTATTGGTCCCATTAAATTAAGTTTTGAGCAAGGAAAATTTTACATAGGATGAAAATGCCTCTCAAAACCTCATCTTCTAACGCCAAAGAATATTTCAAGTGATGGCTTTGATCCTAGTGTCAAGATATATTTTATAGGATGTGTTTCAAGGTTAATAGGTTGCTACCTAGCCATTATATCTTGATTATTTCCTTTAGAAAGATTTTTAATCATTCATCTATTGATAAATGAACTAAGGGGCCCATTCTTACAAGACTTTATTGATAAACATATTAGAAGTCTTTTATGATGTAAGGCCACATTCCCTTGAGGAACTCAAGAAGGACACTATCCATAATAGGATTTTTTTTCATTGGCCATGAAGTGGAGGGACTCGTCAAAACTTTCTATTTTAAAAAAATGGTCTAGATGTTGGTGGTAGTCCTTAGAAAATTTTATGGGATGAAACTCCTTATTACATTTAACCTAGGGTGTTTGAAAATGGATTCTAGTAATATTAATGAAGTTTTTCTTGATTTCTTGATTTCTAGCCTAAATTCAATTATTTGTATCTAATAGAGATGGCACCTTTTCTTATTTATTATTATGGTGAAGGAACTAGAAGAATAATTTAGTTCATTTTTCACCATTTTAATCCAATTAAGCCTAGCTCTTATTTAGTACCCTAGCCTTTGTAAAATTGAAATTGTTATATTTTATTTTTAGCAACTATTATGTCTTATTAGAGATGTATATCTATAGGGGAAGAATCAACAAGGGCTTTACCTTTCTTAGTTTGTAAACAAAGAATTTTCACAATTTTCTTTCTTCTCTCGAATATCTTATAGCCATAAACTCACATGAAAGTAGTGCATCAAGTGAGATATTTTTCCCCCCATTTGATATCGGTTTCATCCATGGTGTGCAAAGGAAAACACTTTATATGGCCTAAAAGGTTGCTATAGAATAAATTTGAAGGATATGGGAGGTATTGAGCTTGCAAGGGAAAGAAAAAGTTGTAAAAGGTGGTTGAGTCACTTAATAAGAAAGGAAAGTGGGAAAATGATAAAAAAAAGGTAGTGGTGAGATCTAAATTCAAAAAATATGACTGGTAGGGAAGAGGATAAATTTTAGAGTGTGAGAGACATAAAAATGGTTTGGGTCTAAGTTTACAAAACATGTTAGATCTACATTAAATTTAAGTGAACCAATGAGGGAAACACAAGTCCTTGCCATGGATATGCTAAAAATTACTAAGAGATTGGTGATTTATGACCTAAGCATCAAATTATCACTAAGGTAATTTGTTGGATTGATCTAGTTATGGTTATAATGGTGCTCAACCATATTAAATATATCCCCCACCACCCACTCTATCTTGTGTAAGTTACTCCTCATCCAATCCCATAAGAGGGTTCTCTCACTAAACTTATTGTTAGAACACATATATACTAAGGGGTGGATGAATCAGTATATCCCTCAAAATTAATTCAAAATTAACTTATCGAACTTATCAATCAAATATGCAATAGTCTAAATAGATAACACATGCAAAAGAAAAAATAAAAAACATAGAACACCAAAATTTAAGTAGAAACCCAACAAGGGAAAAACCACGGTGAGAAAAGCTTCTTGGAGCTATTGTCCAAATAAAACCTCACAAATGAATCAATAGTTACAAAAAATTTAAGGTCTTTAATCTAAGGAAGTTTACAACTCCTTTTTCACTTACAGAATAAAGCTACAACCTTTGAATACAACTATTTGAAGAATCAAATGCCAAAACACAATCGCAACACTATTTTTTCCACTAGCTCATTGACTTAAGAACTTCTACACATCTTTATGCCTTTGTCTTACTACCTTTGGAACTCATACTTGCACTTTTACCTTTAGCTCACTACCTCCAATACTCACACACATAATTTGGTCAGCTCAGTGCTTTCCGCACACCACTTAAACACTTCTACTTTTGGCTCACTGCCTCCAACATATAGTAAAACACTTTTTTGGAAATTCGCTCACATTACTCTACCTTCAACACACTATTGTTAGCATATTACATTGATCGATTGAAAACTTTCACCTTTTTGATCTCACACACTTGATCTTTCTTTTATACCTTCCATAAGCCTGAAAAAATTTCTCCTTGTCGGCCATCCTAAAACATATGAACATGAAATTTGCAATTTCCATAAGTGAGTAGTCTTTAATTCATCTACAAGAAAGGGAAAACAAATTTTATCCAAGCTAGGATACAAGCAAAACCTATTTCAAATCTTCATGTATCCCTATGTTGGTGCACACAACTTAGAACACTAAGTTGGTTCAACAAACACTCAACCCTTAAAATTATTTTAATTTTTAGATCATAAGTTGTATCAGAAAAACAAGTTAGCATCACATGAATCACATCATGAGCATCAAATGATATTTAGTAGTATTTTCATGACCTTCTTTTGTAAAATTATGCAACTTTCTACTGGCACAAGCAAGCAGACATAGAACTAGTATCTATCACAAATGTAGACAACACATTCTTGAGATATATCTTTGATCAATAGATCAACTTGTAGTACACCACAAAAACTAAAACTTAAGAAGAGACAAGAAATGAACATCATAATCACTCCCACTAAACTACAAGACCTCAACACTAACTATAGAGAAATGTAGAGCATTTCTTAGAGGCTTCCATGATTGCAACAGTACAATCACCACTTTTCTTACATAGGAAAATTCTATGGTAACATACATGATTTGAAAACTATAAAATGCATGCTTCATACTTCATTCTATCTACTATTCAAACCACAAGACCAATATTAACAAGAGGAGGAATGTAGAGCATTCTCCAGAGTCTTTTCTGAGCACTTTCCTGAGCCACTAGCTGAGAGATATTCTTCTATAAAAATTACAGTAATTAGATAGTGAATACAACATCCATAGAATCATATATACATTCATGAGTAACAAAAAGTAACTCATGATATCCAAATCCCCACATTATACTTAATCATCTTAATTATAGCATATGCAACCAACCACACACTTCCACCTTTCTAACAACAAAGACAACATCATCAACAACCGCCATATAGTTTGATACACCATATAGTTTGATATTAATGAAACACCCACAACATAAATGACAACCAACAAACTCAACACTATTGACATCAATGACAACACTTGTATGATGCTTGCAACAATATCCTCCTTTGACATTGATTGCAACACCAACAAGACCAACAACAATGAGATTTAACATTTCTACCCCTTCTATTTTTTCTCTATCTTTGGACCCCTTTGACAACCAGTACAAAGGTCCAATGAGCTTTATCCAAGCTTTTCAAAGCATAGAAGCTCCCCCTATCTATATAACCTTCAACATTCTTCTACCTACTCACCCTAAGAGATCGACTTCGCCAATCCAGGGATTAAAATGTCTCTTAAGTTTCTCCCCTAGAAAAATACACCAACTATGGATCTAGTTAGGAGGGGAAACAACACCTAGCTTTTGTCTAAGATACTCAAAGGTATCCTTTGAAAGTGACTTTGTGAAGATGTCTAAAATTTTCTCCTTTATGGGAACATACTCCATCCTTACTTCCTAATTAGAAACTTTCTCTCTTATGAAGTGATATCTAATAGAAATGTGATTCTTTTTACAATGCATCACTAGATTCTTTAAAATATTAATTTGGTGCTTGTATTGTGACACAATATTGGAATGAGTTCATCATACACCACCTTGATGTCCTTCAAGGTTTGGTTCATCCACAATGCTTAAGTGCAATAGGATGTTGCAACAATATATTCAGAGCTTCTACTATTAATAAGGACACTAAGTCACACTTGTTACTAGACCAAGAGACTAATTTATCTCCCAAAAAGAAAGCTCCACTATTGGTACTTCTTCTGACATCAACACTAGCAGCCCAATTAGCATTAGTATAAGCATTCAAAGAAAATTCATTACCCTTTTGATACCACAATCCATAGTCAATATTTCTCTTCAAATATCTAAAAATCTTCTTGATAGCCTTTACATGAGTTTCTTTTGGATCAACTTGAAATATTGCAACCAAACAAATAGCTTGCATTATATAAAGCCTTGAAGTAGATAAGTACAGTAAGCCTCTAATCATAGGCCTATACAAATTCTTATCAGCCTTAAGAGATACATCGTCTTTACTCAAAGGGAAACTAGTTACCATTGGAGTGCACACTAGTTTACAATCTTCCATACCAAACTTCTTTAGTATCTCCTTAACATACTTTTTCTTGAGAGATAAAGCTACCCTTATTTGACTGTACAATTTGAAGTCCAAGAAAGAAATATGACTCACTTAACATGGACATTTCAAATTCCTTTTGCATTTCTTCAGCAAACCTCTTCCACATTTCATCATTTCCACCAAAGATTATGTCATCAACATATACTACAACAATTAGAATCTTTACATCCTCTAATTTAATGTAAAAGTTAATGTCTACAATACCTTTATTGAATCCTTGCTGACATAGGTACTTATCCAACCTTGCATACCAAGCCCCAAAAGCTTGCTTGAGACCATACAAAGCTTTTTTAAGTTTACAAACCATTTGTGGATAAGCTAATAGCTGAAATCCATCAAGTTTTTCTATGTATACTTCTTCTAATTCACCATTCAAGAAGGCATATTTTACATCCATCTAATAAAATTTGAAGTTCTTGTGAACAACAAATGCAAGAAACATTTAGATGGTCTTCATTCTTTCCACTAGAGCAAATGTTTCTTCAAATTCAATTCCTTCCACTTGTGAATATCCTTTACAAACCAATCTTGATTTATTCATCAATACTTCTCCATCTTCATTCAATTTTTTCTTGAATACCCATTTTCTTCTAATTGCATTCTTGTTTGCGAGCCTTGGAACTAATTCCCAAGTCTGGTTCTTTTCAATTTGATTTAGCTCTTTTTCCATAGCTTGAATCCATCTTTCATCCTCGTTGGCATCAACAAAATGTTTTGGCTCTATTCTTGATAGTAGAGAAAAATTCTCCTATTCGTTTACTTCTTCAAACCTCCTTCTTGTTAGGACTCCATTCTTATCTCCAATTATATGATCTTTTGAATGATTCCTTTGAGCATGCTTGGTAGGAATCTTGGGAACTTTCTGAGCTTCCTCTTTTTTAGTAACTTCTTCTTCTTCCTCTATGTAGATAGATTCATTAGTCCACTGTAATCTTCTTGCTCATGTGTACTTTTATGAAATTCTTCATCCACTCTAACATTTTCACTTTCAACCACCTTCCTTAATATTTTATTATAGCACTTATAGGCTTTTCTTTTGATTGAATACCCAAGAAAGATTCCTTCATCTGATCTTGAATCATACTTTCACAATCCTTCTTCATCCATCTTGATGAAGCATCTGCCTCCAAAAATTATGAAATATTTGACAGTAGCTGATGCAAGAGCATCTATCAAAAGCATCAACCATTTAGGGAAATTTTGTCCCAAACACAATGGAGAAGATCAAATTAAATAATTTTCCAAAATTCCTTTATCTTTTCATCAAAATTAATCAAATTTACTTGCCATTCTTAGGGCTACCAACCACCACAATCACCAAATCAGGTTACAAACTCACCACAGACCCACATAATCCAAATTACAACTAACTCAATAATGATTGAGCCAAAATTTGACAATAACTTGTGTCAAATTATTAATGTTTGCACAACAAGAGCCTCAAACTTGCAGATAAACAACCACTTTATTATTTTTAGATCTCAAGAAACACATTTTATTCCAACAACCAAGCATCTATTGCATCCTTCATTCTCATAAATGAATCGAGGGACACGCATCATCCTCAACATCATACAAACTTTACTAGCTTACTGGTAAAATTGTGACAGTAACTAAGAATAGTAACAATGGGAAATTCAGAAATATAAATACATAGCAAGACCCAAATAATTCAAAACACTCCTTTATTCATTGCATAAGGTGATTACAGAGTTTTCAACATTTTGTACAACTTTTGGCCTTCGTCTCTTTCTTGTACCCTGTAGTCTTCTACTATTTTTGTGCTCACCGTTCAACATTCTTCACATTCTCTATTATTTTTTGGCCTTTTCTTTCTTCTTTTTCTATAGGGTTCTCTTTTTCCCCAGTTGGCTATGTCTCTCTTTGCTTCGAATGGCCTCTCTTTATCAGTGTTGTGCCTGTAATTGTCAATCATCCGCATTTTGGAACTGTTCATCCACATGTCGTTTAGTTTGCACCATTGACATCAATCAAGGATCCTTTAGTTTCAATTGCTAGCCATCAACCTCCTCGACTATTTCGTTTTCAATGCCCACTATCAACTTCCTTGACTATTCGACCTCTTCAACCAGTTCGTTTTCACCATGTTTTGTCACCGCTTTTGTCACTATGGTGCCAGGATCCTGCATCCTATCACCAGCCCAAAAATCAACTATGAACATAAATTTTGAACATCTGGCCAATGCTCTCACATCAAACAACCGACCTAAAAAAATTCCAAGTCCCTTGGAAGCATATTGCTTCAACCTTGCTTGTACCTACAAAACAATTTCAAATCTGCCTTGGACTTCTTTACTCTCTTGCCTCTTG
This sequence comes from Sequoia sempervirens, assembly GCA_007258455.2. Taxonomy (NCBI): domain Eukaryota; kingdom Viridiplantae; phylum Streptophyta; class Pinopsida; order Cupressales; family Cupressaceae; genus Sequoia; species Sequoia sempervirens. The sequence continues at coordinate 132,533,326 of VDFB02256132.1, read as the reverse complement.
CCTTTATCTTTCTATCATCATGTTCACATTCACTATTCAAAAGGACACATGACTGTCCTTTCTCAACACTCATCTTTTCACCAACTCTTTTTCTACCAAATTACACAGTATTGTCCTTTCACTTTGCTTCTCTTCAACAATCTTCTCTCTTTCTCTCACAATTCATTGTTGACCTTCTCTGATCAACTATTATTCATCTTTTCATCTTCTCAACTACTCCCATCAGTGGAGTACTCTTCAGGCTACAAGCTCAAGTGCTTCTTTAAACAGGTATCCATCTGGTTCTAATTGTATCACAACTTAGCAACTCAACAAACTTCTTTGCCTCACCTAGATGTCTCTGCTTTTCTCTCCCTAGTATTTTGGCAACCATCAACTAGGTTCTTTCTTAACCTAAACACAACCACAAACTCACAAACAACAAACTTTCTCTACAGCTTAGATGGATCAAGCACCTACAACCAACCAACAAAAAATCAACAACCAACTTATCAGAATCAACTAGCTTTGATACCAATTGATGCAAGAGCATCTATCAAAAACATCAACCATTTAGGGAACTTCTATCCCAAACACAATAGAGAAGATCAAATTAAACAATTTTCCAAACTTCCTTTATCTTTTCATCAAAATTAATCAAATTTACTTGTCATTCTTAGGGATTCCAACCATCAGAATCACCAAATCAGGTTACAAACTCACCACAGACCCACATAATCTAGATTACAACTGACTCAACAATGATTGAACCAAAATTTGGCAATAACTTCTGTCAATTATTAATGTTTGCACAACAAGAGCCTCAAACTTGCAGATAAACAACCACTTTATTATTTTAAGATCTCAAGAAACACATTTTATTCCAACGACCAAGCATCTGTTGCATCCTTCATTCTCACAAATGAATTGAGGGACACACATCGTCCTCAACATCATACAAAATTTACTAGCTTACTAGTAAAATTATGACAGTAACAAAGAATAGTAACGACAGGAAATTTAGAAATATTAATACATAGCAAGACCCAAATAATTCAAAACACTCCTTTATTCATTCCATAAGGAGATTACATAGTTTTCAACGTTTTGCTCAACTTCTGGCCTTCATCTCTTTCTCATACCTCGTAATCTTCTACCATTCTCGTGCTCACCATTCAACATTCTTCAAATTCTCTATTGTTGGCTGGCCTATGATTGTTTGGCCTTTTCTTTCTTCTTTTTCCCCTGTTGGTCACTCTCTTTGCTTTGAATGGCCTCTCTTTATCGATGTTGTGTCTATAACTTCCAATCATCTGTATCCTAGATTTTTTCATCCATGTGTCGTTTAGTTTGCACCATCGACATCAATCAAGGATCCTTCAGTTTCAACTGCTAGCCATCGGCCTCCTCAATCATTTCATCTTCAACACCCACTATTGACTTCTTCAATTGATTCGTTGTCACCATGTTCTGTCACTATGGTGCTAGGAGGGCCTGCATCCTATCACCAACCCAAAAATCAACTATCAACGTAAATTTTGAACATTTGGCCGATGCTCCTGCATCAGTAGCCGGTCTCCCATACCAAAGCTGATAGGGAGTTTTGTTTCTATCCACCTTTATTTAACCTTTATTAAGGATGTAGACAACAGTATGAACTACTTCCTTCCAATACACATCAGGTAGTTTAGCTTCATTCAACATTTTTTTGGCTATTTCTTGAACTATAAACTGAAATTCTTCCTTTCAACTACTCTATTCTATTAAGGAGTTCTAGTAGTAGAATAATGTCTTTTTATCCTAGAATCTTCATGAAATTATTCAAATTCACTTGATGTAAACTCACCACCTCTATTAGATCTTAGACACTTGATTCTAGCATTCATTTCATTCTCAACCATTTATTTAAAGATCTTAAATCTATTGAAATCTTTCAATTTTTATTTTAGGAATGTAACCCATGTCATTCTAGAGAAATCATCAATAAGTAACATGAAATACCTTTCACCTTGAAGACTCTTTTTTCTAGTTGGTTCACATAGATCAATATGAATTATCTCTAGAGGTCTAGTAGTAGAATACTCTTTGGTCTTAAATTTATTCTTTTTTGCTTTCCAATTTGACATTCTCTGCACATGGTGCTTGTAGGCTTGATAATCCTAGGTGTTATAGTGTAGAAAAATGTATCCCTTTACATTTTCACATTTGTTTGGGCCCTTGTGAACTAAATGGACTTAATTGTGCCTTATTTAGGGTGTTCTAAAGTGTACCTTTACACTTTCACACTAATCTAGGTTTTTCATTAAATAGTTGGGGCTTCTTTATGATTTAATTGGCCTTATTTTGCATCCACATTCCTTAATTAATGCATCTTTCTAAGATTAATCCCAACTTATATCAATTGAGGGTGATCCCATAATAGTGGTTTACAATTTTTGGCCAAACTAGACACTGAAATTATTATTTTTAACTAAATCTTCACATTTGGGCACCTATAGCGGCTAAACTGTGAGGAATTTGAAGATGGTGCAAACTAGAGTCTCATAAAATTTTGTCTATAGATTCTAAAATATTTTTTCAAAATTTTTGGAATCAAATTGCACTTCTTTTCCATCTCCCACAAAATTGATTTTTTGAAAACAACATTTTTAAAAAGTGACGCACACCGTATAACGCATAACTTTTTTTCCATAAAGGATAAAATTCTAATTCTTTCAAATTTAGATTTGTAACTCTGTTATCTAGTTCTTCCACTTGGTTAGATAGTTTTTATTGAATATTTTTCCTTAATAAAGTTTCAAAGTCAAACGAATTACAATTCAGTCATAGCGCGACCGTATAATGCGTAACTTTTTTGTATATGTCAAAATTTAATTTAATTTTTTTTGTTGGATCAAGAACTTCAATCTCTGGTGCACTCATATTTTTTTTTTATTTTTTTGATAATCTTCTATTTTTATGTGAAGAACAAAGAAATTCATTTTCGATGAAAAACCTATGTTTAATAAAACTTAAAAAACAAATACATAACAAAACCAAAACATATTAAAATTATATTCATTGGATAGCTTGTTCTGAGGAATACAATAATCATTTGAAATAAATTTTAAATGAATTCATTTGATCCCCCAAAAGCTAAATCAAAAGTGATTTTTTATCAGCATTTTGATAGGTGTAAAGGAGATGCATTTATAGGTATGGTTTAAAACTAGCGAGGTTCTATCCAAGGGGGTTTGATATAAGGTGATTTGATCAAACCCTCTTCAATTGGAATCCTTAAAATGGAACTTTTTAAGGCTTAAATCATTTTATTTTCTAAAAATATGCGATTTCAGCTAAAATTCGTTCCTCTCAGGAATTGTAAACCACTATTATGACAGCACCCTTGACCAATCAAAAATTAGTGTTTTTGGATTGTATGGCCTAGATTTAGTGATCTAGGACTCATACGCCACCTTGGGCATATGGGTCCCACCTAAGTTTTGAGGCCCCAATCTAGATTTCACATCAATCTAAGCATTTCTTGAAAAATGTGTCCCAAAGCTTAGCCTAATGGGACTCATACACCGCTTATGTTGTATGAGTTATGTGTGGCTTAAACCTAAATTAAATTCAAATTCTTGGTGGGATTTTATTCCCCTATATCTGATGTTAGCTTGTAGTATTGTAATTTTGAGGAATTTGGCATAACAAATATAAATACAAGGTTATTTCACTCATTTTCACCTAAGACTTTCATGAGAGAATTCCTTATAGAGAATTTGAGCTCACAAGAGCATACAAGAGTCTAAAAGAGCATTCAATAGCATTCAAGAGTTGATTATCAAGTGTTTTAGAGAATTAATCAAGTATCAAGCATCATGTCAAAGTCGTCATGCATCATGTTTGTTTTTGAGCTAACATTTATGATGTAGGGTTTTATGATTCAAGCAAGCATTCAAGTCAAGATCCATATCATTCAAGTAAGAGTTAAGATCTAAATCCTTTGGAACCATTTCATACATGTTTGCAGCACTTTATTCCTAGGGTTTTGTGAGTTGCAACATAGAATTTTGTTCATTCATCATTCCTCCTTTCTATTTCATTTCATTTCAAGGTTTGATTACCTAAATGGGGTTTTAACAAGGAAAACCCCTTTCTACTAACAAATCAACATTTTCCCCTCTCTTTAGTGTGTGATTTGTAGATCTAGGTTGAAGACACATTGAAAACAAAAATTGGAGAAAAGTTGTCAAGGTTTCAAAGTTGTCACCTTGTTTACAAGACCACTAAAAGATGCCTACCATAGCAAAATTCAACAGTTCAGACCCAAAAATCAAGTTGAGAAGGAAGATTGGAGATTGAAGAGAAGATTCATATGTTGACCCTTCAGAAAAGCCAAGCACGACTGATATGCCACTTCTTGCGTATGAGTCCCAGTATAGTGAATTTTATAGTTTTTCAGGAGTTCCAAACTTGTCTCTACCAGATTTTTGTTCCTACCTAGAAACCCTAATATGGGACTAAATCACCCAGCTTGGCATATGAGTCCTAGTGTGCATTAAATTCAACATTTCCAACATTTCAAGTCTTCATTCAAGATTTCAAAGGTTTCCAGATGCACCTCCCTAATTTTTCAATTTTATGTTCTATTTTGCATGCATTTCTAGGTCATTTGTTTAAAGTTTGCACATCATTAGGTTTTGCATGTTACTTATCTTTCCAAGCCCTAGCTTGGTGGTGAAGCCCTCTTCGGTCTCTAATCATACCCTAGGACACCTTACTACAAGGTCTCTCTCCTTCATTCCACCTTTCCAGGTTGAGAGTGAGGTTGAGAGTGAAACTTGAAGAAAATTAGGTGTAAAGGTCCTAAACCCTAGTTTTGTCTCTCAAAAAGATAGAACCCCTTTCTTACAAACACCCATATTTTCTTTGTTTCATTTTGTGAACCTACATTTAGAACATCTTATTTATGATTTGGAGTGCATCATAGTCCTAGATCTAGCTTACATGAACTTTGCATTAGGTATTTCATTAGTTAATTGGCATCTAGGGTTTCTAAATCTTGCATTAGTGAAAGTGCATATAGGTTGCATTTATTTTGCCTCTCACATCATTAAATTTTATTAGAAATCTGCATTTGCACTTAGTCTAGATATCATCCAAAACAAAACAAAAAACATAACATATACATAGAATTTTTTGAAAATGGTGCAAAAACCCTAAACTGGGACTCATACACCCCTATGAGAGATTTAGTCCCAATATAGGTGGATTTTCCTAATTCCTTGGTATTCTGTGGTGATTTTTATTCAACATTCAAATCCCTAAAAAATCTTGATTGGGACTCATACGCCCCTTTGGGTGATTTATTCATGTTTCAAATTTTAATCTACATTTTCGAGCAATAAAAACTCCTTTTTGCATTTCAATTTGTTGTTATTGCATTTTCGTTTTAGTTTGAATTTTTTTTGTTTCATTCATTCCATTGCATCTAGCTTAATTTCATTTGAATTAGAATTAGAAAAAAGCGTTTATCTTATGTTCATTGAATCTTGCATTTCCTTGATTGTCCCTCACATGAGCTTTACTAATTGGTGTCATATTGCTAGTACTATAGCGAGACATAGTTTGAGATTCATGTCATTTTGTGATAGCACAATCATCATGGATCTTGGGTTATCTAGCTCTTTCAATCCTAGCTCTAACATTAGTTCACTAGGTATGGACCATACCTTTGACAACTCTTTGCCTTCAAGTAGTGTGAAATTTTTTGAAACAATGGCTGCTAGTATTCTACAAGAAAACATAATCCAAATCCATGAAGACTTAGAAAACCTACAAAATAAAATAAGTACCAAAAACATTTCAACCCTATCATAGATAACATACATTGCATGATTGAAAGTGAAGATGGAGTTGATCTTTTGCGTAACATAGTTTAGATTTTTAGGAAACGTCTTACCTCAACCACTAGTTGTGCTTAAGCTTCAAATAATGTCCCAAATAAAGGAGGAACTCAAGTTCCTCCTCCTACAACCATTGCCTCTATTCCTATCTACACCAACCCTCAAGTTACAACAACAATGCAATCTACTAGTAATGTCATTCCTACCTTGGGTATTTCTATTAGTACTCCTAGTACCTTTTTGGCATCACACATCATATCTCCTACCACTTTACCTCCCATAAGTATTTCATTCATTTTTCCCTCGAACACATATACACCTCCACCTTATTCACCTCCATCTCAAAATGCAAACAATGATGCCATCATAAACCAACTTTTACAATTTTTTCATCCCTTCAAAAGCAAGTTTCCACCATAAACCAAACTCAAAATGGCCAAACTACATACTATGTCAAAAGCAATCCCTTATCCTTGGAGATACTGAGAATGTCGATTCCACAAGGTATAGAGATTCCTAGATTTGAGAAATATGGAGGAAAATGACATCCTTCTAACCATGTTTCCACTTATATTGCCTTATGTAGCGATTTTTTTCTTGACGGTAAGCTCTTGGCTAAGCTTTTACCTAGATCCTTGAAGGATACTGCCTTGGAATGGTTTTCCTCATTACTAAACTACTCAATCTGTTCATTCAATTAACTTTTTGAGGCCTTTACAAATAATTTTCAAGTGCATATGACTCCTAAGATGACCCTAGCTGATTTGATGAGATGTAAGAAAAAAGATGATGAAGAAGTTGTGGACTTCATTTCACGATACCAATCAATTTACTCCTAAATCGACTTAAAGATCCTCAACCCTCACCTTCAATGGATGTTCATTGAGAAATTGCAAACTAAGATACTATTGGATGTTGTTGATGTGTTGTTGATATGTGGTTATCATTGATGTCAACACTATTAGAATTTGGTATATCAGTTGTTGTATATGTCAATGATATTAAGAAAATTGTAAGAGAAAGTGTTCTAGGTTCCCAGTGGAACCGTGCAAGTCATGAAGGTGTTTTGTACTATACGTTGAAGATTAGTTGGTGTGGATTAAAGGGTTTATTGTTGAGTATATCTAGATCATCTACTGGAAGTTTCAGAGGTCCGCATGAAGTTTTGAGTGTGTTGTGGTCTGACAGTGTTTTTGTGGTCTTTGTTAGTGTTCCTAAATGAAGATTGAGTGATTTTGTTGATCTCAGTTGTTGTAGATGTTTCTCTATTGTTTCTTGGTACTCTTAGATGTATCTAGATCATTCTCTAGATTTTTGGTCCATCCACATTGACCGATGAGCTCATGATTGAAGATATTTTCTTGCACATGTTCGGTTTTTCATTTTCCTGGCCAACATGTTGGTGGTAGCATGTTGTGGATCTTCATGGTGAAATTAAATAAAGTATTTTTGTGTTGGAGATGTTAATTTGAGTCTCCACTATGTTGTGGCTGACCTTTGTGGATTCACATTAAAATTTTATATGTAAATTTGGGCCGACATTGCAAATATGTTCTATTTTCTTGGTCGACTAAGTTGTGATGAAATCACATGTAGTGGATATATAAGTGTGATTGTTTCATTAGTAAAGAGTGTGCTTCATGTGATCCTATGTGTGTATGTATGAATATCATTCTATTGCATAGCAACGTGTGAAGAATATTGTGTGAAGTGTCAAGAAGTGTTGAGCTTAATTGGAACTATAATCAAGCTTGTGGAGAAGCTATTTTCTTAGTTCATACCCTCTAGATTTTTAATCCTGTTCTATTGGGAAGTGAGCCCCTTTTGTATTTGAGGAGTGAACTCTAGGATGTGTGCCTAAATGCATGTGCATTCCCCTCATTATTTCTCATTATACTTAAATTAACAAAGTATAATCCTGTGGACTAACATCCATTGTGGTTTTTCCCCTAACAGGGTTTCCATGAAAAAAATATTTGTGTTCTTTGTCTCTCTGATGTGATAATTGCTTATTCATTAGATATGAGATTAAAGTTAAGATAAGTTGAAAAGTTTAAATTTCTACAACAAGTGATTCACCCCCCCTCTTAGTTGTTTGTCTTTGTTTTGCCAACAATTGGTATTAGAGCAAGTTCCTCTAAAGAAGTCTAAAAGCTTGAGGTGATCCGGGATGGCAACATTCAAGAAGGACAGTCTGAGATTTGATGGCACTAGCTATTCAATGTGGAAATTTAGGATGCAATGTCACTTAAGGTGTATTGGTGAAGCTTTCTGGAAGATCACAAGAGATCCATTTACTATTCCTCATAATGGTCCCTCAACTCCTGATGAGATCAAAGATGTTGAAAATAACATTAGGGCTATTCAAGCTTTCGTGAGTGCTTTGACAAATTCAAAGATGGCGAATGTGTTGGGTCTGCAAACAGCTCATGAGATTTGGATGAAAATGGAAAATTTGTATGAAGGAGATGCACAGGTGAAGATGGCTAAGCTCCAGAGCTTGAAAGGAAAGTATGAGAATTTGAAGATGGGTTAGGATGAAAATATCACTTCTTTTATGCAAAGAGTAAATGAAATAGTGATGGGTATTAAATGTGTTGGTGGTTCTATAGATGAGGATGAAATTGTGGCTAAAGTACTCAGATCCTTGTCTCCCTCCTACAAAATGAAGGTTCATGCTATTGAAGAGTTCAAATTAGTAAACAAGATGACAAGAGACACGTTGATCGAGAAGCTTGCTGCTTTTGAAATAAGTGAATTGGGTGAATCTACACTGAAGAATGAATCTACATTCAAGGCTACTGTATCCGGAAGTAATAGGCAAAGATATAGTCTGGGAGAGAGTTCCAGAAAGGTATCCAAGTATGAAGAAGAACTAAAACAGCTTGAAGTCAAAGAAAGAGAGGTAGAAGAATTGGAAGCACTAATTGCAAAGCAAGAAGGGACAGGAAAAGGTAAGTATGAAGATGTATTTCCTATTAAATGTTTTTCATGCAGTAAAATAGGTCATTTTGCATCAAGATGTCCTGAAAGAGTTCCTAGATCTAAGCCTAAAAAGTGTAGATTCCGAAAGAGATGCTACTTTGCTGAAGAAGCAATGATTGATGATGAGTCTGATAAAGATAATGGAAATGAAGATGAATGGGCTTTCATTGCTACCATTGAAGATAATCCAGTGGCTACCGAATATACTAAAGATGAAAAATCTCTTGTAGCCCAAGTTGAAGAAAAAGATGAATGGGTCATTGATAGTGGATGCTCACATCATATGACCAATGATAAAATCAAATTTGTGAGTCTAGAGAAGTATGATAGTGGGGTTGTAAGATTTGGAGATAACAATGTTGGTGTGATTAGTGGCAGAGGATCTATTTGCCTTGGTGGTAAGGATAACACTGATGATGTTGTCTATGTTGAAGGCCTGAAGCAAAAAAAATTGAGTGTTAGATAGATGGTTCACAAGGGATATGATCTTTAGTTCAAATATGGAAGATGCAAGATACGTGGAAGTTTCAAAAATATGATTGCAATAGGAAAACAAACAAAAGGAAATATTTTAATTCTGAGTATTGCTAGTGGAAGTTGTTTAATTGCTCAAGTAAATGAAAGTTGGTTGTGGCATAGGAGGTTATGTCATGTAAACTTTGACAACATTATCAAGATAAGTTCTACTCAAGCAGTAAGAGATTTTCCTAGGTTAGTGAAGCCTACTAATATAATCTGCAAGGAATGTCAGATGGGTAAAAAAACTAGAGTCTCTTTCCGGAGTAAACAGTTTCATTCAAATAATTTGTTGGAGTTGCTACATATTGACCTTTGTGGTCCCTCCGGAATTAGAAGTATTCATGGAGAAAGGTATTTTATGTTGGTTATTGATGATTACTCTAGAATGATTTGGGTTTCCTTTTTAAGAGAAAAATGTGAAGCATTGGAGAAGTTCAAAAGTTTCAAGGCTATGGAAGAAAATGAGAAAGGTTTGAAAATCAAGTGCCTGAGATCTGACAAAGGTGGTGAGATCATTTCTAAGGAGTTCAACTCTTTTTCTGAAGAGCATGGAATTAAAAGACAGTTATCTGCTCCCTGAACCCCTCAACATAATGTAGTTGCAGAGAGAAAGAATAGAACAATGATGATGGAAGGAAATGTGTCTCAAATGTACTGGAGTGAAGCAGTAAGCACTGTTTTGTATACTTTGAACTAGGTAAATGTTAATGGTAATTTTGGTAAGAATCCTTATGATATAGGAAAATTTGATGCAAGAAGTGATGAAGGAATCTTCCTAGGTTACTCCACTAAAAGAAAGGCCTACCGGTGCTATAACAAAAGATTGAGCAAGATGGTTAAGAGTGAAAATGCCAGAGTTGATGAAAACTATGTCAAACCATCTAGACATTGTAGTTATGATTCAAACGAAGACATTACAAGCCAAGGGAAGAATACTTAGACACATAATCTACTTTAGATTATTCCATATGTTCTAGTGAAGCAACCTCAATTTGTTCCGGTAAATCAAGTCAGTCTGAAGGCACAAAAAAGTGCAAGTGTAGAAGAAATATCAGAAGAGTCAGAAGCTCAAGAATGTCCCAAGACTCCAAGGTATGTAAAGCTGAATCATTTTGAAAATCAAATCATGGGAGATAAGAGTAAAGGAGTGGAAACTAGAGAAAAAATTGTTGAAAAATATTGTCTGATCTCCAAGATTAAACTTAAAAATGTCACTGAAGCCTGTCAAGATGAACATTGGTTGGAAGCTATGAAGGAAGAGCTAACATAGATTGAAAATAATGACACATGGCTACTAGTTTTGAGGCCTAAAGACAAAAATGTGATGGGTACTAAATGGGTATTTAGAAACAAGCTAAATGAAGAAGGTGAAGTGGTCTAGAATAAAGAAAGACTGGTGTGTAAAGGGTATTCTCAAATGGAAGGTGTTGATTTTGAAGAAACCTTTTCCCCTATCACTAAGATTGAAGTTGTTAGACTATTTCTTGCTTATGTTGCACACAAGAACTATAAAGTCTATCAAATGGATGTAAAGTCTGCATTTTTGAATGGAGAACTAGAAGAAGAAGTGTACATTGAACAACCAGATGGATTTCAGTTGACAAACAAGGGAGATATGGTTTGCAGATTGAAGAAAGCTTTGCATGGACTTAAGCAAGCCCCCAGAGTTTGGTATGCTAGATTGGAAAAATACCTACTGAAGCTTGGATTCACTAAAGGTACTGCTCAAGCAAAATACATTGTTGTTGCCAACAATTGTACTCAAGTGATATGGATGAAATAGATGCTGAGAGATATCAGGGTGATATATGAAGAGCCTATTACCATATACTGTGACAACTCAAGTGCAATAAACATCTCAAGGAATCCAGTGCTACACTCTAAGACCAAACATATATCAATCAAGTTTCATTTCTTGAGGGAGAAAGTGAATGAGAAAGAAGTCAAATTGGAGTATGTGCCTACCAAAGAATAGATTGAAGATATATTTACTAAGCCGTTGTCAAAGGATAATTTTGAGTATCGTAGAGGAATGCTAGGGGTAATTACCCCTCCTGATAAGAACTAAAACATGCATTTTCTTGCATCAATCTGTGAAGTTCATTGTTATATTCTGATCCGTATTGATGTTCTTGTGGCTACTACTCAGGAGGAGTAGTTAGATGTGCAGATATGTGGTTTAGAGCATGTATATGGAAAGGTCGTTGTTACCTTTTCCATTGATGTCAAAGGGGGAGAAGTGTAATGTGAAAAATTCTTTCAAGAGGAGAAGTGCAAAAGAAGTTTGTGTGTTGGGTTGATGGTATTTTTCACATGTGTTGTCATCAATGCCAAAGGGGGAGATTGTTGGATGCTATGGATGTGTTGCTGATATGCAGTTGTCATTGATGTCAACACTATAAGCATTTGGTATATCAGTTGCTGTATATGTCGAGGATATTGAGAAAATTGTAAGAGAAAGTGTTCTAGGTTCCCACTAGAATTGTGCAAGTCATGAAGGTGTTTTGTTCTATAGGTTGAAGATTAGTTGGTGTGGATTAAAGGGTTTATTTTTTAGTATATCTAGATCATCTACCAGAAGTTTCAGAGGTCCACGTAAAGTTTTGAGTGTGTTGTGGTTTGACAGTGTTTATGTGGTCTCTGTTAGTGTTCCTAAATGAAGATTGTGTGATTTTATTGATCTCAGTTGTTGCAAACATTTCTTTGTTGTTTCTTGGTACTCTCAGATGTCTCTAGATCATTCTCTATCTTTTTGGTTTTTCCACATTGATTGATGAGCTCATGATTGAAGATCTTTTCTTGCGCATGTTCGGTTTTTCTTGTTCCTGGCTGACATGTTGGTGGTAGTGTGTTGCGGATCTTCGTGGTGAAAGTAACTAAAGTATTTTTTTGTTGGAGATGTTAATTTGGGTCTCCACTATGTTGTGGCTGACCTTGGTGGATTCACATTAAAATTTTATTTGTAAATTTGGGTCGACATTACAAATATGTTCTATTTTCTTGGTTGACTAAGTTGTGATGAAATCTCATGTAGCAGATATATAAGTGTGATTGTTTCATCAATGAAGAGTGTGCTTCATGTGCTCCTGTGTGTGTATGTGTGAATATCATTCTATTGCAGAGCAGAGTGTGAAGAAGATTGTGTGAGGTGTCAAGAAGTGTTGAGCTTATTGGAACTGTAATAAGGCTTGTGTAGAAGCTATTTTCTCAGTTCATACCCTCTATATTTTTAATCCTATTTTGTTAGGCAGTGAGACCCTTTTGTATTTGAGTAGTGAGCTCTAGGCAGTGTGCCTGAATGCATGTGCATTCCCCTCATTATTTCTCATTATAATTTTAATAGAGTATAATCTTGTGGACTAACATCCACCATGGTTTTTCCCCTATCAGGGTTTCCACATAAAAAATCTCTGTTTTCTTTGCCTCCTTAATGTGTTAATTGTTTGTGGTTAATTGCTCATTCATCAGATCTGATATTAAAGTTAAGATAAGTTGAAAATTTTAAATTTCTGCAACAACTGATTCACCCCCCCTCTCATTTGTTTGTCTTTGTTTTTCCAATAGATACAAGATAATCTTAGCATGATGAAGTTTCCCTCCTTCATACACTTGTGTACTGCCCTTCATGATTATCAAAATTTGGTTAGTAGCCATGAAACAAAACCCACCTCTACCCATCCTAAGAATTTTGAGTTTTCAAACCAAAACAATTACCAACCTTTTAGAAAACAAAATAAAGGCTTCCTTCAACTTAATCCTCCTCAGCAAACAAATCAAAATGTTGATACCCAAGTGGCATCTATAAGGAAAACACCTCCTTTCACATTTGGGGATCCCACTAGACAATTCACTCCCTTACCCGAGACCCTCCATAACACCATGACACAACTTTTAGAGCAGAAAATGATCACCCTACCCCCCGTTAAAACTCTTGATCCTAATAAGTGGCTTTTACCTTCAAATTTTAGATCTAATACTTATTACCATTATCACTAACAAAATGTACATGATACAAAACATTGCAATCATCTTAAAAATCTTGTTTAAGACCTCATTGATTTTGGTTTTCTTTCAATTGGAGGTGTTAATGATCAAGGAAATAAGTCCATTTCCCCTCCTAATCAAAATTTGCAGATCTTCACCAATCTTATGCCAAATCATAATATTTAATTTGTCAAAACTAGTGAAACTACAAAGAATGATGTGATGAATGATGATACGGATGATGAGAACATGGGTACTGATAAAAAAGGTCTTACAGATAATAATGAAGAAATCCCTATTGATGGTTTGGTTGTATTGATTGAAACTCAACCTCATGAGTGCCGAAGTAAAAAGAATCTAGACATTGCTTTCTCGTCTAAAGATATAATTAGAAATGCACAGGATGGTCCTCTTTACACAGTCAGTTGAATCAATAACAAGCCCACTAATGGGATATTAATTGATCCCATCTATGGAGAGAATGTGATCACTGAGGAATTCTTACTCGTGCATGAACTTTATCAAGAAACGTATGATAAACCAAAAGCATGGATCAAAATGCATGATTGTTTCGCTTTCCCTATGATGGGATAAATCACCCTTCCTTTACAAATAGGACCCAAAAAATTAGATGTCTCACTCTCTATCGTATCGACGTTGGATCAATTTTGTGTGAAGCTTGGTTACCCATGGCTACACTCCATGGAAGTCGTCCTGTGTAGCACCCCTCCATTTTTTCTCTTTTGATCGAACAATATTCTTCTATGTTATGCTTTATTTTTGTTAGCGCTTTGACTATGGTACTTGGTTAATATTTGATCGCTAACTGTTAAGCGATGCGTATGTGATATTTTGATGTGATGGAATTTTACTCTGATGTTATCATTATGGCATGTTTTGAATTAGCATAGCAAATATTTAATTAATGATGCTTTATGCTTTTGATTATATTATTGATGTTAGACTCGTCAGTTAGAAACTCTGTATTGGTGAAGGGGATGGGATTGTATCACTCGCTTACGAGCACCCTACGATTCTGAGATTTCCTCTTCACGGAGTGTTTTATTATATCATATATATATGCATGTTTGATATACTCTTTACTCGCAGGTTGACAGGTATAGGACATCGACTCCACCTGATTTCATAGGTTGAGTGTGTCCATTGGCCAACGGTATTCAATTGGGAGATAGTAGCTAGGTTTTCTGTGCCAAGTCCTCACCCTAGCCATAGTGTGTCGTCAGGTTGTAGTCGAGTTTAGTTGTTTTCCTCTGTTTGGGGTTTGCATTCCTTAAAGTTTAATTTTTTTTATTTTATTATATATATATAATATGTGTGTTTTGTTGTTTTTTTTTATTATTTAATATATAATATATAAATTACATATATTATATATTTTAAATATTTGTAATTTATTTAAAATAATGGGATTTGGAAATTAAAAGGTTGATTTAAATATATTGATTTTTTTTTTAGATGGTTATTTTATTATAAAGATGCAAAGAATGATTTTATGTAAAAAAATTGAGTTTGATCATTATGTGTAATGGAAAAAAAATAGAATTAAACTTTTAGTTTTAAAATTCCTTAATTTTGCAAATGAAATTGTATTTACTTTTGGTATTTGCAAATGATGCGTTATTGAGCTAATTGGATATAGGAAATCCTAACAATAGTTATTTAGTTACCTGAAATGCTTCCTAACTGATGTTTAAATTTAAAGCTTTTATATTAAATTTAATTATTAGGAATTGGAATTCCTTAAATAATATTTATTTTTATCAAGTTTGAATAAAAAAAAGGGTTTTAGTATTATGAAACATGTGAAAATTAATTAGTTATAATTGTGTTTGAGTTGGAAGGTTTATGTAAGTTTTGTTTTTAAAAATTAGTGCTATTGTATTTTGGAAATTAAGGTTAGTGCAATGATTAAATATTTGTTAAGGGTTAGGGTTGTAATTGAAATGAATATGGTTAATGTGTTTACAACGACTTGTTTGATTTGATGGAATCTTTAAATTCTTGCAAAGGATTTGTTAAATGTCAGGATTATGTACGTGGTTAAGTTATATGGATTATAATTAGAAGCAAAATTGATGATATTAAATATGTGTAAAGAAAAGGGTTATTTTATTACAATGTTATTATAATGGGTAGAATGTTATTTAAAAGTTCTTATATTCTATTTCCTTAAATGGTGAATAGGGAATGTTTGTTTTCTAGATTGCAAGGAATAGAAAAGGTTCTTAAAAAATTATATTGTTTAGAACTTGTATGAATAGTTAATAGATTAAGTATATGATGTATATATGTACTTTGGCTCTTGTTTTATGAGAAAAGATTGTTATGTCAAAATACATCTTTAGTTATTTAAAGAACGTGTATTTATAAGATTGTTGGTTTAAGCGAATTCTTGTTGGTATTGTATGGGCAATATTGTTATGATTGTAAATTTATGAGTGTACTTTGGTAGTACTAAGTTTTTGTTTCCAGAGGCTAGGGAACTCTTTGATTGAGTTGTTTATTCTATGTGGAGTTGTTTGTTTATGTAAGTCTTCCAGATGGGGTTTATAGTTAATTATGTGGGTTGTCGTAATATGTTAGTCAACCTTGTGTTTGCCTTGGGTAGTGCACGTTTTGGTTTCAGTATTGGACATCCATAGTGATGTGTTAGCTGTCGAGGTGCTTTGGTTATTGTGATAAGTTTTAGTGCACTGTCTAACCTTGGCATGTAGTTTGAGTTATGTGTTGTTGATATGGGAGTGGCTTTCAACGGGGGTCGGGCACAAAGTGGTCATAGGACAACTCATGTGAGAGTCAGTTTAATCAAGTGAAAATTAAATAACTTATATTAGGGATAGAGTAGCTTCATACATTAACACGATAATTTAGCCTCGCTCATTGGATCAAGGGCTTGTATGAGACTTTAGATGAGTTTGGAAGGCATGAATGGCAAGATCGTTATCTTGTCTTCTTGAAAGATAACCGATTCTGCTCTGGTGTGCATGTGGGGCCGAGTTCATGAGAGGTTACTAGGACAACCCTAGAGGGGGAGCGGAACCTAGGAAGAACATCTTTGGACATCCAATGAAACCTTTGTGATGACACTCCACCTATGACAACAGTCGGTATGGTATATTGTATAGTGATTGTCTTTAATTCAGTGTTTCTGGAAGCATTGTAACCATTGTGTTAAGTGATGTATTTGTATTGATTCATTTCAATTTTGTTTTAGCCTGTGTCTAGAGGTAGATGGTCTTGTCTAGAAATCCTTGTTAGTATCTCCTAGCACGGGGGGTGAGCCTTCGGGTATCACTTGGTTGGGTGGAACGTGCACCTTACTCCGTTGGGTTTTCTTCTTGTTCATGTGGATGAGATTTCCAGTCGAAGAGCTCATTGGATCCAATTACTTTCCTAGTTTCATTCTTTTCAGTTGATCTTGTATTTTATTACCTCTCATTTGTTATCGAGGTGGAAGATGTTTTATGTATTCATGCTTATTGGAATTACCTCATTCAGGGAATGAGAGTTGTAATCTTATTTCTAAACAATTGTTATTTGAAATCATGAGGTATCTCTTATTCTTTGATGTGATTATCATGTATAGAATGTATGTGTTCTTAATTCCTTAAGTAATTAAATTTTATGGTTTCAATTCATGTTTGTGTTGTTTGGGTTTTAAAGTAATCTCAGTCTTGTAACCTTAGAGGTTGTTTACAATGGGTAGTGAACTTGCATGTTAATTGTAATTATTAAAAAAAAAATTGTGCGTTTGAGTAGTGAATTTGCAACTTCCTCTAGGGCTGCATGGTGGGGGCGTTACATCCCGTCAGTCATGCATAAATGTTTAAAGTTTCCCTTTGATAATGAAATATACATTGTGCACCATAGTGGCTTTAATCCTTTTTCTTCTCAAGGGAACTTTTCATTAGATTTATTTTGTCCTGAGCCTATGGAACCTATGAAACCCCATGAGGACTTCTTTTTCAAATCCTATCAAAATTTCAAGGTGAAGTGCATGGAAAAATTATCCCTTAGAAACATGCCTCAACCTATGATTGAGCCTACCATCCTTGACAAAACTATAATTGAACCAAAAGACATTCTGAACAACCAAGAACAAATTAAGAAAAAACCTTTACCTATCTCCTAAAAAGACAAAGACATAATGAACACAATCATGTCATGCCTCCTAAGATAAAATAAGTTTACGAAGCTAAAGAGAAAGTGATTGAAAAACCTCCTATGGTTATTTTTGTTCCTCCTCTAATGGAAGACAAGAAACCTACGGTTGATAAACCCACTCCTACACAAACACAACTTGAAAATCGTACAAAAAGAAACAAAAATACTAGAGAGTGTAGGCATAGACATCATGCTCTTGCTCAAAGGATAAATGAAGAAACAAACAAAGAAAATTAACATCCAAACTTGACTAAAACAATAAATGATGAGTTTCCCTCTTCACTGCAGCAAAAGGATCCTATGCCACAACAGGAGCTAAAGCCTTCTTCAGATATTATCATTTGACCTCCCATTGTGATTAACTTGGATGATGATGATGACATTGCCAAGATTGACGAAGAAGTGCATAAGGAATTAAATACATTGTTTTCCTCTTCTATGAGCTTAAACGATAATTCTCCTAGGAAGAGTGTTGAACTTGGTGATAACCCTAGTTGGGTACTTGCTATTGTCCTTTTGGCTAGTTGTTCACCTTCGGTATACGATGAACAAAATTGGGATGCAAATGACCTACTAATAGGTTGACTCACATGTTCCTTACTAGTATTTTTCATTATTTCTTTTCCATGTTTCTTTATGTGATTGCATGTGCATAATGCGATCCTCATACTGTTCTATTTAATATATCTCTCTCTTTGTGATATTCCTCTATTTGTACCTACATTCTTCTCTATGTTGTAAATCATTTGTCCTGTGTTTTCCTTTTGGGGATGATGCAAGGCATCGAGATATTCATGTCTCTTCCATGTTGACCGAAAATCTTTTCGTTTATCTTTTATTTGTCTTGTGTTTTCCTTTTAGGGATGACGCAAGGCATCGATACATTCATGTCTCTTCCATGTTGAACCAAAAGATTTTCCTTTATCTTTTCATTTGTATTGTGTTTTCCTTTTGGGAATGATGCAAGACGTCAAGACATTGAGGCATCTTCCATGTTGACCTAAAAAAAATTTCTTTTTTTTTTCTCTCTATGTGTCATTCTTCCTGTTCCATACGTATTTGGGGAATGATGAAAGTTTTGAGCTCTCTAAAAAAACATTATAGCAAAGACATACTGACCCTAAATCTGTGGATCTATTACATGTTTGAGATTTCATTTTGGGGGAAACCCCTCTTTCCTTTTCATGGCGTAGCTTCATTTGGAAACATATGACTTGGCATAGGGATTTCCAAATTAGCTCTCATGTCCTCTTTATTGTTAGCATTTATCATTTTCTACTTTAAAGTAATTTCTCACAGCAAGGTGTTTAGAAATTTCTTTAAAGTGGGGAAATTAAATTTTTTGATGAGAATTTCTAATTATTCTTCGTTCAAAAAACTGTAACCCACTATTGTGGGTTTACCCGGCATACATTGGCATTATTATTTTTTCAACCTATGTTTCATTGTGTTGTCTTATTACTTCATGTGATGCATCTTTTGCTTTGTGGTGACATTGGGTGTGATGTAATTCAAGAGCATGATCTCTCTTAGCATATTATATTCCTCTTAGTGGTTTAATGTGACACACTACATCCAAAAACTTATGAATATTCTATTCTATGATTGGTCCCCTCTTGGAGATATTAGGCACGATGTCCTCTAAGGTAAGACCTTACATGAAATAAGAAAAACTCCTTTGAACATACCTTACACTCTTTTTAATTTTTTGTTATATGGCCACCTTGCATAACACACTTTGCTTTCCTATGGTTCCATCTTGTTTGTTCATGAGTGTCAAGCATATGAAGCTTTGTTTACATCATGAAGCTCAAAGTTCATAGTTGTGTGGTGCCTTTTCAATGTTATCAAGAGGTGTAGCTTTGGTATAGTTGTATGTATGGGATTTGAACTTAGGCGTGACTTTCACATAGCCACTTTCTTGTTTGCATGAGCACATACTAACTGCGTGTGTATATGTCTCACCTTTTGGATACTCACCCAACAGACAGGCTGAAGTTTTGTTGCCTTAGAATGAGCATGAATTTTTGGACAAACAACCTAGATCTAATCCACCCGCTTTTGTTTTATTTTTTTTGTCTTTGGCAATGTATGCTTGTGCCTTGTTGTTGCTCCTTATATCATATGCATGTGTGTTCTTTTGTGCTTATGTTGGTTTGTCGTAGGACCTTAATCCTAGGCACTTGATCACCCCTCTTGATTTTTGTTGTCCTATCTTACTAGCATTGATACATTTGAACCCCTCTTGATGCAAGTTTTTCTACTTTAGTGTGAGTTTGAAGCAAGTTCCTCCTCTCACTAAAGTGGGAGCCAAATGTAGTGTACAAAAATGTATCCCTTTACATTTTCACACTTGTTTGGGCCCTTATGAACTAAATAGACTTAATTATGCCTTATTTAAGGTATTGTAAAGTGTACCTTTACATTTTCACACTAATCTATGGTTTTTATTAATTAATTGGGGCTTCTTTATGCTTTAATTAGGACTATTTTGCATCCACAAGCCTTAATTAATGCATCTTTCCAAGATTAATCCTTACATATATCAATTGACCAATCAAAAACTAGTGTTTTTGGATTGTATAGCCCAAAAGTAGTGATCTAGGACTCATATGCCACCTTGGGCATATGCATCCCACCTAATTTTTGACTCCTCAATTTGGCTTTCACATTTATCTAAGAATTTCTTAAAAATGTGTCCCAAAGCTTAGCCTAATGGGATTCATATGCCACTTCTGGTGTATGAGTCCTATGTGGCTTAAACCTAGATTAAATTCAAATTCTTGGCAATATTTATTCTCCTAGATGTGATGTCAGCTTGTAGTTTTGTAATTTCAAGGAATTTGGCATAAACAAGTATACATGCAAGGTTATTTCACTCATTTTCACCTAAGAATTTCATGAGAGCATTCCTTATAAAAAATTTGAGTTCACAAGAGCATACAAGAGTTGATTATCAAGTGCTTTAGAGAATTATTCAAGTATCAAGCATCATGTCAAAGTCATCATGCATCATTTTTGTTTTTGAGCTAACATTTGTGATGTAGGGTTTTATGATTCAAGTCAAGATCCATATCATTCAAGCAAGATTCAAGATCTACATCCTTTGGAGCCATTTCATACATGTTTGCAACACTTTATTCTTATGGTTTGGTGAGTTGTAACATAGCATTTTGTTCATTCATCATTCCTCCTTTCTATTTCATTTCAACTCAAGGTTTGATTACCTAAATGGGGTTTGACCAAGCCAAACCCCTTTCTACTAACAAAACAACATTTTCCCCTCACTTTAGTGTGTGATTTATAGATATAGGTTGAAGAAAAATTGAAGAGAAAGATTGGAGAAAAGTTGTCAAGGTTGCAAAGTTATCCAAGTTGTCGCCTTGTTTACAAGACCATTAAAAGACACCTACCAAAGTAGAATTCAATAGTTCAGACCTGGGAATCAGGTTGAGAAGGAAGAGTAGAGATTGAAGATAATATTTAGATCTTGACCCTCCAAAAAATCTAAGCAAGACTAATATTCCACTTCTATTGTATGAGTACTAGTATAGTGAATTTTACAGTTTTCAGGAGTTCCAGACTTGTCTCTGCTAGTTTTTTGTTCCTACCCAAAACCCTAATTTGGGACTAAATCAGCCAACTAGGCATATGAGTCCCAGTGTGCATTAAATTTATTATTTCCATCATTTCAAGTCTTCATTCGAGCTTCTACAGGTTTCTAGGTGCACCTCCTTGATTTCTTAGTTTTCTATTCTATTTTGCATGCATTTCTAGGTCATTTGTTTAAAGTTTGCACATCATTAGGTTTTTTCATTAGGTTTTGCATGTTACTTGTCTTTCCAAGACCTAGCATGGTGGTGAACCCCTCTTTAGTCTCTAATCATACCCTAGGACACCTTATTGCAAGATCTCTTTGCTTCATTCCACCTTTGAATCGAGATTTCTAAGGTATCCTTGAGTGAAACTTGAAGAAAATTCGGTGTAAAGGTCCTAAACCCTAGTTTTATCTCTCAAAAAGATAGAACCCCTTTCTTACAAACACCTATATTTCCTTTGTTTTAGTCATGTCTCTTACTGCATGCATGGAGCTAACAAGATTATCAAAGTTGTTGTGTCCCATCCTTTTTATTTCACAACCAGCGTTCATTTGTTTGTCCTAGAAGATAACTTCTTCCATTCACACCCTTCAAGTTGTATAACCTTCCTTCAATCCTTGAGCCTTCTACCACCAATCTTCCAAAATTTTCTTTCTTGATTTCACATCTGTGCTTATTGAATAAAAGAATGTATCCTTTGCTACACATATTACTTACACCAAGAAGATTATCCTTGAGACCTTCAACATAGAAAACATCTTCAGTCTTAGATTTTCCATCAATACTCACAGTGCCTTTACCATAGATCTTTATTGATGAATTATCTCCAAACTTTACTGAACCACCATTACATCTGATCAAATTAATGAACTTGCTTTTGTCACCAGTCATGTGATTGAACACTCACTATCAATTATCTAGATATTTGATTGTCTCTAAGCATGAAATGTTGTTTGCACAACCATTGAATTTTCTTTGCTTATTTCCTTGACTTGTTTAGCATCATCTATCTTTTAAATTTCTAACTTTGCACATTCACTTTTGCAAAAAAATTCTATAAGCCCAATATTGTTGCAGATTTGAAATGTCTCATTAACATCTATCAGAGAGGCAAGAGATTTTTTTCTAACAAAATTTCTTTCATTCATTTCAAATTTTTATTTTATAACTTTATGTCTATACTTATTGCAAATGAAATATTAACCAAAAATGCATGATTAAACCTATTTGTGGAGGATCTATTTGCATGATGAAATATTTCTTTAGGTCTAATACGAACTTCCTAAATTCCAAACAAGAACTTTTCGAGTGACATAATCTCCTTTTCAAGCTCTTTGTATTCTCTCATTTTTTCTTTAATAAAGACCTTTTTCCTTTTTTTCTCTTTTCTTGCACAATAAGATATTCTAAAGAAAAAATAAGTTCACCTTCAAAATAAACTTCACCTTTTTCTTCAATCATATATCTGATTGAAATTCTAAGGACTATAGAGGCCATGAATAGGGATTCATATACATCATCTTATGATGCACAGTGGTCTTCTTCATCTTAGGAGCAGTATTCTTCTCTAGAGAGAAGATTTCTCTTGAATTCTTTGTTGCTACTTTCATTCTCTTTAAATGGAAATTTAGAAGCATAGTGACCAATTTTACCACAATTAAAGCATTTGAATGGTAATTTACCTTTGTAATTTCTTGAACCTTTCTTTAGCTTTCTCACAAAGTTTTCTTCTTCTTCATCAAAATCACTAGGTGATCTAGGAGCTTCTTCTTTCTTTACAACTTTGAATGTATCTTCCTTCTTGTGTGTACACTAAACTTTATTCCTCATTTCATAGGTTGTGAGATATCCATATGATTCCTTCATGGTAATCTTTGTTAGATCCTTGGCTTCTTCAATTGCAAATACTTTTGGGTCAAACCCCTGAGGGAGGGTTCTTAGAATTTTCTTCACCATAACAAAATAAGTTATGTCTTCTCCACCACTTCTGATTCCATTCATAGCTTCATCTACCTAGATCAGATAGTTGGTTATATTCTCTTCTTCCTTCATCTTCAAATTCTCAAATAATGTTCAATAAGATTATAGCTTTGCTTGTTTGGTACTGTCATTCCCTTGATAGAGATTCTTGAGCTTCTCCCAAATTTCCTTTGTAGTCTTACATTGTATAACCTTGACAAACTTAGAATTAGCTAACCCACTTAGGATAGCATTCTTCACTTTAGCATTGTTATCATGCGCCTTTTTTGCACTAGGATCAATGATAAGATGATAAGGCTCAACATAATCATCTTTAGCAACTTAGCAAACATCATAACCAAGAGAAGTGGGATAGCCATCCACCTGCATACTCCAGAAGGCATAATTACTTCCATAAAATTTTGGTGCCTTAGAAGAGGACTCCTTCTGATCCATGTGTTCTAAACTAAAATCTACCTTCAATTGTTAGGTTTCACCACGAAACTCAGCTCTAATACCAATTGTTAGAACATAAATATACTAAGAGGGGGGGTGAATCAACATATCCATCAGAATCAATTCAAATCAAATTTTCCAACTTATCAATCAAATATGTAGTAGTATAAAATAGATAACACATGTAGAAGCAAAAGAAAAAACACACAACACCATAATTTACATGGAAACCCAACAAGGGGAAAACCATAGTGAGAAAATTTTCTTAGAGCTATTATCCAAATTCAACCTCACAAGAGAATCAATAGTTACAAAATATTTAAGGCCTTTAACCTATAAAATTTTACAAATACCTACTCACGTATAGAATGAGGCTGCAAGCTTTGAGTACAAAAATTTGAAGAATCAGATGCCAAAACACAACCACAACACTACTGATGCCTCTGGCTCACTACCTTCAATGCTTCTACATTTCTTTCTACCTTTGACTCACTACCTCTGGAACTCACACTTGCACTTCTACCTTTGGCTTACTTCCTCAACACTCACACAAATAACTTGTTCAACTTACTACCTTCCACACACCACTTAAACTCTTTTACTTTCAGCTCACTACCTCCAACATACAATAAAACACTTTTTTTTAAATTCACTCACATTACTCTGCCTTTAGCACACTTCCATCAGCAAATTTCATTTTTTGTACATTGAATACTTTCAACTTTTCAATCACACACTTGATCTTCTTTTATACCTTCCACAAACTTCCAAAAGTTTCTCCTTTTCAGCCATCTTAAAATATATAAACATGAAACATACAACATCCATAAATGAGTCACCTTCAATTCATCCATAGGAAAGGGAAAAAATATGCAGTCCAATCTAGAAGATAAGCAAGATTTATTTCAAATTTGTATGCATCCATGTTCTAGCGCACACCATAAAATCTTGTCGCAAGAAACTTAGAACACTAAGTCGACCCAGAAAACACTCAACCCTTGAAATATTAATTTTTACACCACAAGAAGTACCATAAAATAAATTTAGCATCACATAGATCACATCACAAAAATAAAATGATATTAAGTAGTATTCTCATTCCCTTCTTTTACAGCATTATGTAACTTTATGTTGGTGCAGGCAAACAGACACCAAACCAATATCTATTGCAAACCTAGACAACATAATCTTGAGATATATCTTTGACACCTCAACTTGCAATACACCACAAAAATTGAAACTTGAGAATAGACACTAAATGAACATCATAAGCTCACTCCCTCCAAATTGCAAGACCTCAACACCAATTGCAGAGAAATGTAAAGCATTTCTCAGAACCTTCCATGACTGCAGTGTTACAGTCACCACTCTGCTTACTAAAGAAACTTCTACGCTAACATACATGATTTGAAAACTATAAAATACATGCTTCATACTTCATTCTATCTACTATTCAAACTGTAAGACCATATCTTAAGAAGCAGAGGAATGTGAAGCATTCTCTAGAGCCTTTTTATGAGAACTTTCTTGAGCCAATGACTGAGAGAGACTCTTCTATACAAATTAAAATAATCATGCAATGAATACAACATCCAAAAAATAATATACACATTCATGAGTAGCAAAAAGGAGCTCATGACATCCAACTTCACACATTATACTTAATCATCTTAATTGTAGCATATGCGACTAGCCACACACTTCCACCTTATTGACAATAAAGAAAACATCATCAAAAACCATCATATAGTTTAATATAAATGACGATACCGATAACATAAATGAAAACCAAAAAACTCCACACTGTTGACATCGATGACAACACATGTACCATACTTGCAACACTTATTGGGATCATACAGTGAGTAGAAACCTATTAAGTATCCTTAAATTATGGGAATTAAAACCTAAATAAAATAGTTCAAGGGTTTGAAACCTAAGGTGAAATTAAAATTGATAGCTAAGGGGCTAAATTGAGCATAACACCACCACTTCTATCAAAGCAAGTAGAGTGGATGAAATAAACTTGAAAAAAGCATAACATCAAAATGGTGGCTTATGATAAAAAAAAATTAACTTGAATTTTTAAGAGGGGGTGGAAATTCCCCTAACATTCTATGATAACAAATTATAGTTCATTGAGAATCAAGAATGATAGAATATCTATTTATGTGCAAAATTGAAACTAATAATTTAGTAATACTAGTTACAAATATAGATGTATTATTCAAGAGAGAACACTTAAAAGAAACAAAAACTAGGTTATGGATGGGCTCATGGGGGGTGAATCATCTTGGGAAACTAGAGGAGAACAATATCTACAATGGAAAGAAGAATAACCTCCCTAATGATAATTTAAATATTTCCTCTTCTTAATCATCATCTATCCGTCCTCAAGAATAGCATCATCATAATATGAAACTTTTGGGGAGGGTTTCAAAGGGACTAGGGATCTAGTTGACTAGAATATGAGTTAGGAGAGAAAATGGAAAAATGAATGAGTGTGGTAAGGGGAAGGATGATGTGGGGGGTAAAACTTGAGAGGGGAGGGGTTGTGGGATTGAGATCTAAGGTTGGATAACATGTGGAAGGGAGATTTTATAATTATAAATAGGGGAGAGAGGATCTTTGAAATAGGGATTAAGAAATGGTTTTTTGGATTTTATACTAGGTGGTTCTTGATAAGGTGCCTATCTCTTCTACAATAAAAACATGAATTTATTTTTTGAAGGTATGCGATAGGTTGACATATTTCAAACCCTAGACAAAAAATATTAATGGACTTGGGGACAAGTTGAGAAAGGTAAATTTTGGAATAGCATCTTAGTTGAACCCTAAGACTAACAATATTATTTACAAAAACTCAAAATCATGTTACATAGTTGAATTGGATGGAAACTTATGAAGGGATAGACAAAAGGAAAAGTTTATATAGTGCAATTCGATCCACATGTGGTATTTTGACTTAGAGGATACCTTCATGTGGAAGGTAAACAAATTTTCAAAGAGCTTACTTGACCATATATTATCTAAGATCCATACTAGAGAACCACTTATGTGTTTTCTACTAAACTAAATATGTATTAAATGTAGCTTATTAAAAAACATCTAATTTATATAATTTCCTATTATTTGTCCTATCAATTAATTTCAGCCAAATTATAAAAGTTTTTATAGTGGTATACCTCAAAGGAAGAGAAAATCATAATACATTATTTACATTCAATAATCACAACTAATTTATCATTGGATCTTCTATGAACTACTAGGACCTCAATAGCCAAATCAAAATATTCGTTCTCATTTCTTTAGAAAGTAAAGATGCACTACTTCATTCATCTTGAACTTGATGGTACTACTCATAATGGTCATAACTAGGTGGTCTTGTAAATCTAGCAAAGAACACAATAAATCCATACATCAATCCTCCCACCTCATTTTCACTCCCACAAAGTGTAATTGAGTAACTATCATATTGAAGGAATTTAGATATTAAACTATAGATCCACCATTATCCATATTGAGGGCACACTTCTTTTTCAAGAAAATATTAGTCACCAAGGATTTAACCTAATAAATTTCTCTAAGATTCTTCTAGTAGTTCATTGTAATAGCCTCTTCACATACATTCAACAACACATAATCGATCAAAATAAGTCTAATAAGACCCTTTCTTCTTCTCTCCATCATCCTTCAATGTTCTTGTGATGTAGTTGTACAAGTTTAGATATAGATACCATAGCTATAGTTCTAAGTATAGGAGTACATCATCCACCTTGATCTCTCACAACTCAAATTTTATGCCTAATAACTTCTCCACCACTATCCTTGATATGCTTACCATCTCTTCCTATAGTAAAATCAAAACCATCTCTACACAAGTTCCCACTCAAACAAATATTAGTAAAAAAAACCTCTACCCAACACCTAGAATTTGTGATGATTAGACTGATAATAAATGAAAGGAAGTAAGCTATGTGAAAATTATTCATACATTAAAATTTTTAGGGTGTTGTAAAAATTTTAATCTTTTAACAATTACAGAAAGAAGAAACACATATAAAAATAAAATAAACAACATTTCATATTATAGGCATACATGGGGAAAACTCTTTGAGGAGAAAACCCCTACACTTTAAAACAACCTAATTTATTATTCAATAAACAACACAGTTATAATACACTTGTAGAGAAAGTCTTCATAGGAGTATCATCAACCAAAGATCGACAAGAACTCTAACAACTTAACAATATCTATAAAACTCCACACATAACCACCATATCAAATACCTAATATAGAGGAGGTACAAACATGAAACAACCAAATGGTAATTAGAAAATCATGAGCTAAAACCACCCAAAAAGTGGCACCCAAATCCCAAATATGAATATGGATCCATAGGGGCCTCAAAATATCATATTCCTTCCACTTGTCATAACCTCATTAAAATCCATTCACTAAATTGGATATTCCATTTTAGTTCCATTATCTCCAATCACAAATAGAGTATGATATATCATAACACATATCATAAGTTTCTCAACAAGTCTAACCCCCCATTACAACTCTTATGTGTCCAACACTTTTTCACATTTCCTATGCAAAATTTCAAAAACAATAATTTTGTATCCAAAAGGTTAATGGGGCCCATTTTAAAAAAATATAGAGCTCAAAGAGACCTACATAATAGGGTGGTTCCAAACAACTTCATAATTTTATTTTGGCCAAAAATCCAGAAATTGATTTTTTCTATTCTATAAAACCCCAAAATCATATTTTTTATAATATTATCAATAGACAAAAGGTTGAGAAACCTTTCCTAAGACTTTAAGAGTTTCAACTACTACAAATCCAATTGTCATTAGAGAAAAAAATATTTGTAAATCTCAAGTATATTAATATTGTGAATGACCTATGTAGCTCAATGCCTTCAAGACTCCATTTGTAATTTTCTTAGGAAGTTTTATCTTAGGGTTTCCTCTTGCTAGCTCATTAGTTTGAATGTAATGAATATTTTATGAATGTGATAACATTATAATAAATTCTAAGCTTTTATAATGGTCAAGTCTTTAAATTGCATATGATTTTTTTAGTCTAGGATGGATAACTAAGAATATTCACTTGTTTGAGATTATTATTTTTGGTGTGTGTATACATAGCTAATAGTCCTTTGTGATTTTTATTTTATGTTGCTCATGGTATGCTTGAACTATGTAACCCAATGAATAAGCACTATTCATTGAAGTAATTTTATCTATTATTCACCTAAATTGAAAATATCCTACATTAGTAGAGTAGAAGTAGGAAGTAGCTTGTATGCACTCCATGATTCAACATTATAACGAAGGAAAACATATTCAGTGATCCATATCAATTATCTCCCTAGATATTTATTTGGTGCATACCAACATCCTACAATCACATAATGAGTTGAACTTATCAACTTAATAGAGGTTATAGCAATAGGTTGGTCCTTAGTAACAACTTTTGGGGTTAGGTGTACATTGGGTACTATTGCATAGTTTATCTATTTCTCTCTCTTCAATTGTATTTACTCATTTCTAAGATACCTCTATGGAATCCCCCTAGGTATATTTGAGCTTGAAGTCAAAACATATCTTATCCACCTTACAAATTTGGTCCAGTGATGCCCTACCTAATAATAAGTTATAGGTTTTTTTATTTGAGTTTGACAACCCCGACACTAATAGAATGGCCTAGATTTAAGGATTTGTGACCTAAAGGATCAATAATTTCTTCAAGATATTCAATGATTATTTGTAGTACAAGCATATTTTTCTTCTAGATTCACCTCATTGGGATTTCTTTTTACCAAACCTATCTTTCTTGTTTGTAGTCCCACATATTGGATATGGATGACACTCTTGAAGATCTTATTTTCCTCTTTAATTTCAATACTTTTTCTACTATCCTTTTATCTTCTTTAGCACCTACTCTTGATTTGTTTCCACATGCTTTTGAGAGGTCACTTACTTTAATTAGTCCTAAGACTCCTAACTTTTATTAGGAATAGGACTATAGAGAAATATATAATAAAATAAATGCATAAATAAAATATAAAATAACATAAAAAATACATAGATATACTTGATTCACCCAATATGGGCTACGTCCTTGGAGAAATAGTCATTCCTTCTTTTATGTTATCCATAAAAATGAAGGGATACAACCTATAGCACATCCATTGTAACTTCCTCTTCACTTTATCATAGTCTCATCACATGATACAATTCAATACTCAACAATAATATAATACCCTCATAAAAAGAATTTATCTTCTAGGCAAAGAAAAAACAACATAATATCTAGCATTATATCTACAACCTAATGATGAATGTTCTAGATTAATAATGATAAATTATATCAAATATATGGCTTTCAAAGGTGCTTAGATTGAACCCTTGTCGAGATGCATGGCCTCCAGACCCCAAAGGTGGGTACCCCCTACACCCCCTCATGCTACAAATATTATCTAATAAGATCAAGCTTCATAAACAATAATATCCCACTTGGATATTTATCACAACAACTCTAGGAAGATAATCAAACTCCACCAATAATCTCCCACTTGGAGACTAATTAAAACAACTCCATTGCTACTGGACCTACTTAACTAGGCTCTAACTTTGGACTTGAAAAGTTTCTCACCTACACCCATCATCTTTGAAGGCCAAATAAAACTAAGAAAAAATAAATCTCTCTTGAGTTGTTGCCTTTATCATCATTTCTGCAGGATTTTTGCTAGTGTGTATCTTTTCAAAATTCAACTAGCCATCTTCCAAAGTTGATAACATGAAATGATACCTAAGTTGTATATGTTTAGTCTTAGAATAAATGGTTGATTTATTTTCAAGATGAATGGAAATATAGCTATCACTATACAACCTATTA
Organism: Sequoia sempervirens; assembly: GCA_007258455.2. Classification (NCBI taxonomy): domain Eukaryota; kingdom Viridiplantae; phylum Streptophyta; class Pinopsida; order Cupressales; family Cupressaceae; genus Sequoia; species Sequoia sempervirens. The sequence continues at coordinate 132,502,859 of VDFB02256132.1, read as the reverse complement.
TCATCTTTCTTCTTTCACAATTCATCTATAAACCTAATTTTTCAAAAAATGTCGCTCCATGTTTGGGAGATAGATCAACACTTTTCTCCAAATATCATTCAAGGAAACCCTAGAGATCTCAATCCAATGATGGAATAGGGGATAAATATATGCAATAGGGTTTCCTAGGGTATGTTTAGAAACTAAAAAGGGGTTCACCACCAAGCAAGAGCTTGGAAAGACAAGAAATGTAAATGACATGCAAAGTACCATGCAAAACCTAACTAAATGACCTAGGAGAGGAAACTGAAAATCAGGATAACAAACTAAGAATGAGAAGAGGTGCACTTGGAATAATGATGACGTCAAAACAAGATCGAAAACCCTAAAAACAATTTTTTTGGCCACTAGGACTCATATGCCTTTCTGGGTGATTTAATCCCATACTAGGGTTTATGTGCCAAAACTAGAATCTCATAGTGGTTGACCTGAATTCACTGAAATCTGGAAAATGTGTTGTACTAGGATTCATACACCACAAGTGGCATATTAGTTCAACTTTTTTTTTTCAAAATTTCAAGACATTAATTTTCTCTCCTATCCCTGCTCTTCCTTCCACACTTTGTTTCTGGGTCTAAAACTCTTAATCAAGACCTGTAGACGACTTTCTGTGAAGATAGCAACCTTGTGACAAGTTGACAAATTTCTTCAATCTTGAAACTTAGTCTTAAAGTATCTTCAAGCCTCAAAACAGCTATATCTGTAATCACACATGTAGAGAGAAGAATAATGTTTTTGATTGTTATGAAATATGGGTTTTCCTTGGTCAAACCCTGTTTAGGTAATTAAACCTTTTGATGAAATAATGAAATATGAAACATGAGAAATGATAACTTGAATGACATCTTGAGATTTAAATCAACAATCTAACATGAAGTTTCCATGTAGAATGTAGATCTTTATCTTGAATTTGATATGAAACCATGCTTGCAAATGGATCTTCAATGCTACATCACAACACTAGCTCAACAACATGCTTGATGCATAATGACTTTGACATGATGATGGATCTTGAATTACTGCAACAAATGGATGAAGAAATCCACCCTTGAATACCTTAGAAATGCTCTTGTAAACTCTCTTGACACTCTTGTGAAGTCTTATAATTCTTAAATCTTAATGGCTTATGTTGATATCATGAATTCTTAAGTGAAATAATGATTTGAAACCTTGTTTATATAGGCAATCCATCTAATTACTATTTATTAGATCCTAGAAGCTAACATTCATGAAATTTGAACTTAAACCTTTATTTCTCACTCAAAACCCTAAAAAGAGGCCAAATGGGACTTATACACCACTTGTGGCTTATAGGACCCATCTAGATTGGACACATATTCTCAAGGTGGTGTATAGGCCCCACCAAGACTTTTCAGGTGGAGAAAATGTTGGGGAGTTAGAAAATTAAGAATTTTTATTGATTATATTGGGATCTTGGTTGAAAAAATCCTCGAGATACATAATAAAGGGTCTTAGGGGGCTATAAATATACTTTACAACACTAAATTAAGGAAGAATTAGGTCAATTTAGCTTAAAAGGGCCCTAAATCTAATGTGAATGTGTAAAACACATTACAAAACTAGATCAAGGAAACATTAGGTCCAAATAATTCCCAAATTAAGTGTGAAAATGTAGAGGGATACATTTTTCTACACTACATTTAGCCCCCACTTTAGTGAGGAGGAACTTGCTTAAAACTCACACTAAAGTAGACATTCAAGAGGGGTCCTCGTGTACCAACATGGATGGTCTAGGATGACAAATATAAAATGAGGTGGTCAAGCCCCTAGGATCTAAGATCCTACATCAAACCAACATCATCACAAAGGGACACACACAAGGTGTATGATATGCAACATCAAGATACAAAAACATACAATTTCAATGACTAAAAGAAAGGGAAAAAAAAACAAAATAAGAAGGGGTGGATCAAGCCTCAACCATTTTTCCAATGTGATGTGGATCAGATCTAAGTTGTTTTTCCAAAAATCCACGCTCACTCTGAGGCAATGAAACTTCAGGATGCCCACTGGGTGAGCATCCAAAGGGTGGATTACAAGTGGAACACGATGTCCACTATGCAAACCAAATGCACGCTCACAAGGGATAGTGGAACCTCAAACCATCCACCAAGTGAGCCCCCAGAGAGGTGAGATACATATGCACACAACTGGTATGCACTCACACCCACAAGCAAGTGGCTATGGGAAAGTCACGCCTAAGTTCGACTCCCATACATACAACTAGACCAAAGCTATACCTCCTGATAAATTTGATAAGATGCCACACAACAATGAACTTCAAGCTCCATGAGGCAAGAAAAGCTTCGTATGCTTGGAACTCGTGAACAAACAAGATGGCTCCATAGGCATGCAAAGTGTGTTATGCAAGGTGGCCATATAACTGATATTGTAAATGAAAAATTAGTGTAAGGTATATTCAAAGGATTTTTGTTTTGTTCATGTAAGGTCTCTTCTTATGGAATATTTTGCCTAATGTCTCCAAGAGAGGAAAATTCAAAGAAATATCATGCTATTGGAGGAAATCAAACCCAATGATACCACCAAGAAAAGGACACATTGCAAGAATAAAGAAAACCACACAGTGAAATATGAGTGTCAATGTATGCCCCCACTTTAAAGCGGTTGTTAACACCATTACTATGAGAAATTGCTTTAAAGTAGAAGAAGACATGAGAGCTTATTCGAAAATCCCTATGCCAAGTCATATGTTTCCAATAAGCTACATCATGAAAAGGGAAGGGGTTCCCCCCAAAATGTATAACTTGGTCTATCACATGCAATCCAACTTAAGGCATATCACCCACATCCCAAGCTTGCTCCTATATATACATGAAAGGCAGACAACTAGCAAAAAGAGACAACAAAAAGTGACATACAAGGACAAGGCTACTTAGCCCCTTGTCCCCACTTAGTGCAGGACAAGGATGAGCCAAGATGATTGATGAGAAACATTGTAGAGTGAAAATCAATATTGATTAGAGGAATTAAGTACCCCAACATAAGGAAGAGCACCACACTCCTTAAGATGTTGAATTCTATTACACAAAGACTTACATTCATTAGTAGAATGACCATGGACTCTACATTATGCATAAAATGAACTCTTGTAATAAAATGTCTTTTGTGTTCTTGGAGGGAGGGATATCAAACGATCTTGGAGGAGTCCCGATAAGATACTCTCTTGATCAATAGAAGATGTTGCTTTATTTTGAGACAAAAATATCTCTTTCTTAGTACAAGTTGTCATACTTACACAATACTCTTTAGATTGTGAGATTTTGTTCTCTCCTTGAAAGGAGGGTGTAAAATCTAATGAACTCCAATTGTTTTTGTTTAGTGTGATGACATTGATATTAAGTGAAGATTTCTCTATTTCTTTCATTTCTTTCAAAGGATAACAATCAAGACCACTACTGTCTATCAATTCTGGATGCCCTAATGTTAAAGTTGGCTTAGAAGAATCTTTTGTAAGAGTGTTGATATTGAGTGAAGACTTGCTTGTTTCTTTCATGGGACAATAACCAAGACCATTAGTTGTTCCTTGTGTGTTAGGCTCTATAGGGACACAAATACCTTGTTCTCTAGCACCACATCATTTTCCACTATATCCCAATTATTTCATAAGTTCATATCCTTTTCCATAAAAAAATTCATTTTTTTTGGATTCAATGGCTGTTGATAGCTAGTTTGGTTAAAGTTTGTTGTATAATATGCTTCTTCTAAAGTGTTTGAGGTGGATGATTTTGAAGGGTCTTCAAATTTTGTGTTGACATTACCACTTTTTCTTTTTCCTTTTCAGATTCCATGTTTATGATCATGTATTCACCCATGAATGATGTGAAATCTAAGGAACCCCACTCATCTTCTAATAACTTTGTGATTTCCTCAATTTATTTTTCTTTGTCTTTCTGTCAAGCACAAGTTCCACTTGTGTAGTTGGTGTCAGTGTCTTCAAAGGATTTTTCTTATTTTTCTCAATGTTTAAACAACTGTTTGGTTCAGGGTCAACTTCAAGTGTGTACAATTTGTCATTGTAGACATACTTCATTACACGATAAAGAGTAGAAGGCACCCCATTCATTTCATGGATCCATGGTCTTCCTAAAAGAATATTATAAGAAAGATCATTTGGCATAACACGGATCGGTGTTTCTAATGTGGCCTTTCCAGCTGTAATAGGCAAAGTGATCACACCAAGCAGTAGTTTTCCTAAATTGTCAAATCCTTTGATAGATAAAGAGTTAGGTTGATTTTTTTATTTCAATTCATGCCATCTATCCAAAAGGGTCACACTACACATACTAAGGTTGGATCCATTGTCAATTATGGATTTTTTATTCCCCACCCATCATATTTAGCTATTATCATGAAAGCATCATTTTGTTTTTACACTTCCAAAGGAGGGAGCTCACTTTGGTGGAAAACAATGTCAGCATTCATTTCTTTAATCATGGCTGCTATGTCACTCGGTTGCACATTAGGAGGGGTAGGAACTTATTGTAAGGCACTTTGAATCATGTTATGATAATGAGGGGATGCTTGAATAAGGTCCCATAATAATATTTTAGTAGGAGTATTCTTAAGTTGTTCAACAAGATCATATTCCTTTCCACTTTGTGAAGGTAAATGAGGGGACCTGGCAAGATAGGGTTAGGCAATGGGGAAATGTTGAAGGTGTTTGTCTTGGTTGTGGATTGTTTCTAGTGTTATATGTATGAGCAATGGTATTATAACTTGGCTGCTGCGAAACATTATTCTTAGGTGGGTAAAGGATAATTTTGGGTTTGTTTTGAGTTTGTGGTCGTTGTGAGGGTGGGTAAAGAATTAGAGCATTCTTAGGATGTCCCACATGGTATGTAGGAGGTCCATTAATTAAGGGGGGTCTAACAGACACTGCACATTCAACACCTCAATGGTTTCAGTGTGATGTCTTTCTAATGAAGGGGAATCTAGTGTCATGTTTTCACCATCACCTAAGGAAGCCAAATTATTGTTGTTAATGTTGTCATTTTATTGCACCATGATATCCTCCCTAGGAGGAGAGTTTTTAGGAGAACTAAAAACTAGATGTTCATGACATTCAAAGGTTAGTTCTTCTAAAATGACTTCATCACAAATAAGGGATTCATCAGTGGTTGGATGATCTTGTTTATCAGTGATTTCATTCCCTTGTTCAATAATGTTTTCCCTAGGGGAAGAGAGACACATAAGATTCTCATGACTTTCATCGATTGTATTTTCTAGAATCAAAGTATCTTCTTCACAACTACGAGAGATACTAGGAGAAGAACCAATATGATTGTCATGATTGTCCATAATTTCATTCCTTTGTCCCATATTTTCTTCTAAAAATTGATAGGTAGGGGAAGAAACATAAAGAGAGTTGTCACAGACCTTAAATATTTTATCATCTAACACCAATATATCCTCCTCACTTACAATTTCATCTTCTAAAATATTATCACAAGAGGGGAAGGTGTTGGGAGATGAATGTAGACTAGTTGAAGTTGCAATGGTCTCTTGTTGTGTTATGTGATCATCATGATTTCCTATGGTTGTGTTCTCTTGTTCATCAATGTCTTGCCTAATAAGAGAGGTAGAAGGAGAGAAACAACTAGGACTCTCAAAACTCTAATTGATTGGTTCTTCTAACATCAAAATATCTTCTTCACAAATAGGAGATATATTAGGAGAAGAACAAATATGATTGTTATGATTTTCCACTATTGTATTCTCTTTCTCTAAAGCATTCTCATAGGGAGGGATATGAACTTTTTCTTAGCATGCCTAGATAGGTAAGATACTAACATTGTTTCACCAAGAATGAAAATGACTTCTAACCATCTCATGCAATGCTTCAATAATGTAAACAATGTATATCCAAATATGAAAAATATTTTTATCTAATGTATGCAAAGCTTTAAGAATGCAAACAATGTGTATCCAAAAATGAAAAGCCCTTTTATCAAACTTATGCAAAGCTTTATGAATGTAAGCAGTGTATGCAAAAGTGAAAACTACTTTTATCAATATTATGCAAAGTCTTAGAAATGTGAACATTTTTAGATTTGATGATGTTTGCTAGTGCATTGGTTTAGGAAAAATTCAAAAATGACTACCCTAAATTGATTTTTTTGACCTATATGCATAAAACAAAAGTTATTGAAACTTTCCAAACTGATACTATAGGTTACCAGCAAGCTTAAGTACAAAAACAAGGTTTTTAATGTTGTAAAAGGTAGTTACAAGCTTGATCTGGAACTAAATCACCCAGAGGGGTGTATGAGTCCTGGTTAGGGTTTTTGGAAGGGTCAAATGCTAAAAATGCACAACACAAAAATCCTAGAAAGTAGGCAAAACAACCTATACTGGGACTAAATCACCCAGAGGAGCGTATGAGTCCCAGATTAGGGTTTTTGCATCGAATTCAACAATTTTTGAGTTGTTTCTAAGGTTTCTAACTTGTATGTTGTGTTGAATATTTGCACTTACAGAATTTTAGTGAATTTTAATAATCTAAGATGCAAAAATGCAACTATATGCACTTTCACTAATGTAATATTTTGAAACCCTAGATGTCAATTAACTAATACAAAACCTAATGCAAATTCAATGCAAGCTAGATCTAGGATTATGATGCACTCCAAATAAAAAATGATGTGTTCTGAAGGCCAAGTTCACCAAAATGATTTGTTAAAAAATTTTGCTCTATGTTTGGGAGATAGATTAACACTTTTCTCCAAATATCATTCAAGGAAACCCTAGAGATCTCAATCCAAGGATGGAATGGGGGAAAGGGATCTACAATGGGGTGTCCTAAGGTATTTTTAGAAACTAAAAGGGGGTTCACTACCAAGCAAGAGCTTGGAAAGACAAGAAATGTAAATGACATGCAAAGTACCATGCAAAACCTAACTAAATGACCTAGGAAATGAAACTAAAAATCAGGATAACAAACTAAGAATGAACAGAGGTGCACCTAGAAGAATGATGAGGTCAAAAAAAGCTCCAAAACCCTGAAATTTTTTCTATTTGGTGCCCACTAGGACTCATACTCCAGTCTTGACGATTTAGTCCCATACTAGGGTTTCTATGCCAAAATTGGAATCTCACAGTGGTTGATCATAATTCACTAAAATTTGGAAAATGTGTTGCACTAGGACTCATATGCCACAAGTGGCATATCAATCCCACTCTGCTTTTTTGGAGAGTCAAGAACTAAATCTACTCTCCTATCACTGCTCTTCCTTCCACACTTTGTTTCCGGGTCTAAAACTCTGAATCAAGACCCGTAGATGACTTTATTTGAAGATAGCAACCTTGTGACAACCTAAAAACTTTATTCAATCTTGCAACTTAGTCTTCAAAGGATCGTCAAGCCTCAAAGAAGCTAGATTTGCAATCACACATGTAGAGAAAAGGAAAAAATTATTGATTGTTAGGAAATAGGGGTTTGCCTTGGTCAAACCTTGTTTAGGTAATTAAATCTTGTGATGAAACAATGAAATATGAACATGAAACATGAAAGATGGTACCTTGAATGATGTCTTGAGATGTAAATCAACAATCTAACATGAAGTGGCCATGTAGAATGTAGATCTTTATCTTGAATTAGATATGAAACAATGCTTGCAAAAGGATCTTCAATGCTACATCACAACACTAGCTCAACAACATGCTTGATGGGTAATGATTTTGACATGATGATGGATCTTGAATTGCTGCAACAAATGATGAAGAAATATTCCCTTGAATACCTTAGAAATGCTCTTGTAAACTCTCTTGACACTCTTGTCAATTCTTAGAATGCTTAACTCTTGATGGATTATGTTGATATCATGAATTCTTAGGTGAAATAATGATTTGAAACCTTTTTATATAGGAAATCCATCCAATTTACCGTTTATTAGATCCCAAAAGCCAGCATTCATGAAATTGAACTTAAAACCCTATTTTCCTACTCAAAATCCTAAAAAGGGGCCAAATGGGATTCATACACCACTTTTGGTGCATAGGTCCCATCTAGATGGGACTTATATGCCCAAGGTAGAGTATTGGTCCCACCAAGCCTTTTTAGGTGGAGGAAATATCAAGGAGTTAGAAAAATAAGTGTATTTATTGATTATGTTGGGATCTCAGTTGAAATAAGCCCCGGGATGCATAATAAAGGGTATTAGGGGTCTATTAATGATGATATGAAGGTCATAAATGCAAGAGGTCCCAAAACTAAATGTGAAAGTGTAAATAAATATACTTTGCAACACTAAATTAAGGAAAAATTAGGTCCAAATCATTCCCAAATTAAGTGTGAAAATGTAGAGGGATACATTTTTCTACACTACAAAACCTTTTTAATGAAATCATCTCTTTAATAAACTTTGTAGCAAAAATATACTCATCTTATGTTGTTGAAAGTGCAACAAACTCTTACAATTTGGAAATCCAATTCATTGTTGTTCCACCAATAGTAAAAACATACCTCATGGTTCTCCTCATACTATCTATATCACTTGCTAGATCTAAATCAACATATATTTGTAAAGTAGATTTGAGTCCTCTAAATTATAATTCATGGGTATTAGTACCTCTCAAATACCTCATAATCCACTTTACTACATTTCAATGCTCTTTTCCTAGATTGTCCATTTTCCTGCTCACAACTCCCACTACATTGGCAATATCTAGCCTTATACACACCATGGCATGCATCAAGCTACTAACTATCAATAAGTATGGAACCTTGAACATGTAGTTTATCTCCAAATGTGTCTTGGGACACATCTCCTAAGTCAATTTTAAATGGTTGGGAAAATGAGTACTAACTGATTTGGCATCCTACATTTTGAAATATTTTTAACACCTTCTCTATGTACTCACTCTGAGACAATGTTAATGTTTAATTTTTTTGTCTCTTGTTATTCTAATACCAAAGATGTGATTTGTAGCACCCAAATATTTCATCATAAATGAGTTGGATAATTTTATTTTGATTACATTTATGTCTTAAATGTTAGACCCTACAACAAGAATGGCATCTACATACAATAACAAGATAATATAGCTACCAATATCTAGTCTCTTGAAATAAACATAGTGGTCAGAATGACATCTCCTATAACCTTGTTCTATCATAAACCTATCAAATTTTAAATACCATTATCATGGATTTTGATTTAGGCCATACAATCTCTTCTTCTACCTACATACTAAGTTATCCTTTCATTTAACCAAATACCCCTATGGCTACTACATATAAATTGCTTGAACCTCCAAATCACCATCCAAGTCTTCTACTACCAATAGACTTAAAATAGTTTTAGTTGAATTTATTTTAAGAGAAAATATTTCATCAAAATCTATACCTTTTTTCTGTGCAAAACCCTTAACAAGTCTTTCCTTCTACCTCATTTTTCCTCCATCTTCTTCTTTCATCAGATAAAACAATTTATTTTGTAATCATTTTTTATTTATAAGTAACTCAACCAAGTTCCAAGTCTATTTTTGTACCAAAGATTTCATAGCTTCTTTCATTCCTTGCTCCCACTTATTTCTAGTTTCTACCTGTATCGCTTCTTCATAGCTTTTTGGTTCACCAAAATTAGCGAATAATACAAATATAATGAAAGAGAGTATCATTCAGAGGGTCTACTTAACCTAGTATATCTTCATGTGATATTTTTAGGTATCTATTAGTGTTCTTGTTGTTTAAAATTTTTATTTTCTGGCACCTTTGAAAGTACATTTGTTGGTATTTCACCAAGAACCATATATTATGTGTTTTCCTTTTCCTATTTCTTTCCTTGTAACTAATCTTTGTTCATGACCTTCACATTTAAACATCACATCTCTACTCATAATGATTTTGTGATTTTCATAATCCCATAAGCAATAACCAAAATCATTAACTACATATCCAATAAAAGTACACTTCTTGGATTTAGCCTAAAGATTTATTTTATTTTCTATATCAATATTGGGAAAATGATTCACAACCAAAAGTTTTCATAAAATTACTAGTTTACCTTTTTACCTGGTCATGCCTCCTTTGTAATACCATCATCCAAGAAACATGAAGGCCCTCTATTTATTAAGTAAATAGTAGTATCTACATCATCTAACCAAAATTATAATGTTAATCTTCTATGCAATCTCATGCTCCTTGCACACTCCATAATTTTCCTATCCATCCTTTTTGACACACCATTTTCTTGTTGTGTTCTTGGAACCATATTCTATATTTCCCATAATATAAAAAATAACTATCAAAATTCTCGTTGCAGTATATGCCTCCATTATCTAATTTGAGACACTTTAACTTATTTCCTATCTCATTACTAACCAAAGCTTTACATTTTTAAAAGTATCAAAGACATCATATTTTCTTCAAATGAAATAAATCCATTTTTTTCTAGTTTCATCATCAATAAAAGTAACATAATAATAAGAGAGACCAATAGATGATACCTAAGCCAATCCCTGTGCATCTGAATGCACAAGCTCTAAATTTTCACTCTTCTTTTCCTTCCCAACTATGATAAATATGATTCTCTTCTATTTTCCATAAATATAATTTTCACATAAATCCAAATCAACCTACCTCAAACCTAGCAACAAATTCTTTGAGTGGAGAATCCTCATCCATTTCTCTCTCATGTGTCCAACCTTATGGTTCCATAATGTTATATATTCTCTTGCAAAATATAAGAGAATAGAAAAATAAAAAATATTAGTACATAAATACAATATAACTCCCTTTTCTCACTTTTCTATTATTAATGCTTATTTAGTGTCCCTCCACAAATTCTCTATAAATGTAATTGTGCAACATTCACTACCCAATTTCCGTGTCAAAATTATATTTCTTATTAAATTGGGAACATGCCTCACTTCTTTTAGCAACCATTGGTTCTAATTTGGTAATTTTATCTGTATCTTACCCTTTCCAACAAATTTACATGGTTCATCATCACCCAAATAAACTTGTCCAAAATCACCTTGAGCATAATCTAGAAAATATTTCATATGGGTTGTAGTATGAAATGAAGCTCTTGAGTCTAACACTCAATAATAAGTAATATTATCTAATGAAAGGATCAAATCATCTTGTAACACATCACTTGCTACATTTTCTTCCTTGTTATTTTCTTGTTGTCCATTTCCTTGTTTTCCCTTTTGAGACTAGCATTCTTTCTTTAGGTGTCCTTTCTTGCAATTCCAACACTCTAGCCTTCCTTTAGATTTTGAGATTCCCTTATTAGACAAGTCCCACATTTTTATAAGCTATTTCCTCTCTCCATTTGTCTTCCTTTGTTCTCTACAATCAAAGCATTATTTGATGTCTCACCTATGCTTTTTCATTTCCTTTCCTTGCTTTAAGGATAACACCAACAACATCAATTACTGACAACTATGACCAAGCTATTCTAGCTTTTTCAAAATAAACACAAAATCAAGAGATCCCTAACCTCATCATCAAAGGTTACATTTATAGAACTTAATTGACTTGTGACCATGTTAAACTCATTTAAATGATCATCAAAAAACCCACCTTTTGACATCTTCATATTAAATAAATGTTTCATAGAAAAATACATTATTAGAAGTTGAGGGATTTTTCATACAACTTAGCCAGTGTTGACATCAAATATATCATTGTTTCTTTTGATATGTTGAAAGCCATTGATGTTGTCATGTATAGTCGTATTGTTTCTAGTGTCATTCTATCGAGAATCTCTCATTGTTTATTTTTCATATTCACCGACTTCTTTTCTTTTCCACCCAATGGTAACAAAAGATCCTTCTGATATAGATATGTTGCCATTTGTATCTTCCATAGGTGGTAGTTTTGGCCATTATCTTCTCAACCCTAAACTTTCCTTCTTCAACCATTGCTTCCACTCGAACTAGGAAACCCTCCCATTGATTTTATCAACCAAATAAATGTACCACTTTGATAACAATTTTTAGGAATAGGATTGCAAAGAAATACATAATAAAATGAATGCATAAATAAAATATAAAATAACAAAAAAAATAATGGAATAGATATACATGGTTCACCTAATATGGGCTACATCCATAGAGAAACATCCAATCTTTCCTTTATTCCATTGAAAACAAAATAAAGGGACACTTCCTAGTGATTCTTTATAGTACAATCATATTTATTTATTAGATTCACCTCATTGGGACAATTTTTTTACCAAAAATATCTACTTGTTTGTAGAGTCCTAGATTTGGGATATGCATGAAACTCTTGAGGACCTTATTTTCCTCTTTAATTTTTTTGTTTTGATACTATTCTTTCACCTTTTTTAAACCTAATCTTCATTTATTTCCAAATGGTTTTTAGAAGTCACTTATTTTAATTAGTTTTAAGACTCCTAATTTTGTTGTGAAACCTTTTGATATTCAGGTGAGAACACTTGAGTAGAGTTTTCAAAAATAATACATCATAAGAATTTGTACCTCACCTTCTTTAAGAAATATTTACTTGAGTATTCAATACTAGAATTATTTCTTCCTAAGAGGAAAAATGGAATTTTCCACAAATGGATCATCTTCAACATTCATATATATGCACCTTCTTTTGGAACAAGGGCTACTTCATTGTGGGGATATTTTATAGTCTCTTCCTCTACTTTTGAAGGGGGGTGTTTTATCTCTTTGCGGGTTGTTCATGTGGGTTTTCTCCTTTTCCTCATTTATGAGAGTTTTTTTAAATATGTATCCAACATGGCCTTGTAGTTAGGACCCATCCTTGTATCTTTGTTTTCTTTATCATCTTCCTAAGTTCTACTACAATGGATGTTAGTGTAATATTTATTTCTTTGAATATTATTATCTAAAGTATGATATTGCAATTTTATTTAAGTTTACTTAGATAATTTATTTTTAATTACTTAGGAAGGATGGAATAATCAGTTGTATATTTATAAGATTTTTATTTTCTTCTTACCCTCATAGATTGAGAAATTTAAATGAGGAATCTCTTTTTTTAGTGTTTTCTATCTTATTCTCATCCTCGTCAAATTTGGGAAATACAAGGCTATATATTTGTAGTTGTCTTTCCTTCCTATTTGATAATGAAGCAAACATTGTGAGCTATTATATTTTCTTTTGGAGACTAAATTTTTCTTGGTAAATTTCTGTTAAATAATTTCTATTAATGTTCATATAATCGGGTAAGTGCACTAAGTTTTGACACAAAAAGGGGGTCTTAGGATTCCACCTTTTTTTTAAACCAGCAAAGACTGATATTCAATGAGAAAATGAAGATAGTTACGTTCAAAATTGAAGATGCAACAAGAACAAGAGTTGTGCTCTAAATCTACTTTCTAAAATACTATATTTTTTTTAAATGGTGAAGATTAATGGTTTCAAAAGAGGGAGCAAACAAAGTGGTTCTATTCATAAAAAATATATAGCATAGCATCTAGGGTGCTCCCCCTAAAATGTTAACTTTTTTTTAGAATTTCAAAATTCACTTTGGTGAGAAATTAGCTACCACCATGTAGTTTATGCCATATTTTTTGGCTAATTTTTAATAAATATATTTTTTTTACTAATTTTTGAAGTGGACACATCTTGAAAAATAAAAATTTGAGCATGTTGTCACCTAATTTTTTTAAAAACTAATCAAAAATCAATTTTATTTTTTTAATACATGTAGAATGGAGTCTAGTTTATAAAATGTAATTTGTTAAAAAATATGATGAATGAGTAAAAATCTATACCCAAAATACCACATATTGTTTTTTGACAAAAAAACGGACACACTAACAAAAGAAATTAAAGATGAAAACCTTAATATAATCAAAATGTGAAAAAAAAAACACATGGTTAGATAGCTAAAAGAGAGCTTAATATCATTGTGGTATTTTTATAAATTTTGAAACACATGTAAACTTGATGGAGAGCATAACCAAAAATGTGTGATTTTTTTTACCTTTTCAAAAAACACATCTTTGAAATGAAATGGTCATCCAACCCTTGGGTTGGATGCCCAAGCCAAATCCAATCCAAAGGGTTGGTATTTCCCAATGCAAGCGATTTGGTGAGCATCAAATTTGGTGCTGGCCAAATTAAAATGAATTTTTAGAATACTAGAGCCAAATTCTCTTTATCTTTCTTTCTCTCCCCCAACTTTGATAAGGCTTAGAGTTTATAGTTTACAATTGATGATGGATAGTCAAGGTTTTACCTTTCACTCCCTCTTTTCCTCTTTCCCTCTCTACCAATACTTCCCTTTCTCTCTCCCTCTCTTCTCTCTCTCACCTCTCTCTCCCCTCTCTACCTTTCCTTCCCTCACCTGCATCTCTATCCTTCGACCCTCCCTACCTCTCTCTTCTTCTCTCCCCCTCTGTTATTGTTTCTCACCCATCTCTCTCCTTGTCTCTAGGTCTATTCCTCCTTCCAGTTTTACCTCTGTACCTCTCCCTCCTTATCTCATTACCCACTTCTCTCCCCCATATATCTCTCTCACCTCTATCTCTCCCCTATGTCTCTCAGCCCTCTCTCCTCAATTTGTAGGTCTCTCACCTCTATATTTATCCCATGTCTAGTTATTTCCCTCTCTATCCACATCTCTCCCTCCCTCCTTACCCCACTTTCCCTCTTTGTGAACTTCGCTCTCTAATTTTATTCTCTCTCCCCCTCACCTCTCTAAGTATCTCATTCACTCTCACTCCTTGTTTACCTCTCTATACATCCTTATCCATATCTTTCTATTTTTTCTTATCTCCCTCCTGTCTCTAGGTCATCACCTCTCTATATCCCTCCCTAGGTCTATCACTCCTTCCATGTCTACCTCTCTATCTATCCCTTGTTACTCTATCAATACTTCCCTTTCTCTATTCCTCTCGTCTCTCTCTCACCTCTCTCTCTCCTCTCTAAGTCTCTCCCACCCTCTCTCCCTCTCTACCTTGCCTTCCCTCCTTACCCTCATATCTATCCTTGCTTCCCTACCTCTCTCTTCTTCTCTCTCCCACTATTATTGTTTATCACCCATCTCTTTCCATTCTCTTGATCACTACCTTTCCCTCCCACCCTCTCTCTCCCCATATCTAGTTCTCTCCCTTCTCCCCTCTTTACCTCGCTACCTCTCCCTCCTTGTCTCATTATCCATCTCTCTCCCCCCTCTATCTCTATCACCTCTATCTCTCCCCCTATGTGTCTCACCCCTCTCTCTTTGGGTTGTAGGTCTCTCACCTCTATAAATATCCTCTCTCTAGTTATTTCCCTCCCTCTCCACCTCTCCCCTCCATCCTTACCCCTATTTCCCTCTTTATTAAATTCTCTCTCCCTCACCTCTCTACCTCTCCCCTCTTTAAGTCTCACAATCATTCCTTGCCTACATCTCCATCCCTCCTTGGCTATCTCTTTCTCTTCATTATTATCTCTCTCCTCTTCTCTCTCCCCCTCTTTATGTCATCACCTCTCTATCTCCTCCTTCCCTAGGTCTCTCACTCCCTCCATGTCTACCTCTCCCTCCATCCCTTGTTACTCCTCTATCGATACTTCCCTTTCACTCTCCATCCCTTCTCTCTCTCACCTCTCTCTCTCCTCTCTAGGTCTCTCCCATCCTCTCTCCCTTTCCTTCCCTCCCTACCCTATATATATCCTTTCCTCCCCACCTCTCTCTTCTTCTCTCTCCCTATGTTATTATTTCTTACCCATCTCTCTCCATTCTTTCAATTACTACCTCTCCCTCCCACCCTTTCTCTCTCTCCCCATATCTAGGTCTCTCCCTCCTTGTCTCATTACCCACCTCTCTCCCCCTCTATCTCTCTCATGTCTATCTCTCCCTTGTGTCTCTCACCCCTCTCTCCTCGACCTCTAGGTCTCTCACCTTTATATTTCTCCTCTCTCTAGTTATTTCCCTCCCTCTCCACCTCTATCCCTCCCTCACCATTTTTCTCTCTTTGTGAACTTCTCTATCTTATTTTATTTTTTCTCCCCCTCACCTCTGTACCTCTCCCCTCTCTAAGTCTCTCAATCACTCCTTTTTTGTACCTCTCCATCCCTTAGCCATCTCTTTCTCTTTGTTATTCTCTCTCCTCTTCTCTCTCCCTCCCCTCTCTAGGTCATCACCTCTCTATCTCCTCCTTTCCTAGGTTTCTCGCTCCCTTCATGCCTACCTCTCCCTCCATCCCTTTTTACTCCCCTCTCGATACTTTCTTTTCTCTCTCGATCTCTTCTCTCTCTCCCCTCTCTAGGTCTGTCCAACCCTCTCTCCCTCTCTAACTTTCCTTCCCTTCTTACCCTCATCTCCAATCTTACCTCCCTACCTCTCTCCTCTTCTCTCTCAATTTTTTATTGTTTCTCACCCATCTCTCTCCATTCTCTCAATCACTACCTTTCCCTCCCACTCTCTCTCTCTCTCCCCCCATATCTAGGTCTCTACCTCCTTCCCATTTTTACCTCTCTACCTCTCCATCCTCATCTCATTACCCACCTATCTCCTTCCTTTATATCTCTCATCTCTATCTCTCCTCCTATGTCTCTCACCCCTCTCTCCTTGGGTTGTAGGGTTGAGGGATAGTGTTTAGGCTTGAAGGTATAGGGCTAAGTGCATATGGTATAGGGATAAGGATATTGGGTATAGGGTCAAGGGTATTGGATTTAAAATTGAGGGTATAAGGTATATATTCAGAGATGAGAGTTTAGGTTATAATATTTAGGGTATAAGGTTGAGTGTATAAGGTTTAGGGTATAGGGTATAGGGTTGAGGGTTGAGGGTTGAGGGTGTAGGTTTTAGTGTTTAAGTATAGGGTTTAGGGTTGAGGGATAGTGTTTAGGGTTGAGGGTACAAGTTTAAGTGTTTAGGGTATAGGGATTAGGGTTGAGGATATTGGGTAAGGTGTTGTGGGAGAAAATTGGAGTTCTAAAGAGGAAGCTTGGTGGATTGTTATATCATTCAAACTGGTTATGAAGGTGCATGGTTTAAGGGTGCAATCATTGATGTTGGGCCTCTCAAATCATGTGACATCTGCAGAATTATCAATGTCCAATATGATGCATTTGAGGCAAAAGACAATCAACCCTTCAAATAAATCATGTGTCATAATATTTTGAGACCAATACCACCTCCAGTTCCATTACCCAACAATTTAGTTTTAGGTGATGTAATGGAAGAATTTCACAATGATTTTTTTTGTTCTTTTTTCCTTGTGAGGACCTAGGTATATTATTTTGTGAGACCATAACCTCATAACTAGAAACATGATCTTGAAGCAATACCTTAGAATTAGTGACAACATCATCTATAGTGTTCAACATGTCATCAGTTAGTTCCTCCATCTTGGGAGATTCTGATGATATAGGTGGCATATGATGAGCACTAGTATTTACCTCGTTCATGCCAGAGAAGATTGCCTCAGGCTTCAACCTTCATTAGGATTTTCCATATCTCTCTTTATAGGGTATAGGGTATAGGGTTTAGGGTATCAGTATAGGTTTTAGGGTACAAGATTTATGGTAGAAGGTTTAAGGTATATAAGGTATAGGTTTTAGGGTTTAGGGTACACGGTTTAGAGTACATAGGGTATAGGGTTTAGGTTATTGGTATAGGTTTTAGGGTTTAGGGTACATTACAAGGTATGAAATTTAGGGTTTAGGGTTTAGGATTTAGGGTTTATGGTTTATGGTACTGGTATAGGGTTTAGGGTACAAGATTGGTGGTACAAGGTTTAGGGTACATAAGGTATATGGTTTAGGGTTTAGTTTATTGGCTTCATGGTTGAGGGTATAATGTATAGGGTTATAGGTTCGAGGGTATTAGTATAGGGTTTAGGATTTAGGATGTATAGTTTAGGGTTTAAGGTACAAATTATAAGGTTGAGGGTTTAGTATATATGGTAATAGGGTCAAGGGTATTAGTAAAGGGTTTAGAATTGAGGGTGTAGGGTTTAGGGTATTGATTACAAGGTTGATTGTATTGGAAGTATGATTGAGGGTATTGGTCGATGATGTAGGGTTTAGGGTTCATGGTATGAGGTATATAGGGTTGAGGTAGATTGTTTAGGGTATTTATTTTATAGTTGATGATTTTAGTATAGATTTTAGGGTTTATAATTAAGGGTAAAGGGTTTACAAGTGAGGTTCTTTGTGTGTGTCTCTCTCACTCATTCCCTTTCCTTATCTCTTTCTATTTTTCTCTTCTATCTCTCTCTATCTTCTTTCCCAATTTGTTAAGGGTTGGAAAATCTTAATAAATCTTATTTGGTGCTCACCAAATTTGGCTAGTGTCAAATAACCTTTACTAAACATGGTAAAAAAGGTGTGTTACCCATGTTTGAGGCCCACATTCTCTTCTTTTGTATGGTTTCTTCACATTATTTGACAAACAAATGCTTTTTCATGGTGTTGACATCTTACACTAGCATATTTTGCATACTTCAATACTTTTCCACTACCTTTTTGTTCATTTGACAATGTAGAAGAAGAAAATTTGAAGTTTTTAGATCAAATTTGATTATATCAAGTAATATTTTCATGTTTCTAGAATTTAAATGTTTATTATGAGTTTTTTTGTTTAAATTTGAGAATATAGACCCATTATTTTCATAATTTTTACTAATCATAATAGATTACATAGAATTCAACATTTATTTTAAAGGAAGTTGTGTAAAAAGTCAAAAACAATTAGGAGTTTGAAGTAAAAAATGAAAGAACGTGACATAATTTGCAAATTATAATATTGAGTCTCAAATTTTAAGGTGCATTATATTTCTCTTTATGTATTTTTTGCTTGTCACCTTCTCACATAGCTCAATTGCAATCATTTACATTTTATTTTGTTCTTTTTGTTTTTGTGAACATTACTTAATGTTGGTCAACCTTGCTTAATGGTTTATGCATAATTAATCACTTATTTATACTATTAATCACTTATCCATCTTTGAGCATAATTAATCACTTATGTTATTTATACCATACGTAGGTTTATGCAATTATTAATCAAGCTAATACTAATTGGAATTAATGAAGTTTGTTCATAAGAGTAGCTATGTAACTACACAATCCTCCTCTAAATGTTGGTAATTTACATTTACTATAATGCAATTTACTTCATTATTTGTCTCTTATATTTACATTGGGATTCACTTTTAGCACATATTATGCATATAAAAATATAAAAAATACAACATAAACTAACTATTTTATGTACATCAAATAATAAGAGAAATAGATCTTGCATTTGCTATCTATAGATGTAAATAATAAAAGCTTTATCATTACTATATATATGCAAGGTGTTAGACACATTTTGTCTCTCCCTCATCAATTTTACCTTCATTGCATACTTGCACTAAAAATTATGATAATTAATACACATATCAATATGGGAGGTATACACTTGGTAATAGAAGCAAGGATCACTCTCACACTTCACCCTTGTTATAAAATCATAAGCGTTATTCAACATACTGTTAAATACTAGAATCTATGAGATTTGAACCCATGGTGGGTGATCCCACAATATTGGTTTACAATTTTTGGCCAAAATGGACATTGAACTTAATTTTTTAAACTAAATCTTCACTTTTGGGCACCTATAGCTGCTAAACCATGAGGAATTTGAAGATGATACAAACTAGTTATTTGTGACATTTTGTCTATAGATTCTAAATTTATATATATATATATATATATATATATATTAATCAGATTGCATTTATTTTTCCATCTCCTTTGAAAAGTGGTTTTTATCAGTAAGCACCATTTTTAAAGAGTGATGCTCATCGTAAACAGCATAATTTTTTTTCTATGAAGGATAAAATTCTTTTTTTTTTTTTTAATCTAGCTTTGTAACTATGATATCTAGCACATTCATTTGGTTTCATAGTGTTTTATTGAAAATTTTTTCTTAATCAAGTTTTGAATTCAAACCAATTACAATTTAGACATAGGCAGACCATAAACAACATACCTTCTTTTGTATGTATCAAAATTCAATTTTTTTTATTGGATCAAGGAAATCAATACCTAGCCTGAACATATTTTTTTAAATTTTTTTTTATAATCTACTATTTTTCCACATGTGCAAAATAGAGAGTTTGAGTTTCAATGAAAAACCCATGTTTAATTAAACTAAATATATATATATATAATAAAACCAAAATATATTAAAATTATTTTCAATGGATAACTAGTTTTGAGGACTACCATCATCTAGTCGAGTCTCTGAAGTTTCCTCCATTTTCATCCTCAACCCGAGCTTCGAAAGGATTTTTTTTTTTAAATTTGGTAGAAGAGGGGGAGAAGGACAAAAAAGGGGGTTCGAGTGAACACCCCTTTGTCTTGACTTTCCCTTTGATTTCATTTTTTAAAAACATGCAAAAAATGGTCACATCACAAAAAGGGGGTTCGCTCAAAGGGGGGTTAGAGCGAACACCCCCTTCGTGAGAACCCCCAAAAACTTGAAATTTTCTTCATGGGAGCATTTTTTCTAATTTTCCTTCCTCAACAAAATTGTAAACCAATTTTGTGGGATCACCCTAGTGTGTTTTTAAATTCTCAACACTAGTATTTCTATACCACTCATACATGTTTCTATCTTGCATCTATCATTAACATTTATACACCTAAATTGTCAATTGGTGAGTGATTTAAGGTGCACACTATATTATCTTGATGAAAATTTGAAGTTTTTAGTTCAAATTTGATTATATGAGGTAATATTTTTATGTTTCTAAAATTCAAATGTTTATTATGATTTTTTGTTTAAATGTGAAGTTGTGTGCTTGTTGCTTTCTCACATAGTTCAATTAAAATTATTTTTATTTGATTTTGTTTTTTTACATTTGTGAACATTACTTAATTTTGTTCTTTTTTTATTTGTGAACATGTAGAATTCATCATCATACCAAGGAAACAAGCAAATACTCTAACATTGGATGAGTGTAAAGTCGAGAATGCAGAAAAAAGAGAAAGAATGAGGCAAATTCATGAAGGAAGGAAATTGAACACCATAGAAGAAGATACACCTATTGAAGAGAAACATGAAATATCCATGCAATGCAAGAGAGATGTGGAATTGGCATCTCAAAGGCAATGGATGAAAAACCTCCGTGCAACAAGACAATTGAATCCCAAAGTTGGGGGCACATCATCCACCACAAGTGAAGTTGAAGGCACACCATCTACAACATATCATGTTGAAAGTACATTAACATTCACATCTCAAGTTTAAGGTACACCATATTTTACATCCCAATTTCAAGGTACTTCATCCTTTTCATCTCTGATTGAAGGTACACTATCTATCTCCAATGTTGTTGACATTCCTAATGTTGAGGCAACTCTACCTTTGAGAACACCTCCTAGAGTTTTGCATAGAAAGCCTAAGTATTTGATTGATATTGATGCTAATATTTTGAAGCTAGTGGTTTATAATATTCCAAATTATACTTGTTAAAGATATGCTAAGTGGATATGGAGATTATTTTTTGAGAATTTAAATAAGACCGAAAGATGTCAACTATTTGTTGAAATGATGAGGCAACTAAAATTTAGGCCCATTATGAAGATTCTTGGGCTAATAACATTAGATGTTCCAAACGAAAAATCTATTGTAAAGAATCTAATGAGTGCATGTGAAAGAGTGGGTTCTATCTCAAGCACGAAAGGTAGTAATGTCACCTGGTGGGTCATGACATCAACAATGGTAAGCAATCAAACCAATAAATCTCACTTCATTATAAAGATGAATAAAGCATTAAATATAAGTAGATCATCTCTAGTGGGATCCATGGGAAGGCGTCAAAGAGTGGAGGATCCAAATAAAAATGAATTATAGGAATTCTTCGATAGACTACTATGGAAAGATAAAGAAATTGTTGAAGCCTTGAGATCCCTAATTGAAGAATTTTGGAAGAATAACACAAGGGTCTCCATGGTTGGACTCACAATTCAAGTTATGAAAGGAAACATTTCCACTTCATACCATCATTTCAATTGTCAACTTTGTAGAGAACTACACACTACAACCACAAAATGAGGTACAATCATAATATTACAACTCCACATAGGTTACTATATTTTTGCATATAGCATTCATTCATGTAGGTGATAGTATAGAGAATGATAGGAAGATATTAAGAGAGTATAATTTTTACATCAGTGATGATCACACACATTCTACAGAGTTCATGCAAAATCATTTTTAGATGTTCTATCATGATTTGGCTAGTGGGGCATATCATTTTATTAGCATATCATATGGTTAGATAATTGTACATCACAATTCATGAACTCATGGATGATTTATTGGTTGAGTATGATTCATAAGATCATTAATGTTCAACATATGTGGAATTTCTGTAAGGTTTGATATGGAAAGGGGGAACATGATCATGCAGTAGTATGTATTAAAAGAAACTTGGCACGAGAAGAGTTAAAGTACAAAGACAATCCAACGTTGACAAATGAAAAATATAGCATTGAGTGGCATAATGGTACAATGGGTCCAAGTAATGAAGGTAAGTATTTAGTTCATATATTTTTTGATTGGCAGATGATACTTATATTGCAAAATATGAGGATTATTATACATTAATAGGATCAAGTGAGCTACACTCTTTTAGAAGCTCTAATGTAGGTTCGTGGAGTATCTAGTATGTTTTTGTTCTTCATGTATAGATCAAGCTTGGAATGAGTGTGATTCAAAGGAGTGGGTTGATGAATGGTGCTTAAGAAGTATAAGCTCACATGAGATATATTGACTCCCAATGGCACTACAAATCATGGAGATAGAATCATTAGTTGAATTTGATCATGTATCAAATCTAGTCCAACTAGGTAATATATCTAATTGTATAGTTTAAAACATTCCTAATTTTATCTTACTTTATGGTATTTTTTAATGTTGGCTAATTTCATCTAATTGGATGCACATATCAATGCATGGCATGTGTATGTAGTTATTGCAGATGAAGATAATGAAGAGGGAATAGATTATTACTTGTGTCCTTGTGTTGAGGCCAAAAAGAAATTAAAAGCCCCTATATAGATGGAGAAAACATTGAATATCCTATAGGTTTGATGGTTATTACTAGAACATGTCTTAGAAAGTACCAAATTAAGAAGTCTAATGTCTAGTTGTTTGAGGACTTTGACACGCATTAGAAGATTCTTTATTACTCAAATATTTTGATGGCATATAATATTTATTTGATGAAATATGGAAGTAGATCATTGAACAAGAACTTATGGAAGGTTCGTGAGTTTGAACATGACATAATGCTTGACACAATAAAGATTATAGTAGACTGAGATGGTTCCTTGGATCGATTTGTAAGTATGTACATTGGATTTGTCAAGGAATTTTATTGATTAGTTTATTTAAGCTATTAAAATATGTGACATAAAATATGGACCTCTGATGCAGTCACGTATGGAGGGCCTAGAAAGGATCATCCAACCGTGTAGCTTAGAGTCAACATAGTGAAAATAACACCAGAAATACTCAACAAACATAGATCTTTATTGAATCAGTAATTGGAAATATTATGTCCATCATATGTGAGATAACTAGGGCTCACAAACTGACACAGGGGTATTACAACTGGCATAAAGGCCTTATTCAAACAACTGATCCTAATTACTTGTGAATTTTCTATCTAACTATTGATTGATTATCTTGACTTCTTTACAGTGAACTACAACTGATCTTAAATATGATTATACAACTCCTATAATGGTTTTTTCTAGCCTCAAAGGCTTTCAAACACTGATGAATGATCAAGCCTATAGTTCGTCCTTGTGAATCGTAGCTCTAGACCTACACAAACATGAACAAACAACACAATGTTAGTCAATAATACAAATCTAAACTAGCATTCCCCATAAGATTCATTTGAAGCATAATAAACAAGAAATCAAGTAAAAGCAATCTAAATCCTATTCAAATGCTCAAACCCTCAATCCCATGGGAGAATTGGTGCTATTTTGATGTGGAAAATAGCCCTTTCCTAATTCCTTGCAAGATTGGATGATGATCAATGGTACCCTTTGATGAATTTGCAATAACCTAGCTATGGTGATGAAAAACTATAAAACTTAAATAAAATGATGATGAACTTGCTCCAAATCTATAGATAGCAATCTTGCATAAAGTTGTGGATCCAAAATTAGTAGAGGAGCCCTCCATTTATAGGAAATAAGGATGGAGGAATAAAAGACATGAAGGATGTGGGATTAAAGATAAAACAATGGCATTATACCACTTGTCAACATGCTATTAAAGAGAGGTGGAGCACATTTTGATGAATGTGCAAATAAATGAAATTAGGTGGAAATTTGAAATTTGAAAGATGTCTTGTGGAGGGAGATGTGGAAGAAGAGTTAATGCCACTTGGCTCAAGAACTTGTAAGAGATATAAATGCCATGTTGGAGGACAAGACCTTTCGGGAGGGAGATTTAAAAATGAGGGAATATTCCAACTTGATGCCCTTTTGAATGAAAATAGATGAATTTATAAATCAAATAAATTGATTTACTTGTGCAAGATGAAAAATCTAGAGGATTTGATGGATTAGAGTTAGAGTTAATTAGGATTTAATTAACTTAGATGGAGATTAGTTTGATTTGACACTTTGACTTAGATTTTTGGATTTATTTAAATCAAGATGATAGGAATATGAATATTAGATTTAATTAAATAAAGTTTGATTTATTTAATTAAAAGGGATGATGTTAGACTTAATCAAATAGAGGGATAATTTTAATTAAAAAAGGAACATTTAATCAAATAAAATGATTTATTTAATTAACAAAAGATAATGATTTAATTAAATAGAATGGATTTATTTAATTAAAAGATGAAATATGATGAATTTAATCAAATAAAGATTATTTGATTAAATGGTTAGTAAAGGAGATTATTTAGGTATAATTGGTGTTAGTAAATCAAGATCAGGTGCAAGAGATCAATCAGTATATTTTACGTGTCTACAGGCCTTAAAACATGAAAGATAATCCTTCATGAAATGAAAAATATTGCATATCTCCAAGAAAGATCCCCTTGGACCCAAAATGTTTGTATGATGCTTCATTAAGCCCCACACACTCTGAAATAGGTTCACACAATAATTATGAGTGCGATAACTTTCTGCAAACAAATGCAAATATCTTAAAATTTGTATATGGTGTATACAACCTTGTGTAGATGCTATATCCTACTCTATGAGCTAAGAAATGATAATGCAGTGAAATTTTAAAACTTCTACAGACTCAAATGCACAAAAATAAATGTTTTTGGTTAATATAGGATTGCTTTACAACCAAGGATGCTCCAACATCAGACACCCAAAGTTGAAAGAAAAGTGAGTCCCTCACTTTCCATGGGCTAGGGGAAAACCAAAGTGTTCCACCTTAGCTTGAGAAATCCATGGTGAATCTTCTACTAGTCTGCTTTTCCACTTTACCAGATACTCCTTATACTGATTGTTCCTAGTGTTCTTCCTAATTCTAGTATCCAAGATCTTCTCAATCTCCTCTAGTGGTTGATGTGGTAGGTTATCCTTCAAATAAGCTTCATTGATACTGCCACTTGGTTGTCCTTCATGATACTCATATATGTTTGCAATATTAAAAATAGGTGATATACCAAGTATCTTCAGTAACTCCACTTCATATACATTTCCTGAATCAAACTTCCTAAGAATATTACATGGTCCAAACTTCCTCATCTTCAAATTATTGTATGTCCCTACTAGAAATGTTTCCTTCCTGAGGTATACCATAACTTCATCTCCACCACCAAACTCCTTATGTCTCTTCTTCTCATCTACCTTCTCCTTATACTTATTGCCCATGTCCTCCAAGTGCTTCTAGACTTAACTATGCAATGTTTCCATGAATCCTATAAATTCTTCTACTTTTGAACTCCTATTTTTAATACCGATGTCTTTGAGCTCCACAACTCCTCTAGGATGTACATCATTCATAGTCTCAAATGGTGTCTTCCCTATACTTTGGTTTAGTGAATTGCTGTATGAAAAATCTTCTTGTGGTAGAACTATATCCCAATTTCTTGCCTTATCTCCAACCAAACATCTTAAAAAGTTACCCAAACTCTTGTTCACTACCTATATTTTTCCCTTAGTTTGTGGGTGATATGTTAAATTGAACTCTAGGTCTATCTCCATCTTCTTCCACAATGTCCTCCAAAAGTATCCAATGAACTTGGCGTCTCTGTCTAAAACTATACTCCCAGGTAATCCATGCAATCTCATAATCTCCTTAAAAATAGGTTAGCATCATGCACAACATCATTAGTCTTCTTGGAAGGAATGAAATATGCCATCTTAGGAAATATTTCCACTACTACCATTATAGAATCATGTCCTCTCTATTTTCTTGGTAATCCCCATATTAAATCCATGCTTATCTCTTTACAAGGTCTCTTTCGTAATGTCAAAGTTTTATACAATCCAGTATTCTGACTACTCCCTTTTTCTACTTGAAAAATTCTACGACTTTGAACATACTTCCTAACATCCTTATATATTTGTAACCAAAAATAGTGTTCACTCACCAAAGCTACTATCTTGTCAACTCCAAAATGTCTAGATAATCTTCCACTATGTTTCTCTTTGATTAGATTCTCCCTCATTGAACTCTTTGGAATAAACAATTGATTTCCTTTGAATAGAATGCCTTCCTAAATGAAATAATCCAACCATTAACTCTTGTATGCCACTAATGGTTCCTTACATGCTTTCCATGCTTCAACAAAATATAGATCATCTTCATACATGTGCTTCAGTTCCTCAAAATCTAATACTTCTATCCTCATCTTTATTAACAAATTCCTTCATTTGCTCAATGCTTCTATAACCTTATTTGACTTGCCACTCCTATGCTTCAACACAAATGTATAACTCTACAAGAACTCAACCCACCTCATATGTCTCTAATTCAACTTCCCTTGATTGTTCAAATTCTACAAAGTTTGATGGTTAGTGTACAACACAAATTCCTTAGGCAACAAGTAAGGTCTCCACTTCTTCAAGGCTTGAATTATGGCATAGAATTCCTAACCATAAACTAAATATCATCTTTTGGAATCATTCATTCCCTCTGAAATAATTTATTTTTCTTCTTTCTTTACTTAACAATACTCCTATTGCATTTCCATTGGTATCACAATCAACTTGAAATACTTTATCAAAATTGGGTAATGCTAACACTAGCTACTCTAACACCTTTTGCATCAATAATTCAAAAATCCTTTGTGATCCAAATGTCCACTTAAAATATTTCATATATCCTCTCATTGTTTCTATGATGGGTGCCCAAATGATACTAAAGATCCTAATGAATTTATAGTAAAAAACTTGCTAATCCATGGAATGATATTACCTCTCCAATGTTCACTGGTGTAAGCCACTCAAAAATTGCTATAACTTTCTTAGGGTCCACCTTCAATCCTTCAATAGAAATAAAAAAACCCAAGTACACCAACTTTTTATTCATAAAGATAGACTTCTTGATGTTTATTTGACAACTTCTCCTCTCTCAATCTTTGCAACACTTTTTTGATGTGCCACAAATGTTCTTACCTATCCTTACTGAAAATTAGAATATAATCCAAGTAAAAAATGACAAACTTACCCAAGAATTTCTTTAGTACCTCATTCATCAACCTCATGAAAGTGCTAAGTGCATTGGTCAATCCAAAAAGCATCACTAACCACTCATACAATCCTTCATTAGTCTTAAGTGCATTGGTCAATCCAAAAAGCATCACTAGCCACTGTTTAGGTCAATCTTTGTGAAATGCTTTTCTCCACTCAAACAGTTCATAATTTCATCCATCCTTGGCAATGGAAATCTATACTTGAATGTAATCTTATTGATTTCTTTAAAATTTGTACACATTCTCCACTCTTCGTCTTTCTTTGGTGCAAGTACAGTAGGTACCGCACATGGGCTTAAGCTTTCTTTGATCAATCCCTTCTTCAACAACTATTGCATTTGTCAGTTAAATTCTATGTTATTTGAAAGTGTCATCCTATGTGCTACTTTGTTAGGAAAAATTTCTCTCAGTTTTAGATCTATATGATAACTGATGCTCTGGACTAGCAAGATTCCAATTAGTACATTCTCTAATATGATGTCTTCACATTTTGTCAACAATTCTACTACCTCTTCATTCTCTATGGTAGAATTATCTATCTCCAAATTTGCACCTTTCTTTGGAATCAATGCAAAACACATGTTCTAATGTCTTAATCCATCCAAAAACTTTCTTCCATCAACCAAACATAGCCTAATAATGCCACAAAATCATTTTTTTCCTTTTCCTCCAATGGTATTAACTTAATTCTCTTGCCATTTGCAATCACACTCTAGGTGTTCCTTCTTCCATCATGAATCTCCTTCCTAACATATTTCCATGTTATTCCTAATAATAAATGGTATGCATCCATATGCATATAATATTACACAACACTTCATCATTATATGACCCTATATGAAATTTCACCAAATACTGCTCACTCACCAACATCGTATTCTCATCTTGAATCCAAGCTATCCTATAGGGACTTGGATGTTTCAATCTCTTCAAATTCAACTTGTTTACCATCTCTTCTAAAACTAGATTATCAATTCTACCACTATCAATGATAATTTTACATACCTTTCCTTCAGACTTACATCTTATTCTAAACAAACTCTTCCTTTATGGTGGTTCTACAGTCACTTCTTTATGTATCAAAGCTCTCCTCATTACCAATGACTCACCCTTCTTTGGTTTTCCAACTGAATTAGGGGATCCAATAGGTTCTTCATCCACATAAGCTTCTCTTCTGGTATGCTTTGTGCTCTTACCGATATTTCCTTGATGGCATTCAAATGCTTTATGTCCTTCATCTCCACACTTGAAATAGGTTCCTTTGAATGGTCTCTTCCTAGATCTTCATTCATATCTCTTATATCCATCATTGTGGTAAAAATATGGCCTCCTCTATCACTGTCGTAGAAATTTATATCTTCTCTTCCTTTGCGATACGAACTATTATCCTTCTCTTCATTCTGGTGGGGTTTTTCATCCTTGTTATGCTCTACATAAGGTCTTCTTTCTCTAGATTGTGATCCACTCCTCTAGAATCTTCCTCTTGCACTTCTCTACCTTTGTTCAAACTTCTTGTTCAAATTTTTGTCCACTTTAAGTGAAAATTGGTAAGCTTCTTCAATTGATGTCATCTTCACCAAGCTCAACTCTTCTTGGATGTTTGTTCTTAGTCCATCGATGTACCTCATAAATTTCTCCTTGATTGCTTCACTATTTCCAACTCTAATGATAATCTTGTAGAATTCTTCGGTATATTCCTTCACAAATCTCTCCTTTTTCTTGAGGTTCTACAATATTTTTAGCAATTCAAGCGCATAATCAATATTTATGAATTGATTCTTCAAATTTGTCACCATTCTATCCCACTTTGTGATTTTCTCCTCTCCTCTCCTATTTCTATCCAATTGAACTTCTTTTCAACATAAAGCAACATGTCCTTTCAACTTAATTTTTGCAAATCATGATCTTTCTGGATCTTCAATTTCTTCATATTCAAAATATTATTCCATATCATTGATCCAATCAATCAACTCCTTAGGGTTTAAATTTCCCACATAATTTTGAATTTCAATTCTAGGTCACTTACCAATTTTTGAAATAGCCTTCAACATCTTCACTTTATCTAATTCTTCTTCTTCTTTATCTAGGGTTTCTTCATTGTGATTTCTAGCATGATCTAACTCATCATCACTCTCATCCTCATTTCTAGGGTTTAGGCCTTTCCTTTTGTCTTGTTATACGATATCTAATTCAACTCGCATTTCTTGCATCATCTAAAATATTTTTTCCACTCTTCCAGTGACACTCACCATAGCAGGAACTCTCATCAGTAGCATCTCTCCCCCTGAATCTAGTGCAGCTACCTCAATTCAATGATCTAGCTACAAGGGTTTCAACTACCTCACAATCAGTGATCAATTGAGAACATATGTAGTCTTCCTCAATTTTATGATATTTTCACCATAAGGAATTCCTTCAAGGCTCACAAACTCACTCTAATACCACTTGGTGTAGTCACGAATGGACGGCCTAGAAAGGATTGTCCAACTGTGTAGCTTAGAGTCAACACAATGGAAATAACACAAGAAATACTCAAAAAAACAGAGATCTTTATTGAATTAGTAATTGGAAATATTACATGCATCATATGTGAGATAACTAGGGATCACAAGCTTTCCACAAGGGAATTACAACTAGCACAAAGGATTTATTCAACCAATTGATCCTAATTACTTAGGAACTATCTATCTAACTACTAATTTCTTGTCCTGGCTTCTTTACAATGAACTAAAAATAATTTTAAATATGATTCTTTAGCTCCAATAATGGTATGTGTTAGCCTCAAAGAATTTCAAGCCCTTATGAATGATCAAGTGTGTAGGTCAGCCTTAAAACATGAAATATAATCCTTCGTGAAACGAAACATAATGGAGATCTTCAAGAGATCCCCTTGGACCCAAAATTATTGTATGATGTTCCATTAATCCCTGCATACTCCAAAATATATTCACACAAAAATTCTAGATCATGTTAGCCCCAAATGCTTTGATTATGAAATGGCAGTGAATTCTGAGAGAGGTAACTTTCTATAAATAAATGCAAATCTCCTAAAATCTGGATATGATGTAGATTACCTCATATAGATGCTATATCTTGCTCCGCGAGCTAAGAAATGATAATATGGTGAAATGCAAAATGAAATGTTAAAACTACTACAGACTGAAATGCAACAAAAGAATTTTTTTTGGTTCATACATGATTTCTTTACAACTAGGGATGCTCTTGCATTGAACTCCTTGAGGGTATTGATTTCGATGTATTTCTTACTTGTATTACATGCAAATACATGTGTTCCCCTATACACTCTCATACACACACTCAATTCCTTAAATACACACTCAACCATCTCCTCACTCACACAACTTTCATACTCAACTAACTATTCTTATGACTACTCATTAATGTCCTTGCTCTTGTGAGCAAAGCCCAATGGTTATGACTACAACCTTATCTTATTAATCCATTATCATTATTCTAGCCTATGTTCCATCCTATTCATGATTAATACACATATTTTATAGCCTCTTTATCATCATTTCTACCAACCAGATGATATAGGCATTAACTGCCAACCCTTGTCATGTGCATCCAATCTTTTCTTGCGTGAAATGTGCTCCTCAACCTTTTTTAACCATCCTTCATTCATCCCCAATGGATTGTTTACTGTGTGTGTGCTTCTTTTACTACCAAATCATCCCTTGCAATTATTTTACTACCCAAACATGGTCATCCCTTTGGACCTAAAAATCCCATAATTCAACCCTCTTTGGACTTCTATTACCCCTTTATCCATTTGTTTCTAAAAATTTTCCTAGTTTTGAAACTCGTTGTGATCCATGTGATAAGACATGATATTTATTCAATTATTTGATTACATTTTGTATAGTTGTGTATAAATTTATATTAACCTTATAATGCTAAATTCAAAGAATATTTTTGGATGTATATGTTTGATTAGAAGAGGGATATTCCTTGTTTGATTTTCTTTCACATTAATTGTTATATGTTGGGTTTGATCTAATCATATCATGCTAGTACACTTGATATGTTAATTGAGGTTGCAACTAGTTTTGTAACTCATTATGATCCATGTGGGGTAAGAAGACATGACATTTGTTTAACCATTTTTACGTATTTGAGTCATTCATGATTCAAGATCCATATCTATGAAAAATAATAAGTGCATATTTTCATGTGTTCTTTTAATTTTGTTTAATGGATTTATGTTTTCTATGAGTTGTAAATGAATTAAGGCCTAAGGAATGATAAAAATAAAGTTGAAATACCAATAGTGTCATTTAGACTTAGTTTGGTGAACTTTAGCATGATAGAAAATAGCATTTTTACTTTATTTATGTAAAATAAAAAGGTGTATGGGCATACATGAGTTGGGGGTGCTTTTTGATTTATTAAAAAGATTAAATGACTAGTTTTAGAAATTTATAAGGTTTTTAGGATAGTTATAGGTTCATTAGAGTAGTCATAAATTCATTAGGACTATCATAAATTCACCAGGGAATTCATAAGTTGATATTGTGATGGTTATAGGTTCATTAGTACTATAATAACTTCATTAGAACAGTCTAAGGTTCACTAGGATAGTGATAAATCCATTAGGACTGTCATAAATTTATTAGGATATTCATAACTTTATATTTAGTGTGTCGTGGGGTCAAAAGAACAATTCCAACACATCTAAATGGGCAGGTTTATGGTAGACAAGGTGCTATTTCACACCCCATCTTGCTCAAACATTACAGGCTACATTGTGTCAACACTTTCTTTTAAAAGCCCTAAATGCCAAAAAGTGGAAAACTTTGGCAAAGTATTTCTCAAAAATAATGGCACTTACAAAAAAATTGTCTAAAGGTACAGGGTCAAGTAGGTTCCTCCGCAATAACCTTTCTCAATTTTTGAAATCTCCAAACCACTTGATCATGGTGATAATTTTTCAAATGTTACAAAAAGTGATAGATGTGTTTAGTAAAAACATGTCAAATTCCATACTATTCACTCTATTCATCATGTGGCTAAAATGATAGTTCCAACACGTCCGAGTGGGAAATTTTGGTTTAGGAAGAGTCTTTTTTTCACACCCCAACATGCTGAATCGTTCTAGGATACATTGTGTTGGCACTTTCTCTTAAGAGCCCTAAGTGCCAAAAAGTGGAAAACTTTAAAGTTGTGTTGATGCAAAAAATTGGCCGAGATCTTGATGCCTTTATGGAAACTCAGTTCAAGGGGACCCCTTTGTTACTTAGAGTGACCTCGGATTTAAAGTAGCTTCTTCTATATAATGGGTTTGGAAAGGGAAAAGGAAGCGAGATATAATGAAACAAATATTAATCTAAGGCGATGCGCCAAAGCTTACTGATAGGCACGATAAATCATAGACTCAAGGGCCTGAATGTCATTGTTATGTTCCAAAACATCGGAAACTTAAAGCATTAGCATAAACAATTCATTTAATTGACATAAAACAATATCGCATACATTCTCACTGCTAAGAAGAGTCATTAAGACATGATTTAGACCAGCAAGTTTGCATTCAATATATAGAAGTCTCCTCAAATGAAATGCTTAAGACAATAAAAAGCACAGTTCACAGTTTAATCAAGACATGAAAAACAGAAAGGCCGAACAATAGGCACAGTCTGAAAGTTTCTTGCGAATAAACATGCAAAAGAGGCCTGGCGTCTCTTGCTAAAACCAGTATTCTTCCTAAAAATCTTGGACCCTTTTCCCTCAACAGAGAGAGTATATATAGCCGGAGAGCAAAATCCCACCGCCTGGAGAGTTGTAACAGAAAGATTCCACAATCTCCCGTAATGATGCCCGAATAAGAATATTCCCAATGCCGTTATGAGAGCAGCCAGTCAGAGCACAGCATCCAGTTGGTCAGTTACAGGCATGCCCCTTGTAATGATGGCAGTGGTCCCAACCAGGCTTCGAAACGACGAGTGCCGCCCACCGCTTTAGAGAACCATGGCGAGCAGTAGTCAATGACACTATCCCACTCAGCCATCACATAGCTTGCTTTGATAATCAATGTAAGGCACGTGGCAGTAAATCGTGACCCGAATGAAAACTCCTCCTCCATCGATCGAGAGCTTGTGGAGAAGTGACACGTGTTCAGGGGACTGAGGCTACTTTGAAAACGGGGAAAGGCCGCATGAACCGGGTGGCGAAAGACGCGTGGCCGCGTTTCGCAGCCCGTGGTGCTCTCGTCCCTGCTGTTGTTTTAAAAACTGCGAACCGCTGACACGTGAGCAAAGGTAGGTCCCGCCAGGAAAGAAAGAAGGCCAATAGAAATCCTTCGCAGCCCACCGCAGCATATTCTATTCTTGCTAGGGAAAGATTGCGATACACCGCCACGTACAAAGATGTGGGCCCCTCGATGAACCCTAGGAGTAACAGACCCTTATGGAAGGTTTAGCAACCCGAAGGAAACACAAAGCAACAAAAAATGAAAAACCCCGCAGGCGAGACACGTGGGCGCCCAGCGCAGCATCTCAGGAGCCGAACGGGGAGCCGCTTGCCGAAGTTGCGAAGCGAGGGAATACACAAAGTGAAAAGATCAAAACCCTAGGGAACCGAAGAAGCCTTGAGACGCCTGAGGGCCAGCGCATGAATATAGTGCAAAAAAGGGACCGAAGGGCTACTTGAAACATTATTTCAACAACTTTGGCGACTAATAGAGGCGTTTGAGGATAAGGAGCGAGAGAACAACTCCTCTAAAAAAGTTCCCGCAGACGAGCCTTCTTCTATAGGGAAAATGGAGTTAGAGCTTTAAGAGTGCTTTGCAAAAGGCACCATTCGACACGGGCCGGCTTTGCCGTACTTCATAAATTCTCTTGTGCCCCGCGGAGATCAATAGCTCCCTTATGAGGCAGCACGTCTGGCAGGCCAGCGCCTGCTTGGATATGGAAAAGCAGCTGAGAGAGTGGATGAATGATTGCTTCAATATCTGCTGCTGTTGGGGGGCTGCCGAGTTCCTTGAATGCCTTCGGATCGTTCTCCTTCTGCTCAATAATCTCCGTAATCTGCGCAGCCATGGCAATAGTGCCATCCTCAAGAAATGGAGACGGTAATCCCAACCTGCCCAACTCAGAGAAACTCCCTCGAATGCCATCCAATGCTTTGTTTAGAAAAGCCGCTGCTGCCTTAGTGCGCTGGAAAGTGGAGTGGCAATGAATGAATCTATTTGCCGTTTGAGCTGCGGTGTCCCTATCTTCGATACCTGCCCCGACGAGGATCTCGTCTGAGACCGAGTATAGCTTATTTAGCAAGTCCCTTGCCTCGGGCACCTTTTCCAAGATGAAACGCGGGAACTGTTCCATTGTGTCATGGGCCTCCTGATTGAGTTTTAATGCCTTGTCGATGAACCAGAGGGTAGATTGCAGATTTAGGCAGAAGGCTTTGATTTTCTCCCAGTGAGAAATGTACAATTGCCTGACCAGTGGGATGATATTAGGTTGGGCAGGGGCTGGTAGCAGAGAGGCCTTAAGCGAAGAAATCTCCGTGTCTCTTGAAATGAGGGCCTCGACAAATTCTGCCTTTTTCTTTTTCTCAGATGCCAACTGCTCTGCATAGCTGCTCATTTCTTTATGCCAATTTTGTTCAGCTCTAGAGTGGTTAGCCGATTGCTCTTCTAATGAAACTTTTGTCTCTCGGAGCTCATCTTCTAGCTTGGTCTTTGAACCTTTGAATTCGGCCTTTTTTTCCTGCACCTTTTGTTGATACTGCTCTTGTAGGCGTTTCATCTCTTCACCTTTCTCTGCCAGTTTCTGACTGTACTCAAGGCGGAAACGTTCAAGCTCCTCCTCTATCGATTGTAGGCTCTATCGCGCTGCTTGGTTTTGATTCTGTAATTCTTTTAATACGGCTGGGTCAGCTACTTGGGTCTTTGCAATTTTGCCCTGAACCCTGTTTCTCTCATTTTCTGCTGTTAGTGCCCTTTCTGTCATTCGGGCGATATCCGCCTCTAAGGATTTCTCCTTTGCCTCTAGAAAATTCACCCTGTCCTTGGCTGCCTTGAGTTGTTCATCCTTCTTTTTCAACTGGCGACCAGTCTTTAGGAAATCGGAAGTGACCACCCGTTGTGTCTCCTCCATGATTTCGACTTTATCTTGTGGCCGCGCCATCTTCATGTCCAGTCCGACAGCATAAATATCATAGTCCTCTGGTTGCATTTCTCCCTGAGGCTTGTTTATCCTTGGGTACATAGTTGCAAACTTTAATTCTTGGCGGGCCTCGTCATACGAAGCCTGTACTCTCGGTTCGGCAGGGGCATTGTCATCCTTTGCCTTTCGTCGCCTCATTCTATTTGCGCGAGCCTCCTTCCCACAATCTATCTGTGCAATGAACTCAGCTGGTGATGAAACCAACCCACCTGCGAAGGGAATACCGGAAGGTAGGGTGTAGGGATAGGTAACTTTCATAGGCGCCCGCATTTGCTTCTTCTGGAGGGTGACGGTTTGCGGAGAAAAGTGTGGCACGTTCCATAGTTTAGAAATTTTAGGGGTATCAAAGATGTGGCTAGATATTTGCAATGGCTGAACCGGAGATTCAGTCGTAAGGCCTGTTGGCCGAGGAAAAAGAGTCGCTGCCTGGGGCTCGGTTTGCTGTGGTGGGAAGGGATCTATAAGCATTTCAGAAAAAGAGTGGGGGTCGATGGGAGGAATACTTTCGGAGAGCGAGGTGAGGAAAGTCTGGGCAAATGGGCAAGAAGCTGCTACATGCCTTGAGGGTGATAACAACGGTTGGGCTTGGCATTGGGCAAACCTAAATAATAAGGTGTAATGAGGCCAGAGGGTGGAGGCCTTATCGGCGGGGCGTGAGTTGCTAATTGAGTAGGGACGGACGTGAAAGAATGAGATGTAAGAGAGGAAGGAGCAAAATGTACCTGTTGACTGGTCGGCGGTGGCATCGGAATCGTTCGAGACTCACCCGCAACCTCTGGCATTTGACTAGCAGCGGGTGTTTCCCCTTCGGCCGGTTCATGTGAAACTATCCCAATAACACTTTCCGTGTGTTGCCTTTTCGCGGGGGGACACTCACTAACCTCGGCAGTCGGATCCTTCTGCTGGGGCACTAGCCTGACCGGTTTAGCGGCCCATGTGCGGGTAAGCGAGCCCCTTGATATGTTAAAGTGCACATTAGTGCCCACATAGGCGGGATGTCCGGGGGCATCGCCTTCCTGCGAAGATATCGCCTTCTCTTCCTCCTGCTCATCGGATCCTTTTGCTTCGCTCTTGTTAGCACTGGAGGTCGGGCTGGGATGGCCTTCATCCCAGTATCTTTCAAATTCCTGGTCGTCCTTCAATTGATTATAAGGAGCTTTCAACTGCCCTGTTTCTTGGCGGTATCTCCAGAAAGCTTTTATTTTTTCATCGCTCCATTCCTCGTCCACTTTCAACTTGTTAAGCATGTTGCGCTCTATCAGAAGGTTGTCCCTGGGCATGGCCACTGGAAAGTAGAACTTGTGCCATGGGCCCCTGGTGTCTGGCATAGGGATTTGTGCCAATTCAACCAGATCTTCATCTTTATCAGTCCAGTTATTTCGCCGCTTCTCCCAATATGGTCAGGGAACATGTGAAACTTTCATATGCGGCTCAGGTAGGTCATTGAAAGGGTTGTAATCCCACTTATCATTTACTAATACTAGCCCCAGGTGTGCCAGCTTGTCCCCTAGCAGCTCATGCGATCGCTTTTTGGCAAACGTTATTGACTTGAAACTCTTTGGGCAAGTGAAGAATCCCTTCCTCTTGACACTTTCGCCGCTACAAAACATGAAATCAATGACGATACATGCTTGTGAAACTCAGCCAGCGAGCACTCACGCAAGTGATGCCGGAGCAAGAAAGGCCTGCCGATAAAGCCTCATTCGGTTGATCGTGGAAATCCTTGCCTGTGAACCAGCGTAGCCTTGCGTGAATCCAGTTTACTCCATGTTGGGTTGCATAATATCACCTCTCTCGACCAAATCATTCAGATCAAGAAAATAGTCCTCACAAGGCATAGTTGTCAGTATAAGCTATGAAGGTAGGTGTCCATATGATGCCCGCCTTCGTTCTGCCGCCAAAAATTCAGGGATGAATTGGGCAAAGAAATCCAGATCATGTAGGAACATGTGGACTGTAGGAAAGAAATTCAATTTCTCCGGCCCGATATTCTTCATTTGTCGTGATCATTTCTTCGAAATATGAACTCCTGCGAAAATCATACTCGTAAAGTTTACGCCAAGCAAATCAGATATGTGGCCCAAACCGGAAAAGCCTCGATCTTCTCTATCAATCATGGCCAAACAAATGCCGCGATGGATATGGGTCTTGAGGTCATCGCGAATGAACCGCTAAGAACAATGGGATGCCTTGCGGCCTTAGCTTCGACGCGAACACCCTTCCTAATCGGTCTCTAATAGAAATCGAGCCGGTTTTCATCCTTTTCCATATCTTTTTCCCTTTGTTCACCGAATCGCTCGATTCCTTTCTTGTCTTGGGGTCAGGAATGCATAGCATATGCCAGATGGCTTTTGGGCTGATATGAACCCTTAAATTGTGACCCTCAATGCAGTGGGTCTTTGGATTATAACATTGAACAGCTGCGTCAACCACCTCCGGGCAATAGTGCACGAATGGGACCATGTATTGTGGAAGACCGCTATACCAGACTCTACTTGCCATTGCCTGGTCCGCCGCAGGTGCTGATAACCTTGCGCAAGCCGCCTCTCTAAGAGATTTAGGGTTCTTAGCAAGCTTTGGGTCGTAGATATTAGCCCACTTTTCTCTGACCTTTTTTGGGTTATTCCACTCTTTGGGCCTCTCCAGCTCCTCTGTGTTGGGTCTCTTCACCTTCTGGGGTATACCAGGCGTGGCATATGCTACATCATCGTATACGTAAACCTCGGCCAAAGAACAAATAGCCGAATATAGTTCCTAGCTAATCCCTTCCTCTGCTAGCTGAGTTGAAGATTCTGCCATTTTTCTTCGCAGCAGAACTCGAAGGTTCTCTGGCCTTTGAATACGCTTGTACTAAAAATACAGACAAAAAACACTTCACGCACTCTTTAGCTTTTGGAAAAAGACTTAGGAACAATAAGCGTTTTCATGCAAAATAACAACTTTCCTCAAGGTGGTAGGCGAGCACGAGCCCCTTGCATTTAATTCGGCATGTACCGTTAACTCCACAACTTGTGCAAGATGAGCTGATTGCTTTTTCGAGGTGGCTGGATTTCATCATTGCTTTCAAAAGATCATGTGATATGCCCTGATTTCCTTAGAAATTGAGCTTGCAACTGGCCTTCTCACCTTGGGTTAGCATGTACCGGTAATTAATATCCCTGGCTGAAATGATTACGCCAAGCAAATGATCACCGCCTGAAAGAGATACGAATATCGCCTCGGGCTCTGGGATGTGCTTGAGATTTGACACCATAGCATACGGCCATACGTCCCTTCATCAACAAGTTCCACCCTTTTAAAACTCAATTAATTAACTTGATTTAATTAAGCATGCCTTGAGCCGTGCTACCACGCGTGTGCCAGTCCAAAACGTGAACAAACACAGACTCGGCCCTTGAGATCGCGGCCAATATACATCACGTTGCTTACGGGCGGATTGTCATACGTCTTGTCAATTTTCTATAAATAGGCCAGTAGATAGTGAACATACGCACTTTGCGCCCAAGAAGTGATAGGCAAGTAGAATACTGCAAAGCAAGTTTTTTCATAGGTTAGGTGGTGAGCAGATTTCGGCATTACTCAGCCGATTTAGGAATAGTGCTAGGAGAGATGGATACTCCTATTCACCTAACCTCCTTCAAATCACAAACAGCGTTTGTAGGTGAGATCTCTACCAGAAGGCTCAAGAGAATGACGAAGAACAAACACTCGCTGGTTCTAGTAACCATCAAGTGGGTTCTCGGCAAGGACTGTGTTGAGTATGAAGATAAGCATCGGGTGAACACCAACGTGTGCTCACACTTTGTAGCATCTATGCTGGACATTTGTGTCCCTCGGTCGCTTGTATTGAAGCTAGTCAAAGAAATCTTTCCGAAGAAGTACCTGAATGGGCTTGGCGAGGTTGTCACCCATGCTGCGTACGGGATTGGCCTGCCAACAGCCGGCAACCTGCACCGCTTTATCGAAGAAGAAGCTGTTATCGTCTGGCATCCATTCCTGAGCGGATTCCGCCTGCAGACCCGCATTCAGCACCAGCAAAGGGTTACCCAAGCTCTTCACTTCCTGTTCAGGAGTTACAACGTGATACCCTTCTATGATGTAGAGTGGTATACTGACTTAAGGAACTTGGTGTATCCACCACCGACGACAGCCGCGCTTAATGATGCTGCCAGTGCCACTGAGGAACCTATTGATGAGGAAGAAGCGGACACTGTCTTGAATGCGTCGGTTGCTGCTAGCCACTCCTACGGATAGATGGTCCCCTTGCCTTGGTGTTTGTTGATGTAACTCCCTGCTTCGTATCGGCCTAATAAAAGGCCAACATATATATATATGCTCTAATACTTTGTATATTTTGAAAATCGGCATTCATGCCATTTTGTAACTCAGGACACATGTATATAAATATATACGTTTCTTTTTGTTGTGAAATCTATGCTCCTGTTTGCTTCTGCGTGTAATTTTTCTGGGTTTTGCCAATTTTGTATGTTTTGCCTCTCTTTACGAGCATATTTTTTGCGTTTTAAGAAACTCTGGTGCTTTACCCATTAACGATGATAAGCGAATGCGTAGCAAGTCAATTGATTTTAGCAAAAGGATAGGCCAAAAATAGGAAGGAAAAAAGAAAAAACACTATCTACAACTGTACAGGGTAGGTCTTGACGCTTAATGGAACAATTTAAGGTGAATCCCATTAACCGGGATTCCTAGAGGCTCTTGTTCCATATTTTCCAGCTCGAAGGCATTGTGTTGCATGCACCGAATGATTTTGAAAGGTCCTTCCCATAGGCTATCGAACTTACCATGCTGACCTGGCTTCGCAGCCCTGCTGTCGTATTTTAGCACTAAATCTCCACTTTTTAGGCCTTGGTCGGAAGCCTTTTTGTCAAACCACCGTTTGACCACCTGTTGGCGGCCTGTCATGGCTTTTAGGGAATTCTCCCTTTTTTCCTGTACTTCCAATAGTTCAGCAAGCCGAACCTCCATGGCATCATTTTGTTCTATCTCAAGAGATTTCAACAACTGTATCGCCGGAATCTCCATAGAGATAGGTAGCAGTGCTTCTTTCCCATATACTAGCTCATAGGGCGAAGTCTTGAGGACTTGTTTAGGAGTTATGCGGTTGGCCCAGAGTGCTTTTTGGAGATTTTTGTGCCATTCCCTCTGGTGTTCTGAGCCAACCTTTTTGAGGAGTCAGACTAAACTTTTGTTTGTTGACTCGGCTAGGCCATTTCCCTGTGGATAGTAATTTGAAGATGTTTTAAGGAATATGCCATTTTTCAATGCAAAGTGACATACCTTTGTGCCTACAAATGCTCTAGCGTTGTCCGAAATGATCGTCTTCGGAGGGCCGAACCTTGTCACCAGAGCCTCGAGGAAGTCTACAATCTCAGCCTCCGTCGCCTCCTTAAGGGGAACGGCCTCCGCCCACCTCGTGAAGTAGTCCGTAGTTGTTAAAATCCATTTATGTCCGGAGCTAGAAACCGGGTTGATCATCCCGATAAAGTCCAGGCCCCATTGCGCAAATGGTTCATCCGCCACGATAGGTTTGAGGGGCATTGCTGAATTCTTCCTTCTGTCAAAGAATAACTGACATTTTTTGCAAGTCTTTACCAAAGAGTAGGAATCATTGAAAAGTGTAGGCCAGTAATATCCAGCCCGTAAGATCTTGATGGCAGTAGTTCTAGCGGAGAAATGTCCACCTTTGTCGCTATTGTGAATGCGAGGGATCCTCTCATACCGGCAACGCATCGAGGAGCACACCATTAAAATTCCTTTTGAAAAGGACTCCTATCGCGGTATCCGCACTCGACGAATATCTCTTTTCGCGAGAGGCCTCATGGTACTTTCCTGCCTCGCATGAAGTTCCATCTCATCTTCCAAAATCTAATTATCTCATCCCGATACATTTATCAGACAAGTCTCTACCGTTCTTAGCGTGCATCTCTCTATCTTGCTTATATACTCAATAATCTTCAGCTTTATTAGTCCCGTAGGCCCAATTCTCTCGAGTATCATATTCCGTGATCTTGGTGATCTAATTTAGTCCTTTCTCGATTTCTCCCCTCCATGATGTATTCCCGCACACTAGAATGTGCGACATATACCAGGACTTTGCTACAGGAAATTAGATGGCGGAACTTTTTAAGCCCCTTTACTATTGCGAAAGCCTGTCTTTCAACGAAGTTATAATTCACTTCATATTCCTTTAAGGTTCGGGAATAGAACGCAACTGGATGCTCTCCCTTTCCTTCTCTATCTTTTTGAGTCAGAACAGTAGCGATACTAGACTTGCTACTGAAAGCATACATTATAAAATCTTTATGTTGATCTGGATTGATCAATACTGGGGCTGATGAGATTGCTTCCTTGACCTTCTCAAATGCCTCCCTCGCCTCCGTTGTCCACTTGAAAATTTGATCCTTTTTCAGCATTAGGGTGATCGGCCTAATTATTCCCGCAAAATCGAAAATAAATTTACTGACGAAATTTACTTTGCCCAGAAAAGACTGGACACCTTTCTTATTCACCAGGAGAGGAAGCTCCTTTATAGCCTTTACTCGTTCTGGGTCAATTGAAATACCTTCCTTCGACACAACATGTCCTAATAGCTTACCCTGAGGTACTCCGAACACACATTTCCTCGGGTTTAAGGAAATCCCGAACTCTTGGCACTTTTGAAACACCAACTCCAAATGATCGAAATGATCATCTTTAGATTTGGAGAACACAGTAAGATCATCCAAATAGATTAGGATAATTTTATTGATCAGTTCGCTAAATGCGACGTCCATAGCTCTCTGGAAGGTTGCCCCTGCATTAGATAAACCAAAAGGCATTTTAGCATATGCAAACGTCCCCCATTTGGTGGTGAACGTAGTCTTGTGCTGATCTTCCTCTTTTACTCGAATCTGGTTATAGCCAGAGAAGCCATCCAGTAGAGAGAACATTTCCGATCCCGCGACAGTTTGGAGGATTGACTCCATAGAAGGCAATGGATAGTGGTCC
Organism: Sequoia sempervirens; assembly: GCA_007258455.2. NCBI lineage: Eukaryota > Viridiplantae > Streptophyta > Pinopsida > Cupressales > Cupressaceae > Sequoia > Sequoia sempervirens. Next base: position 132,459,958 of record VDFB02256132.1, on the reverse strand, counting down.
TTCAGAGATGCTTTATTTAGGTCTCAGAAATCTACGCATAAGCGGATATCACCATTCTTCTTTCGGACTGGTACCAGATTTGATACCCAAGTACTATGTTTAATTGGGAAGACAATACGCGACTCAATGAGCTTGGTTAGCTCTTGTGCCATCAAGTCTTCAACTTTAGGGTTGACCGGCCGCTGTTTCTGTTGGATTAGCTTCGCACCTTCTGTTAGCTCAATAGTATGTTGAATGATACTAGGATCATAACCTTCCAGATCATCGTAGGACCAGGCCACTACTCCATATTTCTCACAGAAATTGATAAGCCTTTCTCTATCTTGCTGTGAGACATCTTTTCCGACCCGAAGGTTCCTGTCATCGGAAACCCGAAGATTTTCATAATCACCCTTTTCTGCCACGAACTTCCGCTTATCATTTCGGGCGTCACTACAATCAAAATTTTTTTTGAGAGTAACCAATCCTTTCGGAAGCTTATTTGACTTCAGCTGCATAATTTGTCCCTCATAGGCCTCAGCGATCTTTGGTTGGAGTTGATCAACAAATTCCCCTGAGTGTTGAATAAACGAGGCGATGTGTTCATCGCTCTCAAAGACTTGCCAACTTTGGTCATTATCGGGTATTGCTGGTCTAACAAGCACTTGCACTGAATATCTGTTCCAAAGCAAGTCGGAGACAGGATCAAACTGAGCACCGGTTACCGCCATGCGATCTGCATCGCCATTCTGTGCTCGGGGAATGGTCAGGATGTTGAAAGCTTCAAAACTTTCTATAAGGTCCCAGATTCGATGCCGATAGGATCTCATGTGGATATTCTTTGCTGCTGAGACTCCTCGGACCTGATTAACTACCAGTTCTGAATCTCCGAACATAATCAATTGCTTGACACCCATTCGTTGCGCTAGGCTGAGGCCTTGGACTAATCCCTCATATTCAGCCTCGTTATTTGAACAGGCGAATTGGAATCGGAAAGACCTCAACAACTTTTCATTCTGTGGGGATATTAGGCATATCCCTGCTCTAGCTCCAACTTTACTCCTTGCTCCGTCAAAATACAATGTCCACAGCTCACTTGTTTGGTCATTGTCGGGTTCTTTGACGACCTTCGGAAGAACTTGGTCTTCGTCATAGATCACATATGTGCCTAATCCGGTAGCATGATAATTTTTGAAGGGATCATTGTTTATATGTTCACTCAACAGAGCATCTTCGTTATCACTTCGGTCTCCATTGACCTTCTCCTCCTCTAGCAGTTCGACATTGTACATGTCTTGCTTGGTGATGGAGGTATGTGCGGCTTCAAAGTTAATCAGGGCCTCATTCGCCACATGTTCGGAATGCAGAGCCTCTGATTCTATCTTCATCTTCACGCCATGCTTGGTTCTAAGTATTAGATGTGACCAATCTAAAGACAAATAGCTGCCCACCTTTGAAGTAAACTCTTGAGAAAGGCAAAGACCAAACATTGGCGGAACATCTATGATCACTGTATCTTGCGGGACCGTGATACTCAGGCAGGCAAATAGAGTCAACGGAAGTGCTTTGATGACACCCACAGTATCAACCTTATTTCCATCTAGCTGCATCACCCCTTTCTTCATAGGTTCGTAGCTGAGTCCCAAGGCTTCGGCTATTAGTTTTGGCATAACCGTGGTACTAGCGCCAGAATCAATCATAGCGTTGTGTAATAGTTTCTCCCCTATAATGAGAGTTAAGAAGAAGGGTTGAGGTTTTGGCCTACCTCCGCCTTCCGCATGGGATTCCATCGCTTTGTTTGCGACAACCTTAGTTGGTGGCATTTGATAAACTGCCTCGGTACTGGCCAAAGGCTCGGTTAATGCTGGGTCCATCTGTTGCTGAAGCGCCTTTTGGAGTATGGTTTTCTGCTCCGGGATAGCTAGAATGTCCCATAAAGACATATTAGCGGGTGATTTCTTCAACTGCTCTACCACATTAAGAGGCGAGGAGCTTGGAGATTTCTGCTCCTTGGCTTTTGTTATAATAATTTCCTTCTGCGGTTGAGAAGACAAGGATTCGGTCGGACCGCCAGGAATTTGATCCGAAACGTCTTTGCATTGCGGACTGTCCGAAAGTGAAACAACGGCCTCACAGGTGAATTTTCTCTTGGAGCGCGTATTATAGTCAGACTTTACCTGCGGCGTTTCGGCTGTGGCCGTATCATTTGCAAACACCATTTCCTTGTCTTCCATCCATGAGAAGAGCGCATGATCAGGAACAATGTCGGACTCTTGCTCTAGGGACATTCCTTGTATTTGTGCGGTAAGGACCGCATTCTCCATTGCCGGGGCATATCTGTATTCTTCGTTCTCAGTCGCAATACCTTGACTATGTTGCTCTGCTATCCTTTGTTGTAAGTTGCCACGCGGACAATTTCAGGGCATATGCGCATCGTTGCAAGGGAAGCACCATGGATTGATGTCATCAATCAAATTGTTTTGTCCCGCAGTTAATTCTCTGCTGGAGCTCAGCGACGCACCTGCCAGCGGCGTAGGCACCATAACTATTTGGTTCATAGCCACCGCTGGTGAGTTAGTGCGATGCACATTCTGATATTGATTCTGCTGATAGGTAGGCCACCCACCTTGATAGTTCTGATACGCAGGTCGTGGAGGCATTGCTTGGTTCCGCTTGAGGGTTGTTATATCATTCGCCATAGTCCGTAACATCTCCTTGAGGTCGCCCATCTCATTTTTGGGAGAACTCAATGTAGAGGCCAAGTTTTCAGGAGCGGCCGTATATGAGTACGCTGACTGGGGAGTTGCTGGCGCACTGGTCGACGCCACCTCTTGTGCTACATTTGATATCTCAGGAAATATCGGCATAACAGGTCGAGGAGGCAATTTCCCACAGTCTATCAAGTGATTTTCTGCTTTGATAGCGGTGGCATATGCATCTGGTAAAGTGGCTCCTCCCAGAGACTTGATCATCATAGAAATGTCGGGATTGATGGACTTCAGATAGAACATGAACGCCAACTCTGGGGTCAGGCGGATGGTCACAAGAATCCTCCGCCAACTTGAGTGAAATCAGGCATTGAAGTCCGTCAGAGCCTCCTGGGGTGCTCGTTTGATGACGGATAACTGATAATATAGCGAAGAACGATCTCCGTCATTTGAAAACCTTTCATAGAATGGATCTCCGAGGTCATCCCAAGTGCGAATGGTATTAGGAGTCAGTGTTCGGTACCACTCTAGGGCCTTGCCTTTGAAGGACGCAGCAAGGAGCCTCAGGGCTACATTCTGCGCCGTGATACCATGTACTAGGCATACATCCGCTACATCCTGCAAATGCTCTGCTGGCGTTTTTGTGTTATCTCCGGCGAATTTGGGAAGAGCTTTCAGGGCCGAAACCGGGATGGCACCCCAAACAGCAGGTGCTACCGGAGCTACAAGGGGACTCCCAGCATCCCATGCTACATAATTTCTGTTCACGGCCGGCAACATGGTGAGAGGAAAGGGTGGTGGGAATGGAACGGTTACTAACTGATTTGCGGCATGGACTGTCCTGGATGGAGGCACTAACAAACCTGGGTTACTTGTACCAGATCTAGTTTACGCGCCGATGGCTCCATACACCCTCTTTAGAAGATACTGCATTAGTTTAGTCCCACCGCAAGCGAAAAAGGTACAAACTGTTGACGTAAAAATTGATGAGATAACAGTGCCTTTATGAGAAACTCAGTTCAAGGGGGACCCCTTTGCACCAAACTGAGTGACCTCCATATTTTAAAGAAGTCGGCTTCTTCTATATAATGGGTTTTGGAAAGGGAAAAGGAACCGGATATAATGAAACAAATATTAATCTAAGGCGATGCGCCAAAGCTTACTGATAGGCACGATAAATCATAGACTCAAGGGCCTGAATGTCATTGTTATGTTCCAAAACATCGGGAACTAAAAGCATTAGCATAAACAATTCATCTAATTGACATAAAACAATATCGCATACATTCTCACTGCTAAGAAGAGTCAATAAGACATGATTTAGACCAGCAAGTTTGCATTCAATATATAGAAGTCTCCTCAAATGAAATGCTTAAGACAATAAAAAGCATAGTTCACAGTTTAATCAAGACATGAAAAACAGAAAGGCCGAACAATAGGCACAGTCTGAAAGTTTCTTGCGAATAAACATGCAAAAAAGGCCTGGCGTCTCTTGCTAAAACCAGTATTCTTCCTAAAAATCTTGGACCCTTTTCCCTCAACAGAGAGAGTATATATAGCCGGAGAGCAAAATCCCACCGCCTGGAGAGTTGTAACAGAAAGATTCCACAATCTCCCGTAATGATGCCCGGATAAGAATATTCCCAATGCCGTTATGAGAGCAGCCAATCAGAGTACAGCATCCAGTTGGTCAGTTACAGGCATGCCCTTTGTAATGATGGCAGTGGTCCCAACCAGGCTTTGAAATGACGAGTGCCGCCCACCACCTTAGAGAACCATGGCGAGCAGCAGTCAATGACACTATCCCGCTCGGCCATCACATAGCTTGCTTTGATAATCAATGTAAGGCACGTGGCAGCAAATCGCGGCCCGAATGAAAACTCCTCCTCCATTGATCGAGAGCTTGCAGAGAAGTGACACGTGTTCAGGGGACTGAGGCTACTTTGAAAATGGGGAAAGGCCGCATGAACCGGGTGGCGAAAGATGCGTGGCCGCGTTTCGCAGCCCGTGGTGCTCTCGTCCCTGCTGTTGTTTTTAAAAACTGCGAACCGCTGACACGTGAGTGAAGGTAGGTCCCGCCAGGAAAGAAAGAAGGCCAATAGAAATCCTTCGCAACCCGCTGCAGCATATTCTATTCTTGCTAGGGAAAGATTGCGATACACCGCCACGTACAAAGATGTGGGCCCCTCGATGAACCCTAGGAGTATCGGACCCTTATAGAAGGCTTAGCAACCCGAAGGAAACACAAAGCAATAGAAAATGAAAAACCCCACAGGCGAGACACGTGGGTGCCCAGCGCAGCATCTCAGGAGCCGAACGGGGAGCCGCTTGCCGAAGTTGCGAAGCGAGGAATGCACAAAGTGAAAGATCAAAACCTGGCGGGAAGCCGAAGAAACGCGGAGACGCACAGGCCAGCGCATGAATATGTGCAAAAAGGGGACCCGAAGGGAGCTGCTTGAAACATTATTTCAACAGTAACTATTTGGAAATTTCTATTTATTAAGAGTAAAGCATTTAATCGTGTAGTATGTGTAAGATATTCATAATTCCAAAATGGCTATTTTGACAATGCAACTGAATCAATATATTTTCTTTCATATTTTTGAGCACATATTCATGATGCTAGAATGCCTATTCTGACAATGCAACTGAATCAAAAAAATTCTTGCATATTCTAGTGTATACTTTCCCATATTGCACCATTTTTTACTCTATGCATCTTTTGTATTATACACATTCTATACAATTAGTCCCTTGCTATCCTTCTAATTGATTAAAGTGGAAATCCTTACAAAGAGGATGTTGTACATTTCCAATGGGTACATAATCTATTCTTATGTTTACACATATACATTTACACATTAATTGAGCTACCATCCTTTTAATTTTATTTTGGTGCCCACATTCTTTTTAGTCTTATAACAAATAGAGTAATTGTATATGGTAAGTGTTTGCTTTCCCAAGGCTTAATGCATTCTCTGGTTGTTGTACTATGGCGACAGATGAAGTAAATGCACTTAGACGAAGCAAATGCAATATTGAATGTAATAGTGTCCAAGGAAAGTATATTTTGAGTAAGTTGCATTGTCCAAATAGCCATTATTTATATACATAATTACATTAAACAACTTACACATTATGGAGAACAACAGTTTCCAATCTACCATATAAATGGTTTGTAAACAGTCTATTATCAAACCATCAACCTTGCATAAACAAACCTTAGTAGTTCGTCGCAGTGACCTTCGAGCAGGTTAGGCAAAAAAGAATATCATCAAACATATTGATCACAAGGTTTAAGGTATGTTATTTATTAGTAGATATTTAATATATGTAGACAAACTATATAAGAGGTGTTATGCAGAAATGCAATGTGGGAACTAGACTCTCTTTTTTCAAGTCAGGTCTATGATTCTTTTGCCACAAAGAAAATGGTTTCCTATTCTAGTTCTTCATTACTATATGTGGGCATGATTCACATGCACATATGTGCATATACATCCTACTCATGAAATGCACATACAAGAACTTGAAAGATAAAATTTATACTAATATATATCTTTGTTAAATCTATATGATTTATTTTATAATGTTGCACATATACAATACACATCCAACAAACTTATTGTATTCTGAATTTCCTATTTCAAATTGTTTGACAGTCCAACAAATCAATCAAATTCTCCTTGCGGTTTTCAAACATCACCAATAGTACATGTAAGTGCAAAAATTCTCCATTGTCAATAAATAGATTTCGTGACCCACCTATAAATATTATTCATTATTTCTACTTTTTGATTGTGTTTCTTGATTTTAGCTATATATTTACTAATTTTGGATGCTTCCTTTCTCATCTTGTTTCTCCATCCACTCACATACCTCTCTATTCTATTTGCAGGTGCTAGGCTAAAGCATACATGACAACTGCAAAATCATGATGCTTATTTTTCCCATCTTTGATATTTTGCAATGTATAATGGAACTCCAAAAAATTTCCAGTGGATGTTTCATGTTGCTTTTTCTAGGGGTTTGGCTAGGGCCCTTGAGGCTTCATGATGCCAATATCGTAGGGTGGATAGTGAGCATGGGTTTACTGTTTTGGATATTCATGCCATATATCTTTTCTTGCATAGATACATGTATAGAAAATATGGTTTGTAACATTTTTCTTATGTATTACCAAGTGGTTGCAATGCACTAGAAACTTACATCAATTTTCCATCTAATTGGACTCTTCAATTGCACTTTGAAATAATTCATTGAAAAAAAGAATTTTTATTCTAAATTGCCTTGTAATTTATTACTTTTAAACCTTTTATACTTGTCTCACAAAAAACCACATGCATACTCAAAGTTTAATTCCCAAACTATGGACTTATACTAATTATTAAAGGTATTCAAAGTTGAATGTCTTTCTTTGTCGTAAAAAATGTGTACTTTTTTTATCTAGTATTAGTAATTGCACTCATCGGTGATGACCCTTACAAAAGTCTTCCATATATTTAAAAATTAAATTTAATTAATTGATTGAATAGCCTACACAAAAGGAAACAATATACATGTGTATTTGTTGCTAATAAATATAAAACTAAAATATTGTTGCTAGAAAAATCTATTATTTTAAATTTTATATTTGATTTAATTTTTTAGTTTCGATTTTTAAAGAAATTTAAAACTTCCATTTGTTGACACTTGAGAGTGTATCGTACCTTCCATTCATTATAGTCTCCATTAAGAATAGAATGCATTAGAATAGATACATTTGCAAATAGTTTTGCATCTACGTATGCTTTGGTTGTTGTTGAGAAGCCTCTATCGGAAAAAGTATTTTGTGTGTGCAGGTTCCCCCCCTCTATGCATATACAAATATCTTTTCAACTTTCCAAATTAATTATTTAGGGATAGCTTTTTATGGCAACCATTCACCTTCCCCGTATCAAGGTCACCACCTCCACCACCGCTAACCCACATAGTTATATATATATATATATATACATACACATATAAATTAATAGTTAATAGCTCTTGTAACTAAAATTATTAAATATTACATGGTAATAAGAATAAATTTGGTCATAATTACTTGTTTCATACAATGTAACTAATTTTTTTCGTTCAACTTGACCTTTGGTTTTACTTTACACTTCCATTAGTCAATTTTCATATCGATCTCTATTCACTTGTTAAAGAAATTTAAAACTTCCATTTGTTGATACACTTTATGTTTTCTCCAACCAAACAAACATATATATCTATTATTGATCATTAAGATTTCACATTCCATCCCAAAAAAAAGGCTTCACCCTCCTAACCAATCCCGACAACCCGTCGCAAAAGACCCCTATCGACTGATTGTTGCATGCCTCTGCATGTGACTGCTAGTGTATATTTATGTGTGCATTATATTTATTCCTCTTATAATTTACATACATCCATGGATAAAAATTTACATAAACAAGTGTTTGTATTCAAACACCCATCCCATATTAGCTTCGATCAAAAAAGGAAGATTGCAGGGGTCAACAACATAAAAATAATAAAAATAAACTCCCTTAGACCATTATTACCTATAATAATATTAATATTACAACTTTTCAATCATAGTTAAATATTGTTGCACCATACATTCATGATAATATTTCATGGCGTAATTGGCAAGCTAATAATTTAATACAATTCTAGAGAAAATGTTTGTATTTAACACATATACAAACAAGTACAAATTATGCTAGCATATTTGTACACTAAAAAAAAATTCTTGTAAGTATGTTTGAACTAACTGTAGACCATAAACCCATGAAAATTTTTACTTCTTTAATTTTAAATTGCGAACATTTTCATTGAACATTCCATTACAATTTGAATTCAATGAGGAATGGGGATCTTCTTGCTATGAAGTAAATTTTAACAATGTCCTCATGTTACTAGTTAAATATATGTTAAAATACACAATGGTGCAAGCTATTTTGTAGGCATTAAGTTTCTTTATATTAATCTTAATAATTATAATCGAGTGTTAAATGTTATATGGTTTAAGTTATATTAATTTGTTCACATTTTTTAAGTTTTGAGAGCTGAATTAAGAGTTATATATGAATTTTTTCAAGAGAAAACTAAAGAATAATTAATTTTGGACTTTTGTAACTAAAAATATTTTGTGTATAAAAATGGAAATTTTTTGAAGTTATTTATTTTTCTTTTTGGTAAATTTTGAAGTTATTTATTTTTATAATAGAAAAGATTACATCATAAAGTATTTGTAGGTGTTCCAAATTTTGGAAAAATATTCCATTTCCACCCTATCTAGATAGCACTAATGTGATATTCTATAAATAAAAAATGTCAACTTCTTCTAGAACATTTGACTTCGCTACTAGTTTGATAGAACTTTGGCATATATTAACTTTTTACATACATAAGGTTGTGTTATGAAAAGCACAAAATATTCACCAAATTTTAGATGCACATTCAAGAGTTTCCTACTAAAGAGATTTCCTCATTCCCTTCTTTCTACATAATTTTATTCCTTGGTAGAGTTGCTTGTAAATTTGTTGTTACATTCATGTTTGGAAGGATCAGTTGAGGAGGAGGCCTATTTTTCTAGACATTTCAACCTAGTGAAGTTGTTTGTGATTTTGTTGTTCCCTGTTGTAATGAAATTAGAGGTCTAATACTACCAGCTTGGTGGCAATGATGTGTTAAATAAAAGACAATGCATGATATTTTCTTTTGAAATTTCTTTCCATTTCTACACCCAACTCAAAATGATGACAACTTAACTCCCTATACAAATAGCTAGATGAGTTGAATTCAAGTGACATTTTCATGGCATTATATATGTTTTTGTAGAAAAATTTGAGTTGTAGATAGTGTCAAGGAAATATTCCTCCAACATATGCTTCTCCCTGCAAAAAAATCATACTGCTAAATGATTTTGAGTAAAGCATTTTCCTACAAAAATACTTCTTGAATTAAAAGATTCACAATTTTCTGCACATCTTGAAGAGTTGGGTTTAAATCTATGATATTGGAAACAAAAATAGACACCAATTTTGATGGGAAAATTAGCCTCTAGGCTGTTGGGTGCAGTATCTCCTCCCTTATTATAGTTTCATACACTTGATCATAGATGAGTAGTCTATTTTGAACACATGTGAAAAGTGTTCTTTCTCCAACCTTTTGAAAATGGTAGTTCCCATTGCTACATTAGAAATGGTGCCCTGTAGTTTCTTGGGATATATTCCATGGGAGAATTGAAATGTAAAATAATATTTCAACACTGAGGATAATTGAAGACCAGAAAAGCACAATGCAGGCGACTTTAAAATGTAGAATTGATAGTCCTTAGTGCTTACCCAGAATGCATGTAGAACATGTAAAGATTTTATTGAAGATGTAGAGATACTAGTATTTAAATCTTACCCATGAAGAAGCATATCCAGTACAAGACCAACACTTGGAAATGCTTCCTTGAAAACACTGTTCCTTCGAAACCTCTGTTAATTGCTTTTCACAATAACTTTTTCTACACCTTGAGAGATTTTCCTTCTATAGTATTTATGAATTACTACAACTTACAACCCATGCCTGACTACTTATTGAGACTTTGCTAAAATCATACTATTTTCCATCTATAGTGATTGTAGAATGAATAAGATGTATGCACCCATTTCCTTAATATAGATGGTGGATTTCACTATAAAATTTATCACACAACATTTTGGCCTTGATGTCTGACACATGATAGATTGGTTTTAACACTCTTGAGACTACTTAATATAATGATGAAATAAAACTTTCTCATCTTCCTTCATCATTTTTCTTGCAAAACATGACAGTTGTTAGTAAAAACAATATACACCTTTATGGTGTATCACATGTGTTATGATGTAATCTACAATGAAGTCATGTAGCCAAGTGGTTTCTCATGTGAAGTATATTTCCTCTTCAAGGAAGTACTACTGAGAGCATTATCTAGGATCTACTTATGTGTTAGGATAGATTTCAAGATCTTATTAATATTTGAAGCATGTTAAAAACACCCCATCTTATCTTTTTCTAGATATTCATTTTGGTGCCCATTATCCTTTATACACCCATAGAAGGAAAGATTAGGATTTGATTCGATTACAAACAATAGCAATGAACCATGCATCTATAGTAATAATGAATTTTATATTGCACAAGCGCACCTAGTTGCATCGTTTCACTTTCATTATGTTTCAACTTTGCTATGTCAATGGTGACTTGTAATTTCTGATGCTTAAGAAAATGCCACATGCACCTTAAGCACCTCCTCTATTGATTTTATTGCATTGATTCAAAACATGTAAGAACTTCCTTTTTCTTGAAATTTTGAGTAGCATCAATCTTTCTTTAGCAAAAGAGTTTTGTATTGGCCCCATTTGCACTTTGGAAAAAACTAACAAAATATTTCCTTTTCCACAATATCCTTTAGCTCTTGTATGATATTTTGAGCATTATTTTCATAAATTATCTCCTTTTGAATTTGATCACACCCAATGTTAGCCAACTTATTTGCCAACTAATTCCCTTACCTATATGTATGTTTTATTTGCAAGAAGCTAAACTTATCCATTATTTTCCATACCTATTGCAACACATAGCTGATCTTCTAATATAACACTTTCTCTCTTTACAAGCATTAATAATGATTAGAGAGTCACCTTCAATTTCCAAAGTATTGAGCTTCATATCTCTTGCTAATTGTAAACCATGCAATAAGGCTTGTGATTCTACAATGTTATTTGTTCCTTTTAGAAGTTTGATTGATTTTGCTGACATGATAAAGCTTTTATGATCCCTTATTACAACCCTTGCTCCTAAAATTCTTGGATTTCCACATGATGCACCATCAAAATTTAACTTGTAATATTATTTTAGAGGTGGGATCCATGATATTTTTCTTCTTTCTAATTTATATGTTGGATTTTGATGCAAGATTCCTTTGAAAGGGAGCAATATATTATTCCACCTCTACATTAACTTTGAGTCCTAATCTGTGAACAGTGAACCAATTTTTTTTACCTTTCAAATGTATGCATTTATTATCTCTGCTATTGATGATTCCATCTTATCCAAAACTTGCTCCACCTTCATTTTTTCACTCCTAAAAATCCTTTTGTTTTGCTACCACCAAATGTAGCACAATACTACAAAAGTAATTACTCCCCATATGCATGCACACAATGATGATTTGTACAATATTGGCCAACTTGAAAGTAGATCCCATAAATTATTGGGTAGTGGTGAATACCAATTTAATTTTTGATAAAATACCAACAATGAGATGTAAAAGGATAATGTATGAACACATGATTTTCCTCTTCCATATCAATTTCACACAATGCACACTTGAATTGGGGTGCAATCCCAAGTTTGGCAAGCCTATCACTTGTCAAAATTCTCCTTTTAATAGCCAACCATGAAAAACACCTAGCCTTTGGAAGAACTGTTGAATCCTAGAAAAATGACAAGAGTCTTTGTGGTTTTATGTTTCTCCCTTTACTCATTACCGCCTTGTATCCCATTTTGACTGTGTAGAGACCCATTTTTGAAGGAGCGTACAATAGTTTATCCTCTCCACCTAACACATAGACGTTCCTTTCACTTAATTTTCACTTTAACTCCTCTTTTTGATCATTTGTAAAAATAATGGAGGACACATCTTTCCAACTAACTTTCCTTGTACACTCATCTATTTTTTCAAAATAATCTTTTAATTTTCTCCCCCAATTTGAATTGAGTACATAATTTAAATTATAATTTGCAAATTTTGAGCTGCATTTAAAGGTACATGGCCACCCCAAGAATCCTCCCAAAATTTTTCTAATTGCCCATTTTGAATTTCCTAATTAAGGTATGGAGTGATTACCTTTCTACATGTGTAATCAAAAATTCCACATTGTAGAACCTTGTGGTGGGTTTGAGACTATAAAAATTCTCTTTGGATCTTCATTATCAAGATACTTTGCTTCCATGACCTTACACCATTTTTATTGAGGCTTAGAATACATATACCACACAAGCGTTGCCCCTAGAGCCTGATTTCTAGTAGATAAATTATGTATTCCAACTCCCCCTTTTAATTTATCTTCACACATATTTTCCAATTATATAAGCGGAATTTTATTCCTATTGTATATATTCCCCTTCCATAAAAAATCCATGATTAACTTTTCAATTATCACAAGCACTGAGTTTGGAGCTTTCAAAACAACTATACAATAATTAGAAATGACAAAAAGTACTTATTTGACCATTAGTATATGTCCTCACAATGATAACCACCTACCCTTCAAATCTACTATCTTCATCTAAATACTTTGAATAATCTTATCCCAGTATAAAATTCTATTTACACAAGTGAAAAAAGGAATCTTGAGGTACTTACAAGATAATTCCGCTATTGGAAAACCAAGAAGATTGAAAATATACTTTTGTAAACATAATTTGATATTGAAAGTATAAATATTTGATTTCTCCACATTTATTTTTTTCCTAATGCAAGTGAATATTTATCTAAATTAAAATTTATATGCTTGGCCTCTTAAAGAATGGCTTTACCAAATAATAATGTGTCATCTACAAAAAAAGAATGTGTTACACATATATCAGTTGAAGGAATTGAAATACCTTTCCACAACCCCTGTACATGTGAGCTTCTGACTAATCCACTAAGAGTTTATTCTAATATTATGAATAAAAAATGCAAGAGTGGATCACCTTGCCTTACTCCTTGTGTAGAACTAAAGAAGCATGTTGATGCACCATTGATTAATACTAAATATTTTTCACCTTTTAAACAAGATAAGACCCACCTACACCATTTATTATGAAAACCAAATTTTTGTAACACTTGCATCAGGAAAGACCAATCCTCTTTATCATAAGCTTTCATCATGTCTAGCTTAATGATAAATGATGGAATTTTGTGGGAAGAAATATAATGAAGAACTTCATCTACCACCAGGGCCCCTTCCACTATTTCCCTACCAAGAACGAAACCACCTTCTTCTTTTGAAATTAATTTAGGAATGCGAGGCAACAAATGAAGATAAATAAATTTAGTGAAAATCTTGTAAACAATGTTACAAAGGGAAATTGGATGAAACTCTAAAAAAGACTTTGGATCCTTAACCTTTGGTATCAATTTGCAATGTGTGTGACATTGAATTTCTTAAGAATAGAGAAAGAAGATCTAGATTCCTCCAAGGCCTTATAGAGATCAGTACCAATGAATTCCCAACACCTTTGGAAAAAGATTGATGTGAATCCATCTAGCCCTAGGGACTTATTTGGTTTAAGTGAGAAAAAAACCATTTTCACTTCATCCAAGGTAAATGGCTTATTGATTTCTACATTATCTTGTTCAGTCAGTAAAGTATGGATTGATTGTATCATATCCTCTCTTTCTTTTATAATCTGATTTGATTGTTGTACTAGTGCTACTAATAGATTTGAAAAGAATTTAATCCCTTCATTCTAAATATCCACTTCATTGTTTAACCACTTGCTAGTAGTACATTCCTAAATGCGAAACACTACATTCTTTTCTTTCTTAATTTGAGCTAACATATGAAATAACTTAGTATTGTTATCTCCTTCTCTAAGCCACAACTCTCATGATTTTTTACACCAATACATCTCCTCTTGCAACACTAATTATTCCCATTCTTTTTCTAACTTTTTCTGCTACTCAAAATATTGTGGCATTAATCTGAGAATTATAATTTTCTCACTGATAGCTTTCGACTATTTTGAAATGAGACCCTTTTCATGAAATATATTTTTAAACACATGTACATTCCAATGCTTTATTTTTCCTTTCAAATACAATAGTTTTTTATAAAATCTACACATGATAGAACCCATCTCATATGGTGCTTGCAACCACTATGCTTACAATAAAGGAAAAAATTCATTATGCCTAAACCACATAGATTCAAACTTAAAAGATGACCTCCACATTTGAGGGGAATAAAATGATTCAACACTTAAACAAGTAGGAAAATGATCTAATCCAAACCATGGTAAAAATTTTAAGGATTGCACATATTCACGAAGTACCCAATTTGATGATATCAAAAATCTATCCAACCTTACAACTATTTACAAAAAACCTGCCTCTTATTTGTCCATGTATATGTTTCTTTATCTGGTTGCACATCAATAAGTGCATTATTGTGAACACAACTATTAAAATCGTCCATCATCTTTTGGAATGGTATAATTCCTCTTTTCTTTTCATCAAGAGATAAGATTGCATTAAAATATCCTACAAGAATAACTTTCTCTATTCCTAATTGTTCAAAAATTAAATCAAGTTCCTTCCACAATCTTTGTTTACTTGTTGAATTTGGAGCATACACATTAACCAACAAGAAAATTAAGTCAAAATGAGTAACACAAAGCAATTTCCAGTGTGAAGTATTAAAAATAGATTCCAACTGTATAGTTCTTGTATTCCATAATGTTAACAGCCTCCCTGATGCTCCTTGAGCCTCTATTTGACATGATTTCCAAAAATTCCACTTACTAATTATGTTCTCATACTTATCCTTAGATAACTTAGTCTCTTGCAATAAAAATATATCAGCCCCAAAAGAATTTATCTGTTGTTTAATCGAGGCTCTCTTGTTAGGGGCATTAATACCCCTAACATTCCAAGAGACTATCTTCATGATGATCGAAGAGAGAAACCTTCTCTCCTCAATATTTTCTTTATGTTTCCATCTAGAGTTAACGAAATCCCTACAACATTATCCTCCTGCATATTTTTTGCATTAGACTTCCTCCCTCTTTTACTTGGCAATTTTTTCGCAGGTAAAATTGCATGAGTTTCACTTACATCCAACTTTTAAAAAAAATCATAATAAGTATCATATATTACTGGTACATCATTAACATCATTAGCTTATGTTACCTTTAACTGCTCTTCAATTTCTTGTGTATCATCCACAAAAATTGTTAGAGAGGTTTGTAATGTATTATCACACATATTTGCCAAAAATTCCCCATCTTCCTTATCTACTTCTTCTACTATTTCATCAATTAAAATTGAGCATACCATATTGGCAATATAGTCTACCCACCTTTCCAAGCTGTCACTCTCACCCAACTCATGCATTTCATGCAGATCTAACTTATCCATCTTATGATTTGTTGAAGGAAAGTCAGATTCATTCATTTTATGAGATTCTAGTAACAAAAATGGTGAGAAGGTTTCCAATGTTTCTTTTTATTTTTTATACTTCAAGATTTTGCTATTTGGAGAAGGTATCAAACACAAAATTATTTTTTATTGTTACAAATGTTATCTTAGTTGTTTAGATGTTTTCTAGGAATATTTATGATGTATATATTCTTGATGTTGCATTTTCTATCTTGGTGATGTGTTATTTAGTTAGTCTATGCAAGGATTTGTAAGAACAAATTTCATTTGAGTGAATATTTTACCACATCATGTAGATCTATCTTTATTAGTTATAGATTGTTTAAATTATTCATTTTTATGAATTTTTTTGTATATATAAGTATACATTTTTTCTATCATAGAATCACACTTAAGGTTTTCAAATGTATTCTTAGTACTCATGTTTCAAATTTCAAACATGTTTGTGCTCAGGTTTAATGTTTTCTTAGTTACTTATGTGATAAATGTAATGGTTTTTAGTAGCTTATCCTTCAATCAAACCATTGAGAATATTTAAGAGAATATTTTTTCATTTTAGTTTTAGTTTATACCCTACCTACTTGTGTTACTTAGTTCTACAAATTTTGTGGAATCCTAAGAGAACTAAAATGTAGTGCATGTTTAGAGAATCATGCATTTATAGTTTATAGGTTTCATATACATATTTAATCAATGGGATTCATCTTGAGATATATAAATGAGTTTTATATTATTTGTTGTATGGGAATACTTTTCATTATCTATTTGAATTGAGGTCTTCTATAACTATTTTTTGTAGCCAAAGGCTATGGTCACTTAAGGCCTAACTATGTAGTCTTATATTTTATTTTATTATATTTTTATAATACCTATAATGAATATGGCATAGGCTATGGCAAAATAAAGAAGAAGATCTTTGTAATTCTCATCAATTGGTACCTAAAAGTCCACTCCTTGATTCTTTACTCTTTATCTAGCATAATATTGTTCCCCTTCTCTTTGTTTTGAGTGTCTCTAAATTATGGGTGAAAATTTTGATCACCAACATGATTTATTGAGAGATTACTCCTTTGAACTACCATTGCAATCATAATATAAAATATTTTCCCCTTGATCATGTATATTTATGCATGCATTATATTTATTTTTCTTAAAATTTCCATGCATCCATAGATAAAAATTTACATATGCAAGCATTTGTATTCAAACACCCATCCCATATCAACTTATATCAAACAGTGGAAGATAAATTTAACTATGGCCTATAATCTCTTTTGTTCAATTAAGCCCTTTGTTTTTTCCCATCATGAAAATATAATCATCATAATACACAACAAATCATAGGACAAAAGCATTCCCTTATACTACTTCTTCTAAAGTGTGTGAACAAAATTGTTGATGGTCATAAAAAACTAGTGAGATTATTTCAACTACAAGATTTATTTCCATTCCTCTTTTTAATAGGCGAAGATCTATGATTGTGCATTGTATTAATGTTTCTAACCCTACTGATATGATCATGAAATCATCCAACTACTCCATATTCTTATCTCTCATTGTACCATATAGAATTCTTAGACCTTAAAGGATGAACCTTATTTGCATATTTTTGCATTCGTTTTCCATGAATATTAGCCCAAACATGACGTCTTATGAAGTCTCCTTGCACTCTAAGTTTTCTTCTCTTACATCTTGCAAAAGGACCGACCAAAAACTCTAATAACCAACATATTAATCTACTTTAGTACTAGCATAATATCGTATCTCATTTGTAAGTATTTTAAGAAATTATTTTTTACAAAATGAAAAATATAAAAAACAACAACTCATCAACAATATGCATGTGTGTGTGTTAGAACTTTTGTTTTAATAGATGTCATATTAAATATCAATATACACATGTTAAATAATCTTCATGGAAACATTTAGATCTTCATATTGATTAATATAGGTGAAATTGTATAGATTCACAATTATCCTTTTATTTAAATTCATATCATATGAAAAATTTGATTTTGTTAGATTTGGTGCACTCGCTAACTCTAGAATCTATTTATCATTTAAAAAATACCATGTTTTTTGTAACAAGGTTAGTACAATATGACAGTAGCGAATTTCAAAGTGAGAGATAAACAAACATAAAGAGGTAGAACAATTATCTATTTTTATCAGACATACTTCTCGTATACAATAACCATAACCTAAATTTGACAATCAACCTTACCTATCAATCAATTGATTGTTTTTTATGACAATGGAAGGTGCCCTCACTCATATACGTGTTGTCACAATCCACTATAAATTTGACAGTCCGTCCAAAATCGCTAAATACCTAAATACACCCTTGCCATCATCAAAATTAGACCCTGATAATTATATATAGAATACCAGAAACTTAGCAGTTCCGAAGGGGAATAGTTTAAGAGGACGAAGAAGAGGACTGAAGACAGCACAGGAAGAAAGAA
The DNA here is from genome assembly GCA_007258455.2 of Sequoia sempervirens. Classification (NCBI taxonomy): domain Eukaryota; kingdom Viridiplantae; phylum Streptophyta; class Pinopsida; order Cupressales; family Cupressaceae; genus Sequoia; species Sequoia sempervirens. The sequence goes on along the minus strand of VDFB02256132.1, from coordinate 132,441,611 downwards.
GTAGAACAAACTATTAGACGTTTATTTGCGTTTTACGGGAGGCGGAGTGAGGAGTTCAACGAGACCTACAGGCTGTCTCTCGTCGGGCATTGAAGTAGACCGCAGCAACAGGCGATCCCAATCCATTTCTCTCTGCAAACTGCCTCGTGTTGAAATTGTGGCGCGAGGGAGGAGGATCCACTGTCCCCCTCCCATTTTGCTGGAACAACACAAATACATATCGATGGATCCCAATCATCGCCCTTGGATTCTCATAGCTCACCATTTCTTGACCTACATCAAACATTCCAAGTATAAATTAGGTTAACCCATATCGATATCTCAATAATTCAGATCGATCCAATTTTTTGTTACATAATGAGGAAACGTGATTCAACGCTTACCAAAATAATTACACTTTGTCCCCGGTATATCGCTCACTATCCTGTACAAATTAATCATCACAGAATATATTTTAACACCAACAACATTCAAGTCATGGATATATTCATCAAAGAAAATGTAAATGCTTAAAAATCAACAAAATACCAGTGGAGATACTCGCGTCCGGTAGGATCGCTAGGACTTAGTAGGATCGCGATTGTGGGCTTGGATTGAAAATGCCTCCATGGGAGGTACTTATACCAGTGACGATACTGTTTGCAACTGGAATAAAGACATGGTATAGTCTTTACCCGACAACACGTTACTGTCTTTACCCAACAACATTGTACTATATTTTTCATAGCTGCGCAGGCCTTTGAGATTTGGATGGAAGTTGTATATAAAATGTAAACGTAATAATGTCACCGAAATTATTATGCTCTGATAAAGACTTCAGAAATTGGATTACACGACTTTTATTCTGCTACTGAGTAGAAAAAAGCTAAATGTGCGCATTAGCAAAAGTAAACCTCTAAATTTCAAAAGAGGAATCAGAAAGAGGAATTAAATATAGCATTCTAGAGTTAAATATGTTTTAATCATACGAATTCGTACTATATATAAATTATGTTTTTGGGTTAATTGGGTTATATTGATGTTTCACAGCCCTATACAATTAATAATTGCACGCTTGTACAGCTTAAACTTTATTATGAAAACAAAATGGAAAACGCTGTTTATCTTCGTAGTAATGGATGCAGGGAAAAATGTGTATGTATAATTTGAAAGAAAAATAGAAAGTAAAGATTATAGGTTAAAAAAAAAAAATATTGGGTAGAAAAATCAATATAACAAAAAAAAAATTATTAATACATAAATTCAATGAGTCTAATAATTAATTCTATTTATCAAAGTCATTGTGGCTTGTTCAAATTTGTTCTAAAAATAAGATTTGACAATTCCTCTAAAATCTCTCATACATGTGATATAGTCTTCTTTAAAATTTTAATTGTATTAATTAAATAAAATTCTTAAAATAGATTATACATCTTAATAAAACTATTTCACCCTTGAAGATGTAGGGATATAAATAGACACATTAATAAAAACATTATTAATATATTTATTAATGTGAATTAATTTTAAAATATATGTTTGTTAATTATAGTAAAACATATATTAAAATTTTAAATTATTATTACTATTGATTATATTACTAATTATAAATTACTTATGTTTTTTATTTGTAATAAGAACTTGTCATTATAATCATGCACATAAAAATAAAAAACACACCTAATAAATTTATATTTCAAAATAAACTAAAACTATAAAATTAAAATATAAAAAATATAGTGAAAATAGCACATATATGCTTCGTCAAGATACTAGAGCTCCATTAGATCTTGACCTATTTGTTCAACAACCTATTTCCTTTTCTTTTTTTTTCTTTAGTTTCAAAGACTAACTACTCATCATAAATCATTTTTTTGTTGGTCACCATCTCCACAACATTCCTCATATTGTGTAATGTTCATAAATGGGCCCTCTATGGGGCTTCTCCTTCCCTTTCCTATCTCTAGAGAATTAGAAGATAATATTCAATAGGAAATTATTTAGGCTAGATAATAGAGTTCCATTTTGTTTTTTGTTTAGTAGTTTTTTTTCAATTGCTAATCATTTATAAATATTTTATCATACAATAACAATGACATTAGAAATTGTCTATGAGAAGATCAAGAGTGAACTTATAATTTCAAATTAGATGTTTCATTGAGAACCTATTGTTTTAACCAATTAAGATCAACCTCTTGAACTTGTTTGGTAGCTTCACTTCACTCCATTTATTCTATTTTTCTATAACAAGATTCAAACTCTATGAAATCCAAATTTGTTTAATAAAAATGATAATAATATATATTATAAATTAGGTAAATTAATTCTTCACATTACAAAATAGTAAATAATATATTCAAAAAAATATTTAAATAAAATAAATAACTAAAAATAAATATTTTTAAAATCTTTTTAAATTTAATTTATATTTTATTGATTAAAAATATAATACAAATATCAATATACTTTAATTGTAAATAATTTATTTTAAAAGTTATATAAGATAGAAATTAGTATCTAATGATGTAGAAATTTTAAGATTTATTATAAATCTATATGTAAACATAAATAGTTAAATTAAATATGATTTTATATTATGAAATGAGAGTTATATTAATGGTGTAACATATTTTTTATTTGTGCTATTTTATTATATATATGTATAATATTTTCAAGAAAACATTACAATAATATATTAATATTAATTAAATATTAAAAAATCAAATAGAAATTATTTAAATTGTTAAATTTCACATTGAGAAATTATGGATAATTTATATTTTTTGTATATAGACATGAAATAATGTATATAATTGAAAATTAAAATAGCATGTTCTCTAAATAAGGGAAAGATCCAAATAAAGTGTTTACAATGAAAAAAAAACTCACAAATTCAATATTAATTTAATCTATTTAAATTTATAATTAATTTCAATTTTCTATAGAGATTGATAGAAAAGCTTACTTCAATAACCATACAAATAATAAAATTTATAGTAAATCATTTAGATGCATTATATCTTCAAATGTGATCACATATATTAAAATCAATATGAAAAATCCATAAAACTGAAAAGTAATTTTTCTATCAAAATATAACTCATAATTTTATGATTTTAAAATATTTAACTATGCATAATTACATATTAGAATTCAGCTAATCATTATATTCAATAACATCTTACTAGTCTATAGTCATAATAAATTTAATTAAGAAAAGGACGTGTAATATATTTAAATATAAATAGAAACAAGAAATATAACTATTCATTATAATTTTATTATTCATCATAACATTATTAAACATAGAATATTTCAAAATAAAATGTTAGGATAAATATATGTTTTCTTATTATATAAATTATGGTGAAACTTTTGAAAAAAAGTTTAAATATTTTAATTTTTTTACATATATAAATACATATATAATTTATATGATATAAAATTAAAATATATTCTATATTGATTAAGATATTATTATATTTCATTATTTAAAAATAAAAATTATTAATATTTTTATAAACATATAAATAAGAATAATTATATATATAAATTATTTATAAACATTATTCTAGTAAGAAATTCATAATTGAAACAACATTTGAATTATTTCTTTGTTTAATTAATTTTTTATATCAAAATTATTAAAAAATATATATAAAAAAAACAAATTACTATATTGGAGAACAATTATATAAAGGAATTTAGAAATAAATGAATGCATTCATAATTATATAAAAAGAAGAAAGAAATGATAGAGATAAAATCAGGGCAATAAGTACAATCATTATGTTACTTTCATTATAGAGTAAATATAATAAAACTAATATAAAATATAGAAATAATTAAGAGTAGTATAGATTAGATTGTAGTACATATTTGAAAATTACAATTTTATTCTATCTTGATGAATAAAGGATGTAACATGTATATTAATAGTTATTGTATGAAGAAAATTTATACAAATAAATTAATAATTATAATAAACAAATTATAAAATAACCTCATAAATATTATATTTATTATTTGATTTTTTTTTTTAAGTAAGATAAAAAATGAAAAATTAATATCTAGTTATGAATTTAAAATATAAAATGGATGTAGAATGGTTTCATTCAACAAAAGGAAATACTTTTTCACCTCCCATTAGAAAATTATTGTAATGAGATTTGTGGTTCTTTGTCATGGTGGCTCATTTCGGGTTGTGGGGTCATCAATAGTGATATATACATAGATTTACCTTAATAATAAGTTATCATTAGAAATATTAAAACATACTTTTCCAATCCCTCATCCTTCCTCTTCTCAAAATATGGCTTCCATTGTTGCTATGGTAGGGAATCAAGCTACTAGGATAACAACATGATTTTGATAAAATATCTCGACAATGGTGATAGGGTGGATCTCACTTCCAATATTTATCCATTGTCTATTTCTTGCTCTCTTGTCCATGCCATTTATTATTTTTATGAGTTATAAATTAGGCCTAGGATACATTTAACCTACTTATGGGTGTTTGATGAACAATCCTATTAGTGCAAGGTCTAGATGGTGTTGTTAAAAACTATTGGTAATGGTGGTTGTTAGTTTCTAGAGATCAACAATTGCTTTTTCTAATTTTTAGGATATTGGTGATGGTGAAAATCATATTCTATAGATTCTAAAATCACTTATGGATATGGATTCTTCAAGGTTCAAGTTTTCTCTTCTAGGAAATATGTTTTTATCTAGTCCAAACATTAACATCTTTGGAGAAAATTCCTTGAAAAAAGGAAGGTTTAGGTTCATTTCAAAAAAATTCCATGAGACATAAATTCTAATTTATTTCCTTCTCATCCATGGAGGATAAGGTTTTGATTCTCATATATGCATTTTTCTTAAAATTTGTGAACTATTTTTTATCTTGAAAAGGAATGATCCAACAAGACACTTGTTTAGATAAAATTCCATTTCTCACTATTTGACTATACAGTGGAGGAGGTTTTCAAGGGTACTAATAGCTCTATTAGTCAATTAACAACCATTAATGATCTAACTAGATTAAAAATATATATTGTATATGCTATATTTTCAAAATGTCATTATGGATTTGAAGATCTCTTCCACTACTCTATAACTCCAAATGTGGTAAGTGGGTCCAAAACATTGTCAAGTTAGGTTTTTTTTTTAATACCATTTTTTCAAAAGGTTGATCACTTAGCTCTCAATTTGTTTGACCAACCAGAGGAATAATTAATTATGGATGAAAAAAGATGTTAAGATTCCTATGATTTTTGGGAGAAGAAATTGTAGGGCCCCTTCTCTATTAGGTCACTGATTAGCATCATGGATGGGAAAGTCTTGTGTCTAGCTATTATGGAACATTTAAATGAGGATTTGTAGGGTACTTCTCACTCACCTATTTTATTCTTCAAAACAATGGGTAAAATGAAGAATCTTATGGAAGAGAGGTTAGTGAGATACCTCACAAATTCTTGTAATTCAAGGTATGCAATAAAAAAGGGGAATATATCTAGTGATAAATTTAGTTTGAATGATTTTTTGGTGTGATCAAGTAGTGGTATTTAGATCCCTTTAAATTGATTTGTGAGCCCATGATTTAGTGTGCATATTGATATAACCTTGTTCTTTTTTTTCTTTTCCCCCTTGTTGGATTATTCTATGGGTACGATCTACATTTTTCTTTATGAACTATTCATCCACATGTTCCTCTTGTTGTGTACCAATATTCAATTCTATAGTTAGATTGGTTATTCTAAAAGTTTTGGGGACCTTTCAAAATGGATATCTTAATCTTATAAAAAAATAATGAATTAAAAAAATTAGTATCTTTAATACTAATAGTTCATTTGATAGTAACAAGATAATTTCACATAAATTTTTAATTGTTTTTATATTAAGATAAAATTTATAAAAAAATAATAATTCAATGTCTAAAACTTCTCACTAATCTACAAAAGTAAAATATTCCTAAAAATACAAATTTATTATTATTTTTAAAAAATAAAATAAACTTAAAAAATAGAAATTGAATGTTAAAAACTTAGTTTTATCTCTTATTACGAAATGAAATATTGATATATGGTTAAACGATTGTCAAATAAAATTATCTAAAATTATATATTTTAATTTTCTAACAAGACAATGGTAGGATGACATCCACTAGGGTTCATTCCCTCTGAAATAAAGGAAATATATTATATTGGAGGAATCATGTTTTTAATAAAGTAGACGTGGAAAGCATTAAAGTCAATAAAGTAGTAAGTGGTTGATGACTATCTAGATCCATAATATTCACATCCCATGAACATAGTCATATATAAGGAATTTAATATGGTATTGATTCAATCCCAAGTAATTTAAAATAGAATACTAATGGAGCAAGCCAGACGAAAGAATAGGGAAACTTTGGAAAAAAAACAAAGTTTTGGAAATCCATATAACAAAAGGTACTTAAAGGGGACTAACAAATTGTCACCACACATTAATCCCTTCTCCCCTAAGAAGAAACGAATATTGGAGTAAGACAAAGAAAATGAAGTAAATAAAAACTCATATAACATAAAAATAGTTTTAAAATGCTTATAAGATTATAACATATTATGAAGAGTAGAGGGCATAAACCTTCATATTATAGCCAATGGTATGTTTAAATATTAATAGTTAACAAACTATGGTAAATATTTCACTTAATGTTTTATTTAATAATTGGAATGAAATGTAATTTATTTTAAAAAATATATAATGAAATTTTTATTTAAGAAATATAAATAAGAGTTAAGAAAAATTGGGAAGCATAGATGTTTTAAGGTTCTTTTCGATTAATGAACATTTAATGTTATACTATTATCTTGAATCTCATATTTCATAGCATTAGATTTAAGGATTTTAAAAAGTAATAAACCACACTCTTTAAAATGTATATAAGATCATTTAAAAAGAAATCAATATATTGTATCTCTAACTCTTCAAAATATTTGACATGGTATACTAAGAAATGGTAACTATTAGAAAAACTAAATATTTACACCTAATAATATAGGTAATTATAAATTAATTTTCAATACAAATATTATATAAAAAAATATATTCATTGTAATATTATCTAGATAAATAACATTTAGATATATACTAAATATATTAAATAATGCAAGTTGAGACTCTATTTTTGTGGTGGATTTTTCAATATTGAAACCACACCTTGCAACCCCTATGGCTAATGCTACTCTATTTGTTTTTGTTGGTGTTTCATTGAAATATTCTTTGTCTAGTGTCTTAGGTTCTTATTCACCTACAATATTCAGTTCTTTTGTGTTTTCCATGGCTTTAGATCTTGATGGAGTTTCTAGTTGTAACATGGTTTCCCATGGTGCTATTGTGTATAATTGTGGCATTGTGTCATCTCATTCTATTGATGCAAGATCATCCAGGGTGTAAGATAAATCTTTTCTCACACAATAAAAATTTATTTCGATTTTTGTTAGGTTTGGTGAATAAATTTTCAATAAGGGCTAAAAATAGCAAGGTTAAACTATTTTTAGTAAGTTGGAATTTGTGCATGTTGGAACATGAAAACCTACATAGAGCTCTAAAATGGCGAAATGAACCCAATAGTGAAGAAATCACTTCGATACCATTTTTCATTTTTGAAATATTAATATATTTTTCTTCAAAATCTCTTTAAAAATCTTCAAAGTCAATATTGAGGAACCTAGAGTTTTTGGATGGGCTTGAAAATTGGCCGAAAACCCAAATATCCCCTTAAGGGTATTTGGTGTCCATTAAATTTTTTGAGATCTTTCCCTTGGTGTAAATGATTTTTCAATCTAATGTCGAAGTGAAAATTTATGGCTCTCAAAAGTTGGACTAAAATTTGGATTTTTTCTTAGGCTAGGAAAAGGGACAAATGCATATTTTTGGCATCAAAATGGATGTACCAATTTTTTGAAAAGTGGAAAAATTATATAAAGTGGCCATAAATAGAAAGAGATTCATTTTTTATGACAAGTAGATGAAATTCTTATTTTTTAAGTAGAAAGCGGAGGTTGAGGTTTCAGTGGCCATTATGGCCATCTGTAGACTTGCATGTCTGATTTTCTACATTTATTTGTAACCCATATTTTTGTAATAGCAGTCTTGTGACCATATAATTTTATTGCATTTAATTGCATGTTTATAAATTATTTCATGAATATATAATAAAATTTATAGGTTCTTGATCTTCAAATTCTTTTTCCTGTGTAAGGTTGTGTTTGAGGGAGAGTCTCTCTTCATTAGATGTTCTAATGGTTTGGGCTTTAGTGTCCCATATTCCTTATGAAATCATTGCTAGGAATAATATTTATTCTAACTCTCCTAAGGAGCATTTATTTTCATCATTTTGCTTCTTCAAAACCAAAAAACCCTTACGTATGCTCAACCCTTATCTATTCTCATATTTGGGTATGGTTTGATTCAAATTGTAAACTACTATGAAACTAATTGAAAAAATTAAATTACTTTTTTCCATCTCTTAATTATATGAACAAGTGGGTTTTGGATTCCTAAATAATATTCAAAATTGATAGGATCAATATTCACCTTTTGCAAGGGGATTTTTTACTCCAAATTTTTAGGCTATTACAAATACATATCTAGTGTTAGATTATGGATGCTCTATGTGGGATGAGTCCTCCCTCTAACTTAGAACTTTTTTTTCTATTTTTCAAGGTCCTCTAACTAAATATCAAAATTTATTTTATCTGTGGACCTTATAATTCTTTATGTCCCTCCATATTTCTAAAGTGATTCCTAGTTTGTAGCCCTTGGAAATATTATTAGTTGATTTCCAAAGTTGGGCTTAACTTCCTTATATTTTAGACACTACCTAGATGCCATAATTATTGATGATATAAACATATTCAAAGATCTTCCTAGTGATATTCTCCTAATGTTGAAAAATAGGCCTTAGAAATAATCAATAAATTATGAAGCTATTCCCTTCTTTCTAAAAATATACTCAAACATGCTTTCTAAAAAGAGATCTTAGACATAATCAATAAATTATGAAGGTATTCCCTTCTTTTTCACATTATAACTTTAGTCAAACATGCTTTCCTATAAATTTTAGGTCATTTTTAAATTTTTTTATACATTCCCAACATGCATGATTTATTATATTTAATATAAATTTGAATGTGTTATGATATATTTTTTTGAGTAAGAAAAGTGATCCTAGATCCAATTAGGTTAACCAAAATTTTCTCCTTTTCACTTAACTCAACATTAAACATAAGTTGACCAAGGTTTGATAATTATTTTGTTGTCACAATAGAGAGCCAATCCCATAGTGCTTGTGTTTTCTTTTGAGTTGTGAGGATGATAAATTTTATGTGTGATTTGACAAGCCTATTTGACATATAATACTAGATCTGAAATTGTAATTTATCGAAAAGATGAAAATATAAAGTTACAAAACAACTTCAAATCTGAGACTAAGACACAAAGAGAAGCCTATGATTAAAATTTTAGCTTGAATTAGTTGTTCTATGATTCCCTATTCCCTGGATTAGACTCCTTATTTTTTTGGATTTGAAATTTCTAAGATGTGGATTAAGGTCTATACTCTATTTTTTGAGACTGTCACCTGCCAAAACCTCTAGACCTTACCCACAAACATGAAAATAGGGGAAAGGTTGTGATGTATAGTGGATTTCCTAAGTTAAACCCTATTTTGGTATTCCCAAGGTCTCCACATAAAATGATTGATGATTATTAACAGGACATACCCTACGTCAAACAAAGGACAAAACAACAATAATTGATTGAACATGATAAATGACAAATGATAATGATACTTTGATGTGAAAACTCTTCAAGAAGTGATGCCAAACACAAGTTGCCACAAATTTTGATTAATGGATTCCTAGACTGTTTGATAGACATGGAAAAGAATATCTCATAAAAAATAATGGATTGTAACAACTAATATGTAGAGGATAACTCAATATATCTTCATGATTTGGCATGATTGATCTTTGCACATAAATTGCTTCATTCTTTTTGATTTCTTGCAAATTTGAACTTGATTGATGAAAGTATTTTAATAATGTTTCTAGATCTTCCCTTGACTACCCTTGATTGATTTTAGGATGTCCAATTTTCTCAATAGATTTTCTAGTTCTCCTTCTAATTGAAAAAATAAAAATTACTTGTATTTATATGAAATTATTCTAATTTATTGAAAATCAAATATCAATGGTTGATAATTGAAATTGGAAATTCAAATAATTAACTACCCACATCAACATATTCAAATTTGAAGAAAAATTAAGTGGTCTAGGTCATAGTGCACCCTAGACTAGGGCTCTAGGAAAATTCACCATCAACAATTCACCGATGGAAAATTCGCTGTCAACAATTCACCATGGTAAAATTCACCACCACCAGCAATTCACCACCAAAGAAAATTAATCACCAAAAATTCATGCAATTAATTTTTCGCGTGGTGAATTATCATGGTAGTGAATTTTCCCACAGTGAATTGTTGGCAGTGAATTTTCCCTCAGTGAATTGTTGGCGGTGAATTTTTTGTATGCCCTAGACTAGATCCACCTTTTTTGGGTCTAAAAGTGTTAGGGCCAAAATATTAAATACAATTTTATTTCTCATGTTTGATTTTCTAGATTTTTTTATAAAATGGGTAATTAATGCATAATTTTATTTTTCATGTTTAATTTTCCAAGAATGTTTATAAAATGGCCAATTAATGCATAATTAGGTCCAATCACATAAGACGAGAAAAACGTAATGTGAAATTGTAAGGGTTGTAATTTTTTATGTTACAATTATATTGAAAATATGATTAATTTTATGTAATAATCATATTAAATATTAATCCATACTTAAATATAGTGTTAGAGGAAAACTTTATCTTTCAACTACTAATCATTATTTCTTGACATATATTATCAAACATTTCAACATTTTCTAGCAATATAATTTTACCATCTTTTAAAATGATTTATTTACACATAAAAAAGAACATGATCTTTTATTTTTTAAGATATTTAAATTTAATATTAAAAAAGTGGTATTTAATATTTAATAATATAATTTTAAAGAGAAATTGATTGACAATAACTCCAAGATACTTGTCTTATAAATTTACTACTTATTTTTCAATTATATATATATATATATATATATATATATATATAAACTCAAAGAATTTCAATAAATTATAATTGATTAATATCATTAATTATGTTTTAAATAAATTATATCCTCTAATTAAATATTTTAGAATTCTTCTCTAAATTACATTTAGAACAATTTATCACTCTCCCTCTAAGTGCTTTTAGATATAATGATTTCCTTTCTTTCTAAAGTCTCATTCCTCTTTCATCTATCTTGTTGCTTTATTACTCTATCATGTTTTTTTTATTCTATCTTTATTACTCCATTTTTTTTTTTTATTCTATCTTTATTACTTCATCATGTTTTTTGATTCTATCTTTATTACTTTATTTCATACTTAATATCTTCTTTGGATCCATTTCCCCCATAATTTAATGACATTATTGGAATTCAAATGTCTCTTCCAACAAAAATTTCGTGTTTGGCATTCTTCTTTTCTAGAAATTATAAGATCTCCAACCAATTACTAATCGGGCTTTAATCTTTCACCATCTACTTTTTTAAATATGAACTTTAAAAAATCATGATTCCCCCAACATAGCCTTTTTTTCTTTTTACTTCTTAAAAGATGCTCCTTTTTATGTAGTTTTGTCCTTTCTCTTTATATTATTTCCCTAAATTCAGGTGGTTCTTTTATGCATTAAATTAAGTAATATTATATTGAGATTTAATTTTATAATTTGAAAGTTAATTTTCACTATTTTATATCTCATAAAAAGTGATGAATTATTTATTTATATTTAGAGGATATTTAAAATTGTGAAATATCAAATTTTTAATTAGTGATGTATTTCAATAATATAATCTACATGTGGGGTAGGGTTTTTAGTTTTTGTAAGTACTTTGGTTCTTTCTTTGTTGTCCTATCTCACATCATATCACATTTATTGTGGGAACTTTCATTTAAAATGGTCGTAGCCAACTTCAACCCTTTAGTTGTTGCTAGTGTTGATGGTGTGACATCTATGAACAATGGATCAAATGAAAAAGCAACCCAATTTTTTTTTTGAAAGTATTCCATGAGGTATTCCTTCTGAGACTCTTGCAGATGTGGTTCTACCCACCCTAGAATTTGATTATACATGGAAATGGTTAGAGATATATACTATTATAGGTTTTTTTTTGGGAGGGTACCCCCTAAATATATGCTTTGAGACTAGGTTTCCAAGTCATGGGCTCCTCATGGGATTCATCTTGATGGCATCCAAAATCTCACCAACAGGTTTTTTGTTTTTTGTTTTCCTGAAGTCAGTCATGTTTAGGCCATATTTTAGCATGGGCCTTGGTATGATTGGTCATCTCTTTAGGTTTTCCTACCATGGTCCGAAAAATTATTTATCTCAGATGATAAGAAACTTGTGTTCCTACTTTGCTTGAATTCTCGAGTCTTCCATTGCCTTATTGGCATTTTATCCTAGTTGTTGTTGCATCTCTTAGGAAGGTCATTCTTTTCAAGGATGACCATTTTTACCATGCTCGACCCCAAAAGAGGGTCTATGTCGAAGTGGATTGATCTTTTGATCTCAAAAGTTACATGATTGATATTTAGATTGGTGGCATTCTCCACACTTAGTGTGTTCTCTATTTGAAAATACCAAATACTTGTTTCCATTGTCAATCATCAAAGAATAAAATTAAGGATTTTCCATTGGGGGTTCCAAGGTCCAAGTCCTCTCCTAATTCTTTGGACCCTCCATGATTTGGATGATAGTAGATTGCAAAGGGAAGGCCAACCCTTCTAGTAATGAACCAAGCAAGCCCTGAAAGGCTTTTGTGACACAACAACAAAATGTGGTTTAAAATCCTTCTTCAAAGGGGAAAATGAGTATTAATTTTATCAACTAGAAGGCTCTAGGTCAACAAAGCATTGCTTGAATGCCTCAATTAGATTGGGCTCTCTCCTCATAGCTATATAGAATACGACCTACATTTATTTGCTTTCTTCGACATCCCTTACTCATTAATCAGATGAATCTAACCTTGCACATTGTTTCTAAAATGGTTTAAAACTAGGAGGTAATATAAATAGTAACATTTAAAATAACCTTCCAATGTGATATATTTCATTACAATGAAACATACCTTTTCCCATGGGTTGGAATATTTTCCTCAATCATAGCCCACATACAACTTGACAAGGGTTTTATCCTCTTTGAAGAAAAAATTTATATTCTTCAAATCTTGCAACTTCCTATGTCTTTTCAACTTCTAATCACTGGAGGAAAATCTCGTGGCTTGTGCTATTTCCTGTTCATTAAATTCAAAATATATCCCTCCCATTTTGGCATGCCTCACGTTCCTGGCATTAGCAAATTGAATGGGAAGATTTTTTTCATGGCCGCTAAAGACATTTTTTGTTAAGATGGAGATGGTTGGATTATGATAACAATATAAAAATAAATCATATATTTAAAAAACTACTTTTTCTTTAAGAGATAATCTATATTTTCCTTAAGAGAAAAAACTAGTTGTCACTAAGTTTGGTAGTGGTTGTTATATAGAATATATTGTGTATATATCTCTCTAGTTGTGAAAGGAAAATCAAGTTTTCAATAGTAGCAGTTACATGAAGATTGAGAAATAAGAATACTAATATATTTTCCTAGTGAATGTTTCTTCAACATATTGTAAGAATTTTACCATATAAATTTATGTCTTCTTGAATATTAAATTTTTATTCTAGTTCACCTTTTATTTTTCGTTTTCACAACTAATGTGTGCTGAAATTTTATTTGACTTTGTGGGTTCAAATATTGTTAGTATTGTCAAAATAATAATAGGTCAGGATGGAGGAATTAAATTAGAAGTATAATAGATCAAACATAGAATAAGAAACCGATGATAAAGGTAGATGAAAATATCATAATGAACCTCAAAAATTAAATATCTTAAATATATGAATAGAATAAAATAAACTAACTTGTTATTACATAATCCTACTAGGGGATAGTGGTCCATAGTAGTGTGGGGTATAATAGTGAGGATATAAGTAGTCCTTCATGGGCCCCACAATGGAGTGCCTCAATATCCAATTATAAAACATTTTTATCCATAAAGAAAACAAAGCCTGTTGAATCAGTGTTCAAATAAAAAAATGTTTTAGAATTGATTTATATTTGTCCCAAACAAAAATAATTATTTGTAGTCTTACATGTCAAAGAATATTCAAAGCTCATTTGACACCACCAACATACAATCCAAATCACTCTTAAATTTCCTATAGAATGAAAAATATACAACCAAAATATAAAATTAGTATAATCCACACTCCCCTTAAATATCACTCGATGCATTACATCACCAAAAATATATTCAAAGATCTGATTCCATGAGAACAAATAACCAAGAATTTACTATCACTAAATCTAATCAAACCCACTCCCCAATCACACTTTCCTAGCAACACAATACTCAAGGAAAATCAATCATTCAAATGTGTCCCATTAGTCGAATTCCAATACATAACTACTAGTTTATTCTCCTCATTTGCCATGCATAACCACCCAAAATATTATGGTAAGGTCACCAAAATCACCTGAGAAGAAAAAAAGGATTGCATTCCATAAATACATGATACAAACTCTACAATTGAAGGCACCAAAACAAGTTTTCAAATTTGGAAAAGAGGGACAAAAATTAAAGAATCCATACCAAACAACGATTGAACATATTAATAAATTTATAAATTTATAAATTTATTAATCAATCTTTGCCAATTTTCATTTAGCATGTCTCACTTTCATATTCATATCTATATTTTCCTAGAGGTAGTCACAAAAAGAGTAGCAACAACAACATCACACTATAAAGTTACAAGTATTCTACTGCTATTAATTCTCTATGCCTACAAATTCCAATTGTTGTATGCTATGCAAATGTTTTCACAAACTTATAACTCTATATTTGGGGTTTTAACTTGATACTATTTATATTGGCTTTTTTATTTATATTCTTTATCCCTGAGAATTCCAACCTATTGTATGTGATGTAAATGTTTATCACAATAACATTTAACTCAATATCTAGGGTTTCAACTTATAGTATTTATTAATTTAAATGGATATATGTTATATATAATGTGATTGTTTCACCAATATGCTCTAAGTGCACAATATCAAGTCATTTCAATTCAATTCTTTGGTTTTACTTATATTCTATATATGTAATGTAAATGTTTGTCACCCACTACCCTATAACTGAATTTCCAGGGTTTCAACTTATATACTAGTTATGGATGTCAATGCAATTATTTTCCATACAATGTGATTGTTACACCAAATCTAATTCAAGTGCATATGACCAAGTCATTTTAGGTCAATTCTTAATGCCTAGGAATTCCTCTCTCCTATAGGATTTTATTATCTCACCCAATCCAGTGTAAGTGCTCAAGTAAATGTGATTTTATTTATATTTGATATGCCTCAGAATTCCAATCTTTTGTATGTAGTGTAATTTCATTACCCACTCACTTGAAAAGTTCATATACGGGCTTTTAACTTTCAATTGAAGTTTTTAACCACACTAAGCATGTACCATTGTCTTTCATATCAAAATTTTTTAACCATGGTTCATGCATGCCAACATATGTATCAACCATACACTTCTAATATACCTATGTATAAAATGTGATTGTTACACTCAATCTACTCTAAGTGCATAGTTCCTAATACCCATCAATTCTTATTTGTTCTATAGGATGTTATTGCATCACCCACTATGTTGTAAGTGCTAAAGTTAATGCAATTTTATTTATATTCTATATGTCTGGGAATTTCAGTCAATTGTATGCATTGTAACTGTGTCACCCACTAACTAATAACTCAATATATCACATTTCAACTTACATTATTTATGGATGTCAATGCATTATGCTCCATATAATGTGATAGTTACACCTAATCTACTCTAAGTGGTTTTAGTTCAATTCTTAATGCATGTAAATTCTAAGTGATTTCACTTCAATTCTTAGTATTCTTTTTATGGATGTCAATGCATTTCCTTTCCTTACAATGTGATTGTTACACCTTATCTACTCTAAGTGATTTCACTTCAATTCTTAATACATGTTAATTCTAAGTGATTTCACTTAAATTCTTAATATACTATTTATGGATGTCAATGCATTTTTGTTCCATACAATGTGATTGTTACACCAATCTACTCTAAGTGATTTCACTTCGATTCTTAATATACTCTTTATGTATGTCAATGGATTTATGTTCCATACAATATGATTGTTACACCTAATCTACTCTAAGTGATTTTAGTTTAATTCTTAATGGTTACTAATTCCTATCTATGCTATTGGATGTTATTGTGCCATCCACTCATCTATAAGTTCCCAAGAAAATGTGATTTTATTTATATTTGATATGCCTCTAAATGCCAATCTATTGTATGTAGTGTAAATGTGTCACCCACTCACTTGTAACTCAATATATGGGCTTCAATATTATTGTTGTACAGAATATGATTATTACATCCAATGTGCTCTATGTGCTTAAGACAAAGTGCTTTCAGTTAAATGTGTTCTCAAGTTTTTCTCAATAAGTAAATTAATAATATGAAATAAAAATCAAACTGATACCAAAAATTGCATTACAAACTATTAGCATGTACAATAAATAAAAAAATAGGTTCATGCAACATTGTGACTTTAATGGTGTTCATTGATTACTTTTATCATTGCTTGAAATAGGTTTTATAATATTTGTAGGTGAAAAATAAAGTTGAAATGGGGAGCAAGCCAACAAAGAAGAATGGAAAAATAAAGTTGCCAACACGTAAAAGAATGGTTATAGTCCCCTTTGTACAAGAAACTATTGTAGAAGAAAAGAGTAGTCCTCAACCTGTTGAGGTAGTCCCAAAGATTGGTGCACCTACAAGTAGGTTGAGAACAACAACATGAGAATGGGAATGGTTGATAGAGGACAAAAATAGGGCTCTAGAGGATGTGGAAGACAATGGGATGTCCACAAGAGTTGGTTGCAATAAATGGATAATCCCAGCTAAATGCTCACCATAATTAGGTGGGATTACAAACACTTCAAATAAGGGTTCTCCAACTATCCTCATAGAAGAGGAGGGTCTTATTGTGGATTGGTGCAAAGAAATTTGGCAATTGTTAACCATGACCTTGAGATTATCAATATTAAGGCAAAGGTTGCCCAAATTTACCAAACTAGACCCAACCCTTTCAAGGATGGGATACCTAGTAAATCATGGTGGACTGGATTCAAGAGGTGTCATCCAAAAATAACATTGCAGATAGTAGGTCTTGACATGGGTAGGGAAATAAACCTCCAACCCATAGTAGTTGTTAAATTTTGCAAAACACTAGATCAACAACCTATGATAATAATCTATATGGTCCACATAAAATATGGAACTATGATGAAATAGGGATTCAAGCATGTAGAAATGGATCAATGAGGGTGTTCACATGACAAGGAAACATGAACCTCACATACATAATTCCCAAGAGTCGAGAATGGATAACAATTTTTTGTTGTGTTAATTTGCATCTGGTCATAGCATACTAGGGTTCTATTTGTTCAAGGGAAAGAAGGAGCTACATAATTACATTGTTAACTATGAACCACTTGCTTTTATGGTAACCTAGCCACACACATGGATGAAAAAATAACTTTTTAAAAAGTGGCTACAACATTCGTCTAAGTTGATACTAGGAGGTGTGTCACCAACTAACATGCACCTTCTCGCTTTTTAGGGCTATGTAGCCATGTTGCAATTAAAACTATCTAGGAGGAAAGGAGATTAGGAATTGATCTACTTAAATTTCCTACACACACATCACACAAGCTATAGCCACTATATGTTAGTTTTTTCTCACCTTTCAAATCATATTTCAAATTTAAATGAGTTGCATGGTTGACTAGATACACAAACACTAAAATTAGAAGGGAAAAATTGGTAGACCTAGGTAGAAAGTCACTGCAAAGAGTGTTGATAGTATCGAACATCACAAAAGGTTTAAAAGGATGGGGATATTTCCCCTCAATCTTAATGTCGTGCTGGATGACATGCATTGAAGCAACATGTATCAGTTCAATGTAGCTAAGGTTACTTCTACGGTGCACAAAATACTTAGTCTTTCAAGTGTTGCTTTTTCAAATGATGAAGTTGCATAGGCATTGTAGAGTCCAACAAAAATTCAAGTGCAGGAATGTGTAGAATATAGTGGACACAATAATGCTACACATTCAATTCGATTTAAACAATCTCATGACATGGTTGATAGATAGCCTGAGAAATTTACTGTTGGCACTCATTCTTGACTTACATTGCAAAGAAGAGTAGGGGAATTTTTTATTCCTATATCCACCTATCACACTTCCAGATGAAACAACACATTACTCTATAGATGTTAGCCATGAAACTTGAGGTTTTGGCAAGAAAGAGGAGTAAATTAACTCCCAATTGACTAAAAAATTTGAATCCCATAAGGTTTGAGAATCAGTAAATTCCTAAAGCTATCTATTCATAATGTCAATGAAAGAATGAGAAATTATGTTGATGGGGTTATTCAGGTGAGTTGATAATCTCAACTATGTTGGAAGTTTGGAGAGACTGTTGTAGAATTTCATTAATGTTATTTGGCCACATGAGCATGAGGAACAAGAAAAGGTACATATAACAATGTGCTACAATGTTTTTATTGATGTCAACATTGTAATTTATGTGAATATTTTGGTTGCAAACCATTTTGATTAGTTCTAATAGGTTTTTGAGTTATTGAGGAAGACATCCTTGCAAGATGGTTATCTAGAAAAGTAAGTTGTGTGGTAAATTAACTAAGTGTCAATTCGGCTAATTAAGGCTAAAAAGGTATCAGTGCTTGGGTCTGCACCACTCCACAATTAAAGTATTCACTCTACACTTATAACATTATTTTTATGGATGTTAGAAGTATCTAATTCAAATATTTCATTATTTTTTGACAAGTGATTTGAAAGATATGAGTAACAGAGTTTGGCCTAGAAAATTGCAATTATTCTAGGTACAATGTGTTTGTGTGGAAGAATCTACCCTTCTCTAGGGATGATTCTTTGGCTTTGAACTTTTGAGGATAAGTTTCTATATGGTAGAAGAGTATGAATTCCAATTGGCATTGAGTTTTAATGTCCACATGTTGAGATGTAGATACATAGTTTGTAATGTCCCCATTCTTTTGCGAGCATCAGAGCTGGTGGATTAGCCTATCATGTCAAACCTAGTAGGCTAATGGTTTTGGATAGAGGGTAACTTGAATAGGCACTTGTTTGGTAAAATGTAGTGTTGGTATCCAAAGTATGGTGACATGGTGAATTTGTGTGTTTGGCGTGTTATTGGAGCTTAAAATGATGATCTTCACCATTTATTTCACTTCCTCAGGCTTAGGGACCATGTGTCTATTATTTAAAGGGTCCACTTTCTATTTTTCAGTTACTATTCATGGCTAAAGTGAAAAAAGACATAACTTAAGTGAATAGTGCCATTTTAATGAATAGTGATTTCAATGTGAAATTATAAAAGAAAGAGAAGAAGTTCGACCCCCCTCATGTTATGATATTTTTTTGCTGATTGAAGATTGTGAGGTGGAGTTTGGGAGAGAGGGAAACTAGGGTTCCTGATTTCTGCAATGGGTGAGCTTGAAAGGGGATTTCTTCTTCATTTCACACTTCTTGATGGTGTGAAACACCACCCTAAAGTTGTTGAACAGAGTTTGGATGCTTCATTTGAGGTCATAGTTGCTGATTAATGGTTATTTCGAGCATTATTTGAGTGGTTTATGGACTGCCATAGACTCTTTTCCCATTTTCCAAAGAGCTGCTTGCATTTTGAAGGATTTGGGATTGTTTTTTGACACCTATAGCCAGCCGCCATACTTGAGGGTTTGTAGCAGCAAGAAGAAAAGGAAACACCTCTTTAAAGGAGCTGCTATCACTTCAAAAGGGGGTGCCCTTGTTCTAGAAAGCCTCCCAATTCATTTTTTGGTGGGAGAAACTTGTATTTCATGTTGTGTGAGCAATTTATTGAGCGCAACTACTATAGCAAAGCACTATTCACAGTGCTGCTTGGTTGTAAGTTAAATTATTGCATATGATGTATCTAGTTTTGAGTTCTATGTAAGTCATCTATTTTATGTACTCTCTAATATAATGAAGAACCCATATTTAGCTTCGAAATAGAGTAGATATATCTTAGTAGCTTAGTTATTTTGAGTTCCTATTGCATGTATAAGCTTGTTAAAATTATCAGCATTATTGGCATCAAATACCAAAAACACAAAAACACGCTAAGCAAAGATACCAAAACCAAAAATCAGACCTAAAATCACAGTGGAACAAATCAGCGGAGTGTCGGTACACTACAGTGGTATCAGAGTGGTTTCCTACCAACCTGTTGAGTAAAGTTTCAACTCTAGTTTGGAAGTTTCAGTTGAACAATATGGCTATTTCTTAGAAGTAGTGGGACAAGAATATGAAAAAACTTAAACAAAGCTTAAAAGAGTTGGAAGAAATAAATAAATTATTTTTAGACCCTACTACCTTAGACAGAGCAGCAAGGTATGTGACATCCATCTTTAGGTCTACATCACAGAACAAAAAGAAGAAATTGTGTTTCTATTGCAAGGGGTCTTATGATGAAAACCATGATTTCCTTTTGAGACCTAAGGGCAAGGTGAATAGAATAATGTGGGCACCCTATGAGGATTTAGAATCCAAAAGTTCCCACCAGCGAAGAAGTTATGAAGAATCTGAATTAGAACATGAGGTCTCTACAAGTGAGGTATCTAGAAGCCTTTACAATGAATTCTTAGTGGTTAATGACCAGCATACAACTGATCCCTTGGAGAGAAAAAATCAGACCTTAGAAGATTTACTTGCTGATGATGAAGTTGAAATTTCTAAGGCAGTTGTAGGGTAAAGTACTTGATTCCTTATGAAGATGAAGAAGAGTTAGAACATGAGGGTGATGGGCATAAACAAAATATTGAAAATTTGTTGGATAATCATGTTGAGGGACATGCACATGAAGAAAAGACCCCATATGAAACCAATGAGGGTTTTGAGCTCCCTAAATGTTTGGTATCAACAATTAATGATTAGACTTCTGATCATTTTGATGATGCCAATTCAGTTTATGAGCAAGGATTGTCAATTCATGAATCACACAGGTGTAATTTTCAAGATCAAAGGAACGAGATATCTTATGATTCCAGTGTTTTTAGTGATGAGAAAATGACAAAGGTTGGAGCATTTTACCATGAATG
This sequence comes from Sequoia sempervirens, assembly GCA_007258455.2. Classification (NCBI taxonomy): domain Eukaryota; kingdom Viridiplantae; phylum Streptophyta; class Pinopsida; order Cupressales; family Cupressaceae; genus Sequoia; species Sequoia sempervirens. Next base: position 132,420,178 of record VDFB02256132.1, on the reverse strand, counting down.
CATAGTGAGGATTACTCATCACTTCTCCTTTAGTCCACACCTGGAGGATTTGTTGACGCATCAGTGTGGATCGGCTTAGAGTGTGTATCATCCATTCTGGGATGGAGAGTTACCATCTTCAATAGATGGAACTCGTGGCTGCAAGTACCCAACTCAGTTATCAGCTTGGTTAATTGCTTGCAAGATTGGTATTTAGTTTTTCATCATGTTGATGTGAATCCAGGAAGGTTTGTTGCTTCTTTTCCTCAGAGGCTACTGGTGGGAATAGGGTTATAGAGGGATTATAATGACACCAGGCATGATGGCACAAGTGGATATCACATTCATGAGAGTTTACCATAGGTTATAAAGAGATATTGTGTAGCAGGTGCTTCCAGATACTCTTGCCTCTTTATGATGGATGGATGCGAGTTCTATTCATATTGGGATCTAGGTGGAGACAAAGTTAGCTTTTCCATTTGGATGGATCCCAATGTATTGCTTCACCACTTCTAGTATGGTGGAGTTAGGATCAGTGTTGAGAGAATCTTGAATAATGCCTAGCAAAAACTCATGCCTTCACAACAAAGATTTTCTCGTAGTTTGCAATAGTCTAAGGGTTACATTTCAAGACGAACCTTATCATGAAGCAAAAATGAGAGACTCGGTGTAGTACCCAAAGGTCTCTTTGATGTGTTTGGTTTAAAAGGTGATAAGTCAACAGAGAATTACCTATAGTCTGCAAATGGGCATGAGGTCAAAAATGAAGTTGTTTTTGATAAGGGAATCTTACAACATGAAAATAGTATGGCAAAATTCTAGAATGATATTCACAATGCTCAAGAAGTTATTATCAGCACTAATAACAACTCTAACTTTCATGATAGTAGTGATGAAACTTTGCATCAGCATGAGAGGATAGAGATTTCATCGCGAGATGAGGTTTCAAAAAATTCACCACAAGTGGGTACTTGATATTTGGGTACTAACAATGCAATTTGTGGTGAAGATTCATGCCCCAATGAGCTTGACTTTTCCTATCAAACCATAGAAAATCAATCAGAAAAATTATTTATGGGCAATGAATTCCAGGATTGCGAGTCAGGTGGATATGCTATTGCTTTGGAAGAAGTGTGTGAAGCTACTACCAAAACAATAGCCTCTACAATATCTGTTAAGCCATCATATGGGGTACATAAAAGCAACACCTTTGTTGATATCATGTTCAACACTGATAGCACACCTGATGCTACTTATCAGTTAGTGAACGATGATGATTCGGCCTCATATCATAGTGTAGACTTTGTTTCAGAGAACTTGCATAGGATTCTTGGGTTTCAGAGATCTCATCATTTGGTTGGGCAACTTAAGGTCAATGATAACATGATTGCTACAACATTAGAGCATTTTGATGTTGCTCAACAAATGTTAGCTATGTATGGTTGGGGTACTCCTATGTCAAATGAGAATGGTGATATTATTCTTTCCCTTGTAGAATTCCATGCCCTACAAGAAGCCATTAGGATGATGAAAAAAAATTAACTACAGTTACTATCTGATAGGGATTATCTTCTTGAGTGGGGGTGCACTTGCTACAATGCACTAAATGGGAAAGAGGAGGAGGTTGATGAGCTCACTTATGAGATCGAGGTGACTATGGACTCATTGGAGAGTGCTCAGTTGGCCCTTCAGGAGTCACAATCACAGTTGGAGGAGCTTACTGTGGTCTCTAGTTTGACACAATCTTCACCAACTTTTGATATAGTTCAGGTTTCCATGGCAGCAATTGGTGAAGAACATATGTCCATAGATTGTGGTTGTGAGCAAGTTGAGGATGTGGTTACTACATCCATCATCATTTCAGGTGTAGTTGATACAAATGGGATGAGAGCCTTGGTTGAGAGTTGTGGAAAGCCATGTGTTGCACCTAGTTCCCCTGAGATTAGTCCCATGATAGGTGTTGTAGAACAGATTATCGATAGCTATTGTGACATAGGAGTTGACTTATCAAAGAGTTATGTGTCAACTTATGACACTAGTCCATCCACTTATAGGAGAGATGCAAAGCAACATCTAGTTGGGAGATTGGTACTTATGTCGATTTATTTCCCCCTCTTGGCAGAAAATCTGTCATTTCATCCCATACAGTTGATTATGATTGACAGCTTGATGAGCCAATTCAGAAGCACAATTTAATGTATTGTTCTAGGGACTCAGAGTTGGACGGTTCAGACCAGCATGGAGTGAGTGTGCAATTCATGAATAATCTCTTATTTGAGGTTGATGGTGGGTTGATCTATGAAAATCCACTCTTTGAGCTAAAAGCCTATCATACTCTTGATACTAGTTCCAGGTTGAATGAAATTCATAATGTTTTGGATTGTCCTCATGCATCGGGATTCCAAACAGGGCTTACAGAGGAGTTTAATAGTGTGTAAATGGTGAGGAGTGCTTATAGTTTTTCCTTTGATCCACCTATACATGATTCATATTCGATGCACAGTGTTGTAGGGAATAGGCTGATTCTCTTGGTGCAGTCAAGGGGAGTAACTCTTTATTGTGTCCAAAGTTACCATCTTTAGAAGATGGGACTAAAGGCTGCTAGTACCTGATTTAGTTGCTTGTGGGGGATTACTGGCAGAGACAACAATCTATTATCCATCATGCTGATAGGTATCCAATAGTGTTTTTTACTCTAATTTCATAGGGATTTCACACAAATACATGGTTACAAGGTGATTACAGTGTCAGCGGGCATGATGGGTTGATTAGCTATCACTTTTGTGGGTGTTTTGGAGAGGCTGTAGAGAGATATTGTGTTGTGGACATTTCTAGATATTTTTATCTCTTCATGACAGATGGATGTGACTTCAGGTTGTATTAGGATCCGGGTGGTGACAGTTTTGGCATTGCAGTCTAGTTGGGTTCTGACAGGTTGCTTCACCATTTTCAGCGTGGTGAAGTTGTGATCAGAGTTGTGTAGTGAAAGTCAGAGGTTATCAGACATGGCAGACTTCCATTCTATGTTTGGGACCCAGGGATATTTTGCATAGTGGTTTTTATGTTGGCACTTCAGGAATTAGTTAGCGATGCATGGGATGTTTCATAGTTCTTCATTTAGGCTTTTCGAGTAGTGAAGTTTATTCGCAGTAATGATTGCTTGGGGACAAGAAATTTTAGGGAGGGCGAACTATAATGTCCCCATTCTTTCACGAGCATCAAAGCTGGTGGATTAGCCTATTATGTCGATCCTCGTAGGCTAATGGTTCTAGATAGAGGGTCACTTGAATAGGCACTTGATTGGTAAAACGCAGTGTTGGTATTTGAAGTATGGTGATGTGGTGAATTTGTGCATTTGGCGTGTTATTGGAGATTAAAATGATGATCTTCACCATTTATTTCACTTCCTCAGGCTTAGGAACCATGTGTCTATTATTTAAAGGGGTCACTTTCTATTTTTTAGTTACTATTCATGGCTAAAGTGAAAAAAGACATAACTTAAGTGAATAGTGCCATTTTAATGAATAGTGATTTCAATGTGTTCAAAATTATAAAAGAAAGAGGAGAAGTTTGACCCCCTCATGTTATGATATGTTTTTTGCTGATTGAAGATTGTGAGGTGGAGTTTGGGAGAGAGGGAAACTAGGGTTCCTAATTTCTGCAGTGGGTGAGCCTAGAAGGGGCTTTGTTCTTCGTTTTGAGCTTCTTGATGGTGTGAAACACCACCCTAAATTTTATGATCTGAGTTTGGATGCTTCATTTGAGGTCATAGTTGCTGATTAATGGTTATTTCGAGTGTTATTTGAGTGGTTTATGGACTGCCATAGACTATTTTCCCATTTTCCAAAGAGCTGCTTGCATTTTGAAGGATTTCGGATTGTTTTTTGACACCTACAGCCAGCTGCCATACTTGAGGGTTTGTAGCAGCAAGAAGAAAAGGAAATACCTCTTTAAAGGAGCTGCTATCACTTCAAAAGGGGGCTCCCTTGTTCTAGAAAGCCTTCCAATTATTTTTTCGATGGGAGAAACTTGTATTTCATGTTGTGTGAGCAATTTATTAAGGGCGGGTACTATAGCAAAGCACTATTCATAGTGCTGTTTAGTTGTAAGTTAAATTATTGCATATGATGTATCTATTTTTGAGTTCTATGTAAGTAATCTATTTTATGTACTCTCTAATATAATGAAGAACTCATATTTAGCTTCAAAATAGAGTATTATATTCGATGTATCTTAGTAGCTTAGTTATTTTGAGTTACTATTGCATGTATAGGCTTGTTAAAATTATCAACATTATTGGCATCAAATACCAAAAACACAAAAACATGCTAAGCAAAGATACCAAAACCAAAAATCAGACCTAAAATCACAGTGGAACAAATCAGCGGATTGTTGGTACACTACATAGTTAAAGTATTTTTTTTAGATCATATGTTGTATTGACCTAACAAGTTTGAAGGTATGTGAAGGATAAATAAGTATTGAAGCCTTATGTGGGATCTAATATAGGTTCATGATGACCTAGGTATGTGTAGGATCCTGATAGGCTAAAAAGTGGCAATATGATGGGTATGTGGCTGACGACTATTTTTTTACCCAAAATTGATGAAACGAAAAGGGTTTTTAAATGATATTCTCAACTTTCCCCGATATAAATTATGCTCTACTTTGAATTTAATAAGTAATTATTATTCATTTTCTATTCAAATTATGACTAAAGTCCTCATTGATAGGCTAACTGAAAAACATCTATAAATTTCAAATGATATCACATTTTTTGAATCCAAAAGATGCATCACATTCTATGCTTCATATACTATAGGATTAAAAAATGAAATTTGAATTTCATGAATTTTTTACCAAGTTTAGGTGGTTAGACATAAGAATTTTTATATTTTTTAAAAATTTGTAATAAAAAATTCATAATTAATTATTTACTTGGAAAAAAATTACAAAAAAAATGCATCACATTGGGGCATGAGTCCTATACTTATATCTAAAACCTTATAAAAAATTATTATCATGTTATTGTGGTTAGGGTGGCTAGACAAACACCTACTTCTAATTTTTTCCTTGAAATTTAAGTACCACTACATTGAAATTTTAAATTTTCACCGCATAGATTTTTTTTTTAAAACAAACCTAGTAGTTTAGAAACTACATTAAATTTGCTACAGATTCTATTCTTACATATTTTTGAAATAATATACATAAATTATTCAAATTTTTACATCAAGTTTCCTAACTCTAATTTTTCTGAATTTTTTGCCACTTAAGGGCCTGTTTTTTCTATGATGATCCTGCACATACCTACCTATTTTAAGTTTTATTGAGTATTGTTATTTTGTGCAAGATATGTATGAATGTTTTAGAGCCAACAAGTTATATTTTGAGTGCTACATCTAATTAGGCTGACCTAATTGATGTTAGAGTTTTTTTGGATATATATGTTGGATCCTTTTAGTGTTTTGAGGTGTGATGTAAACATATGATGTGATATGCAAAAATCCTACATGCAAATATTATCAGGGTAGTGTGAATTTAAGTTGTCATGTGAATGTAGAGGAAAGAAGAGTGTTAGAAATTTATCAAATGAAGTGTGAAATTATGTTCATTGAGCTCCATTGGAACTATATTTTATGCATATGATAGATGCAATTATAACAGTTTAAAATATGTAATGAGCCACAATCTCTCTTCTACAATTTTCTCTATGGATAGTAGTCCACTTGGACAATGATTCCACTTGCAGTGAGCACTTCTATAAATATACTATAATCAATTATAATATATTGTGAGCTAATGCACTTTGTGGTTTTTCCTATTTTTGGTTTTCCATGTAAAAATATTTTTGTTCAAGTGTTATATGTTGTTGTTGATGTTTCATCCTTTCTTTCTCTATGTAGTAGAATATTCTTTCATAATTGGATGTTTAATTTTTGAATTTTTTAAGAGAATATTGATTCACCCCCCTCTCATTATTCTAGGTGTTTAACAATTGGTATCAAAGCTTAGTTTTGAAACATAAAAAAAATTTGCTTTATATTTTAGGAGATAGAACGACAAATTTTGTCCAAGTTTTAGTCAATGAAACCATAGATATCTCAATCTAGAGATAGAAATGAAGGAAATATATCTACAATAAGGTGTCCTAGGGTGTGATTAAAGACTAAAATGGGGTTCACCACCAAGCAAAGGCTTGGAAAGAAATAAATATAATGATATGTAAACCTAACTATGCAACTAAAGCTGTGAGATTGAAAATTAGAAGAATGAACTGAGAAAGGATGAAGGTGCACTTGGAAATTGAAGAGGCTTGAATTGAGGTCTAAAATCCTAGAATTTAAGTCTTTTAATGCACATTGGGACTCAAACACCAGTAGGGGTGATTTAGTCCTAGTTTAGGGTTTCGGGCCAAAACCAGAATCTTGTACTACTAAACCAAGATCTACAAAAAATGCTTGAAATCTAGTATATTGGGACTAATATGCCACAAGTGGTGATTTAGTCCCATTATCAAGGTTGATATAAAACTATGATATTATCTAATTTTCTCCTATACATTCTCTCCTATCAAATCTCCAAGTCTAAAACACTGAATTGCAACCTGTAGGTGACTTTCCATGATCTTGCAATGTAGATGACAACTTTGACAACTTGAAAAAATTTCTCCAATATTTCTCTCCAATTGATCTCCAACCTAAATCTACAAATCACACATCAAAGAGAGGGGAAAATGTTATTTTTTTATTTTATAGGGGTTTTCCTTGGTTGAACCCTGTTTTGGTAATCAAACCTTGAAATGAATAGAAATAGAATGAAGGAATGATGAATAAACAAGTATGAAATATTGCAACTCACCAAACCCTTGTAACAAAGGTTGAAATCTTGTATGTAATGGTTATCATGAATGTAGATCTTGAAACTTGATTAAATGCTATGGATCTTGACATGAATGCTTGCTTGAATCATAAGATACCTACATCACAAATGTTAGATGAAAAACAAACATGATGGATGATGACTTTGACATGATACTTGAATCTTGAATGCTGCTCTAAAATGCTTGATAATCACTCTTGAATGCTCTTGTAAACTTTCTTGATCACCAATTTTCTATACTACTTGATCTCAAAAAGTGCTAGATGACTTATAAACTTGCTAGGAAAAAATATGAGAAATAACCTTGTATTTGTACTTGTTTGTGCCGAATTTCCCAAAATTACAACACTACAAGCCAACATTAGATATAAGAGAGTAAAATCTCACCAATAGTTGCATTCAAAATTAGGTTTAACCTAAGTAGGAATCATACACTAGTTGGGGCATATGAGTCCCAATAGGCTAAGCTTGGGACACAAATTTCAAGAAATGTTTAGTTTTATGCTAAATTAAAGACCAAGCCTCAAAACTTATGTGGGACCCATATGCCCAATGTGGCTTACAAGTTCTAGATCACTAAATATGGGCCATACAGTAAAAAAATATTAATTTATGATTGGTCATTACATATGTTTCAAGATTAACCTAAAAAGATACATTAAATAAGGCTTGTGGATGCAAAATAGAACCAAATAAGGCATCAAGAAGCCCAATTTTAGCAAGGAGGGCCCAAACAAGTGTGAAAATGTAAAGGGCTACATTTTTCTACACTACAGGTTCTTTGGAAGGAGCTTAACTACATGAGGAATATCTTGGAGGTTCAACACATGGATGATTAAAAATTTCCTACTCCTCTAGAAGAGATTCTAATAGTTGGAATCACAATATAAGATTGCATGCTTGAAAAAGATGGAGAGCTCAAATTTTTGATTGAAGATCTTGAAAATAGTGAAGATGAAAATAGAGATTTGAAAGAAAATATCAAAGAAGAAAATGAATGCATTAAAAACTTGAGAGAGAAAATCAAGAAATTTAGAGAAAGGCATAAGGAAGTTAATGAGCAATTGAAATAATCAAGTGAAACTATCATTGGTGTGAAAGTGTAGGTTGAAGAAAATAAAAGAATTAAGGAATGTTTGGATGCAATGGTGAAAATAAAATAAGAGGAATGTATAAGGCTTAAATAAAAAGATGTGAATCTGGTAACACATCTTGAGAAAGCAAGGAGTCATGAATAAAAATTCAAGATGAGTGCTACAAAGCTTGATGAGATGATTACAAATCAAAAAGTTTCTAAAAACAAAGGTGGATTAGGGTTTGATATTGCAGAAAGTTCAAAGTAAAATCAAACATCAAATACTAAAGTGAAGATTGAAGATAAGAAGAATAATGGAAAGAATATTTAGAATCAAAGAAGACCAGTGGTTGGACAACTAAATGCATAAAGGTGTTCATCTTTCAATGGTTTTTGTTATTCTTGAAAAAAAAATTGGACATAAGCCAATGGAATGTAGGAGTAGAATGAATCAGAATGTTCCATCCTTTATTGGTCAATGCTTTACATGTGAAAAAATTGATCATAGAGCTAGTGATTGTAGACGTCAAATGATGAATGTGTACAATAATGGTAGAATAATTCAATTTTTTCAAGGCTACTATTATACATGCTATACATTTAGGAATAAAGCTAATCAATGTATATCTATAATACATGGAAGGAATACTATTTAGAAGAATGACACATGTTACAACTGCAATTAGCCTAGACACATTGCTAAGTTTTGTAGAAGTAGAAATACAAGGAAAGATAATCAAGTGTAAAGAGAAATACACCAGTTAAAATTGTTGATCTAATTGAAACAAAGGAGGAAATGGAATTTTTTTGGAGAATTAAGGCAGATAAAAAAGTTAAGGAAGAATTTGTACCATCCTCTGGTACAATTGTTTCCTCTTGAAACTAAGCTAGAAGCTTTGGCTTGGGGGGAGCTTTACTGGAAATATTTTGTTCCCCACTAGAGAAGAGGTTCTGATACCTCAACATGAAGATATGTGATGTATATCAACATGATTGATCTATTGGTTAAGATTGCAAAAGAAAATATGATGATTTGGAATTTTGTGGAGCATCAAAAGTTGTTTATGAATCCAAATAAATGATTTCTAGCTTTATTGTTTGAAGCATTTAATAAGAAATGATGAAAAATAGAAGGATTTTAAGTGATTTCACTAAGGACAATTCATTTCACAAAGGAATTCGAGAAGGCGCAGAGTAGTGAGGAAAAAATTCAAGGTGTTCAAGGTAAATTAAGATTCACTACATCAAAACCCTAGTTCAACGAGCAAAGAAAAATGTATTTTAAAATCTTGTTTACCCTAGTTTTCGAAGAACCTTTTATGAAAAGTAGTTTGAATCCAATTTGCAATGGCTGCACTGAGGGTTCTCAACATAATAGAGAAACCACAACCTAAATTCAAGAAATATCCTATAAAATCCATAGAAGATGGCTTGTTAGGTGCATTTTCTCATATTCCATTTGGGGTTTTTCAAATTGAAGATGTTAGGATCAATATACATGGGAAAATGGATGAATACCATCACATTAAGTTGGGAGATTTATTGGTAAATGACCTAATTGGAGAAGATTTTTCCCTAAAACAAGAATACCAATTTAACCTAGTTGCAAAGAAACTAGATGTATGAAAATGGTTTTTGAGCTTTTTATGAGGACAAATGTGTTAGAATGGAAATTAGAAAAATTCATGATCAGTTTGTTTGGATTGATATGCCTAACATGATAGTACCGAAGGAAGTTATTAGAAAAGTTATCGGTCTATACTCCACTAAAGCCATTCTTGTTTTGAAAACTATCAAAAATGAAGTAGTTATGGAACTTACTAGTACTACTTATGAAAAGAGATCCCTAACCATCAATAATATCAGAAATCATATTGTTAGGTATGTTGCAATGGTTATTAGATTAAAGATCTATTTTACTAATGGGGAAACTCAGCATTTGCCTCTACAGTTAATGTGGCATATGAAATGGTTGAAAAGTGTGTAGATTATGATCTTTCTAAGTTGCATAGGCAACAATTGATGGAGAACATGAAGAAAACAAAGGAAAAGAAGTATGGATTTAAATATGGCACTTTGGTTATGTGTTTGTTTTTAAATTTCTTGAAGGAGCTTCCCAAAACTAGAAGTGTAACCCAATTGAAAGGAAGATTAGTTTCCCACCAGATTGCACATTTCATGAGAAGTATTAGAGATGTTAAAGCACAAGATGAGGCTCTTGTTTCTTTCCTTGCATTGTTTTAAAGTAGAATGCATCAGATAAAAATAATCCCAATGAAAAAAGTTGAAAAATACAAGAATGAAATTACATTTTTGGTGTCTACAAATGAGTGTATCAAGGAGGAAGTAGAACCAAGAAGTGTATGGGTTCCTAAATTAGGATATGAGGTTAAAAAATAAGATCTTATTGGTTTTTTTGATATTTTTCTAAAGAGTCCCAAAGTCACCACAAAAGCAAGATATGATACATATGAGGAAATTTTTTTTGAGGTACACATAAAACAAAAGAAACCAATAATTCAGAAGGTCATGAAGATGGTGGAAGATATTGTAGAGGAAATGGGTATATCAAAGGAACAAATGTGGAATTTAAGAGAAGAAAAATATAAGGCAGAGTCAAGTGGTTTAGGAGCAACCATAAGAGGATCTAGTAGAATAGATACCACTCCTCCCACTATCCAAAAGTCCTTTGGGACTGTACCTTCCATTGAATATAAGAGGAAAACAATTGTTATTCCTCTGGTAAGTGATAAATCCTCTCTGGTTGTGCAAACCACAAGAGTTGAGAAGAAAACAACTACTGTTGCACCACCTATTGTCCCTTCTTAGAGAAGAGTAAAGAAAAAAGTTGTGAGAGAGAAAAATATAAGTGTCAAAGTGATAGAAGAAGAGGAAATGAAAGAAGAAGGACCTCATTTGGTTCAAAGAAGGAGAAGTGGTGCTTCACAAGGTGAAGCTAGGGACAAAAGAAGGTTTGACATTATTGACACCGAGAGCGAAGATGAGATAGAAAAAGCAAAGGAATCGTTTGTGACACACATGAGGGGAAAGAAGAAGGAAGCTAAGAAGGCTTCTCTAGAGAATAATAAAGGAAAAGAAACAAGTCAAAATAAGGACTCTAGGTATTAGAAAATAAAAAGAGAAAATAGATCCAATAAGGCCTCACTCACCTATGAAATTAAAGACATTGTTCAATAATATTCTATAGAATGAGATGCTAGGAGAGATAGTAGCTTTATAAAAAGATGCAAATGAGGTGGATAAGGCCACCATCATTGAAAACATTATCAAATACATTTTTTGTTCTTGAATAGCATGTGAGGAATATCATGAAACATATTCCTAAGGACTTATGAAATATTTTGATTGAGAGAAGGAAATAAGTTGTAGAATTAGAGGCAAGGATTAAGGAAGAAGCATTTGTAACGCCCATTGTGCAAACCCCAGAGAACACACACAAAGCAAATATATATTTTTTTAAAACAATTAAATTAAACATGCAATAACATTAACCATAATCACATAACATATTACATCACATTATCACACTTAGTTCTTTGGGGCACGTGAGGTTACATCGCAACAACTAAACAGAAATAAAAGATAATGATAAACCACATAACCATTAATAAATGTACATCCATGAACCAAGAGTAAGAATATTAATACACCACATAATACAATCATATGAATCTCTTAACAAAGTTATAAATGATCCTAACTATTACATCATCATTATAATATTACATTACAAGCTTTTGATATAAGAATCACAATGAATTTCCCAAACATGTGGGATGATACAAATTACACCATCTGAATAACAAGGGAACACTGGTACAACTCCAACTGTAGATATGCTAAGAAGATGATGCTGATGGGGAACCCAAAGGGTGAGGAGCACGTTCCACCCAACCATGTGAATTATGAATAACTCACCCCCCGTGCTCAGAGGTGACAAGGAAGTTAACTCGACCATGATTGTCAAACCGACTACATGAACAACATAGTACAATAATAGATACAAACTCAAGGTTTACAATGACATAAACCACAACATTTACGAATCCACATAATAAGAACAAGCTATGAAACTCACCACAATTAAACAAGGCATTAAAAATAGAATAAGACACTAAAGAACATTCCTAAATCATTTTCACAAGAATTTGAATCAACAATAGGAGTACAAATCCAAAAGAACCGAAACAACATCCAAAATACATTTCCAAATAAATCTGAAACAATAAAAAGAACATGATTCCATATAAATCTAAAACAACAATTCAATACATAATTCCAGATGCAACAAGAAACAAGGCAAATGGGTGGCAAGTGGAGACTGTCATCACATAGCTCTCATGGGATCCCCTAGCCCTTCCTCCAACTGAGGCACTAGTACCCATCTATGGATCCCATAGCCCTTCCTCCTACTTGAGGCACCAACACCATAGGGTAGCTCATGCAGAGTCGATAACCTCTCATGAAGACGAGATTATGACTTTTCCAACCACGGCCCTCTCAGTCTATCATTAGTCTATGATAGCCCTAATGCATAGACGAGAAATCCAATGTTTATTATCTTGTGTGTTTTACTACCCATCCCCATAAATTCTATTTTTAGGTTATCACTTGTTTAACTACTCTTATGTGGGATCCCCTGAGCTCTTCCTCCTTTTGAGAAGTTGGCACCCACGAAGAGCCACTCTCCCTATGACCCCTAACATAAATTAAAACCATGAAAGTGTTGAACTAACACATGTAATGCATAAAATCAAAACTAGACTCATGAGGAATTAACCCTCTCACAATTACTCATAACCAAAAGTCTTACAAAACCATTCAACCCTTCCAACATAATAGCAACAAATATCAACTTCAAGAGTTTAACCAAAAAGAGAATATCATTCAAAGACTAATACATGCCTCTAGAACTAAGGTTCACCCCAACCATAATTGGGTTCATAAATACAACAAGGTTCCCACATCACAACAGTCAAACGATAACTCAAGGAAACAACAACAACAAAAATCACACAGATTTATAAATTAGAATCACGTAAGAACATTCAAACAAAGATAATATAATTCTTAAAATTACATTCCAATTCATTTGGTTTCCTTTAAATAATTCAACAATAAATTTTAAGAAGAAAATACCAATTCCTATTATAATTTTACTTATTACAAATTAATACACCATTATAGTTTTCACAACTCCAAATTAAAGAACCCAGTAAATTGAATTTATAAATTTCATTTTTATCTCAATACATATATATATGTATATAAAACTATATTTATTTATTTTATTCTATTTTTCCAAAATAAAATATATTTAATAAAAAGAAAAATATTTAAAAAAATAATAAATTATATATATATACATATATATATAATTTAAATTATATAAAACAATAATAAATAAAAAAACAAAATAAATAACAAAATAAAAGATAAAGCGAACTCCATGTTCAGTGCTACTACGGCGGCGCTGCAACCCATATGGGTTGTTGTATGTAGTAGTCATATGGACTACTGTGGCCAGTTCATAGCCAAAGGGGAGAGGGGCGGGTACGGCCAGCCGTCCCCCCCTTAACCTTTTAAAAAAAACTTTATTGTTTTTATTCCATAACGCTAAATTCAATTTCACGATTTTTAAAATATATTTAATATACTTTATCTCTTTTCTATCTAAATTTTTAATTTATAACCTCAAATTATGTGCCATGCATAGGTCCGACCATAGATTTGGCCTGAGCAAAATTTCAACCTTACCACAAAATAGGTATAAAAATAAAAATAAAATAACATTTTTATACAAATAGTATATATTAATATATATATATATATATATTAATATATACATATGCTAATCTGTAAGATTATATCTAATAACTCCAACCAGACAGAGGTTTCTCTATATCCAACTTATTATTCAACTAAAATTATATTTTTAATCAGAATATATATATTTTTTCAAATCAAATGTATTTATAAAAACAAACAATATTATCCATGATAAAATTATAAAAGAAACTACATAATGGTTTCTCAATGACAATAATCTTTTCCTATTGGTTTGCTAACTAGGAATCATTAAATTTCTAATGAAGGTTTTCTTTTTCTTTCAAAAAATCAATCATATATATTCATTTATTTATCTAATTTCTTTTTGAAACAGAAAGAAGAATGAGATGTAACATCTTGAACCTGGAGTCATGCGCTTATTCAAAAATTTAGTGATGCTCGTTGATTATGATGGCCTCTCTGAAGAGCTCCTTGTTCCTGCTTCAAAATCTCTTCTCCAAAATACCGTGCTCCAATCTCGAATCCAAATCCTTAGTCCCAAGACTCTTCTCCAAAATATTACAACAAAAGAATGGAAAAGTACTTTTCAAAAACTTCAGAAGATTAAAAAATGCATCACCATTATTTTTCAACTTCTATCTCCATAAACCTCTGTGTGTGTAAAACTTACAAAATTCTTAATTAAATAAAAGATATTCTCAATTTCTTCCAAAAGCTCACAAAAATCCACAATAAAAGAAATTAATTCTTTAAAAGCAAGCTTTTGAGTCAGATCCGAGTTCTCATTCGTTCTCACAACTTTTTCATTCTTTTATTTATTTATTTTTCTATTTTGATACCTTTTGTTTTAATTTCCATTTTTTTTACAACTTTACTTGCAAAGCACATTATCTAATTAATTTAAATAATTTATTCTAATAATTATCCTCAAACAAATAATTAATTAAAATAATAAAACAAAATTTAATATTTTAATTATCATTTAATAAAACACATGACCTTTTTAAAATTAAATAAAACATTTAAAAATTTAAATACAATTTAATCTAACATTAAAATAAACAATCATTTCCATCATTTAAATAAAATAAATCACAGCTTCTAAAATACCAAAAATTAATAAAATATGACATAACACAACCACAAACCACAATAACGACAACTACAAAAATGCACAAAATCAATCAAACAAGATGGTATGATATCATGGGAAGAGATGACTTCATCGTCACCTCTACTTAAACATTTAACCGTTGGGCAATTGGTGCTCAGCCTGTCCTACCAAAGCAGGTGGAATCGAGACTCTGTACCTACAAATCCTGCATACAAACGAAGTCATGTACATGTGCATACATATATATAAAATCAAAGCATTAAATCGAAGCATTGCATTGTGAGAAGGAGTCGCAGCATAATAGAGCACTCACAAATGAGTGATGCTACACTATCCTTCGTCACATCTATCTTAACAATTATAATATAACTGATAAAATAACATTTCTTAACTAACAATTCATCTCATGACATAATTTATTAAATCATTGCATCATAATATAATTATGAAAATCAACTAACATCACCAACCACAATGTCATATGAGATAATCATGTCCTCAAGTGTATAAGCATAATCACCAACAGTCTACTAATCAAACCACCAAACCAAACAATAATAGTATCATCACAATATCAACCCAAAGCATAGAAAATAATAAGTCTAAACAGTATGAGGGGTATTACATCCTCCCCCCCTAGGACATGGCTTACTCCTGGAAGCCATTAAATAAAATAAAATATATATATATATTCTCAATTACGGGAGACATCCTCCCATGACGCCAAGATCACAACATTTAGGACACCATCAAACTCTTTCAAGCTCACTTGTGAGATCCTAAGCCAAAACCTCATCCTCTACTGGAAGCCTCTACACCTACATCCTGGTACCTAGCTTGGCGATCATCGACAACGAAAAACACTCGATGAGACCTACCCGCATCTCCCACCGTCAGCTCAAAAGCGACAGGTCTCTAATTAAATCCAGAGGTGCTCTTTTGTGGACACAATCTAGCGATATGTCCTTGTTGCCCACATGAGTAGCAACCATTACCTATGGCAAATCCTCTACCCTCAGGTGGAGCATTGGATTGCTGAAAGCTTCCTCGACTCAGCACTGACTGAAAACTAAGTGCAGGCTATGCAAAATGTTCTTGCAAACTTGGTGCCTGATCCTGTTCTGATCCTTACGAAACTGTGAATTGCCACCCTGCTAAGATTGAAAGTTTTCATGCTTTGACTGCGATTGTTGTTGCTGATGCTGCTGCTACTATTGATGATACTACTACTGATGTTGCAAACCCCCTTTAGAGGGTGGATTCCTGTTCCTAGAGGATCCTGCTCCCTGTGACTGACCTCCATGAGTGCCATAACCAAGTGTAGGCACACTACCAATCTGCACTCCAATGTGACCACCCAAGGCCATGGCCAAATTTTCCTCCACCAAGTGAGCCTTCTCAACAGTCATTTCCATCATCTTTGGCTCGAAGACTCGCACGCCACCACTGATGCGGGAATTTAGGCCTCGAATAAAATGCTGCACCAACATGCCTTCATCATGGCTAATCCCTACATACTACTTCAACTTGTAGAAGTGCCGCTCATACTGGTCCACTGACATAGACAACTGCTTGAGATCATGAAACTCATAAGCCCTATGCTGCCTCCAATGGTCTGAGAGGAAACGAGCTCTGAACCTGTCTAGAAACAACTCCCAAGTGACCATACTGATATCAAGGTGCAATTTATGTTCTTCAAGATGCCACCAAGTAGATGCAAAGCCTCGTAGATGCATAATCGCGCACCGAGCCTTGGTATTGCTACCGTAGGGGTGCATGGTGAAGCAACGATCTAAGTCAATTAGCCAATTTTTGGCTTCCAAACCTCCTCTAGAACAATCAAAAGTGGGAGGGTGTGCCCTCATTAGATCTCTCATATGGCCTGTTATGACTACATCCTAAACTACATCTATATCCCTTTGCCTTGGTGACTTTTCTCTCTCTCTCTCTCTCCACCTGGTGCACCTCATCTAGCCTGGGTCCAAATCGGTCAAGAATCTCTCTAGGTATATGTTGTAACTGACCGTCTAAACCAGGCTGTACCAGATTTTGGCCACCTGATGGAATGCTATGAAGACTCTATTTTTCCTCATGCTCAGAACCATGGGAACTAGGAACTAAGGGACTTCGCAAGTTTTCTCTATGATCGGCACCATGTCCTCTTGCTCAGCCATGTCCTCTACCTCGAGGCATAATTCTGTGCAACAAGATAAAGGTATAATGTGAGCTCAAGATTCAAACACAAGCTTGCCTAATGGAATTAACTACCTAGAGACCCTAGCGTTTGCAACCTTGGCTCTGATACCAAGTTGTAACGCCTATCGTGCAAACCCCAGAGAACACACACAAAGCAAATAATTTTTTTTTTAAAATAATTAAATTAAACATGCAATAACATTAACCATAATCACATAACATATTACATCACATTATCACACCTAGTTCTTTGGGGCACGCGAGGTTACATCGCAAAAACTAAACAGAAATAAAAGATAATGATAAACCACATAACCATTTATATTATAATAACCATGAATAAATGTACATCCATGAACCAAGAGTAAGAATATTAATACACCACATAATACAATCATATGAATATCTTAACAAAGTTATAAATGATCCTAACTATTACAACATTGTTATAATATTACATTACAAGCTTTTGATATAAGAATTACAATGAATTTCCCAAACATGTGGGATGATACAAATTACACCAACATCTGAATAACAAGGGAACACTGGTACAAATCCAACTGCAGATATGCTGAGAAGATGATGCTAATGGGGAACCCAACGGGTGAGGAGCACGTTCCACTCAACCATGCGAATTATGAATAACTCACCCCCCATGCTCAGAGGTGACAAGGAAGTTAACTCGACCATGATTGTCAAACCGACTCCATGAACAACATAGTACAATAACAGATACAAACTCAAGGTTTATAATGACATAAACCACAGCATTCATGAATCCACATAATAAGAACAAGCTATGAAACTCACCACAATTAAACAAGGCATTAACAATAGAACAAGACACCAAAGAACATTCCTAAATCATTTTCACAAGAATTTGAATCAACAATAATAGTACAGATCCAGAAGAACCGAAACAACATCCAAAATACATTTCCAAATAAATCTGAAACAATAAAAAGAACATGATTCCATATAAATCTAAAACAACAATTCAATACACAATTCTGAAGGCAACAAGAAACAAGGCAAATGGGTGTCAAGTGGAGAGTGTCATCGCATAGCTCTCATGGGATCCCTTGGTCCTTCCTCCAATTGAGGCATTGACACCCATCTATGGATCCCCTAGCCCTTCCTCCTACTTGAGGTGCCAACACCATAGGGTAGCTCATGCGGATTCGATAACCTCTCATGAAGATGAGATTATGACTTTGCTGACCATGGCCCTCTTAGTCTATCATTAGTCTATGATAGCCCTAATGCATAGATGAGAAATCCAATGTTTATTATCTTGTGTGTTTTACTACCCATCCTCGTAAATTCTATTTTTTAGGTTATCACTTGTTTAACTACTCTTACATGGGTTCCCCTAAGCTCTTCATCCTTCTGAGGCACCGGCGCCCACAAAGAGCCACTCTCCCTATGACCCCTAACATAAATTAAAACCAAGCAAGGGTTGAACTAACACATGCAACGCATAAAACCAAAACTAGACTCATGAGGCATTAACCCTCTCGCAATTACTCATAACCAAAAGTCTTACAAAACCATTCAACCCTTCCAACATAATAGCAACAAATATCAACTTCAAGAGTTTAACCAAAACGAGAATATCATTCAAAGACTAATACATGCCTCTAGAACTAAGGTTCACCCCAACCATAATTGGGTTCATAAATACAACAAGGTTCCCACATTAGAACAGTCAAATGATAACTCAAGGAAACAACAACAAAAATCACACAGATTTATAAATTAGAATCACGTAAGAACATTCACACAAAGATAATATAATTCTTAAAATTACATTCTAATTCCTCTGGTTTCCTTTAAATAATTCAACAATAAAGTTTAGTAAGAAAATACCAATTCCTATTATAATTTTACTTATTACAAATTAATACACCATTATAGTTTTCACAACTCCAAATTAAAGAACCCAGTAAATTGAATATATAAATTTCATTTATATCTCAATACATATATATATATATATAAAACTATATTTATTTATTTTATTCTATTTTGCGAAAATAAAATATATTTAATAAAAAGAAAAATCTTTAAAAAAATAATAAATTATATATATATAATTTAAATTAAATAAAACAATAATAAATAAAACAAACAAAATAAATAACAAAATAAAAGATAAAGCGAACTCCATGTTCAGTGCTGCTACGGCGCCGCTGCAACCCATATGGGCTACTGTACACATCAGTCATACAGACTGCTGTGCACAGCAGTCCGTATGGACTGCTGTGGCCAATCTGCAGCCAAAGGGGAGAGGGGCAGGTACGGCGAGCTGTCCCCCCCTTAACCCTTAAAAAAAAACTTTATTATTTTTATTCCATAAGGAAAACTTCAATTTTGTGATTTTTAAAATATATTTAATATACTTTATCTCTTTTCTATCTAAATTTTTAATTTATAACCTCAAATTTTGTGCCGTGCACAGGTCCGGCCATAGATTCGGCCTAGGCAAAATTTTTACCTTACCACAAAATAGGTATAAAAATAAAAATAAAATAACATGTTTATACAAATAGTATATATTAATATATATATATATATATATATATGGGTATGTGCAGGATCATCGTGCAAAAAATAGACCCTTAAGTGGCAAAAAATTCAGAAAAATCAGTGTTAGGCAACTTGACATAAATATTTGAATAAGTTATCTCATATTATTTCCCGAGAAATATGTAAGAATAGAATTTGTGAAAATTAAATGTAGTTTCTAAAATACTAGGTTTTATTTAGAAATAATCTAAATCTATTTGGTGAAAATTTGAAATTTCAATGAAGTAAGTACTTAAATTCCGGGGAAAAAATAAGTAGGTGTAAATGCGACCACCTATACATAATAAAATGATAATATTTTTGTAATTATTTTTTATATATAAGTGAGAGGGACTCATGTCTGGATGTGATGCATATTTTTTTGTAATTTTTTCCAAGTAAATAATTAATTATGAATTTTTTATTACAACTTTTAGAAATATAAAAGCTAGTGCAATAGAACCACAGCAACTTAGTCAAAACTTCATGAAATTTAATTTTTCTTTTTAATCCTATAGTCTGCGTGAAGCATGGGAATGTAATGCATGTTTTTGGATTCAAAATATGATAATTTGAAAGTTATAGATGTTTTTCAATCAATATCGTCCGGGACTTTTTAGTCGTAATTCTAATAGAAAATGAATAATAATTATTTATTAAATTCAAATTAAATCATAATTTATATTTTTGGAAAGCTGAGAATCTCCTCTAAAAACCTTTTTTGTTTCATTAATTTTGGGTGAAAAAAAAGTCGTCAGCCACATACCCCCATAATATTGCCACTTTTTGGCACACCATGATCTTGCACATACCCATATTAATATATACATATGCTAATCTGTAAGAATATATCTAATAACTCCAACCAGACAGAGGTTTCTCTATACCCAACTTATTATTCAACTAAAATTATATTTTTAATTAGGACATATTTATATATATATTTTCAAATCAAATGTATTTATAAAAACAAATAATATTATCCATGATCAAATTATAAAAGAAACTACATAATGGTTTCTCAATGACAATAATCTTTTCCTATTCATTTGCTAACTAGGAATCATTAAATTTCTAATGAAGGTTTTCTTTTTCTTTGAAACAATCAATCATATATATTCATTTATTTATCCAATTTCTTTTTGAAACAGAAAGAAGAATGAGATGAAACATCTGGAACCTGGAGTCCTGCGCTTATTCAAAAATCTAATGATGCTCGTTGATTATGATGGCCTCTCTGAAGAGCTCCTCATTCCTGCTTCAAAATCTCTTCTCCAGAATACCGTGCTCCAATCTCGAATCCAAATCCTTAATCCCAATACTCTTCTCCAAAATATTACAACAAAAGAATGGAAAAATACTTTTCAAAAACTTTAGAACATTCAAAAATGCATCACCGTTATTTTTCAACTTCTATCTCCATAAACCTCTGTGTGTGTAAGACTTACAAAATTCTTAATTAAATAAAATATATTCTCAATTTCTTCCAAAAGCTCACAAAAATCCACAATAAAAGAAATTAATTCTTTAAAAGCAAGCTTTTGAGTCAGATCCGAGTTCTCATTCGTTCTCACAACTTTTTCATTCTTTTATTTATTTATTTTTCTATTTTTGATACCTTTTTGTTTTAATTTCCTTTTTTTTTACAACTTTACTTCCAAAGCACATTATCTAATTAATTTAAATAATTTATTCTAATAATTATCCTCAACCAGATAATTAATTAAAATAATAAAACACAATTTAATATTTTAATTATCATTTAATAAAACACATGACCTTTTTAAAATTAAATAAAACATTTAAAAATTTAAATACAATTTAATCTAACATTAAAATAAATAGTCATTTCCATCATTTAAATAAAATAAATCACAACTTATAAAATACCAAAATTAATAAAATATGACATAACACAACCACAAACCATGATAACGACAACTACGAAAAACGTACAAAATCAATCAAACAAGACGGTCTGACATCATGGGACGAGATGACTTCATCGTCACCTCTGTTTCAACATTTAACCATTGGGCCATTGGTGCTCGCCCTGTCCTGCCGAAGCAGGTGGAATCGAGACTCTGTATCTGTAAATCCTACATACAAACGAAAGTCGTGTACATGTGCATACATATATATAAAATCAAAGCATTAAATCGAAGCATTGCATTGTGAGAAGGAATCACAGTGTAATAGAGCACTAGCAAATGAGTGATACTACACTGTCTTTCGTCACATCTATCTTAACAATTATAATATAACTAATAAAATAACATTTCTAAACTAACAATTCATCTCATGACATAATTTATTAAATCATTGCATTATAATATAATTATGAAATCAACATCACCAACCACAATGTCATATGAGATAATCATGTCCTCAAGTGTATAAGCATAATCACCAATAGTCTACTAATCAAGAGCCATCAAAACCAAAACAATAATAGGCATCATCACGGTATCAGCAAAGCATAGAAAATAATAAGT
Organism: Sequoia sempervirens; assembly: GCA_007258455.2. NCBI lineage: Eukaryota > Viridiplantae > Streptophyta > Pinopsida > Cupressales > Cupressaceae > Sequoia > Sequoia sempervirens. The sequence continues at coordinate 132,398,055 of VDFB02256132.1, read as the reverse complement.
CTAAACAATTTGAGGGGAATTATTACATCCCCCTAGGACATGGCTTACTCCTTGGCCATTAAATAAAGAAAAAATATATATATAATATTATTCTCAATTCACGGAGACATCCTCCCATGGCCAAGATCTAGCGTTTGGGACACCATCCGACTCTTTCCAAGCTCTTTCGTGAGCTCCTAAACAGACCTCATCCTCCTAAGGCCTCTACACCTACATCTTGGTATCCAACCTAGCGATGTCGACAATGGAAAACACTCGATGAGACCTACCCGCGTCTCCCACCATTGACTCGAGCATTAGAGTCTACAGTTAAATCCAAAGGTGCTCTTTTGTGGACACAATCTAGCGATATGTCCTTGTCACGCATACTAATTCCAGCTCATAAAGGTGCATCATCTTGCTCCATGGCATAACAGACAACTGCTTGAGATCATGAAACTCGTCAGCCCTACACTAACTCCAATGGTCTGAGAGGAAATGAGCTCTGAACCTGTCTAGAAACAACTCCCAAGTGACCATACTGATATCAAGGTGCAATTTATGTTCTTCAAGATGCCACCAAGTAGATGCAAAGCCTCGTAGATGCATAACAACGCACCAAGCCTTGGTATTGCTATTGTAGGGGTGCATGGCGAAGCAACAATCTAAGTCAATTAGCCAAGTTTCAACTTCTAAACCTCCTCTAGACCCATCAAAAGTGGAAGGGTGTGCCCTCATCAGATCTCTCATATGGCCTGCTATGACTGCATCCTGAACAACACCTGTATCCCTTCACCTTGGCGACCTTTCTCTCTCTCTCCACCTGGTGCACCTCTTCTGGCCTGGGTCCCAATTGGTCAAGAATCACTCCAAGTATATGCTATAACTAATCGTCTAAACTAGGCTATGCCAGATTCTAGCCACCTGATGGAATGCTATGAAGACACTATTGTTCCTCATGCTCAGAACCATGGGAACTAGGAAATGAGGGACTTCACCGGTTTGCTCTACAACTGGCACCATGGCCTCTTGCTCGGCCACATCCTCTACCTCGAGGCATAATTCTGCGCAACAAGATAAAGGTATATGTGAGCTCAAGATTCAAATAAAAGCTTGCCTAATGGAATTAACTACCCAGAGACCCTAGCGTTTGCAACCTTGGCTCTGATACCAAGTTGTAACACCCGTCGTGCAGACCCCAGAGAACACACACAAAGCAAATAATTTTTTTTTTTTTAAACAATTAAATAAAACATGCAATAACATTAACCATAATCACATAACATATTACATCACATTATCACGCCAGTTCTTTGGGGCGCAGCGAGGTTACATGTAACAACTGCAACCTCAATAAAGATAATGAAGTAAACCACATAACCATATTGTAATATGTGAATAAATGTACATCCATGAACCAAGAGTAAGAATATTAATACACCACATAATACAATCATATGAATCTCTTAACAAAGGTATAAATGATCCTAACTATTACATCATCATTATAATATTACATTACAAACTTTTGATATACAGAATTGTGGAATTTCTCAAACATGTGGGATAAAAATTACATAACATCGAATAACAGGGAACATAAGTACAGCTCCAGTACATGTAGATATCTTGAGAATGATGTTGATGGGAACCCTTGGCCAGTAGAACGTTCCACCCAACCATGTGAATTATGAATAACTCACCCCCCGTGCTCAGAGGTGGCAAGGAAGTTATCTCGACCATGATTGTCAAACTGACTCCATGAACAACATAGTACAATAACAGATACAAACTCAAGGTTTACAATGACATAAACCACAACATTCACGAATCCACATAATAAGAACAAGCTATGAAACTCACCACAACTAAACAAGGAATTAACAATAGAATCAAGACACCAAAGAATGTTCTTAAATCATTTTCTCAAGAATTTGAATCAACAATAAGAGTACAAATCTAGAAGAATTGAAACAACATCCAAAATACATTTCCAAATAAATCTGAAACAATAAAAAGCACATGATTCCATATAAATCTAAAACCACAATTCGGTACACACAATTCCGGAGGCAACAAGGAACAAAGGGAAAGCAGATTGTCAGTGGAAGTCATCCTGCACTTAGCTCTCATGGGATCCCCAGCCCTTTACTCCAGGGTGGTGGCAGCACTATCGGATCCCCTATTTACTTCCCTCCCTAGCAGAGGCGCAGGCACCATGAGGAATTGGCTCATGCGGAGTCAATAACCTCTCATGAAGACGAGATTATGACTTTGTCGACCACAACCTTCTCAGTCTATCATTAGTCTATGATAGCCTTAATGCATAGATGAGAAATCCAATGTTTATTATCTTGTGTGTTTTACTACCCATCCCCTAATTCTGTTTTAGGTTATCCTTGTTTTAACTATACCATTAGGTTCCCCTGAGCTCTTCCTCCTTTTGAGGCGCCAGCGCCCATGAAGATCCACTCTCCCTATGACCCCTAACATAAATTAAAACTAGGAAAGGGTTGAACTAACACATATAAAGCATAAAACCAAACCTAGATACACAAGGCATTAACCCTCTTGCAATTACTCATAACCAAAAGTCTTACAAAACCGTTCAACCCTTCCAAACATAATAGCAACAAATATCAACTTCAAGAGTTCAACCAAAATGAGAATATCATTCAAAGACTAATACATGCCTCTAGAACTAAGGTTCACCCCTACCATAATTGGGTTCATAAATACAAGAAGGTTCCCACATCACAACAGTCAAACAATAACTCAAGGAAACAACAACAACAAAAATCACACAGATTTATAAATTAGAATCATGCAAGAACATTCACACAAATCTAATATAATTCTTAAAATTACATTCCAATTCCACTGGTTTCCTTTAAATAATTCAACAATAAAGTTTAATAAGAAAATACCAATTCCTATTATAGTTTTACTTATTACAAATTAATATACTATTATAGTTTTCACAAGTCCAAATTAAAGAACCTAGTAAATTGAATTTATAAATTTCATTTTTATCTCAATACATATATATAACTATATTTATTTATTTTATTCTATTTTGCCAAAATAAAATATATTTAATAAAAAGAAAAATCTTAAAAAATAATAATAAATTATATATATATATAGATATATAATTTAAATTATATAAAACAATAATAAATAAAACAAAAAAATAACAAAATAAAAGATAAAGTGAACTCCATGTTCGCTATACTCTGATGGCCACATAACCCATATGGGTTTACTATGCATGACGGTCATCTGGTACATTGCTTGCAACCCATCCGACCAAAGGGGAGAGGGGCGGGTATGGCCAGCCATCCCCCCTTAACCCTTAATTTTATTATTTTTGTTCCATAATGTGAAATTCAATTTGCGATTTTTAAAATATATTTAATATACTTTATCTCTTTTCTATCTAATTTTTTAATTTATAACCTCAAATTATGTGTCGTGCACAGGTACGGCCATAGATTCGGCCTGAGCAAAATTTTGACCTTACCACAAAATAGGTATAAAAATAAAAATAAAATAACATGTTTATACAAATAGTATATATTAATCTATTAATATATATATATATATATATATATACATATGCTAATCTGTAAGAATATATCTAATAACTCCAACCAGACAGAGGTTTCTCTGTACCCAACTTATTATTCAACTAATATTATATTTTTAATCAGAACATATATATATATATTCAAATCAAATGTATTTATAAAAACAAACAATATTATCCATGATCAAATTATAAAAGAAACTACATAATGGTTTCTCAATGACAATAATCTTCTCCTATTGGTTTGCTAACTAGGAATCATTAAATTTCTAATGAAGGTTTTCTTTTTCTTTCAAACAATCAATCATATATATTCATTTATTTATCTAATTTCTTTTTGAAACAGAAAGAAGAATGAGACAAAACATCTGGAACCTGGAGCCCTGCGCTTATTCAAAAATCTGATGATGCTTGTTGATTCTGATGGCCTCTCCAAAGAGCTCCTCGTTCCTGCTTCAAAATATCTTCTCCAGAATACCGTGCTCCAATCTCGAATCCAAATCCTTAATCCCAAGACTCTTCCCCAAAATATTACAACAAAAGAATGGAAAAATACTTTTCAAAAACTTCAAAAGATTCAAAAATGCATCACCATTATTTTTCAACTTCTGTCTCCATAAACCTCTGTGTGTGAAAAACTTACAAAATTCTTAATTAAATAAAAGATATTCTCAATTTCCTCCAAAAGCACACAAAAATCCACAATAAAAGAAATTAATTCTTTAAAAGAAAGCTTTTTAGCTAGACCTGAGCTCTCATTCGTTCTCACAACTTTTTCATTCTTTTATTTATTTATTTTTCTATTTTCAATACTTTTTGTTTTAATTTCTGTTTTTTTACAACTTTACTTGCAAAGCACATTATCTAATTAATTTAAATAATTTATTCTAATAATTATCCTCAACCAGATAATTAATTAAAATAATAAAACATAATTTAATATTTTAATTATCATTTAATAAAACACATGACCTTTTTAAAATTAAATAAAACATTTAAAAATTTAAATACAATTTAATCTAACATTAAAATAAACAATCATTTCCATCATTTAAATAAAATAAATCACAACTTATAAAATACCAAAAATTAATAAAATATGACATAACACAACCACAAACCACAATAACGACAACTACAAAAATGTACAAAATCAATCAAACAAGATGGTCTGACATCATGGGATGAGATGACTTCATCGTCACCTCTATTTCAACATTTAACCGTTGGACCATTGGTGCTCGCCCTGTCCTACCAAAGCAGGTGGAATCGAGACTCTGTACCTGCAAATCCTGCATACAAATGAAGTCATGCACATGTGCATACATATATATAAAATCAAAGCATTAAATCGGAGCATTGCATTGTGAGAAGGAATTGCAGCATAACAGAGCACTCACAAACGAGTGATGCTACACTGTCCTTCGTCACATCTATCCTAACAATTATAATATAACTGATAAAATAACATTTCTAAACTAACAATTCATCTCATGACATAATTTATTAAATCATTGCATCATAATATAATTATGAAAATCAACTAACATCACCAACCACAATGTCGTATGAGATAATCATGTCCTCAAGTGTATAAGGATAATCACCAACAATCTACTAATCAAACCACCAAACCAAACAATAATAGTATCATCACAGTATCAACCCAAAGCATAGAAAATAATAAGTGTAAACAGTATGAGGGGTATTACAGCATTGGTAAGAGGAGGTGCTCCTCTCTCTAAGGATTATAGAACAACTTTGGCCACAATATTTAGCAAGGAGCTAAGTGTTAGTGTGAATGGGTTTATTTTCTAACTAGATATTGGTGAGGAACTATTCAAATCATTAATAAGTTTACTTAGGAGTTAGTTTCCTAGGTGGCATTCTAGAAACTAGTATTTAATGGGACCATATCTCATTAATAGGCATGTAGTTATCTAGGAATTTAATATTTCTCTCATGCATTTATGATTATGCATTAGGAATTTAATCATTGTAACTAAGGTGGTTATCCAACTACCTCTCACCTTTTCCTATATAAGGAAGACTCTTGTGCATTTGTAAATCATCTCATGAATTCTATATCAATACATTCAACATCATCAATTGGTCAACTTCTCTTATTTCTCATACTTCACTACTTTCTTGTTCATGTGGATGGTATTGTCGTCAGTGATCCTTTGAAGTATGCTTAGCTTCATCTAGGTTATAGTTCATATTTCCAACATAGTATCAGAGCTAAGGCCATAAAAGATTCATCTCATATCAAGAAGTTGAGCTAAGGAGATCATTGAATGCTGGAGGGTTTTCTTGAAGGGCTAGTTGTTCTCATCTAGGAGACAACTGATTTCTAAGGCACCTTGGGTTAGATTTGACTCTGTCATTATGTTTAGAAGGTTTGAAAACCTAAGGATCAACTACCCATTTTTCAAGATTCAACTTCATCATCCCAACGCCATTAGAGATTTTTTGCAGCAATATTGTGGGAAAAGTATGGATCGTGCAAGTGCCGGAGAAAAAATATCTACACCCCTTGTTGCAGAAAAAAAATATCCCCCTAGTCGGCCTATCATCATTTGTAGGATTTTTCAAAAAGAAAAACTATATGGGCCTTTTTTCCTATATAGTTGCAAAAAAAATAAAATTTGGGAGCTCATTTTAATTATTGGTTGACATTTTATCTAATGTTAGTGGCAAATATTTAATATTTGTGGGAAAAATTTATTAAATAGTTGGCATCATATTCAAAGTGGACTTACATCAAATTTTTGGCAATATTTAATATTGGTTAACATCAATAAAAGTAGGTTTAATTTTAAAATTTGTGGTGGTCAATTTATTAAAATGCATATTGGCTTGGAAAATTATATATATATATATATATATATATATATATGATTTTGGATTACCAATCGACAATATCCAAAATCTTTCACAATTCCTTATGATTGTATAATTTGCAGACCATAGGATTAGCACTGTTTGTAATTTTTTCAGGGAATTAATATCATGCAATGTTCAGCCTTGACAAAGCCTTCAAATTTGTAGAGTACTAATTTCCATTGGAGCAATTATATTTTGTAGGGGCCTGCATACATATTTTGAATACCAACTCAATATTCGCTTCCGACCATAGATCCATAGTCCACCAAAGTTTCAGCTATCCACTAGATTTTGTAAGGGGTTCTCTATTCATAGTCCATCAGCTATGTGTTTACCCTCTAACCTCCACCCATCTACATTGGTTCTGGTTCTATTGAAAATTGGCTCCTTATTATTGAGAGGAGGAGCCACTTGTGGCACTGCCCCGTTGCCACCCAATCTCAGCCCTTCCATCGCTGACCCTGGCGGCATGACTTTTTTTGCACACAACTCAGCCTCGTGGTCCTATTGCTACCTAGGGGCTGAAATTTTTTTTAACCTAGTTTTTTTATTTTTGCGCCTATTTAGCCTACACCCCTCAATAGAGCAATTTTTTTCTATGGAGCATAACTTTTTTCCAAGCTATTGGGTTTTTGCAAACACGGTATCATCAAAAAGATGATTCCATGTACTTTGTAGTCACACAAAGTATTTTTCCATATTTTTCTATGGGTATGAATTATAGCCATCAAAATCTAGTGCTTCCATTTGGACTCCCAAGCTCATATCTTTTCACCATTTTTTAGATTTTGTAGATTACAGCATAATTGCAAAGGTGATTCAAAGCTCTATCATTCTTTCCATCCACTTTTTCTTAGATTCATCCCTAGGTACTCTCTATTTATTTTTTTCAATTTATGGCATTTTCTTGATAACTTGGACAATTGCAATTTGGGAAAGATTTGTTTACATCAGAGGCTTTATTTTCACTGGAACATTATATTTGGAAGTTTCTATTTGATATTGAAGGACAATTTTTTTGTAATATTAGAGAACATTCCTAGTGCATCATGGGATTTTCATATTATCCTACACTGATTATGTTGTGATGCAGGAGCATCTAGTGGTGTAGGGAAATCTTGCATCGCCCAAAAAAAAATTGTTTTCTTTATTTTCTTTAGTTGTTTTGAGTTCCATGATGGCACTTAAGGGGTATACGACTATCAAGCATCAAAAATAGCAAAAAATGAGCACTTAATATTGTAGACATTCAAATTATCCTGATTGATATCGTGCACTCGATTCTAATTCACTAACACCAATTCTTCCTTAATCACTTTGTTACTAACCAATTAATTGAATAATCCTTATTTAATTAATTCATCAAGATTCCTCTTTTAATTAAATAAATCAACTTTATTTGATTAAATATAATGTTCTTCTTTTAATTAAATAAATCATTTTATTTAATTAAATCCTAATGTTCCTCCTTTGATTAAATAAATCATTTTATTTAATTTAATTAAATCCTAAAGTCGTCTCTCTTAATTAAATAAATTTGATTTATTCAATTAAATGAACATTAGATTTAATCAAATAAAGTTGATTTATTTAATTAAGAGAGATGATTTTAGGATTTAATTAAATAAAATAAATTGATTTATTTAATAAAAGGAGGAACATTAGGATTTAATTAAATAAAATGGTTTATTTAATTAAAAGAACATTATATTTAATGAAATAAAGTTGATTTATTTAATTAAGAGAGATGACTTTAGGATTTAATTAAATAAAATGATTTATTTAATCAAAAGAGAAACATTAGGATTAATCAAATAAAATGATTTATTTAATTATAAGAGGAATTATGGTGGATTAATTAAATAAGGATTATTTAATTAATTTGTTAGCAAGAAAGTTATTAAGGAAGAACTGGTGTTAGTGAATCAAGATCAAGTGTGTGATATCAATCAGGATAATTTATGTGTCTACATTGTTCCCCTCTTTGAAGCAATGTACTTGCTATGTTGGTTCAAAGAATAACCTTGCCATGATCAAAATTCAAAAAATTTCTATTTTTTTTGGACGCCTCAATGGAAAGAAGCATACTAGTACACTACCCCCTCAAGAGATCAAGTGAAAATTTTCATTTGAGGTTTGATCTCATGACAAAGAGGTTCAAGATGGATTTATGGATGGTTATGATGATGATGCAAATGAGATGGTTTTAAGATGCTTAGAATAACCAATCTATATTATCCTAAAAAACTTAAATGATAATGCAATGCATGTGAGATGGATGATGTGAAATGCTACGATTATGAGATGTATGCATGCTAATGGTTTGTGGATGCAGGATGGATGTGAGTCATGATAGCATGTTAGTGTGAAAGAAGATAGAAGAAAGAGAGGGATCAACCTAAACAAAATGCTCTTAATTAAATAAATCAACTTTATTTGATTAAATCTAATGTTCTTTTAATTAAATAAATCATTTTATTTAATTAAATCCTAATGTTCCTTCTTTGATTAAATAAATCATTTTATTTAATTTAATTAAATCCTAAAGTCATCTCTCTTAATTAAATAAATCAACTTTATTTGATTAAATCTAATGTTCTTCATTTAATTGAATAAATCAAATTTATTTAATTAAGAGAGATGGCTTTAGGATTAAATTAAATTAAATTAAATGATTTATTTAATTAAAAGAAGAACATTAGATTTAATCAAATAAATTTGATTTATTTAATTAAAAGAGGAATCTTGATGAATTAATAAAATAAGGATTATTCAATTAAGTGTTTAGTAATGAAGTGATTAAGGAAGAATTGGTGTTAGTGAATCAGAATTGAGTGCACAATATTAATCAGGATAATTTGAACATCTACAACTAGTTTTAGTAAGTTGGTCTAAACGGGCTCATATGGATGTGAAAATTTACCCCAAGGAGCAAAGCTGAAAAATATTTTTGGTCGCAAAAGAATCACCTTAATACCTTGCACAATTTGGGAGAAATTAAAGTTTCCATCTTGGGAAATTTCTCTAATGCAACTTCAAATTCAAATACAAAACTTTAGAGGCCCAGAAATAGCTCAAAAAGTGGTTGAACTAGCCTATGGTAGGTTTTCACATTGTAGAGCTCATTGAGAGATTTCTAATGATGTGCAATAATAGAAAATTGAACACTCATATCAAACTTATGGCCCTGCGAAGTTGGTCTTAAGAAAAGTGAATTTCATAAAAATTTCTTCCTAGGGCAGAAATCAAATGGTGGGACATTTGGCGCTAGAACAAAAAGGGGAATTTTGAACTTCTAGAACATTCTAGGTTGGTTATTATGGAAAACAAAAAGGGTTAAGTGGGGTTTGTAGAAAGTGGCCTTGATAGTGCAGACTGTGACTCTAAATAGTAGATTTTCTTTTCAAAATTGATTTTGTTGTAATGAATCAAGCCCATGAGGATGTAGCATGTAAGCTTTGAATCTATAATTTCATTTTCTGAAAATAATTGAAAGTGAATAATTTTTTTGTCTCGCATCTTCTATGTTGGTATCTGTTGTGATTTTTGTGGGTTTTGGGTGGTGTGGCCCTCATCAAGTGGTATCAAAGCAGTAGTTCCTGAGGCTATAACAAAGCGCTGAACATGAGGTAGTTGCAGTAGGAGCTACGAGTGTGGGTTGAGTTCAAGATTCCTCCAAGACTTTCCTAGTATGGTAGAGGTAGAGGCCAAGGTGGTGGAGGAAGAGATCCACCTAGAGATGAAATCAGAGCCCTTAAAAGGAAATTGGAAACCTTGAAACAAGAGGTTTGAAGAAGAGATGTGCAATGAGATAGAGATGAGAGTGAAGATGAAATAGAAGAGGAAGACTGGGATCCAATGGTTCCTGGAGAAAGAAAATTGTTGCGAGTGATCTCAAGCATTGGGAAGAGACCTAAAATGGAGGTTTCAAATTTTAATGGAAATTTGAGTTATGAAGAATTGATTGATTGGATCAATGACATGGGGGAATTTTTCAAGTTTGAGGAGATTAAAGATCCTCACAGAGTGAGGTTTGGAAAGAAAAAATTGAAATGTAATGCTATTATATGGTGGAAAGAGGTCCAGTTAGAAAGAGGAAGATGAGGGAAAGATAAAATTACTAGATGGGACAATATGGTGTCAAAATTGAAGAAACAATTTATTCTAGTTGGTTACAAATTGGAGTTGCTCAAGAAGATACAAAGCTTGAGGAAAGGAACAAAGATACTGAAAGAATACATAGAGGAACTTCACAAGGTCTTAATTTGGACAAGATAATCTAAGGTGAATAAGGAGAAAGTTGCTCATTGTATTAACGGGTTGAAGCCAAGCATACATGAAGAATTGAAACTGGTAAGAATGACCACCATTGATGATGCTTTATAGTTTTCTCTAAAGGTTGAAGAATGACTAAACAAGAGGTTTGAGAATAAAAAATGAGGTGGAGGCTATGGGGGAAAGACCGGTGGATGGTCATATGGAGATTGAAATGAAGATCAAAAGAAGGGTGAAGGCTCTATTAGTAGCTAGAACTAGAAGGGAGATAACACCTAATGTCCTCATGATCAGAATAATGGAGACCAAAGAGGAAGAGGCAGATCTAAACAGGGATCAGGAAGAGAAGGATTTTGTGGAACTTATTTCCAGTGTGGAGAAGAAGGACATAGAGCCTATGAGGGTCATCAACATAAAGGAAGGACAAATAGAATACCTAAGTGTAACGAATGAGTTGCACATGTAGATGAAGATGCTAATTCTTCACATTTTGAGGAAGTAGAAAGAGGAGAGGTTCTTGTTAATAGAAGAGCCTTTCTAAATGAGTAGAAGGAACCAACTCAAAGGAATAATTTATTTCACACTAGATGTAAGTGTGAAGGTAAAGTTTGTAATGTTATTATTGATGGAGGTAGTACTGATAACCCTGTGTTAGAAGAAATGGTTAGTAAGTTGCAATTGGAGAGAAGAAAGCATCTAAACCCATACTAGATTGCTTGGTTGCAAAAGAACCATAAAGCCTTGGTAAATGAAAAATGTCTCGTAAAGTTCAAGATTAGAATTACGATGATGGGGTATTGTGTGATATTATGCCTATGGATTTTTTTTATTTGTTGTTAGGTAGGCCATGGAAATTTGATTAGCGAGTAGTACATGATGGAAATTCCAACACCTACTATTTGACAAAGGATGGAGTTCTTCATAAGTTGAATCCCTTGAAAGAGGCAGAGGAAAAGGTACACAATAATGTAAGAATTTGTTTGGTTGATGGAAGAAAGTTCCTAGAAGGTATGAGCATGAGCATATGTGTTTTTCATTGATCCCTAGAATTGATCAAGAAGATACTACTGAGGTACCTGTAGAGGTTTCAAATTTGTTGAATGAGTTTCAAGCTATTATTTCTAATAATGTACCTGGAGGTTTTCCTTCAGTGAGAAATATTAGTCATCAGATGGATTTGATTCTTGGAGCTAGTTTGTTGAATAAGGTATCTCATCGTATGACTCCAGCAGAGAGTCAAGTGTTGAATAGACAAGTGCAAGAGTTATTGTGGAAAGGATTGATTCAAGAGAGTTTGAGTCCATGTCCAGTACTTGTACTACAAGAACCAAAGAAGGATGGTGAATGGCAGATGTCTAAAAATTCTAGAGCCATCAACAAGATTATCATCAAGTATAGATCCCCTTTCCAAGGATGGATGACATCATGGATTGTTTAAGTGGAGCTAAGTACTTCACGAGGATAGATTTGAAGAGCGGATATCACTAGATCCGTATTATAGAAGGAGATGAATGGAAGACAACATTTAAAACCAAGGAGGGCTTGTACGAGTGGTTAGTCATGCCTTTTGGGCTAACCAATGCACTGAGCACATTTATGTGGCTTATGAATGAGGTATTAAAATTTTTTAGGAAAATTTGTTATTGTTTATTTGGATGATATTCCAACTTTTAGTAAGACATTGGAGGAGCACCTGATGCATATCTGGAAAGTTTTTGAGAAGCTAAGAGAGGAGAAGTTATTGATTAATTTGAGGAAATGTAGTTTTGTGAAATGGGAGTTGGTGTATCTGGGATTTTTTGTCTCAACAGAGGGTCTTAAAATGGATCTAGAGAAGGTGAGAGCTATCCTTGAGTGGCCTACCTCGACGAGTGTTACAAAGGTAAGATCATTTCATGGTATAGCAAGTTTGTACAAAAAGTTTATTAAGAATATCAGTAGTATTTGTGCACCTCTAACTAAAGTGATGAGAGGGGATAAAAGAGTTTAAGTGGACTATAGGAGAAGCCAAAATTTTTGATATGTTGAAGAAGAATGTTATAGAGCAACCTATTTTGGAACTTCCATATTTCAATAAGGTGTTTCAAGTAGACTATGATGCTAGTGGCACTGCCATAGGAGTTGTTTTGAGTCAAGAAGGTAAGCCTATTGCCTATTTTAGTGAGAAGCTAAATGACACCAAGAAGAAATATTTTGTCTATGATGAGGATTTTTATGCTATAGTCGAGGTTGTGAAGAAATGGAGACACTATTTGTTTCCAAAATAATTTTTTAATATACTGATCACCAAGATTTGTAGTATCTCTGATAGTCAAGGAAAGTTGACTCAAATACACTTAAAATGGGTTAAATTTTTGTAGAGTTATAACTTTGTTTTGAAGCACAAGAGTGGAAGGTCAAATAGAGTTGTGGATGCCTTGAGTAGAAGGAATTTTTTTTTGATAGAAATGAATATAGAGGTTGTTGGGTTCAATGAACTCAAGAGTTTGTATCTAGAAGATCCAAACTTTGCAGAAGCTTGGAAGGCTTGTTTGGAACCTGTTACATTGGATAGGACAAGATGGTTAGATATATTAATCCAAGATGGGACATTTTTTAGAGGAAGCCAATTGTGCATTCCAAGGAGTTCTATGAGAGAGAATCTAATCCAGGAGAATCATATCAATGAGAATTTAATCAAGGATTCGCTAGAAATTTTGGTTGAGATAAGACCATTGCTCTTGTCAATGAGAATTATTATTGGCCACAATTACAACAATATGTGAAGAAGTTTGTACAAAGTTGCAGAGTATGTTAGATGGTGAAAGGAACAAGTCAGAATAATAGATTGTATTAGCCATTACCAGTACTTAAGAGGCCATTGGAGGATATTAGCATGGATTTTTTTCTTGGCTTGCCAAGGACACAGAGAGGGCATGATTCCATATTTTTGGTGGTGGATAAATTTTCAAAAATGGCACATTTCATTACATGTCATAAGACTAGTGATGTTGTTCATATTGTAGAGTTGTTTTTCAAAAAGGTGGTGAGACCACATGGTCTTCCAAAGAGTATAGCCTCAAATAGAGATACCAATTTTTTTATTTTTGGAGGACATTATGGAAGAAGCTAAAGACATATTTGAAGTTTAGTTATGCACACCATCCACAAAATGATGAACAAATAGAGGTGGTGAATAGGAGTTTATTGATGCAAGAGCATCCAATGGTGTAGGGTGATCTTGCATCACACAAAAAAAATGTTTTCTTAATTTTTTTTAGATATTTTGAGTCCCATGATGGCACTTAGGGGATATAAGACTGCCAAGCATCAAAAATAGGGAAAAATCAGTACTTACTATTTTTAGTAAGTTGTCCAAAATGGGCTTGTATGGACGTGAAAATTTAGCCCAAGGAGCAGAGCAGAAAAACATTTATGGTCATTAAAGAAACACCTCAATACCTTGCACGGTTTGGGAGAAATTAAAGTTTACATCTTGGAAAATTTATCCAATGTAGCTTTAAATTCAGATATAAAACTTTGGAGGCCCCAAAACAACTTGAATAGCGGCCGAACCTACTTACACTAGGTTTGCACATTGTAGACCTCATCAAGAGCTTTCCAAAAATATGCAATAATAGAAAATTAGACACCCAGATCAAATGCTATGGCCCCATGAAGTTGGTCCTCTAAAAAGTGAATTTCATAAAAATTTCTTCCTAGGCCAGAAATCAAATGACAGGACTTTTGGTGCCAAAACAAAAAGGAGAAATTTGTACTTTCTAGAACATTCTAGGGCAATTATTGGGGAAAATAAAAAGGGTTAAGTGGGGGTTGTAGAAGGTGGCCTTGATAGTGCAGATTGTGGCTCTGAATAGTAGATTTTTCTTTATCATAGTTGATTTTGTTGTAATGAATCAATCCCATGAGGTTGTAGCATGTAAGCTTTGAATCTATAATTTCATTTTCTAAAAATAATTGAGAGTAATTCAATTTTCTATCTTGGATCTTTTTTTTTGGTATCTATTGTTGTTATTTCTATGGGATTTGGGTGTGTTGCCCTTATCAAGTGGTATTAGAGTAGGAGTTCCTGAGCTTGTAACAGAGTGTCGAACGTGAGGCAGTTGCAATAGGACTTGTGAGTTTGGGTTGAATTCAAGATGCCTCCAAAACTTTCCCAGCATGGTAGAGGTAGAGGTCAAGGTGGAGGAGGTCCACCTAGAGATGAAATTAGTGCCCTCATAAGGGAATGAGAAACCTTGCAAGAAGAGGTTTAAAGAAGAGATGCACAATGAGATAGAGATGACAACGAAGAAGAAACAAAAGAGGAAATGGAAGAGAAAGAGTTGGATCCAATGGATCCTGGAGAAATAATATCGATGTGAGTAATCTCAAGCATTGGGACGAGACCTAAAATGGAGGTTTAAACTTTCAGTGGAAATCTAAATCCTGAATAATTGATTGATTGGATCAATGACATGGAGAATTTTTTTTGAGTTTGAGGAGATTGAAGATCCTCATAGAGTGATGTTTGCAAAGACAAAATTGAGAGGTCACGCCAGTATATGGTGGAAAGAGGTCCAATTAGAAAGAGGAAGAAGAGGGAAAGATAATATTTCTAGATGGGACAAAATGGTGTCAAAATTGAAGAAAAAATTTATTCTAGATGATTATGAATTGGAGCTACTCAAGAAGATGTATAGCTTGAGGAAAGGGACAAGGATGGTGAAAGGATACATAGAGAAATTTTACAAGGTCTTGATTCAGAAAGGAAATTCTGAGGTGAATAAAGAGAAAGTTGCTCATTATATTAACGGGTTGAAGCCAAGCAATACATGAAGAATTGGCACTGGTAAGAATGACCACCATTGAGGACACTTACTAGTTTTCTCTGAAGGTTGAAGAATGATTGAAAAAGACATTTGAGAACAAACAATGAGGTAGAGTTCATGGAGGAAAGACTAGTGGACAGTCATGTGGAGGTTAAAATGAAGATAAAAATAAGAGTGAAGGCTCCAGTAGTAGCCAAAACCATAAAGGAGATAAGACCTACCGTCCTTATGATCAGGATAATGGAGACCAAAGAGGAAGGGGAAGATCTGGATGAGGACTGGGAAGAGGATGATTTTGTGGAACCTATTTCTAGTGTGGAGAAGGACATAGGTCCTATGAGTGTCCTCAACATCAAGGAAGGACAAATAGAAGGCTTGAGGGTAATGTACGACTTGGACATGTTGATGAAGATGTTGAGTCTTCACATTCTAAAGATGCAAAAAGAGGAGAGGTTCTTGTTACTAGAAGAGCCTTGTTGAATGAGGAGAATGAGTTGACTCAAAGGAATAATTTTTTTCAGACTAGATGTAAGTGTGAAGGTAAATTTTGCAATGTTATTATTGATGAAGGTAGTACTGATTTAACCTTGTTTTAGAAGAAATGGTTAGTAATTTGTGGTTGGAGAGAAGAAGGAATTTGAACCCATACTAGATTGCTTGGTTGTAGAAGGACCATAAAGCCTTGGTAAATGAACAATATCTGGTAAAGTTCAAGATTGGGAATTACCATGAGGAGGTATTATGTGATATTATGCCTATGGATGTTTGTCATATTTTGTTAGGTAGACCGTGGTAGTTTGATTGACGAGCAATACACAATGGACATGCAACACCTATTCTTTGATAAAGGATGGAGTTCATCATAAGTTGAAGCCCTTGAAGGATGAAAAGGAAAATGCATGCAATAATGTAATAATTTATTTGGTTGATGGAAGAAAGTTCCTAAAAGTTATGAAGCATGAGCATATGTGTTTTATGTTGATCCCTATAGTTGATAAGGATGATAGTACTAGGGTACCTGTAGAGGTTTCAGATTTGTAAAATGAGTTTCACGCTATTATTTCTAATAATGTACTTGAAGGTTTTCCTCTTGTAAGAAATATTTATTAGATGTTGTGGTTGTGTTGCTGATATGCGGTTTTCATTGTTGTCAACACTATTGGCATTAATGTACTTAAGGTTGTATATGTTGAGATATTGAGAAAATTGTAATATAATGAGTTGTAGGTTGTTAGTGGTGAAGTGAAGTTCAGTCTAATGGTCAAATCAATATGTTGATAATAAGAGGTTTTGTATTAAAGGGTTTGTTTTTGAGTATATCTATTTTATCCATGTTAAGTTTTATAGATCTGCATGAAGATTTGATCAAGTTATGAGTATTTGTGTTTTGATATTTTTTTGTTTTCTTAGTTGGTATTCCCGAATTAAGATGATGTGGTTCTAGTAAGTTTAGTTGTTGTGGATGCTTCTATGGCAATTTTTGATTTTTTTGGATGTCTCTAGATCATTTTATATTTGTGTTGCACATTCACATTGATCTTTGTGCTTTTGATTGGTGATTTTCTCTTGTGTGTTCATGTTTTTCATGTTCATGGCTGACAAAGTGATTGTAGCATCATGTTGTGGATCTTTGAGGAATAATTTTTGAAGGTGTTGTAACATCTAGAAAATGCAGAAAGAAAAGATTAAAAGCAAGCATGCAATGCAAATCTAAATGAAATCTAATGCTAAGCAACAAAGAACAAAGGAAAGTCAAAAATGTAAATAAAACTTGAACAATCTCACAAAATTTGTACTATTTCCATGATTCATCTCGATTGCCCTTCTCCATTTCATTGTTGTAGTATAATTTCCCTCAGATTTTCAAAAGTTCTTGCAAGTATAGCCTATGATAGTGATTTAGCAAAACATCGAAGATTCAAGATAGTTGCTCCAAAAAGTCATAAGATTTCGAGAGATTGGAATGATAAAGACTAGATCAATTTATAGAAAATTGATTATTCAAACAACAGGCTAGGATTGAAAGATCAACAGACAATTGAGATTGATAGATTAGACATGCATTATGATAACTATTAGTAGTGACACGAGTGATACAAATTAGAAATAAAATTAAAGATTAAATAAATGATTCAATCTTCAAGTTTGGTATTTGAAAATCGAAGAATTATCTTTGCATGACAAAGATAAAGATGGATTAAAGCAACTCTTGTTCGAATGCAGGCACAAGGTTTAATTAATTAAATAAGAATATTTAATTAATCTGCATGTACACGCAATTGAGTTAGCACTGGATGATTGAATGATTTGACGAAGAGATTACTCAAGAAATCCACTCAAACATTCAATCAAGAGTTGACTGAGCAATTAAAATAGATCTTTGAGTCGAGTAAAAGTTAATACTTAGATAACTCACACAATTATCTAAATATAGAGGAATTTGTTAAAATAGAATTCATGAAGTAAATAATTCATTTAATTCAAGATTTGATATTTGAAGAATAATTAAATAAATAAGATTTATTTAATTAAGTGATGAAGGGATTTAAATGAATAATTAAATAAATAAAGAATTTATTTAATTTGAAAAAAAGGATAAGGTTAATTAGTAACATAATTAAATAAAAAGCATTTATTTAATTAATCAGATAGAATAAAGAAAAGTGTGAATTAATTAAATTATTAAGATTATTTAATTAATAGAAGAAATGAAGACTCTAGAGAATAATTAAATAATTGACATTTTTTAATCATGACCATGAAGAATATGAATTATGAAGAATATTGAAGTCATAGACTTAGACCAAATTTTAGTGTCTACATTTGCCCCTCTTTGATACAATTTCATTTTGGTGTTGTGTCAAAGAAAATCAATAAGAAATATTCCCCACTAATGCCCCAGTGTAAAACAGGTGAAGGTATGCCCCCTCAAGAGGACAGGTAGGTTCAAAGAACATGAGTGTGCTCTCAAAATTGATGAGAGAACTAGAAGATGAAGGGCAAAAGGATAGAGGAAAATAGATAAGGGTGGTGAAGATGTAGAAAATAAGAAATGTTAGTGCGAAAAGAATGATGAATAATAAAAGACTTGGATGTTAGTATTAGCAATCTTCGATGTTTCATTGTATCACCAAAGTCATTGCACTTTATGATCATTGGGTAGGACTAATATAAATGGAGAAAAACACCATGATATGACATAGATCAAGGTGTGCAAGGTCATCCACTTGCTAACAACAGACAGTCGCAGACAAGGATTGTCGTTAACTCATACTAAGGGCACAAGCTGCCCCAGTCTTTTTGTCAAGACAAACCACAGACAGAAAAAAAAGTAAAAGATGGGTCATGAGATGTCATCACTCCTCTAGATCCTTCATGGGGCATCCTTGAGGAAACTAGTAACATGACTCAAAATCCAAATTTAAAAGACAGTTGACAGATAGTAGTCAAAGAAAATAGAATTTGAATACATCATTGCTTCTCTAAATCCTTCATGGGACATCCTTGAGAAAGCTAGTAACATAATTCCTATCATAAATCCAAGTGAAAAGATAAGATAAATAAGTCGAAAAGTCAAAAAGCTAATAAAATATTTTCCAAAACTTGATCTGTTTGTTTGATTTGTTTTGATTGATAGAATGATTGATTGATAGAGCCTAATTTTAGGAGATACACATATCAAATAAGACTTTGAGTCTAGTTTCGATGTTATGAATATCTATATAAGGCATGAAAAATCCTAGTTTCAGAAAGGCATGTATCATATAAGATGTTGAGTAAGATGTCGTTGATGTGATAACCTATGCATGGCTATGTTTGATTGTTTGACAATGTCGATTATGCAGGAAGGACTCATCTTGTATAAGAAAGATTTTTTTGCTGATATCAGTATTCAGGAAGGACTCATCCTGAACAAGATACAAGTTGATTGCTATGATGATGTCTGTTTCCAGGAAGGACACATCTTGTAGTAGACATTAGTTGATCTATTTTGATTGTTTCATTTGGAAAGTTGTTTGATTTGACTTAAATACATTGTTGACATGTTCACCAGATTGATGCATGACTTATATGACATGTTGACAATTGACTATATGTGACAACAAACCCTAAATAATTGACCTAGCGCGGCCTCGGGGGCTCATCGATTGATGGCCTTATCGACATTATACACGTAGAGACCTCGTAGTTCGACTTGACTTTGATTGACAAGACTGACTACAAATAGAAGACATGTCTAAAAGTGAATGTGATGAACCCTAATGGACTAACCTAGTGCAGCCTTTGGGGCTCATTGATTGATGGCCTTGCCTACGTTATACACACAGAGACCTTGTAGTTCGACACAACCAATGACCTTGTCATATAGACATATGAATTGAAGCATGATTTTATATAGACAAACCTAAACGAACTAACCTAATGTCTCAGGGGCACATTGGCAGATGGCCTTGCCTATGTCCAATCACAGAGGCAATGTAGTTTAACAAACGACAAAGACTAACAAGTGTGACTAACTTTGACTCTATTTTTGGATTTGTGAAATGTTTTGATTTTTTTGTCTTTTTCAAGTTTTCTGATGTTTTTGTGTTTTCTCAAGTCATTTTGTGATGTTTGTGGATTCTTCTATGGTTTTACGTCTTCAACATAGCCAATGGAAGAATCAATATGACACACGTCAAGTGTTTTCCCTCGGTCAAGTATAAGACCAATTGATTATGAATAGGGTAAAACGGGGGATATGAAATGCACTCGATGTCAATCATTTTAGGTTATGGGAAAGACTACCACTTATTATGAATGGTATATACAAGTGATGGATATGAAAGATAAGGGATATGTATAGGGATAGGAAGTATCTACAGGGATAAGGACTATGTACAGGGTAGTGGACTATGTACAGGGAAGTGGAATATGTACAGGGTTAGGTAGTATGTATAGGGATAAGGACTATGTACATGGTAGTGGGCTATGTACAGGGATAGGTAGTATGTACAGGGATATGATGCCTATAAGAAAGCGAGAAAGCATGTGCAAGAATCCAAGGACAACCATGATCTTGCCCCTAGTCAAGCTAAAAACCAATTGACATGTGATGAAGATGGTGACGATGTTGTTTGATGTGGGAAGGACACATCCCGAAACAACATGAGGATGATGATAATATGACTAAAGGATCAAGGTTTACAGTCAGGCTAGAAACAAAGCCAAGGAATTTTTTGAATGATGTGCTAGGATACATAGGAAGATTGAATGGATTGGGCTTGTTGCATTTGGAATGACTTTTTGGATTGGCTAGAATGATGGAAGATTCTTAGACCATTGATAAGGGAAAAACCAAGGCATGCGATAGGTATGAATAGATGATGGGTGGCTTTGGTAAAAGATAAGTGACATGAGGATTTTTGGCTAGAAAAATTATCATATGGTCTCCAAGGACTATGCCATATAAGGACAACTCATTTGGAAAAATGTTATGAAGGCTATGACATGATATTTCATGGATAATGTATGACCAAAGGATAGACATGTCAAGATTTTTTCCAAAGCACAATTTATGTTTGCACCCCAGTCCTTATCAAGATCAAAGTAGGTGGGAAAATGGGCATGAGTGGTAGGGCTTAGATGGATAGATGGAAATGTCATAATAAATGTCATACCAAGGGTATGAGAGATGAGACAACTTGCTCCCAAGTGTAATAGTCCACATAGATAATTTCTTACACACGACGCCTATTTGCCAGGTTTTCATCATGGTACTTATCCAAAGTGCCATAAGAATAGTTTTCACTATTGGATGAAATTTTTCTCTTGACATTTTTTTCTTTTTGGTGTCACCAAGATGCCTATTTTCCAGGTTTTCATCAAAGTGACTTTTTTTTTTCTTTTTATGGATGGCCTTGATACTTTGATCATTGATTGTGTTGAATCCATTGATGGTGCTGATGTAGAGACTAGTGTCATGATATTCCAATAATAACCTTGATGAAGTAGTTGCCTTGTCAGAATCATAACACTTGCATACAATTGATTGATGTCATTGTGATCCTTGTTGACACTAGAGTTGGCCTTATCAAAATACACACATTGCAATAGAGTGCCATGGGAGTCCCTACAATAAAGAGTTGCTTCCAAGATGCAATGGATTTGTGATATAGGATTTTTAGACTTTAGGAGAGATGTAGGATTATGATGGATGATAGTAGACACGTTTGGAAATCTAGATGTAGGAATTTTCATTTTCCAAACTTGGGGTGATGGATGATGGAGACTAGGTTTCAGATTGGGATAATGTTTGGAACCATGACTTTTATATGCCTTGTATAATGACCATTTTGAAGGAGGTGGACATTTATTATATGTGGGAGTCCTCTTTTCTTGTGGCTCCACATTTTTATTGACTTTTACTTTTGAACTATTTTCTTTGCTTGATCCATTTTTCTTTGGGATCCATTTTAACTATATTTGTCCACTTGGATTTTTGATTGACTCAATGGCCTTTGATATTTGATTTTGAACTTTGAATTTGTAAGAATTTTATTTTTGTTGGTTCCAAATGGAAGTTTTATTCATGTTGGAATGACAATTTATGGTATGGATGGAAGGAGTGTTGGCAACAACCTTATTGTAAGAACTACTCATGGCCTCCATTTTGATATTGGCATTAGATAAAGTTGCCCCCAATATCAAGGAGGTACCATTAACATCATTACATTTGCTAACTGAAGGATAACCAAGACCTTGATGTCTAGAATTTTCTTGAAACTATATTGGTTCTAGAATTCCTTGCTTGTGTATGCCTAGTCCTTTTCCTTGATACTGCATGCTCTGGCGGATTTTGTTTGTGATGGGGTATTTTTTGTTTTGAAAGCAAGATGCTAACCAATCACTATGCATGTGGAAACTGTTACTTGGAATCTTCTCCTCTACAAGAAAGCCTGATTTGATAAAAGTGGATGATCCTAGTTGATAGGATGTCTTATCTTCATTCAAATTTTTTGATATTGTTGTTGTTATTTTGTGACATATCAAACTCAGATGATTCTACTAGTGCTTCCAAGTCAATGTTGAAACCATCTTTATGGTCATTGTCATAGATTCCAATGAACTCATCTATAACTTGATCATTTGAAAATATGTTTAGAGTGGGAGACTTTTGTTCTAGAGGAATATCGGCTATATGTTCAAAGGAGGCAAGTGTCTCATTTTGGTAAATGGATTTTTTTGGTACTTGGATAGGGTCATATTCATATGTTTGATCATGAATGGCATAGAGGTCAAGGAGAGGATCATTTTGGACTTCTTGTTCAATAGTAGTGTCTTGATCAAAGATGGGTTTGTCTTGAATGATATGGTTGGGAATGGAATCTTGATCAAGGATAGGTGTATCTTGGATGCCATGATTATCTAGAAGGACTTCTTGGATGGACTTAAAGATATGGTCATGGGATAGACTACTTTGATCTTGACATGAAGGTGAATCCATGAAGTCATGCTTTGGACTTTCCATTTGACATGTATCGTTAAGTTTAGTAGATGGGATGTGACTTTGGAGACCATGAATAGATGTATTTTCATGACTAAATGTAGATTGAGATGGAGTGGCTTGGAAGGGATTAGTGGATGAAGGACTATGATAGGACATGGAGGATTGGAAGGGATTAGTGGATGAAGGACTAGGATAGGATGTGGAGGCTTGGAAGGGATTAGTGGAAGGTTGGTTTCCCTTGTCAAGGTTAGGATAAGGGTGATAAGTGGATGTTTGTTGTGGATTAATGGCATGGATTATGCTAAGTGACTCTTGATAATGAGGGTAGATGGATGGAGGACTAGGATTTATGGATTGTTGGTAGGAAGGGTATGTGGGTAGTTTTCCATGGGTTGACTTTGATTGGCATTTGGATTGGATAAAATGTCTTTTGAAGTCTATGGCTTGTTGGAATTGACCATTATGGAGTAATTGGTATTCAACTTGACTAGCAAGCATATCAAGGTAAATTGCAAACATGGTGGTGAGGTTCTGATGAAATGTGATATGAGTTATAAGGTATAACAATGCAAAGGGTGACTTAAGTCTAAGGTATGAAACCTAAGCTATGTTTTTGGGATTTTCTATGTGCAAATAAGGAATGAATGCAGCTATTTTTTATGGTATTTTTCTTTGCAAATAAGGTATGTCTAAAATGATGCTATCCTAAGATGATAGTGTCTAAATATGCAAAGGTCTAAGCAAGCTTCTAAGGTAATTAGTTTTGTGAACCTGAGATGAGGTTACCAACTACCTAAAGTCTAACCAAGGCGTCAATTTAATTATGTCAAGGAACCTATGTATTACAAGGACCAAAGATAAGGTGAGCTCCCTAACTAGACTAATGAGTTAGGAGGACTCACTGTAGGACAAAAGATATGATGATGGGACTAGGTTCACTGGCAGATTTCGTTGACACTATGATTTTTCTAGAGTGTAGAAAGTGGACCTATTCTAAAGTTTGTAAAAGTGACCTTCCTAGAAGTTTGATCTAAAGGTAATATGTATTCTAAGATGAAACTAAAACTCATAATCGGAATAACTATAGTAATGACCAAATGATACCTAAAGGATGCAAAATTGAGCAAATTGTTTCAGGTTTCAATTCAAGGTCTGCTTGTGGAAAGACAACTGAAACTGGTATAACCATGTTGACTAGACAATGACTATGAATTCTGGTTTTCTAGTAATCAAGAAAATGCGTCATAGGATCTATCAAATGTGGTTAAGTTTACCAATTGTGGTTAAGTTTCACAGTTGTGGTTTTCTAATAATCAATTGCGAGTTTCTTGTAAATGTTTAGTATTTGTGTTAGACATATGCAGTTAAGTTTCTTACATATGCGACTCAAAATGGCAATTGCAACTCAAAATATAGCATATGTAGTTTTTCACAAAGAAAATGTGAGCTAATCTGGTAGATGCGACTCTATGCTAAACTGATGCAACTGATAATGACAAATGCGACTCGAAGTTAAACAGATGCGACTCTAAAAATCAATTATGACCTTCTGGTGAACAATTGTGACTCTATTGTATTTTTAGTGAATTGAGATATAAAACTGATGTTTTTTTTCTGATCAAGTTCTGACAAACAAAGAGAATCATAAGACAAAGTGTTTTTAGTTTGATTTTGGACTCAAAGAACATGTAATATGACAATAGACAAGTACAATCCTAATAGGCCAAAAGGCCAAGGGTTTGTATACTTGGTATAGCCCACCGATATATGCCAGATTGGTGTTAAACACCTTTCCTTCTTGAGAGCGGATAGCTTAAAAATTTGGTGGCATTGGCTCCCCTCCATGGCTCATTAACCTCATTCAAGCACACCAATTTTGAATTCTTTGGGCAATGACCTCCCAAGAACTGTTATCTCTACTCAAGGGGATCAATAGTGAGTGTCTTCAGGCATGATACTGTACCT
Organism: Sequoia sempervirens; assembly: GCA_007258455.2. Lineage (NCBI taxonomy): Eukaryota > Viridiplantae > Streptophyta > Pinopsida > Cupressales > Cupressaceae > Sequoia > Sequoia sempervirens. The sequence goes on along the minus strand of VDFB02256132.1, from coordinate 132,373,061 downwards.
TGCACTATAGCAAGAAATAGCCAAAAAATGGTTGGTCTCTAAAAAAAATGTTTTTAGTATGGGAATTTCATAGGGAATGATCCATGCGGCGAGAGCCCCCTTTCGGATCCATCTCGTTGGAACCATACGCTTGATTCTTGGGCTTTCCCCAAGAATCCACTTTTATATACCAACTGGAAGTCCCTCGAGTTCAAGGTGCTACTAGTCTAATTCATCCTGGGGTGAGTACATTTTCCCACTATAACAAGCCCAAATTCTAGAGTTGGTAACCATTTCTCTTACATCCAGGATCACACGACTGCGCAAGGGGAGAGAATACTTTGATGTACCAAATCGTGAGGGTAATTACATAGTTGTGCTTTCACACCAAACATAGTAGACACTTGTTAATTTTAATCCAAATGAAAGATTTGCGACACTACCAAACAATATATTTCAAAAATTTAACTAGGGTCTTCGACATGCATTCTGCAGAAAGATTTGTTAGTAGTTTAATTTTGATCTTCGACTATCAATCTGCAAAAAACTTTGTTAACTCCTTAGACACATGTTGAAAACAAAAGATTACTAAAAATAAAAAAATGAAAATAAATTGTAAATTGAAAGTCTAAACCTAAGAATATACCAGTTGGATGTGTCATTTTCTTTGTCAAATGCGTCGGGTACCAGTCAATTACGGTTCAGGAATTGACAGATGCATCAAAATTTTTTAGATGTGTCTCTTCTTATGTCAGGTGTGGTTCAAAAAGCCAATTGCATTGCTTCATCACACTGATGTGTCTTAGAATGTCAATTTTGGTGTTTCATCAAGTAGATGCATTGTTCCATACAAAACCCATGAAATTAAAAATGAAATGCATCATTCTAGCTCAAACACATCACAAAAATTCAAATGCATTATTTTTTCTTGCAAATGTGTCACTTTAATTCATAAATGCATCATTTTGGCTTGCAAATGCATCACTTTAAGTCACAAATGCGTCACTTTAGCTCGCAGCAGCAAAAAAATCATGTTTTTCTTGTAAAAAATGCTTCCCTTAATGAAAATATGCAGTATAATATATGAACCTTCATCTCTCAACCCTTCTTGACTTAGAAATTCTATATATTTGACTTCAAAACACTCCCAAAAGTGTGATTTTCAAGATTATTCAAAATTACCTACACCCTCCAAGACAAAAAACACCAAAAACTTCCAAACAAAGAATGCCAATCAAGAGGGTTAGTAGTTCATGTTGGGTTCACCAAATGTAACATCTAGAAAATGTAGAAAGAAAAGATTAAAAGCAAGCATGCAATGCAAATATAAATGAAATCTAATGCTAAGCAACAAAGAACAAAGGAAATTCAAAAACGTAAATAAAACTTGAACAATCTAACCAAATTTGTATGTATTTCCATGATTCATCTTGATTGCCCTTCTCCATTTTGCTATTGTAGTATAATTTCCCTCATATTTTCAAAAGTTCATGCAGTATAGCCTATGATAGTGATTTAGAAAAACATCAAAGATTCAAGATAGTTGCTCCAAAAAGTCATAAGATTTTGAGAGAGATTGGAATGATAAAGACTAGATCAATTTATAGAAAATTGATTATTCAAATGACAGGCCAGGATTGAAAGATCAACGGACGATTGAGATTGACAGATTATACATGCATTATGATAACTGTTAGTAGTGACATGAGTGATACAAATTAGAAATAAAATTAAAGATTAAATAAATGATGTAATCTTCAAGTTTGGTATTCAAAAACCGAAGAATTATCTTTGCATGATAAAGATAAAGATGGATTAAAGCAACTCTTGTTCGAATGCAGGCACAAGGTTTAATTAATTAAATAACAATATTTAATTAATCCGCATGTACACACAATTGAGTTAGCACTAGACGATTGAATAATTTGATGAAGAGATTACTTGAGAAAGCCACTCAAACATTAAATCAAGAGTTAACTGAGTGATTAAAATAGATCTTTGAGTCAACTAAAAGTTAATACTTAGATAACTCACAAAATTATTTGAATATAGAAGAATGCGTTAAAATAGAATTCATGAATTAAATAATTCATTTAATTCAAGATTTGATATTTGAAGAATAATAAAATAAATAAGATTTATTTAATTAAGTGATGAAGGGATTTAAATGAATAATTAAATAAATAAAGAATTTATTTAATTATAGTTGAAGTATGATAAAGAGTAAATTAAATAAGAATTTATTTAATTTGACAAGAAGGATAAGGTTAATTAGTAACATAATTAAATAAAAAGTGTTTATTTAATTAATCAGATAGAATAAATAAAAGTGTGAATTAATTAAATAAGTAAGATTATTTAATTAATAGAAGAAATGAAGACTATAGAGAATAATTAAATAATTGACATTATTTAATCATGACCATGAAGAATACGAATTATAAAGAATATTGAAGTCGCAAGGTTAGACCAAATTTCGGTGTTTACAGGTGTTTCATGGTTGAGGATTTTATTTTGGGTCTTCACTATGTTGGAGCTGACCTTGGTTGATTCATATTAATAATCTTTAATGTTTTGGGCAGACAGCTTGTATTCATTTTATTATTTTGTTGAAGCTGTCATGTAGCAATGTAATATGTTGTTGTAGATATATATAAATGATTTTTTATTCCATTTGAGTAAATGTGAGTGTATGAGATGTACAAATAATGTTCAAATCATTCGAAGGGAGAAGCAAAGTGTGAAGAAGAGTGAGCAGAGTGTGAAGAAGTGTTTATGTGATTAACTAAAACTATAATGAAGCATTAGTAGATGCTATTTTCTCAGTTCAAAATCCTGCGGATGTAATCTGAATGATTCTGTAAGACAATGTGTCTTCCTTTGGGCAATAATCCTTGTTGTATTTGATTAGTGAGCTCTAGGTAGTGTTCTTGAATGTATGTGCATTCTCCATTTTATTATTTATACTTTTAATAGGGTAAAATCTTATGGATTGACCTCCACCATGGTTTTTCCCCTAACAAGGTTTCCACGAAAAAAATCTTGGTGTTATGTGTGTTTTTTATGTGTTCATGATTTATGCTTTCATGGTTATTTATCAAATATTAGAATAAGGTTAATAAGTTTAATAATTTTTGAATTTCTATGACAACGGATTCACTTCCCCTCTCAGTTGTCTACCATTGTGTTACTAACAATTGGTATCAAAGTAGGTTCCTTGGAAGGAGTTTAATAGCTTGAGGTGATTCGGGATGGCGACATACAAGAAGGATAGTTTGGGATTTAATGGAACAAATTATTCTCTGTGGAAGACTCGAATGGAGTTCCATCTAAGATGTATTGGTGAACCCTACTGGAACATTACAAAGAATAGGTATGTTATCCCACAAAATGGTCCTTCTACTTCTACTGAGATTAAGGATGTTGAGTAAAATATTAGGGCTAAGGAAGTATTGTTGAGTTTTTTGACTAAATTTGAGATGAAAAATGTTATGAATCTAATGGCTACTTATGAGATATAAAAAAATTGGAAATTTTGTATAAAGGTGATGCTAATGTGAAGATTGCTAAGTTGCAAATTCTGAAAGGGAAATATGAAATGTTGAGAATGGCTGATGATGAGAACATTAATTCTTTCATGAAAAGAGTGAATGAACTTATGTGCGGTATCAGATGTGCTAGTGGACAATTGGAAGAATCAGAGATTGTTGCTAAAGTGCTTAGATCCTTTCCTACTACATACAAAGTCAAAGCTATTACTATTGAGGAGCTCCGGACTATTAAAAATGTAACCAAAGACATGATGATTTGTAAGCTTACTACTTTTGAGTTGAGTGAATTTTGTGATGCTCTTCCTAAGACAAAATCTATATTCAAGGCTAGTACCTTCAGAAAAGATAAATAGAGATATGATCTAGGAGAAAGTTCTTCTATAAATATATTCAAGTAGGAGGAGGAAATGAGAGAGAAATAGACAAGCTTGAAGCTCTTATTGTCAATATGGAAGCCAAAGGAGAAGGTACTTATAAAGGGAAGTTTCCTATTAAATGTTTTTCTTGCAATAAGATAGGTCATTTTGCATCAAGGTCTCTGGAAAGAGTTCCTAAGTCAAGACCAAGCAAGCCTAGATTTCAAAGAAAGTGCTATTATGTTGTTGATGAAGGTGTGGTAGATGATGAATATAATAAAGGGAATGTAAGTGAGGATGAATGGGTATTTATTGTTATCAAGGAAAATGATCTAGCCCCTACTAAATCTACTAGTTGTACAAATGTTGAGAAAACCCTAGCGGCTAGAATTGAAGAAAAAGATGAATGGGTGATTAACAATGGATTCTCTCATCACATGATAGGTGATAAAAGTAAGTTTGTGAGCTTGGAAAAGTATGATGGTGGTGTTGTAATATTTGGTGATGACAAAGTAGGTGTAATCTTTGGAAAAGGATTCATTTCTCTTGATGGTAAGCATGATACTGATGGTGTCCTATATGTGGAAGGTCTAAAGCATAATCTTTTAAGTGTTGAACAAATGGTTGATAAGGGATACAATCTTCAATTCAAGGATGGAAAGTGTAGAATATTGGGAAGTTATAAAAATGTGATTGCATCAAGTACAAAAACAAAATGAAATATCTTTCACCTGAATGATGCTAGTAAAATTTTTCTAATTGCTCAAGTTGATGGAAGTTGGTTGTGGCATAGGATAATGTGTCATGTTAACTTTGACGATATTATCAAGATAAGTTCTACTCAAGATGTGAGAGGTCTTCCTAAGTTGATGAAACCTACTTATTCTATATGTAAGGAATGTTAGTTAGGGAAACAAACTAGAATTTTATTTCCAAGAAAATAGCATTTTTCAAAAGAATTTTTGGAGCTTGTGCATACTAACTTGTGTGGTCCTTCTAGAGTCATAAGTTTACAAGGATATAGGTATTTCATATTACTTATTGATGATTATTCTAGAATGATGTGGGTTACTTTCTTGAGGGATAAATTTGAAGATTTGGAGAAGTTCAAGATCTTTAAGGATATGGTTGAGATAGAAACAAGTCTGAAAATTAAATGTTTGAGATTAGATAGAGGTGGTGAATTCACTTCTGATGAGTTTAATTCTTTTTATGAAGAACATGGGATAAAGAGAAAATTATCTGCACCATAGACCCCTTAGCAAAATGGAGTTGTGGAAAGGAAGAACAAGACAATTGAAGAAGTTCCTAGAAGGAAATGTTCCTCATATCTACTAGAGAGAAGTTGTGAGTACTATTGTTTACACTATCACTTAGGTACAAATCAAAGGTGAGACTGGTAAGACTCCTTATGAGCCATTGTATGGTCATAAGCCTACTGGTAGATACTTCAAAATATTTGGGAGTAGATGCTTTATCAAAAGAGATGAAGATATAGGAAATTTTCATGCTAGGAGTGATGAAGGAATCATTCTTGGTTATTCTACTAAAAGCAAGGCCTACTAGTGCTACAATAAGAGATTGAGGAAAATGGTTGAAAGCAAAAATTTCAAGGTTGATGAAGACATAGCTAGACCATCCAGAACTTGTGGATATGAGTCAAATGATCAGAATGGCAGTTTAGGAAAGAAAGTTCAAACTTCAAATAAAGTGAAAATCATTCTAGTGAATCAAGAAAATCAAGAGGAAGGAGAAACTAGTGAAAATGTAGAAGAAATATTACAAGAGTCTGAAGTTCAAGAACATCCTAATACTCCAAGGTATGTAAGACTAAATCATTCAGAAGATCAAATTATAGGTGATAAGAGCAAAGGTGTCTAGACTAGGAGAAGAATTACAGAAGAATATTGTTTGATTTCAAAGACTGACCCTAATAGTGTGAATGAATCATGAAAAGATGAACATTGAGTTGAAGCAATGAAAGAATAATTGCTACAAATTGAGAAGAATGATACATGGATTCTTGTTCCTAGATCTAAGGACAAAAATGTAATTGGAACTAAATGGTTCTTTAGAAACAAATTGAATAAGTAAGTTGAAGTAGTTAAAAACAAAGCAAGATTGGTGTGTAAAGGATATTCTCAGATGGAACGAATTGACTTTGAAGAAACATTTTCCTCTATTGCTAGGATTGAAACTGTGAGACTATTTCTTGCTTATGCTACTTACAAAAACTACAAGGTTTATCAGATGGATGTCAAGTCAACATTTCTAAATGGTGAACTAGAAGAAGAGGTGTATGTTGAGCAACCTGATGGATTTCAATTGACTAATCAAGGAGATATGGTTTGTCAGTTGAAAAAAGCACTGTATGGACTCAAGCAAGCCCCTAGAGCATTATATGCTAGATTGGAAAAGTATTTGTTGAAGCTTGAATTTAACAAAGGTATTGTTGATAGTAATCTATATTTCAAGATTAATGATGATAAAGATTTGATTGTGGAAGTCTTTGTTGATGATATCATTTTTGGAGGAGATGATGGTTTGTGCATGAAGTTTGCTAATGAGATGCAGAGTGAAATTGAGATGTCTATCATTAGAGAGATGAAATTCTTTTTTGGATTACAAATTATTCAGTTAGATAAAGGGATCTTTATATCTTAGTCCAAGTATGTGAAATAATTTCTCAAGAAGTTTCGTATGGAATATTCCAAGCCAATTGGTACACCCAAGGTGACTGGATGTAAGTTTACACAAGTTGATGATTCTTTGAAAGCAAACTAGAATAGATACAAATCAATGATTGGTGGATTACTCTATTTGATACAAACTAGACCTGATATCATGAATATTGTATGTATTGTTGTAAGATTTCAAGCTGATCCTAAGGAATCTCATGTGACATTTGTGAAGAGGATTCTTAGATACTTGGAGTGGATAATTGATTTTGGCCTATGGTATCCTAAAGATTATGATCTTACCTTGAGTTCCTTTATTGGTGTTGATTAGATAGGAGATGTGAATGATAGAAAAATTACTAGTGGTGGTGCATTTTTCTTGGGAAAGAAGCTGATTTCATGGTTAAGTAAGAAGCAGAATGCCATTTATTTATCTATTGCAAAGGTAGAATACATTGTTTTCACTAAAAAATGTACTCAAGTATTGTGGATGAATTAGATGTTGAAAGATATCAGAGTTGTGTATGATGAACCTATTGCTATATTTTGTGATAATTTAAGTGCTATTAACATTTTTAAGAATCTAGTGCTACATTCAAAGACCAAACATATATCTATCAAGTTTCACTTTTTGAGAGAGAAGATGAGTGAAAAGGAAGTTATACTAGAGTATGTGCCTACTAAGGAGCAGATTGCAGATATCTTTACCAAGCCATTTCCTAAGGATACTTTTGAGTATCTTAGAGGGAAGCTAGGGGTGATTACCCCTCCTAATAAAAACTAAGATGCATTGACTTGCATCAGTTTGTACATTTCATAGTCATATCTTGACCCAGATTGATGTTGTGATGGTTTCTACTCAGGGGGAGTAGATAGATGTTCAGATATGTGGTTCAAAGCTTGTGTATCTTTGTCATTGATGTCAAAGTGGGAGAAGAGTCATGTGAAAGAGTTGAGGAGAAAAGACTCAAAACCTAAAGGGGAGTAAATGTTATGAGATAGTTGTGTTGATGGTGTTTTTCACATCATGTGTTGCCATCAATTCCAAAGAGGGAGATTGTTGGATGTTGTGGTTGTGTTTCTAATATTTGGTTTTCATTGATTTCAACACTATTGGAATTAATGTACTTAAGGTTGTAAATGTCGAGGATATTGAGAAAATTTTAATATAATAAGTTGTAGGTTGTCAATGGTGAAGTGAAGTGAAGTTTGATGGTGAGCTCAGTACATTGATAATAAGAGGTTATAGATTAAATGGTTTGTTTTCAAGTATATCTAGTTTATCCATGTTAAGTTTCAGAGATCCGCATGAAGATTTGTTCAAATTATGAGTATTTTTGTTTAGACAATTTTTTTGTTGCTTCAATTGGTGTTCCTGAATGAAGATGATGTGGTTCTAGTAAGTTCAATTGTTGTTGATGCTTCTCTAGGGATTCTTGATGTTGTCGAATGTTTCTAGATCATGCTCTATCTGTGTTGCATGTTTGCATTGATCATTGTACTTGCAATTAGTGATTTTCTCTTGCATGTTCATGTTTTTCATGTTCATGGCCAACAAGGTGATTGTAGCATGTTGTGGATATTTGAGGAATAATTTTTGAAAGTTTTTCATGGTTGAGGATTTTATTTTGGGTCTTCACTATGTTGTGGATGACCTTGGTTGATTCGCATTCATAATATTTAATGTTTTGGGCCGACAACTTGTATTCATTTTATTATTTTGTTGAAGCTGACATGTAGTGATGTAATCTCTTGTTGCAAATATATATAAGTGATTGTTTATTCCATATGAGGAAATGTGAGTGTATGAGATGTACAAATAATTCTTAAATCATTTGAAGGAAGAATGAAAATTTGAAGAAGAGTGGGCAGAGTGTGAAAAACTATTCATGTGCTTAACCAGAACTATAATTAGGCATTAGCAGATGCTATTTTCTCAGTTCAAAATTCTTCGGATGTAATTTGAATATTTATGTAAGATAGTGTGTCTTCCTCTAGGAAGTAAGCCTTGTTGTATTTGAGCACTAAGCTCTAGGCAGTGTGCCTAAATGCATGTGCATTCCCCATTTTATTCTTTATACTTTTAATAGGGTATAATCTTATGGACTGACCTCCACTGTGGTTTTTCACCTAATAGGGTTTCCACATAAAAAAATATTGGTGTTATGTGTTTTTTTGATGCATTTATGATTTCTTCTTTCATTGTTATTGATTAGAACCAAGAATAAGGTTAATGAGTTTAATAAGTTTTGAATTTTTGTGACAACTGATTCACCCCCCCTCTCAGTTGTCTTCTCTTTTTTTTCCAACAAGATTAGTCATTAGATGGATCTGATTCCTGGAGCTATTTTTCTGAATAAGGTAGTGTTGATGGGTGTTTTTACACACTTTCTCAACATAGGTGATGCATATGTGCACTACCTCTCTTGAAAGGAAATGTTTTAACAACAAGTTGTTGAAAATCTCCCCAAGGTCTCTCACGTGCTAGGTCATGACTTGCATGGAACTCCTTAGTTGATATTTGATGTGATTTTGCTAATAATCACAAGGCAGACTTAAGTAGTTGGATGCAGAATTGATCTTAAATTTTGAAGTTTCTAAAGTAGGAGCACAGTGTCATTTGTTGTAGGTTCAAACAACAATCTAAAACTTCAATGTTTTCTTTAAGTTTTGCTTTACAATGTGCAATGAACCTTGGCACATAATATCTCTTTAAAAAAATGGGAAAAGAGCAAGGGAGAGACAAGGTTCCTAGATCTACAACTAACTGTGAATAGTGATCATGGAGGTTCTACTATGGACAACTCCCTTCAAACATAATTCCACTTAACCAAGAAATCTACAGTATCATGAAATTTGTGCTATCTTCAAAGGTCTACAAATATTCTACCATTCATCCACCATTTACATGCATGAATAAAGATAAAGACTTAAAGAGAAGCTTGAAATTTCAGCCCAGGCTAACTTTGAAAGGCCATTTACCAATAGCAAACAACAAAAAGTATGGGCTAGAAGGCATCAACATAGCAAAAATTTCTATAATCATAGGACAACATGACTAAAGTCTATCTAAGCACTTTGAATCTAACAAAACCAGAAATATAAATCTAACTAAAGCATTTAACAATGGAGATTGAACCATGAAACATGTGGAGAAATAAGAAAACACACCAAGTCAATATATTTTCATTATAAATTTTAGTAGCATATCTTTACAACAACTCAAATCTCCTGAAAATTAGAGGAGACCACCTATTTATAGTGTTCAAAATGATAAATGAATGGCCAAGATTGATTTTCATTGTGTGGCCAAGATTCAATACAAAATAGGGTTTCACCTACCCCCAAATATATTACAATTTAAAATTACATTCTTGTCTTTTCCCTATTTTGTCCTTTAGTGACAATACTTTAGCATTTTTTATTTTGTTGATTGCTCTTTTCTTGTAGCTATTCTTTTAGGAGCTCTTCATTGATAATAGGGATTCCCTCCTACTTCTTCAAAGTTGCATACTCCATAAATTTTAGAATGACTAGTTGGAGCTTGTCCACGTCAATAATCTCAAACCACAGCATATGGTAACTACATTCCTTTGCATTATCCTCAACCTTCTTCCAGTCTTCATCATACTTTATGACTTGATCCCTGAACAACTCTAATTGGGTGAAGGAATGAGTGGCAAAACTCATCAATTCCATTATTATCTCATTGGACATCCCATCCTCCATCTTCTTCTAAAAATGAGGCTTTATCTTCTCTGGATCCATCTGTACTGTGGGTATGTCATACTCTGTCACTAGCTTCAGATATTGGACGCAATCTGCCTTAATTTCCTTGACCCATTCAATGTCTAGATCCACTTTATCCATTATTTGTTCCAACCTTTCCCTTCTATTATTGAAGTCTCACCTCCACATGTCCACTAGCCAGTGATCATCTCTTTTGAATGTGAGCTCCTTTTCCCATGTGACCTTAGGTAATCAGAGGATGGCCTCAATCTTTGGATAGGTGGAATCATATGTTGCAGGGAAGTTAGTGCAAAGCTTCTTCGTGCCTTCCAGAGATTGTTGTAGATCCAAGAATTTGTTGGTTGTCCAAACAGCCCAGCTAATACCCATGTTCCTGATGTACAGGACCTGTCAGAACCAGCTCTTTGTAGTCTTTTCCAAGTTCTTTCTCTTCTCTAATTTGTCAATTTGTTCTTTAGACAACAGTTGGGGTGGAGTTGTGGATGTGGTAGGCATGTCATCCACTGAAGACCATTGTTGGATGTAATTTGTCAAGGCAGCCACCTGTGCTTTAATTTCGTGCTTCAAGACCTTGTCTTGTTTTATCAGGTGCACCACTGTAACCACTGAATCTTCAAGATGTCCCACCTTCTATTCTCTGGTAGCAATCCCCAAATTAATGGTGGAAACATTATAGCTTACACCCTCCTAGCCTACCACAGGTGTTGCTATCTATGCGATTTGGGACCTGGAAGCATCCATTTTACCTTGGATCTAAATTTAGGCTTCTTCTACTTTTTGGTTGAGATCTATTCTTAGGCTAGAATAGCCTCTAGCCTCGCTCTTGGATCCTTAGGAGTAGGATTTTTCTTCTAGAGCTTCCTCTCCAACCACTCAGGCATGGAAAACCCTCCTTTTGGTGACTCTTGATCACCTTTGCCTTGCCTCGTTTGGAATTTCGTTTATGCACCTTTCATTTTGGTGTTGTCTCACTCTTCCTCATCAAAATCTTAGATGAATGTGAGGCATTTGATGGGAGGCCTAGTAATCAATTTTCCTTAGGGACTTCCTTCTATCTCAATTTCCTTCTCCTTTCTTTATTTAATATGTTCATCCTTGTGCATGTACTCCTCAGGCTTTTCTTCTTCTATATCTTCTTCTTCTCTAGGAGGTGGTGGCACAATCTCTATTTGTCTTTCCCCTATAGGGATTTCTACATTTTATAATGTCCTGTTTCCCTCCTATTCCTTCATGTGAGGTGACTATTTTGTCTCTTCTTCATCATGTTTTAGCTGCCTGGCCATTTCTTCTTCAAGATCATCATAAAAAATTTGTACAATGAATCTACCACTGACGTCCTCCTCCTCATCTCTTCTCTCAGAAGATCCTATTCCTTCCTCTTCATAGGCCACCCAGTCAATTTGTCAATGTTCATACTCTAGGTGTTCATGGTACGCATCAGCCTCCTCTTCAATTGGCTTCGAGGCTTCTTTCTCCCGCCTCTCCAATTCTTCATAGATTAGCATTGTGGCCTCTATTGTTGGTGGTCCTGTGGGAGGTTGCGAGGGTGTGGCAGTAGCGAGGATTTGCGCTAAGGCAGCCTGAAGGGTGGGGTCCATAAAGATTTGGGACAGATCAGAAGGGAGATTTTTCATGTGTTTTGAGAAAGCCTCAGGCAATGCGGGAGCAAGCATTGGTGTTGTTACTCTGGCTAATGGGAGTGATATGGTAGATGACATGGCAGTGGAGGAACTTGGAGTAGTTGCGGTAGAGGAGGAGTCAATCGCTATTACAGGCCCAACTGAAGGTGAAGGGGCAAGATGGATTGAGATATCTACTACCAGTGGGGATGTGGCGATTGTGGCCAGGGAGAGAGATGATGGGGCAGTCAAGAGAGGGGGAGCCGAAAGAGGTTCTAGCTAATCTATCCTTTCTTCCTCACCTTCTTGAATTACAGGTTGCTCCATGGTGTCCTCTATTTTCTTGGGCTTCTTGGAAGGTGAGCCTCCTAAATCTTTCCTTGTGTATACCTTGGGATCTAGAGACTACTCCATTTTTGTTCCTTTCCTCTTCTTCGATCTGGTGATTGGAGGAGATTTGGATGTCTCACCCATTGAAGTTGTGGTGGTGACATCTTCAGTGGTACTAGGCTCACTCTTTAGCCCTTTATACGTTAGGACCATTCCTCATTGCTTTAGCTAGGCCACTGTTCTTTTAACCCATTTTTCAGTTTGGGCCATGATGGGTTTAGTCACAATGTCAAGGTCATCGACCTCCTGCTCATCCCAATCAATTGCAGGCAATGGTAAGTTGGAGACTGCATTATACCTATGATCCATAACTGTTCTTTCATCTTCCTCAACTTGATCCAGTATAGGGAATAGTTGCACCCTTCTTACAAAGTATATAGTCACCCTCATGTAGTGCCTAACACACACCTTTTTGTCATCCTGGAAGTTTTTCTAGAAATCCTCAACATGATGCAAATGGGCATACTCTGGTCTAGGTGCTTTCCTCGTGTGCCCATATGGGTCCATCTATGGGTGAGTAGTGTATAGTTGAAAATGGTACTCTACCAATTCCTTTTTTGAGTTTCTAGCACACTGGGAAGTTTGCAATTTATACATGCCCTGATCGAAGGTCAAGGGATAAGAGATCCCTACCAAATGTTTGTTGTTGAGGATGGTGTGCACATGTTGTAACTATTGGGAGATTTCCAATAGTATAATTCAGTCATTGGGGTATTGGGACAACTTGTTTGGTCTTTCAGTGAAACCCTGGGTATGAATGTAGGTGAATTTGGGAAATTGTAGGAACAGGAAAGTGAACTACTTTAGGAATGCATGTGTGCTGTGAAAGACTCTCTTCTCAAAATCCCCTCCAAGTAGTTGGATGATGTGACCAATGAAGGCATCATTGACCCTACAGTATTCCTTCTTAAAGTTCCTAAATTGGAGTTGGGGATATCAGTCATAGGCTTTCAGCTTTCAGCCTGGATCCTCCTCAGGTGCCACAAATGTTCTGCTATACTTCCTTTGCTCCACCAGTGCATAGACCAGATAGGAGGTCATGTAGAATTTGGAGCTCTTTTTTATGTTCATAAACTGCTCATGGAAGCAATTGCTAATGTTGCCTCCCTAGTAGAATGAGGATTTCGTCATGAGATCCTAATTCCCATGGATGATTTGTTCAATGAAGTACACAATCCATTCCTTAAAAAATCTGGCAGAAGGAAGGCCCATTACCTCGCTCAGCATGGTTACTAAGTCATGATAGTCTTCATGAAAATTGTTGCGAAAGAGTTCCTGAGGGACCTTTGTAGCACTGCCTCTTTTCTACTTGAGCCAGAACTAGTTTATCAACCTTTTGCAACCCATCAGGTCTTCATTCCAAGTCTCCTTTCCCTCTTCCATCGTGGGCACTTCCCCTCAAAGATAGGGATGTGGAAATTTTTCGTGATTCCCTCAGCTGACATGTCAATGAGAATACTCTCATCTCTATGAATGATGGTCCTTGTCTTGAGTTGGTAGGCTTGCTGATAGGCCATAACTAGTTTAGGGGCAATGAAAGATGGGGGGAAGCTTGCAAATTTTGCAATTCCACTATGCCTGACCAATCTGACATTGTTAGTCTTTGGGTGGATTTTGACCCTTCATTTAAATTCATCAATATCGATATGGTTGATATTGGTGTCTATTATTTTTTTCCAGTCTGTGGTGATTTTCGATTATAGAGGTTCACCCTAAAACTGGAACTTCATCTGGTCTTTATCCTCTTTCCCATGAAGAGTCTTTCCTGATTTCTTTCCTTTGTCCCTCTTTGTAGTTCCCCCCAAGGGTCCTGCACTTGATTCCATATATCCTACAAGCATGGACACAATGAGTACAACCTTTTAAAAATATTATCATTAGAAAAAATCCCGTGAACTAAATCAAAGTAGACATCATTTCAAAAGTTAAATATTTTCCTTTCAAGCGCCGTTAATTTCTTTTTAGGGGATTTTGGACAACCCCGAGCCCAGCCGAGTGGAATTCCCTAGCAGGAATGTTTTTTTCAAAGGGCGAATAAGCTAGGGCGATCTAGGTGGTTTCTTCCATCTTCTTATTTTGATGATTTGAAAGGCTCATATTGACGAGGGTCAAATTTGAGCACGTGGGTAGTTATTATTTTTCAATTTTGAGGTCATTTAGGTAACTTTTGGGGCTCCCAGAGGTTCAAACCTGGAAAGCTATCAGGGGTTCGCTATTTGAAATAGCCAGCCAGAAATGGAGTTCTGGGGACAAAACTCTAGAGTCCAGGACCCAGGTGAGCCAAGGACGGTCAATTTTTGACTTCTACTTTGAGGCACTTGGGCCTAAAGGGGCGAGAGGTTGTCATCTTTTTGTCATTCAGAATAGCGGGCATCGAACGGAAGTCTAGAGGGAGCAGCCCAACATTCTAGACCTAGCACTGAACTTGGACATCGGATTTTCTTCATAAATTTTTAGTTTGGAAAATAGGAAGGTCGAGCCCGAGGGTCAAAAAGGCGGGTGTATTTTCCCCTTCTCGGCCGACGAAGGTGGGATGGAGTCCCAGATGGTGGAGCCCAGTGAGTGCAAGGAAGCCAAAGTTCAATTTTTTCTTATCTTGATGGAAAAACATAGGTCAGGACTTGGGAAGTGGGAGGACATCAATGGTCAGCTATTTGAAATGAAAAAGTTGCCATGGAATTCTGCGGATGGAAGTCTATAGACTAGGACCCGGTGAGATGACAGATTGGTTTGTTTGAGGTTTTATCGATGGACAGCGAGAAGCAAGCTGGGTCTTAGAGCTTGGGTGGATAGGATCACTTCGTCGTTTGGAAACGGAAAAATCCCCATAGAGTTTCGAACACGGAAGTCTGGGGGTTCGGGTCTGAGAGAGGATGCAACCATTTTGTAAAAGATGTTTTTTTTTCATAAGTTTTTCTAGCGGAGGAAGGGCCTAGGCCCAGTAGGATCGAATTCCCTACATGAAGAATAACGACGGTGAAGGAGAGTTCTAGATCGATCTTATGGGATGCTTTGGAGGTTTTTTGAAGATTCCAAGATATGGGTTTTGTGTGTTTTATCAAGTTTTAGCTAATTGAAGCATTTTAAACCCATATTATTCATTGTTTAGGCACATAATTATGAAAAAACCTCTCGGTAGGGCAGACATAAAACCTACTTGGGGAGCCCGATGAAGGAGATTGTAAAATCCACTAAGGATCAACGAATGAAGGCAATAGGTGCAAGGGCTGTGATCGACGAAGGTAGCGAACTCCTCTAGCAAGCACTCCGATCTCCTCTACAATCCTGACAAATGAAAATTATAGGTTCAGGCCTAATATTTATACCCTCCCTTGTAATTAATGGCCTCATTTAATGCCTATACGGTTGACTCATTGGTTGGTGAATTTAAATTAGCAGATGTCAGCAGGAGGTCTGGGGTCCAAGGTTTGGAAGGACATGTCAAAATAGCTATTGAAGATCTCTTTTCATATCGATGGTAAGGAGAGACCCAGAGTCTGGATGGCAGATCACTAGCAAAGGACGAAGGGAGTTCTAGGAATGGCAGCCTAGAAGACTAGACCCAGAGGGCGTGAATGTAGTCTAAAAGTTTATAAATTTTAAGTAGGAAAAAATATTGGATCTAGGGCTTGGGGGTCGGAAAGACAAAACATCGTGGCTGCTCGAAACTTGATTTTTCAAACCACTAGCAGAGGGGATCATGGGGCCTGGTGAGTGGAGTTCCCCTGACAGTTGGCTGTTAAGAACGACAAGGTCAAAGTGGAATTCGAGACTCGATAGTCCGATGGAGTGGGCCCAACGAGGACGAAGGAAGCTTTAATTTTCCACAAGTTTTACTGACGGTAGAGAGGGATCTGGGTTCTAAGGTTCAGGAATATTGAAGCCTTCCGCTATTTGGGAATGACAAACACCTAGAGGAAACCTACCTAGGAAAACCTAGCGAGGCAGGCCCACTAGGTGCAAGGTCGTTGGCAGAGGAAAACTATTGAGGAGGTTCAGTAAGACATCATGACTTAGGAAAATTTGAGGGGACAAAATTCGGCCAACTCAACATAAGACTTTAAAGGCATGTTGACCACTTAGGACACCAAAACAGGGGTACACAAAATAAGGTGATGATAAAAATGACCTGGCAAGGTGAAAGAAAAAAGGGTCCCTATTCTGAACAAGGCATGTGTGCTAAGGGCACAACAAATGGTGACTCTACTGGAGGACACTCCCAAGCACTCTAAGGATGAATATTCAATTAGGATCTAGAATCTTTGGTTTCATAGACCAAGGGCAGACCTCCAAGGGTGAACTAGGAGAACAAGATCCTTAGTTGGGTTAGTCTACAAGATATCTCAGAAGTGTGTGTAGTGAATTTATTCCTTTCCATGGGAACTATGACAGATGGTTGCTACTCCAACCAAACAGGCTACATAAATCATCCCACACTAAAAGTAACCTAGACATTGCCCCACTTCTAGTCAAGCATCCATAGCCCCAGCGCAGTTGTCGCTCTAATCCCATGGATATTGCTCTACTAC
The DNA here is from genome assembly GCA_007258455.2 of Sequoia sempervirens. NCBI lineage: Eukaryota > Viridiplantae > Streptophyta > Pinopsida > Cupressales > Cupressaceae > Sequoia > Sequoia sempervirens. Next base: position 132,356,209 of record VDFB02256132.1, on the reverse strand, counting down.
CAGTCGGGCGTTCATAGCCCTGGTAGAGTTACCAACACACCCATATAGTTGCTTGATTTTAAAATTTTATTTTTCTTCTTTTAATATTTCTTCAATGTTTCCTTTCCTCACTTATCTTCTGGTCAACTGTGTGAGCACTAAAGCTTGTGGTGGGTTTCGGAACCACAGTGGTCACTGGAGTGGATTTAAGATTTTTCACTTCCTTAGATATCATAGAAATCCTTGTACAGTCCTTTGAAAATAATTAGCATGCATTTTATGGAAGATCTAAGATGTGTGTAAAGAGATCCAACCAAGGGTTGAATTCTAAGGTAGAGTTCAGATGAGGAGATCATTCCTAGGCCACCTTCAGGGACCAATAGTCGAGAATGAATCCTTAACCAAATAACACCAAGGATGAGCAACAAAGTAAACCCTTCATTGAATGAGCACAACCACCATAAAGGGATGGAGAACACCCTCTTCAAAACTAAAACAACTAAGGAACCAACAAAGCAAAGTGACATGAAACAACAATACGCCAGCAAACCAAAAGGCAACCTACTCTAACCTATATACAAATATTTATAAGAAAGAGCTAGAGAGAGCTTAGGCTTGGAGGTAATGCTTTAGGTACTACCCATTGAATGGCAACAAAACATCCTCACCAATTAAGGTCTTTAGGTGGAAAGCATTGTCTCTCAAAATTTCAACTATTTGAAAGGGGCCAAGCCAAAGCTTGTCAAATTTGTTGTGTCCCCCTTTCTTTTCATGGGAATTGCCCCAGTACAAGACTAAATCTACAATTCTAAAGGCCTTAATTTTGGCTCAGCAATCAAACCATCTCTTAACCATTCCCTAATGTTTGGAAAAAATTCTATTGCCTGGTCTCAAAATTCTTTTAAATACAAGAGCTCAGCTAACCGAGCTTCTCTACGATCCCCTTCTTTATAAAAGTCATTGATAAATTGGAGAGTGGGAATCTTTAGGTGGATAGGAAATATGGGATCTAAGTCATAAACAAGATGGAATGGGGAATCACCAAGAGCAGTCTTGTGGCAAGTGTGATCTACCCAAAGGGCAAAATGGAGCTCGGTATGCCAGTCCTTGGGATTCCTATCTAGAAATTTCTTGATTATTGTGATCAAGTTCTTGTTCAGAGACTTAGCAAGGCCATTGCATTGAGGGTAGTAATTAGATGAAAATTTAAGGGAAATCTTATAGTCGAAGGCCCAACCAGCAAATTTTAATGAAGAAAATGCAGGTCCATTATCACACACCAATGCATAAGGACAACCAAAGTGATTTAAAATGAAACTTTCCATAAAATTTGTAACTACCTTAGTTGTGCATTGCTTACATACAATTGCTTTTGTCCACCTAGTATAATAATTAATAGTGGTAAGAATGTACCTATGTCCCATAGATGATGGATGGCTTACTAGACTAATGAAATGAAAACCCCATTGCATGAATGGCCTTACCTCCAGCACGGACTGTAGTGGGACAACATTCTTCTCCTTGGTAGTGGCGGTCTGACATGTGTGACATGAACGAACATGGAAATGAGCATCCCTCAAGATAGTTGGCCAATAATACCTTGCTCTTAATATTTGATGTGTAGTGGAGGGCCCGGATCCATCACCAGTGTCGAACTTATCATGAAACTCCTTCAAGACTCGATCTGCTTCTTCCTTGCCAAGGCATCTCAAGTAAATTCCTTCATGATTTATTTTGTATAAAATTGACCCCTACAACATGTAACTATTGCTTTTCAATCTAAGGGAATGTTTTTGGACTCCTTGCAAGTGGGGTGGACATTTGTGATTCACCAAATAATAAACAACATCCTTGTACCATTCTCTTGGGGAAACATTGTCAAGTTGATATTGTTGCATTGTGAGTTTGGGTCTGATCTCTACTGTTGCTTTAGCAATCATGTGGATAAGTTCCTATCCTCTTACCAACTTCATCAGTTGAATTCCCAAATCATACTCATGGAGCAATGTGACCCATTTAGCTCTTTGTTCACCCAATTCATTTTGCATGAGCAGTGTTTTCATTGTTGGGTCGGGGACAATGGCGAACACTTTATTGCATAAGATATAATGTTGAAACTTCTTTAATCCCTTAACAAGGGAATATGCTTACTTTTCTATGTTTTGGTATCACAATTCAGCATCCTTCAGAGGAGAACTCATGAAGGCAATTGGGTGTTCAATTCCTTCATCATCTTTTTGAGTCAAAATGCTAGCATAGGAATGCTTTGAAGTGAATGAATAGATAAAGAATGAATTTAGATAGTTTCGGTTGACTAGTATAGGTGCCTCATCAATGACCCATTTGATTTCTTCAAAATCATATTTGGCTTCAAGAGCCCACTCAATTTTGGCATCTTGCTTTAACATGGCATTGAGTGGTTTAACAATTTCAGCAAAACGCATGATGAACTTCTTGACAAAATTAATCTTTCTGAAGAAGGATTTTAATTCTTTCTTGCTACTTGGTGGTGGGATCTTTAGCAAAGACTAGGTACATTTAGGGTCTATAGAGATTTACTGCTCTAAAATGATACATGTCCAAGCAATCTACCCTCAGTCACGCTGAAGATGCACCTTTTTGGGTTAAGGGAAACTCTGAGCTCCCTACATCTCTGAAACACTTTGCATAAATCAGAGATGTGATCACTCTGCCTTTTAGAGAACATAGTTAAATCATCCATGTAGATGATCATGCACTTTCCAATTAGATATTTGAAAGCAATATCCATGGTATGTTGGAAGGTGGCACCAACATTGATGAGCCCGAAAGGAATTCTCCTATAAGTGAAGGTCCCCTAATTAGTGGTGAACATTTTCTTATGGAGGTTTTCATATTGCACCATTACTTAGGTATATCCAGAATACCCATTGAGGAAAGACATCATTTGGGAGTCATTGACAGTCTGCAACACCTCATCCAATGAAGGCACTGGATAGTTGTCCTTCATTGAAGACCTATTCAAATTGCGGAAGTCCACACAATCTGATTTCTCCATTCCTTTTTCTAACCAGGACCAAGTTGGCCACCCATGTGGAATGCCTGACTAGGAAGATAATTCTAGCTGAAAGCAATTTTTGTACCTCTTTGTAAATGATGGATTCCAATAAGGCATTAATAGGACGTTGTAGCTAGTAGAATGGCCTCACCTTTATCTTGAGAGGGATGGTGTGTGTGATGATGGAGGTGTCATAAGTCTTGAGATCCTTGTAGCTCCATGCCACCATGTTGTGATACTTTTGCAAAGCATCAATGATTCCCTTTTTTTCTTCGGGCGTGCACACTTTTCCAATAAACACATTTTTGGTCTCCTCGGCTATCCCAAGGTTGTGAGCATTGCATTGGTTGCTTATGGCTTCCTTCTTTGTCATCGATCCTGGTATTTGATCTGGTCCAAATAAAATATGCATTTGAGCTGAACCATGCCTCTAGGAATCATGTTGGTTTTGAGGTTGATGACCCATTCTACATCCAATTCGGCCTCTTCCCGATCAGTCTCATCAATTATTTGAGTCATGAAGACATCAGAACTCATGATGAAGTTGAGGATATGGTTATCATCATTGAAAACCTAAAAGTGAGTGACATTATCTGGGATGGACGGTGTGGATGTCAACTCAACTGTAAATTTCTTGAGCCCAGATAGAGAGAGGGGTTGCAGAGTGTTGGCTGCCTGAGCCAATGCATAAGTTGTATGATTCTGAGCACAAGGGATCAATTGTATATTAAATGCATCTAAACCTTCTAAAATATCTTACACCCTATGCCTATAGTTTTCAAGTCTTCTATTATGATAGGAATACAACTTTCTAACTTTTTTCACTATGAGTTGAGAGTCCCCAAACACTTGCAGCATTTTAACATTTTTCTTTAAGACCATAAGAAGACCATGCACTAATGCCTCATATTCTACTGCATTATTAGTGCAATAAAACTATAGCCTATGGGCAGCAAGAAAGGTTCTACCCATTGGGCTAATGAGCTCAAACCTAACACCAGCTCCTTGTTTTGATTTAGATCCATAAAATTGAAGTGTCCAAAATATGGAAATCTCTTTGACTCTAGGACCAACTTGGCTCTTACTTCCTTTTGGCTGGGTGGTCACCTTGGTGACCTTTTGGGAATTTTGCAGTTGAAGGTGTTCATCAATGGGTGGTTCAGTTAGTACCTCCTTTGACATTTCCTTCTAAGGGATAGTTTATTTTTGACTTGCTCTACCACTGCTTGGCATAGGTAGCAATCAAACTCGGAGTGGGCAGCATTGTGAATTCAACACCAATTTGGTAGCAAGAGATCCTAGAAATCCATTCGGGTGCCCAAGCTGAGTTGATCCCTTGCACACTTCCCCATGAATTCCTAGAAACCACTAATTAGTCCCCATTCGTCGCCTTCATCAGGTTTATCATCTGATTTTGCCAGTATTTTTGTACTCAGAGGCATTTGAGTAAAGTCAGTTAGAGGGATACATTGCACCAAGAGGACTTCGGAAGCACACTCTTCTTGCGATTCAAATTCATCCTGGTAGCCAAAGGGATAGTAGTTTCCCAATCCTATCTCAACAAACAACACCTTGTTCAGGTTGTATTATGTGATCATGTATCTCATACGAGGCTCACTGTCTATATGGATATGATTTGGTAGCCATTTCCATGGCAGCCACATGTGAGAATGATCTGTGGCAATGTATCCATTCAGCATTTTGGTGAATTCCCTTCCTAAGATGATCTTATATGCATCGGGGATATCAGCCACTTGAATATCAATGACTTGTTATATCCTTGGATCTGTAGCAATTTGCATTGGGATCCAATTCATCTCTTGCACAATGTTGATCTCTATTTTGTCCAATTAGTTCACTTTCCTTCTTGAGGGTGTGGGGGTAATCCCAAGAGCCTTGCATATTTCCAATGGCATAACATTGGTAGATGCTCTTGAATCAAGCAGGAAGTTATGCAAGTTTTTCCTGAATATCCGAATGGTGGTAAGGAAAGGGGGAGTTTATAATCTTCCTTGGAAGAGGCCCATGGGCGTGTCTACCTGAGCTACTTGATATTTATTCTTATCACTAGTTTTACCCTTAATATATCTAGATGACTAATCCTTATAACTCTGCCTATTGTTCTGGTCTAGTTCCTTCTTCGGTTGTTTACCTGTAGACTTATTTGAGGGAACATCCTTCCCTTTCCCTGTGTTATCCTATATCATGGGTTCCTACCAAGGTTCTTCAAAGGTGACTCTCTTAGCTGATGTCTCCTATGTCATGCTAGAGAATGGGGTCCCATTGAGTACCCTAAAGAAGGCATGCCTTACAACAGGGACCTTGAGTAGTTCAAAGGAAGATAAATTGATTTTTACTTTCTTGAACTCTTTTTCCACATATTCACCCATTTTTTCAATCTTAGAGCCAAAGGCTCAACCTATCGCAGAGCTAGAAGGGTGGACTTCCCTTTGACTTGAATGATTTTTTGGGTTGGCCTTGGGGCAAGTTCTGGGGCTGATTTTGAAGCCTACCCTTATTGAGATATTAGGTGGGTATATGAGGAATCCTAGGGTTATTGTTGGCATTAGGGTTAGGAAGGGTAGTAAAATTATTTGGAGTAGAGGTCATAAAGGGTCCACCCGCTTGTCTATTCCTAAGGAAGTAGGGAGTTTCTCTTTGGTGGAACATGTGAACCTCATCTATGTGCATTTCTTCCTCATCTAGTGGACCATTATCTACTGAATTGAAAAGATGAGACAAGGTTTTCTCATTACTTACTTCCTGCACCTCTTCACTCTTAATGAGGGAAGGCTCTACTTTAGGCTGATTGTGGCTGCTTTGTGGAAATGGTGATTAGTTTACCATGAGATAGGAGGAGTCATAAGGCTTAGATGAAACAATGTCTCTGCAACTAGTACTATCAGCAGCATTTTGGACCTCAATTTGGAAAATTTCTACAACTATCTGGAATTCAGGACAATCCAACTTAGAGTGTCTACTAGTCTTGTGAATTCGGCAACATCTGGACAAGGATCCCTCGGCGAGGTACACCCCACTGGACATTCTTTCATTGTTGGCCAACTGATCAAGAGGAGTAGGGACACCTCTATTATTGGGCCTCGTATTCCATGTGTGGTTCTGCCTCTGGGAAGGTCTCCTCTTAGAACTTTGATTTGGATTCTATCATCTATCATAATTCTGCCTAGAAGAGGTTCTTGCATCCTAGTTTTCCCTAGTGTCCCTATTGTCTTGGCTATCCCTATTAAGATTGTCTTGGAGGTTACATTGGGATGCCTGCAACTAATTATTTTGATTCTTTAAGTGCATCATTTTAGTGGACATTTTCTTTATCATCTCTGTCAACTCTTCCAATTTGTCTTTCTCAGCAGTGTTGCTTGGCTGTGGTGCCATATTTTGGAGAAAGACAAGTGGGGCTATTGGCTGATTTTGATGCACTGGAGGGAATTTTGGTCCCAACAAGTATGCTAGTGCTTACAACTGCTAAAAGTATGCCTATTGTTGTTGGGGAGCCAGGGGATAGCTTTGCTATTACTGAGGCTGCAAATAAGAAGGCACGGAAGGTGCATAATTCATTGGTTATCTAGGGTGCAAAACGATGGGCAGCTAAGGCATGTGGTTCATAAGAAGGGCCTAGTTAGTGAATGCTTGACTAAGCCCTTGAACCTGCATCAGGTGAGCTACTTGTCCCAAAGAAGGCAATGGACCAGAGATATTCTACCCCAAATATGCACTAGCAATAACAGCCTCTGTATAGGCAGTTACTAATGAGGTGAGTGGTAGATGCATCCTCTTTACCAAAGCTAATGTAAGGTTGCCTAACACTACATAGTAGACTGGGAGGGTTGCAACATCATTATGAAGGTATGGGTCCTAAAGCCTTGTGAAAGCATGATGGAAATGGTCATTTAAGGATCCAATAGGCTCATTAACTTCCCTCATGATGGACATAAACTACCTGTATAACTCTGAAGGGCTGATCAAGATCTTATATTTTTGTAGGAAAGCATTCTTCATGAGGTCCCATGAGGTAACGAACCCCCTCAAAAAATTGATGTACCAGTAAAAGGCCTCCTTGCCCAACAAGTGTGGAAAAATGTGGCATGCAACATCCTCATGATCAACTTGCATTTTGGTAATTTTTGTTTCAAATATTTTGATGTGCTCTTTCATCGTCCTTTGTGAGTCATGAGGATTAATTTTCAAATAGAAGCCTTCCAGACTCGTTGGCATGTCATGGTAAGTGGAAAAGTGTATCAACAAAGGATTTTATGCCAACCAAGCAATGGTAGGAGGTGGAGGTGGTATTTGCTATTGAAGAACAACAATCTAGAGTTGTGCCTATAGTAGGACAGTAGCCTGGGCTATGACTGTTTGGACTATACCTTGGGCTTGAAAGGCCGAGAGAGAGGCAACTTCCTGGCTACCAGAGATGGGGAGTGAAAATGTAATTTCAAATGGCTGGGTGGAAGACGAACACAAGCCGAATGAAAGTGAAGGTGGAAGGGAAGTGGGTGGAATGGAGGAAGAGGAAGAAGTAGTGTCTCCTCCCTTAGTTCGTTTTGGCCTTGTAGGAGGCTGCAACTCTCAAAATTCTCCCTTATTTGGTGTCGATCATAAAACTCTTTGAAATCTTTCTGGGGAGAATGATCCAATTAGATCTAGCTTCTCAAGGCCCTCCTTCTAGCGCCAGTTCTGTTGATGGTTGTTTTTACACACTTTCTCAACACAAGTAATGTGTATGTGCACTACCTCTCTTGAAAGGAAATATTCCAACAAGTTGAAAATCTCCCCAAGGTCTCTTAGGCATCAAGTCATGACTTGCATGGAACTCCTCAGTTGATATTTGATGTGATTTTGCTTATAATCACAGCGTCGACTTACATAGTTGGATGCATAATGGATCTTAAATTTTGAAGTTTCTGAAGTAGGAGCAGGGTGTCATTTATTGTAGGTTCAAAAAGCAATTTGAAACTTGAATGTTTTCTTTAAGTTTGGCTTTATAATGTGCAATGAACCTTGGCACGGACTATCTCTTAAAAAAAGGGGAAAAGAGAAAGGGAGAGAGAAGGTTCCTAGATCTACAACTAATTGTGAATAGTGATCATAGAGGTTCTGTTATGGATAGCTCCCTTCAAACATAATTCCACTTAACCAAGAAATCTACAGTATCATGAAATATATGCTATCTTCAAAGGTCTGCAAATATTTTACCATTCATCCACCATTTACATGCATGAATAAAGATAAATATTTAAATAGTAGCTTCAAATTTCAGCCCAGGCTAACTTTGCAAGGCCATTTACCAGCAGCAAACAACAAAAAGTATGTGTTGGAAGGCATCAAAACAGCAAAAATTTCTATAATTATAGGACAGTGTGACTAAAGTCTATCTAATCACTTTGAATCTAACTGAAACAACAATATAAATCTAACTAAAGAATTTAACAACAGAGATTGAACCATGAAACATGTGGAGAAATAAGAAAATACACCAAGTCAATATATTTTCATTATAAATTTCAGCAGCATGTCTTTACAAAAAATCAACTCTCTTAGAAATGAGAGGAGACCCCCTATTTATAGTGTTTAAAAATCTAAATGAATGGCCAAGATTAATTTTCATTGTGTGGCCAAGATTCACTACAAAATAGGGTTTCACCTACCCCCAAATATATTATAGTTTAAAATTACATTCTTGTCTTTTCCCTATTTTGTCCTTTAGTGACATCACTATAGCATTTTTTTTTTTGCTGATTGCTCTTTTGTTGTAGCTATTCTTTCATGAGCTCTTCATTGATAATAGGGCTGCCCTCCTGCTTCTTCAAAGCTACATACTCGATAAATTTGAGAATGACCGGCTGGAGCTTGTCCACCTCAATAATCTTTGATCATATCATCCGGTAACTCCATTCTTTTGCATTATCCTCAAGCTTCTTCCAATCTTCATCATACTTTATGGCTTGATCCCTAAACAGCTCTGACTGGGAAAAGGCATGGGCAGAAAAAATCATGAATTCCATTATTATCTCATTGGACATCCCATCCTCCATCTTCTTCTAAAAAAAGGCTTTATCTTCTCTAGATCCATCTATAATGTGGGCATGTCATACTCCGTCACAAGCTTTAGATATCAGGCATAATCCGCCCTAATTTCCTTGACCAATTCGCTATTCAGATCGACTTTATCCATTATTTATTCAAACCTTTCCCTTCTATTATCGAAGTCTTGCCTCCCCACATCCACCAGCTAGTGATCATCTCTTTTGAATGTGAGCTTCTTTTCCCATGTGGCCTTGGGTAATCGGAGGATGACCTCAATATTTGGATAGGTGGAATCATATGTTGCAGGGAAGTCAATGTAGAGCTTCTTCATTTCTTCTAAAGATTATTGCTGATCCAAGAATTTGGTTGTTGTTCAAATAGCTCGGCTGATACCCATATTACTGATGTACAAGACCTACCAAAACTAGCTCTCCATAGTCTTGTCTAAGTTGTTTCTCTTCTCTCATTTTTCAATTTTTTCTCTGGACAACAGTTGGGGTGGAGTTGTAGATGTGGTAGGCATGTCATCCACTCAAGACCATTGTTGGATGTAATCCTTCAAGGAGGCCACCTGTGCTTTAATTTCATCCTTTGAGACCTTGTCCTATTTTATCAGGTGTACCACTGTAGCCACTGACTCTTCAAGATGTCCCACCTTCTATTCTCTAGTAGCAGTCTCCAAATTAATGTTGGAAACATTATAGCTTACACCCTCCTAGCCTACCATGGGTGTTGCTATATGTGTAGTTCAGGACCTAAAAGCATCCATTGTTACCTTGGATCTAACTTTAGGCTTCTTCTCCTTTTTGATTAAGATTTGTGCTCGAGCTAGGATAGCCTCTAGCCTCACTCTTGGATCCTTAGGAGTTGGATTTTTCTTCTCAAGGTGCCTCTCCAACCACTCGGGCATGGAAAACCCTCCTTTTGGTGACTCTTGATCACCTTCACCTTTCCCCGTTCAAACTTTTATTTGTGCACCTTTCATTTTGGTGTTGTCTCCCTCTTCCTCATCAGAATCTTGGATGAATGTGAGGTGTTTGATGGGAGGCCTAGTAATCAATTTCCCTCAGGGACTTCCTTTTGTCTTAATTTCCTTCTCCTTTCTTTCTTCAATTTATTCTTCCTTGTGCATGTACTCCTCGGGCTTGTCTTCTTCTATATCTTCTTCTTCTCTAGGAGGCGGTGGCACAATCTCTAGTTGTTTTTCCCCTATAGGGATTTCTACATTTTTTATTGTCCTATCGCCCTCCTGTTCCCTCTTGGGAGGTGACTTTTTTATCTCTTCTTCATCATGTTTCAGCTGCCTAGCCATTTCTTCTTCAAGATCATCATAGAAAGTTTGTACGATGAATCTACCATTGGCGTCCTCCTCATCTCTGCTCTTGGAAGAGCCTATTCCTTCCTCTTCGTAGGCCACCCTATTAATTTTTTGATGTTCATACTCTGGGTGTTCATCGTACTCATCGACCTCCTCTTCAATTGGCTTCAAGGCTTCTTGCTCCTGCGTCTCCAATTCTTTGGAGATCAGCATTGTGACCTCCATTGTTGATTGTCCTATGGGAGGTTGCGAGGGTGCAATAGTAGTGAGGGCTTGTGCAAAGGCAGCCCTAAGTGTGGGGTCCATAAAGATTTGGGACAACTCGAAAGGGAGATTTTGCATGTGTCTATAGAAAGCCTCAGGCAATGTGGGAGCAAGCATTGGTGCTCTTACTATGGCTAATGGGAGTGATATGGTAGGCGACATGGTGGAGGAGGAAGGTGGGGTAGTCACGATGGAGGAGTAGCCATTCACTATTACAGGCCCAACCTGAGGTGAAGGGGCAAGATGGATTGAGATATCTACTACTAGCGGGGATGTGGAGACCATGACCAGGGAGAGAGATGATGGGGTAGTCAAGACAGGGGGAGCCGAAAGAGTTTCTAGCTGATCTATCCTTTCTAACTCACCTTCTTGGATTACAAGTTGCTCCATGGTGCCCTCTATTCAGTTAGGCTTCTTTGAAGGTAAGCCTCCTGAATCTTTCCTTGTGTATACCTCACAATCTGGAGACTACTCCATTTCTATTCCTTTCCTCTTCTTTGATCTAGTGATTAGAGGAGATTTGGATGTCTCACCCATTGAAGTTGTGGCGGCGACATCTTTGGTGGTACTAGGCTCACTCTTTAGCCCTTCATATGTTAGGACCATTCCTTGTTTCTCTAGTTGGGCCACTTGTCTTTTAACCCATTCTTTAGTTTGGGCCATGATAGGTTTAGTCACAATATCAAGGTCATTGACTTCCTACTCATCCCAATCAATTGCGGGCAGCGGTAAGTTGGAGACTGCATTATACTTGTGATCCATAACTGTTCTTTCATCTTCCTCAACTTGATCTGGTATAGGGAATAGTTGCACCCTTCTTACGAAGTATGTAGTCATCCTCATGTAGTACCTGACATGCACCTCTTTGTCATCTTTGTAGTTTTCCCAAAAATCCTCAACATGATGCAAGTGGGCATACTCTGGTCCTAGTGCTTTCCTCACATGCCCATACAGGTCCATCTATGGGTGTGTAGTGTGTAGTCGAAAGTGGTACTCTACCAATTCCTTTTCTGAGTTCCTAGCACACTAGGATGCTTTCAATTTATACATGCCCTGAACAAAGGTTAAAGGATAAGAGATCCATACCAAATGTTTGTTGTTGAGGATGGTGTGCACATGCTACAACTACTGGGAGAGTTCCAGTAGTATAATCTGGTCATTAGGGTACCGGGGCAACTTGTTTGGTCTTTCAGTGAAACCCTAGGCACGAATGTCAATGAATTTGGAAAATTGCAGGAATAGGAAAGTGTATTGCTTTAGGAATTCCCACATGCTGTGAGAGACTTTCCTCTCAAAATCCCCTCCAAGTAGTTAGATGATATGACCAATGAAGGTGTCATTGACCCTGCAGTATTCCTTCTTAAAGTTCCTGAATTAGAGTTGGGGATATTGTTCATAGGCTTTCAACTTTCAGCCTGGCTCCTCCTCAGGCACCACAAATAGTCCGCTATACTACCTTTGCTCCACCAATGAATATATTAGATAGGAGGTCATGTAGAATTTGGAGCTCATTTTTACATTCATAAACTACTCATGGAAGCAGTTGCTAATGACGCCTCCCTAGTAGAATGAGGCTTTTGTCGTGACAACCTAATTCCCATAGATGATTTGTTCAATGAAGTACACCATCTATTCTTGAAAAAATGCAGTAGAAGGAAGACCCATTACCCAGCCAGCATGGTCGCTAAGTCGTGATTGACTTAATGGAAATCGCTACGAAAGAGTTCCTTAGGGACCTTTGCTGCAATTCCTCTTTTCTACTTGAGCTAGAACTAGTTTATCAACCTTCTCCAACCCATCGGGTCTTCATTCCAAGTCGCCTTTTCCTCTTATATCATGGGAACTTCCATTTCCTCAAGGGTAGGGATGTGGAAAGTTTTCATGATTCCCTCAGCTGACATGTCAGTGAGAATATTCCCATTTTTGTCAACGATAGTCCTTGTCTCAGGGGTAGACTTGTTGATAGGCCATAACTAGTTCAGAGGAAATGAGAGATGGGGGGAAGCCTACAACTTTTGCAATTCCACTCTGCCTAATCAATCTGGCATTGTCAGTCTTTGGGTGGATTATGACCCTTCGTTTAAATTCATCAATATTGATATGGCCAATATTGGTGTCTATGATTTATTTCTAGTCTGTGGTGATATTCGATAATAGAGGTTCACCCTGAAACTAGAATTTCATTTGGTCTTTATCCTCCTTCCCATGATGAGTCTTTCTTGATTTCTTTCCTTTGTCCCTCTCGACAGTTCCCCCCAAGGGTCCTGTACCTGATTCCATATATCCTGCAAGCATGGACACAATGAGTACAACCTTTTGAAAACATTATCGTTAGCCAAAATTTCGTGAACTAAATCAAAGTAGATATCATATGAAAAGTTAAATATTTTCCTTTTAGATGTTGTTAATTTCTTTTTAAGGGACTTCAGACAACCTCGGGCCTAGGTGGGCAGAATTCCCTAGTAGGAATGTTGTTTTGAAAGGGCGAATATGCTGGGGTGATCTGGGTGGTTTCTTCCATTGTCATATTTTGATGGTTTGAAAGGAACTCAGGCCTGAAGGGGCAGGAGGCTATCATGTTTTTTCCATTTAGAATAGCAGGCATCGAAAATAAGTCCAAAGGAAGCAGCCCGATGAACTAGACCCGGCACGGAACTTGGACGTCAAATTTTCTTCGTAAAGTTTTAGTTTAGCGAACTGGAGGGCAGAGCCTAGGGGTCAAAAAGGTGGGCGCATTTTCCCCTTCTAGGCTGGTGAAGGCGGGATAGAGTCCCAGATGGCAGAGCTCGGTGAGTGCAAGGAAGCCAAAGTTCAATTTTTTCTTATCTTCATGCAAAAAGGTAGGTCAGGACTCGGGAGGCGGGAGGACATCAGTGGTTGCCCATTTGAAATGGAAAAGTTGCCACGGAAGTCTACAGAAGAAAGTTCACGGACTTGACCTAGCGAGATGAAAGATTGGTTCATTTGAGGGTTTATTTCCAGATGGCAAGAAGCAAGCCAAGTCCCAAAGCTCATGCGAATGGGGTTGTTCTGTCATTTGGAAATGGCGAAAGCCCCATGGAGTTCTGAACACACAAGTCTAGGTTCGGGTCTAAGAGAGGACATGGCCATTTTGAGAAAGATGTTTTGTTTTCATAAGTTTTGCCGTGGCAAAAATTCCTAGGCCTGGTGTGATCGAATTCCCTGCATGAAGAATGGTAGTGGCAAAGGAGAGTTCTAGATCAATCTTATGGGATGCTTTGGAGGTTTTTTGAAGATTCCAAGATATGGGTTTTCTATGTTTTATCAAGTTTTAGCTAATTGAAGCATTTTAAACCCATGTTATTCATCTTTTAGGCACAAAATTATGAAAAAACATCTCGGGAGAGTGGAGGGAAAACCTACCTAGGGATCCTGATGAAGGAGATTAAAAAATACACTAATGATCAATGGATGAAGGCGACGGGCGCGAGGGCGGTGATCAACGAAGGCAGCGAACTCCTTTGGCAAGGACTCTGACCTCCTCTGCAATCTTGACAAATGAAAATTATAGGTTTGGGCCTAATATTTATACCCTCCCCTGCAATTAATGGCCTCATTTAAATCATGTATGGCTGACCTATTGGTTGGTGAATATGAAATTAGCAAAAGTTGGCAAGAGGTCCTGGGTCCGAGGTCCAAACGGACATGTCAAAATAGCTGTTGAAGATCTCTTTTCATACCAATGGCAAGGAGAGACCCAGAGTCCGGATGGCAGAGCTTTGGCAAGGCTTCGCCACTAGAAACAGTGAAGGGTGAAGGGAGTTCCAAGAATGACAACCTAGAATACTAGACCTAGAGGGTACGAATGCAGTCAGAAAGTTTATGAATTTTAAGCAGGAAAATATCTTGGATCTGGGGCCCAGGGGCTGAAAAGAAGCAATGTCGCGACTGCTCGAAACTTGATTTTACAAACCATTGGTGAAGGGGACCTAGGGCCTAGTGAGTAGAGTTCTTTCGAAAGTTGGTCATCTAGAATGGTGAGGTCAAAGTGGAATTCCGGACTCATAAGTCTGGTGGAGCAAGCCCATTGGGGACAAAGGTAGCTGAAATTTTTCCACAAGTTTCACTAATGTTAGAGAGGGATCCAGGCTCCCAGGTTCGGGAAGGTGGAAGCCTTCTACCATTTGGGAATGGAAAACACCTTAAGGAAACCTACCCAAGGAAACTTGGTGGGGAGGACCCGCTAGGTCCCAAGGCCGTTGGCAGAGGCAAACTACTAAGGAGGTTCAGTAAGGCATCATGACTTAGCAAAATTGGAGGGGACGAAATTCAGCCAACTCAACATGAGAGTTTAAAGGCATGTTGACCACTTAGGACACCAAAACGGGGGCATCTAAAATGAGGTGGCAACAAAAACAACCCAATAAGGTGAAAGAAAAGAGGGTCCCCATTCCAAATGGGGTGTGTGTGCTAAGGGCACAATAGGTAGCTCATCATATGAATCTAGTAGAGAGTGAAGAGTTAAACAGATAAGTGCAAGAGTTGTTGTAGAAGGGATTGATTAGAGAGAGTTTGAGTCCATGTGCAGTACCAACAGTACTAGCACCAAAGAAGGATGGGGAATTGCAGATGTGTATAGATTCTAGAGCCATCACCAAGATCACCATCAAGTATAGATTTCCCTTGCCAAGAATGGATGACATTATGGATTATTTGAGTGGAGCTGAGTACTTCACAAAGATAGATCTAAAGAGTGGATATCACCAGATCTAGATTAGAGAAGGAGATGAATGAAAGACAATCTTCAAAACCAAGGAGGGCTTGTACAAGGGGTTAGTCATGCCTTGTGGGATAACTAATGCATTGAGCACATTTATGCATCTTATGAATGAGGTAATAAAATAATTTTTAAGAAAATTTGTTATTGTTTATTTGGATGATATTTTTATTTTTAGTAAGACATTGGAGGAGCACTTGATGCATATCCAAGGAGTTTTTGAGAAGGTAAGGGAGGAGAAGATGTTGATTAATTTGAATAAATGTAGTTTTGTGAAGAGACAGTTGGTGTATCTTAGATTTTTTGTCTCAGCAGAGGGTCTCAAAATAAATCCAGAGAAGATGAGAGCTATCATTGACTGGCCTACTCCAAGGAGTGTTACGGAGGTAAGTTTATTTCATGGTCTAGCAATCTTTTATAGAAAGTGTCTTATGAATTTCAATAGTATTTGTGCACCTCTAATTGAAGCAATGGGAGGGGATAGAAAAGAGTTTAAGTAGACTATAGGAATAGCCAAAAGTTTTGATATGTTGAAGAAGAAATTTACTAAGCAACCTGTTTTGGCACTTATAGATTTTAATAAGGTTTTTTAGGTAGATTGTGATGCTAGTGGCACTACCATAGGAGCTTTTTTGATTCAAGAAGGTAAGCTTTTTTCCTATTTTAGTGAGAATTTAAATGATGCTAAGAAGAGATATTTTGTCTATGATCAAGAGTTTTATGCTATAGTTCAAGCTTTGAAGAAATGGAGATACTATTTGTTTCCAAAAGAATTTTTTTTATGTACTAATCACCAAGGTTTGTAGTATCTCGATAGTTATGGAAAGTTGAATCAAAGGAACTTAAATGGGTTGACTTTTTGTAGAGTTATACCTTTTTTTTAAGTACAGGAGTGGAAGGTCAAACAAAGTTGTAGATGCCTTGAGTAAAAGGATTTTTTTTTTTATAGAAATGAATATAGAGGTTGTTAGGTTCAATGAACTCAAGAGTTTGTATCCAGAAGATCCAAACTTTGTAGAAGCTTGGAAGGATTGTTTGGAACCTATTACATTGGATAGGATGAGATGGTTGGATTTCTTAATCCAAGATGTGATGTTTTTTAGAGGAAGCCAATTGTGTATTCCAAGGAGTTCTATGAGAGAGAATCTAATCAAGGAGAAGCATAGTGGATGATTGGTTCCTTTTGGTTGAGATAATACCATTGCTCTTGTTAGTGGGAATTATTATTGGCCATAGTTATAACAAGATATGAAGAAGTTGTACAAAGTTGTATAGTATGTTAGATGGTGAAAGGAACAAGTCAGAATACTAGATTGTATCAGCCATTACCTGTACCTGAGAGGCCGTGGGAGGGTATTAGCATGGATTTTGTCCTTGGATTGCCAAGGACATAGAGAGGGCATGATTCCACATTTGTTGTGGTTGATATATTTTCAAAGATGGAACATTTCATTCTGTGCATAAGACCAGTGATGTTGTTCATGTTATAGAGTTGTTTTTCAGAGAAGTGGTGAGACTATATGGTCTACCAAAGAATATAGTTTGACAGAGATACCAAATTTATTGGCTATTTCTGGAGGACATTATGGAAGAAGTTTAAGATAGATTTTAAGTTTATTTTTACACACCATCCATAGATTGATGGACAAAAAAAGGTGGAGAATAGGAGTTTGGGAAACCTGCTAAGATGCTTAGTTGGATATAAGCCCAAAGGATGGGATTTGATTATACCATAGGAAAAAATTTCTTACAACAATTCTATCAATAGGAGTACTGGTAAATTACTATTCTATATTGTATATGGGAGTAGTCATAGAAATACTTCTTAACCAAGGAAGATGGATAAGAGGAAGAAGAGTAGTACTGAGCCTGAAGATTTTGCTGAGCACCTAAAGAATTTGCACGAAGAGGTAAAGAAACATATCAATAAGATGAACTCACACTATAAGGCTCAAGAAGATCAGAAAAGGAGGCATAAGGAGTTACAGGTAGGAGATGGAGTCATGGTTCATTTGCGAAAGGAAAGGTTTCTAGTTGGTATATACAAGTTAAACATGAAGAATTTTTGACCATGCAAGATCCTAAAGAAGCATGATTCAAGAAATGCTTATGAGGTAGAGTTCCCTAGTGGGATAAAAAAAATTCATGTGTTCAACATTGCTGATTTGATATAGTATCATGAAGGTGATATAGAGGAGGGTCCAATAAATGAACATTTGAAAATTCCAGCACCTACTTCAAAGAAGTAAGAGATTGAAGAAATCCTTGATAGTCCTGTGGGTAGAAGCACAAGAAATAGACAATATGCAGAGTACTTGGTGAAATGGAGAGGAAGGCCTACTGAAGATTTATCATAGTTATCTGATGCTGAGGTTAATTGTCTTGGTTTCCCTCTAACTCCTAATAAGTGACAGGGTCACTTTTTAAATTACCCTAGGTGTCTAATGTAGGACCATCTAGTAGTGTAGGGAAATATTGCATCACCCAAAAAAATGTTTTCTCTATTTTCTTTAGCTGTTTTGAGTCCCATGATGGAAATTATGGGATATAAGACTATCAGGCATCAAAAATAGTGAAAAATGAGTACTTACTATTTTTAGTAAGTCATCCAAAATGGGCTCGTATGGATGTGAAAATTTATCCCAAGGAGTAGAGTAGAAAAAAAAATCATTCATGAAAGAATCACCTCAATACCCTACATGATTTGGGAGAAATTAAAGTTTCCATCCCTAGAAATTTCTCCAGTGCAGCTTCAAATTCATAAATAAAACTTTGGAGGCCCTGAAACATCTCAAATAGTGGCTGAATAGAGCTACAGTGGGTTCATGCATTGTAGATCTCATCAAGAGATTTCCAACAACATGCAATAATAACAAATTAGACACCTAGATCAAAAGTTGATTTTGGTCCTCTAAAAAGTGAATTTCATAATAATTTCTTTCTAGGCTAGAAATAAAATAGCGGGACTTTTGGCACCAAAACAAAAAGGGGAAATTTGTACTTTCTAGAACATTCTAGGGTAGGTTTTTGGGAAAATTAAAAGGGTTAAGTAGGGGTTGTAGAAGGTGGCCCTAATAGTGCAGATTGTGGCTTTGAATAGTAAATTTTTCTTTTCATAGTTGATTTTTTGTAATGAATCAATCCATGAGGTTGTAGCATGTAAGCTTTGAATCTATAATTTCACTTTCTAAAAATAATTGAAAGTAAGCCAATTTTCTATCTCGCATTTTTTTTGTTGGTATTTGTTGTTGCTATTTCTGTGGGTTTTAGGCAGTGTGGCCCTCATCATTTGTGCAACCTGCTAAAATGATTAGTCTAAGATAAGCCCAAGGGATTGGATTTGACTATACCACAAGCATAATTTTCTTACAACAGGAGCACTAGTAAATCACCATTCCAAATTGTGTATGGGAGTAGTCCAAGAATTGCTTTTGAACTAAGAAAGATGGATAAGGGGGAGAAGAGTAGTGTTGAGGTTGAAGATTTTGTTGAGAACTTGAAGATTTTGGATGAAGAGGTAATGAAACATATCAATAAGATGAATTCACAATATAAGGCTCATGTAGATCAAAAAACAAGGTCTAAGGAGTTTTGGGTAGGAGATGAAGTCATGGTTCATTTGTGAAAGGAAAGGTTTCTAGTTGGTACATACAAGTTAAAGATGAAGAAGTTTGGATCATTCAAGATCCTAAAGAAGCATGATTCAGGAAATGCTTATGAGGTAGATTTTCCTAGTGGAATAAACATTTCTCTTGTGTTCAACATTTGTGGTTTGACATAGCATCATGAAGGTGATATAGAAGAGGGGCCAATAGATGAACAATTAAAAATTTTAGCAGCTACTTCAGAGAAGGAAGAGATAGAAGAAATCTTGGATAGTCGTTTGGGTAAAAGCACAAGAAACGGGCAATATGCAGAGTACTTGGTGAAATAGAGAGGAAGGTTTGTTGAAGATTCATCATGGTTATTTGAGACTAAGGTTAACTATCTTGGTTTTCCTCTAACTCCTGAGAAGTGATAGGGTCAATTTTCAAATTACCTTGGTGGTCTGATGTAGGAGCATCTAACAGTGTAGGGAAATCTTGCATCACCCCAAAAAAATGTTTTCTTTATTTTCTTTAGTTTTTTTAATCCCATGATGCCACTTAAGGGGTATAAGACTATCAGGCCTCAAAAATAGCAAAAAAAGGGAACATACTATTTTTAGTAAGTTAGCCTAAATGAGCTTGTATGGACATGAAAATTTACCCCAAGGAGCAGAGTTGAAAAATATTTCTTGTTGCGAAAGAATCACCTTAATAACCTACATGGTTTGAAAGAAATTAAAGTTTATGTCCTAAGAAATTTCTCCAATGTAGCTTCAAATTCATATATATAACTTTAGAGGCCCTGAAATAGCTCAAAAAGTGGTTGAATTGACCTATGGTTGATTCACACATTGTAGAGCTTGTGAATATTTGTCCAATGATATGCAATAATAGCAAATCAGACACTTAGATCAAAAGTTATGGCCCTATGAAGATGGTCCTTGAAAAAGTGAATTTCATCAAAATTTCTTCCTAGGCAATAAATCAAACAGTGGGATATTTGGTGCCAAAACAAAAGGGGGAAATTTGAACTTCTAGAACATTGTAGGGTGATTATTGTAGAAAATAAAAAGGGTTAAGTGATGGTTGAAGAAGGTGGCCCTGATAGTGTAGATTGTGGCTCTGAATAGTAGATTTTATTTTTAGAATTTATTTTGTTGTATTGAATCAAACCCATGAGGCTATAGCATGTAATCTTTGAATCTGTAATCTCATTTTCTAAAAATAATTGAAAGTGAATCATTTTTTTTCTCGCATCTTCTATGTTAGTATATGCTGTTGTGATCTCTATAGGTTTTGGGCAGTGTGGCCCTCTTCATGTTGCAAAAGGGAAACTATAAGCAATGAAGAGATGCCATCATAAACTATCTCCAATCACTTGAATTTTTGCCCCATTTGTATGGTTTAGTTCCCCATACATGTCAACATATTTAGAAATTTTCTTCAAATTACAAAAATTATAATGTTTTAGGGGTTATTTCTATGCATTTCACTAATGATCTTTTGAAAGATATTGATGATTGTGATTGTCCTCATGTTTTTTGGACTAAGATTTGAGAGATATATGAAGATTTTGATACTCCACCATTCCTCAATGATCATGATTTAGAATTTCATGTGCCTCTCCATTCTTTAGATAGGATGCCCTATAATGATATTGCTATGGAAGAGCTTACAAATTTGGAATTCTTTGAATCTTTAGATGAGGATGTAAAGGGTTATATAGAAGCTTCTTATCCATAAAAGATAGTTTTTGTATCTTCACCTTCAGTGATTCATTGTCTAGAGTCATTGATTGAGGCTTCCATCACTCCTATTCTTCAAGATATATTCAGTTTTCTAGACTTGGGATCATAGGATGGCTTTATTTCAGGTATTGAATACTTAGCTATTTCTTTAGGTTTGGAGGACATTCTTTAGGGGATATATCTCCTCTATGTAGATTCTATTTTGGAGGGTTTTCTTAAGTCTCCACATTCAATTGTTTTAACCTTGTTTGGGGATCCTAATCTTGGTGAGACCACCTTCGAGGCACTTTATTACTTTTCAAATATTTCATATATGAGGTTTCTTCCCTCCAATTTCATTATGGAGTTAGAGGTTCTTCGACATCTACCATTGGATTTGCTTCTTCCTATCGGGAGTCATGTGGTTTTTCATCACTAGACACTCTTGTGGCTTCAGACTTCTTTCAATGGTTTTGGGGACACTTCATTCTAGGGGGGAATCTAGTCTCCATCTATTCCTTTAATGGAAGGAACATTGTATTGTCTTTTGATCTTTTTCAACATTAGTTTCTGCATAGTTCTAGTTTTTCACCTTCTTCATTGATCGGGCATGTACCAAATTTAATTGTGGCCTATTCATCTTCCCTAGGAAAGGAGACACATGACCAGTTGTTCAGAGACATCATCATTATACGCATTCATTCTACCTTCCTTCAATTCCCATCCAAGATGGGAAACATCCTTGCATTTGTACTTGGTTTTATTTCTTCCAAAAGGGAGACAAGTTGTTTGTCGATATTGGATCATGTTTTTTCTTTAGGAACTTACCATTTAGGCAAGTGATTACATATTGTGGGGGAGATATATAGTCTCTTTGTTTCCCTCTTATGTGGGGGCTATTGATTATTGTATTTCATCTCTTTTTTTGGGAGTTTTTTCCCACTAAGTTTTCTCCTTTTCTCCATAATAAATACACTCCCATCATCATATTGCATAATAAATACACTCCCAAGTTCCACTTATGGGGGGTAGTTTAGTGTGAATGGGGTTATTTCCTAACTAGATATTAGTGAGGACTGATTCACATCATTAATAAATTTACTTAGGATTTTGTTTCCTAGGTGGAATTCTAGAAACTAGTATTTAATGGGACCATATCTCATTAATATCCATGTAGTTATCTAGTCATTTAATATTTCTCTCATGCATTTATAATTATGCATTATGCATTTAATGATTGTGACTAAGGTGGCTATCCAACTACCTCTCACCTTTTCTATATAAGGAAGGATCTTGTGCATTTGTATATCATCTCATTAGTTCTATCTCAATACTTTCAAGATCATCATTTGATCAAGTTCTCTTCCTACTCATAGTGCACTACTTTCTTGTTCATATGGATGGTATTCTTCTTGGTGATCCTTTCAAGTATATGCAACTTCATCTAGATTATAGTTCATATTTCCAACACTAAGGACAAAGAAAATGGTGACTAACCTTGTGGAAAAATATCAAAGTAGTTTTGAAATAATTAGGAAGGAAAGAAGTGAAAAAGCTGAGGAGATTGCAAAAAAATTGGGAATAATACCAAAATATGGGGAATAAGTGAATGTGGATAACTCTACTTTAGAACCAAACATTGAATACATTATGCAAATAGATGATGCTCAACATGAGAATGATGAAAATGAATAAGTTGTACTAGACAACACACCTCTGGAAGTGGAGACAATGATAAAAAGGAATTTTGAGGATGTAATGATTGGAGAAGACATTAAAAAGGAAAACATCACTCCTCCTCTAGTACAATAAGAAGTTAGTCCTCTGGAAAATACATAAAACCTTGCAGAGAAAGAGAATGCAAATAAATATGATAATGAAGAGAGTGTAGATTCAGAGAAAGTAGAACATGAAAAGGAAGGTGAAGATACATATAAGGATGAATTAGAGATGCACAAATAGAAATAGTAAATCTAATAAGCTCTATAAATGTTGAGGAATCAAAAGTAAAGGTTTTGGAAACAACAAAGGTTTCTAGTGAATCCTCCAGTTTCTCTAAAGATTCTGTAGAAAAACTATTGAGTATGCAACCCAAGTTTCAACCTGTTGTGTCATCACAACTATTGCAATTACCGATGCAATAAGGTAGTGTTGATTTGGATAAAATCTCTCTTCTTCATAAGCTATAATTAGGAGATGTGTTTCATGCATCAATAAGAAAAGAGATCAATGAGACACACCAGAAAAGTGGTGAACTAATGGAAGAAGAGGTGATGGCATTACAAGAAGCTATACTCAGTGCAAATATTGATACATCACTATCTGACATCAAGAACATGAAATTGCTAATTCATTCCTTTAAGGTATTTTCCTCTATATTAAAATAATAAGAAAATAAATAAGTTGAGAAGAGAATAAATGACAAGAAAATGCTAGAAATTATTGAGAAATGTGCCATTGCACATAAAAGGTTTTTAGACTTGTTGAAGGATGTTGAATGGTTCATTGATGAGGAAAAGGGTTTATATCAATATGGCATAAAGTGGTTCAAATCCACATAGAGAATAGGAAGGAGATGTACTCTATTGAGTCTCAAATTAATACTACCTCAAGTGCCTATGATCTAGTAGCTGAATTAACTAGAGAAACAAGGAATGTAATACAAGACACGCATAAGAAATTATTTCAACTGCAAGCCTAGAAAGAACACATCATCTTGTAGTTTGGAGAAATAAGGGACTTGGTCAATCCTAAATTTATACTTGTTTCAAAAGCTCTTTTGAGTGTAGACAAAGCCAACTAGTTGAATCTAGTTCTTGGCACTCAAGAAGAGGGAGAGGAGTTGGGTGCTACCACAATAATGGGTTACACTTTCTAGAACAACCTATTTTTTTTTAAATCACATATTTTTAGAAAATATAATGATTTAAGCCTTGAAAGGTTCCATTAAAAGGATTTTAATTGAAGATGGTTTAATCAGACCCCCTTGCACAGAACTCCGCTAGTTTTAAACCATACCTATAATGGATTCTCCTCTACACCTATCAAAATGCTAATAAAAAACAACTTTTTATTTAACTTTTAAAAAATCAAATTAATTAATTTAAAATTTATACTTTGTAACTATGTAATCCTTACTATAAGCTTGCCAAAAAGAATAATTTTAACTATATTTAATTTGATTATTATATTTAGTTTTTCTTTCTTGTGAATGTAGGGCTTTCACTGAAAATCAAGCTCTTTGTTTTGCACATGTGGAAAAATAATAGATTACCAAAAATTGATGTCCTCAATCCAACAAAAAAAATTAAATTAATTTTGATACATACAAAAAAAATTATTTGCTACATCGTAAACATATGTTTGAATTGTAATTGGTTTGACCTCAAAACTTAATTAAGAAAGAAATATTCAATAAAGCACTATGAAACCAAATAAAGGAGCTAGGTTTTGTAGTTGCAAATCTAAGTTTAAAAAAAATAGAATTGTATCCTTCATAGAAAAAATTTATGTGCTCACAATAAACATCACTCTTTAAAAATGTTGTTTATTGTTAAAAAATAGTTATCAAAGGAGATGGAAAAAGAAAGGAAATTTGATTACAAAAATATTAAAAAATATATATTTAGAATCTATAGATAAAATTTCACAAATCACTAGTTTACATCATCCTAAAATTTCTCATGGTTTAGTAGCTATAAGTGTCCAAAAATGAAGATTTAGTTCAAAATGTTCATTTCAATGTCAATTTTGGCCAAAATGTGTAACCCACTATTGTGGGATCACTGACTACTTTTGTTAAATATCCAAGATATTGAGAGGGGGGGTGAATCAATATCTTCTAAAATTTTCCATTCAGATACCATCCAATTATTCCAATGCATACAATAGCAAAGATAAGTGAAAGCATTAAAAGAACATGAAGTCACTAAACACATGAACACTAGGATTTTTACGTGGAAAACCCAAAATGGGAAAAACCATGGTGAGTGTTAGCTCACAATATATTATAACTACTTATAAGATATTACAAAATGGGTGGCTCACTACTAGGACTCATTGTCCAAAAACAAAGGCCCACTGCCTACAAAATTATAGTGACAAAAATGGCTTTCAGCCAGAAAGATGAACTAATAGAGTACACCTAGTGAGTGTAAATTTAGTTCCAATGAAGCTTAGTAAATTGACTCAACACAATTTATCATATTCACTTTTCTTCACATTCACATTCACAACATAATAAATTACCTTTTTAAACTTCAAAGATTATCCAATATATATATATAATATCTTTTCCAGCATCAATTAGGTCGGCCTAATTAGATGCACTTCTTATTCTCCAAAAATACCAACTTGTCAACTTCAAGCTTTCACAAAATCTTCTAAAAAGGTAATTCACACATCCAAAACACTTCATCAATTCATCATATACCTAAAATAGGTTGCACATATATCCACATAACACAAATTAATTCACCATACACAATAGATCCATTAGGTAGCCTAAGGATAGACCTAACAGCACAATTGCAAACACTAGTGTAATGTTGAAACACCATACAAGCATCTGGATACATGAGATCTTGAAAGTACATGCTCTCAATGTCTACAAACTATTTCCCAAAACTATAGGCAATAGTAATCACCACCAAATAAATGTAGACCAAAATACCAAAGGTTGTAAGAAAAGTACTAGTTCAAATATCAGACCAGAATACCAGAACAGCTTCATACTTGATCTTGGAATTGCAACTCATATATCATGGTGACATCAATGAAAAAAAAAAAAAAACTTATTTATTTTTCCAACAATCTCCCCCTTTGTCATTGATGGAAACATGTGCCAAAAATAATATTTACAAAACTAATTATTTATAACACTTTCCCCCCTAACACCAACATTTCACCATTCTTCACTACCCCTTTTAGATCAAGGACAAAGGGTGTCCCAAAACAACTGAAAATGCTAAAACAAAGAAAACAAAGAAACATGTATCAACCAGAGGATGGTGAGCCTTGAAGCTCCTTTAGAATACCATCCTTTACTTATTTTTCATTCTCCTAGCTATCCTTTGTAGCAATCAACATCCTGTTCAGAGATTCAAATTTTACCAGAGTTTCTTCTGCAGCATCTTAAGTATTAGGAGTCAAATTTATCTTCTAAAGATTTTATGTGCATGCCAGAGCCTTGCCAACCTACGTGTATTCCACTCTTACAATGTCACTCAACTGATCAATTTTTTGGATAATTTCTTCCTTTTTCCTCTACAAGACAAATAATTTATCTGTATGCATAGTGATGGCATTCAAGGTTGATCTATCTCTATCTTTCGATAAGTTGTATGTTCTGGAGATGGCTGACAGCTAAGACTCAATGGATTCCATAACAAGTTTAATATTTTTAGTGGGATCCAGCCATTTAAAGCAATAAGAAAGGAAAAAATTATCTTCTTACTCATAAACCTTCATGACTTCTAGATTCTTTTCAACACTTGAGTGTGCAAGAGTACATTTATCATGTAAATCCAATAGTCTTTTCTCCACCAATTTCTCCTCAACCTCTTGTTTTGTCTTTTCACTGAGTCCAGAGGTATACTCCTTGAAAGAATCTAACATCAATCTTAGATTTTCAATAGGAGTGAGAGATGTATCAATGGATGCACTAGGTATGACTTCCTGCAATTCCTTGAGAGAATTTTCTATAAGTTTTGTTCCTCTTTGATGTGCTTCAAGAATTTCCTTCCTTTTGGATTATTGCATAGCAACTCCTAACATCACTTTATGTGCCATAAAAATCTTCTCCATATCCACAAACCCTTTAATCATAGGAAGTTGTAGAAGCTCCTAAGGAATTATCGACTAAAATCTGATTTGCTTATATAGCAGGCACTTCAGAATGTCATTACTGGAGGATGATTCTCTAGGATTCTTAAGAGATTTTACAATCTTCTTTTCATTTTCTTCATTTTTCTTAGCAGATTCTTCACTTTTCTTTTCTTCCTCTCCCTTTTCCTTCTCTTCTTCATCCTTTTCTTCTTCAATTTTCTCTTCTTCTTTCTTTTATTCCTCTTTATCTTCATCCCTATTATCTTCTTCATCATTTCCATCTTTTTCATCTTTATTTTTCTCTTCCTCTGGATTATCTTTTTCTTCTTCTTCACTGTCTTTTCCTTCTTTAGCATTACCTTTTTCACTATTTCCTTTTTCTCCTTTAGTATGCTTTAGAGGAGTATCATTATGATTTCTAGGCTTAGCTTCACCTTCATTCTTCTTTTCACCTTTCAGAGGATCATTTTCACCACCAACATCCACTTCAACATTAATATTTTTAGAAATATCTTCATTACCTATATCAAGAGGAATATTTTCCTCAGCATTTTTAGTAGCAACATCTTCATCAAATTTAAGCATGCCATATTTTTCTAGTATCTCTTGGATCTCTTTTGTTGTTTCCTTCCTTACCTTCTTTTTCAACTTTTTATTCCTTGTCATCAACATGTTTACTCTTCTCTTCATTCAGAACATCTTTGCAAAAAAAAAAATCAAATATTCCAGATCATTTGAGGTCAAGAAAGACCCAATCTTATAATATGCATCATTCTTGATTTTCTCTTCATATTCAATAACCTTTGATCTCCTTTTCATTAGAGCTTCCCACATGTTTTTAGGTCATCTTTCTTTATATCATCCCAGTTAACATCTAAGATGATAACATATTGAATAACAACTAAAAGAAAAGTTTTCTTTATTTCCTCTCTAGAATTATCATAGTATTTCATTGTAGGTTGAAGCATGTTCTCAAAATATAGCAAGGAGTTGACAGTTGCCTCTAATTTAAAGTGGGGACCAGAACTTATCGGTTTATCTTGTTCTTCTCTTTGGTCCATAGAGGCTTCATCAGACACCTTAGACTTCTTTGATTCTAGTTTGGTATGCACATAAACACCAAATTATTGCACTTCCTCATCATTAGAAGATGATACAACATTTACTTCTCTTGGAACCAATAGCTTCTATAGAAGCACCTTCACTAGAGGCTAAACCTCTTGTTCTTCTCCTTACCAACTTTGCATCAGGATCTTCTTCATCTTCATCTTGATCATCTATAACACTGAGATTTTTCTCCCTTGTCACTTCCTCTTTCCTTCCTCTCTTTGTATGGGCTACTGGAGGAGTTTCTTTCCTCTTCCCAAATCTGGTAGTCAATCCAAAGGAAATGATACCTTTTCCTTTATCAATGGTACTTGATTCAACCTTTGTTGTAGGGGTTGTGGAGGATTTTGTAGAGGTAATCCTTCCAAAACTCCTTGAGCTAGATGATTTTTCCTCCAACTGTTCTCCCCTATCCCTTCCAAGGTAAATCTCCTCATCAGTGAATCTAGCTTCTTTAAGATTTTTCCCCACTTTCTTTCTAATTTTAGGCTTCTGCTACTCTAGATGAATCTCTGTATACTTTTCAACATGTGTACCAATTATGGGTTCATAAGGATCCTTTGGATTCTTCAGCAACAATTGCACATAACCTTCAACTTCTTCTTTTGTTACCTCATATCCTAGAGGTTGAATCCATATGGTTTGAGGTTCTACAACCTCAATCATGAATTCACTAGGGGAAACATGGAATATGATATTGTCTTTATACTTCTCAACAATTCTCTTTAGAATCCTCTCCCTTTCATTCATGTTTCTCTTGAATACAACAAAGAATAATATTAGAGCATCATCTTTAGCATCCACATTACCTAGAATATGCATATAATAAAAAACTTGATGTCCCACTAGTCTAGACGAGTCCCAAAATACTTCATTATTCCTTCTTGAAAGCCTCTTCATGAAATAAAATAATAGACATACAATCAATGAACCAAATTTGAAAACATACATCCTTTCCTTTGTCGACTTCAAGTTTTCAAGCAACTATAACTGAAGAAGCTCATATAACTGAGTTCTCCCTATTTGTGAAGTATATTTTGTGACTGATCATGATAGTTGCATACTTCGCATCCGAATTAGTAATGATCTTCATTGTTAAAGATCTCTTGTCATATGTGGCT
The DNA here is from genome assembly GCA_007258455.2 of Sequoia sempervirens. Classification (NCBI taxonomy): domain Eukaryota; kingdom Viridiplantae; phylum Streptophyta; class Pinopsida; order Cupressales; family Cupressaceae; genus Sequoia; species Sequoia sempervirens. Next base: position 132,327,460 of record VDFB02256132.1, on the reverse strand, counting down.
CCTGTAAGTTATGTTACTACTTCATTCTTCATAGATTTCAATACAGGTATTGTACCTTCATCCTAGAGCCCAGTTACATCCCTAATCGCCTCCTTAGTTAACAGGTTTGGTTGATCAATCCACAAGAATTTATCATGGATTCTTCTTAGGACTAATTTCACAAATTTTTTGTCATAGCTAAAGTTGGGAAAATTGATCCATATATCTAACTTATTCTCAACCAAGTTTGGGTACTCAAGTTTTATCAAGAAATCATCACTAGTAAGCTCATTCTTCCAAATCTCAATCAACTTTGAGTGATTGTATTCTTCAAACTTTACTTGAATATACATCCTTGTGTCCTCTGTCGACATCACTCCATGAGGGATTGATGAGAATGCACCCATGGGATCATCTTCGAAAATTTTTGAGGAATATTTTCTACAAGAGGGTCTCAACCTTTTTGACACTTTAATGACTACAGTGGTTTCCATTCTTCCAACTCTAAATTCAAACAACTCAAACAACACAAAACACAACTACACAGAAGATTAAAATACCCTTTTTTTATGAACCTCAGCTAGGGTTTGCATAGCTCGAACTCCAAATTTCCTCAAGAATTCTCCAAAAGCTCTTCAATTTCTTCAAATGCACAAATGAAAAAAATTCCTTAAACATTTCCTTTATAAAATAATGATCTACCCTAATTTGCATTAAAAGTGGCAGATTTCAAAAAGCTACTAAAAACTCTTTTGTTTTACATTAAAAAACCCCAATTCACTGTGCAAAAGATATCCCTTCATATTTCCTATCGGTTCCTTTTCCAAAACCTTTGATAACTCATTCTACACATTTCATCCTCATGCCAACCTCTGACATGCAATTTATCTAGGGGGTTCTTATAATTTTTTGATGATCCTTAGAGGAAGCATCTATACCAGATGAGGGCACAAACGCAACAACAACCTCTGGTTCTTCTTTCTTCCTCCAAATCTAATTCATCTCTTGCTTAATCTCATCTTTTTCAACATTCTTTACATATTCGTTCTTTTCTACTAGATTAATCTCCTTACTTTTCTTGCTTCTACAAACTCTTGAAACATGTCCTGGTTTGTTGTAGATATAGTAGACAATATTTCTCTAATTATATTGACTTCCATTGATTCTTGTTCTGCACTGATTAGATTTATGTCCATACTTGTTACAAGCATAACAATAAACATTAAAGGATTGATTCATTCTTCTTCCATTAAACTGATTCATCATTAGGGTTCTGCATTCACTTTCCCTATGTCCAATTCCTTTGCATGCAAAACATTGACCAGTAAAAGGACCAGGGAACTGATTTATCCTACTCCCACATTCAATTTCCTTGTGACCAAATTTATTGCATGAAAAATAAATTCCATTAAAATAAGGATACCTATGTGCATTAGGTTATCTCACCAAAGGTCTCCTAGTAGAGTTCCTTGAATCTTCTTTCTGCTTTCCTTTATTCAGAGTCTTCTAATTATTCACAATCTTGGAACTTTCATTGGTATCATTTTCCAAACCATCTTTATCTTTACTCAGTTTTTTTCCTACAATCAATTCATCAATCCTATCTGAGCTAGATTTGAAATTGTTCTCATAGAATTTTTCCTTCTCCAAATCCAATTTCAAGTTCACCACTTCTTGTTCAAGCTTGGTGCAATCTTCAAACTTGCTTTGTACCAACTTTCTCACATAGTCTTCAATTCTTTTCTTCTCCTCTACTTGCACTTCCAAACTGGAAATATCTTCATTATCCTTCTTCAACTAATTAGCTATGATACTAATTGTTAAATGTCCAAGACGCTGAGAGGGGGGGTGAATCAATATGTTCTTAAATTTTCTAATCAGATACCATCCAATTATTATAATGCATAATATCAAAGAAAATTTAAAGCTTTAATAGAACATGAAGACACAAAACACATGAACATGAACAATTTTACATGGAAAACCCAAAATGGGAAAAACCATGGTGAGTGTTAGCTCACAATATAGTATAATTGGTTATAATATATTACAAAATGGGTGGCTCACTGCTAGGATTCACTTTCTAAAAACAAAGGATCACTTCCTCCAGAATTACAATGACAAAAATGGCTTTCACCCAAAAAGATGAACTGATAGAGTACACCTAGTGAGTGCAAATTTAGTTCCAATGAAGCTCAATAAACTGACTTGACACACTTCAATGTATTCACTCTTCTTCACATTCACATTCACAACACAACAAATTACCTTTTTAAACTTCAAAGATTATCTAATATATATATCTGATCTCTTCACAAGCATCAATTTGGTCAGCCTATTTAGATGCACTTCTTATTCACCAAAAATACCAATTTTCCAGATTCAAGCTTTCACAAAATCTTCTAAAAATGTAATTCACACATCCAACATGCCTCATCAAGTCAACATAGACCTAAAATAGGTCACACATATATCTGCATAACAAAAATTAATTCACCATTACAAAATACATCCATTAGGTTGGCCAAGGATAGACCTAATAACACAATTGAAAACACTAGTGTAATGTCAATACACCATATGAGCATCTAGATATGTGAGATCCTGAAATTACATGCTCCTAATGTCTACAAACCATTTCCCAAAATTGTAGGTAACAATAATCACCTACAAACAAATGTAGACCAAAATACTAGAGGATGTAAAAAAAATACTAGTTCAAATATCAGACCAAAATACTGGAACAACTTTAGACTTGATCTTGCAATTGCAACTCATATATCATGGTGACATCAATAACAACACAAAATAACAAAACTTCTTCATTTTTCCAACACTTATGGAATTTAAAACATAGTGTAGATTTCTTGCAGAATCTAAGAGAATGGGAAAAATGCAGGCAAGCACGGTAGGCTCATGTACAAAAGTTGCAGGCACCAACCAACTCTGGTTGAAATATTTTATGCCTTTTAAGTATTTATGTTAAAAAAATTTGTACATATGTGGATTATACAGTGTTGTTTCTAGTACAATGTTTGGCTTTTCTCTAATACATGATCAAGGGGAGCCAATTGAACATTCTTTCTAGTTTGTATACATGCTTACATTTCTTAGGGTGAGTTTTGGTGAAATTCATACTATTGTATAGGTTCCCTTTGCCCTTGATGTCAAAGGGGGAAATTTTTTTAAAGAACTTTTGGCATGTTTCCATCAATGACAAAGGGGCAGATTGTTGAAGAATGTCATTGATGTTGTTGTTCAGAAACATGAGCATGATAAGGAAGAAAAAGGTATATAATGATGTGTTGCAATGTTTTATTGATGTCAACATTGTAAATCATGTGAATATTTTAGTTGTAGATAATTTTGATCAGTTTAACAAGTTTTTGAGTTGCTGACGAAGACATCCTTGCAAGATTCTTTGATATAGAAAAGTAAGTTGTTTGGGAAATTGACTAAGTGTGAATTCAGAAAATTCATGGTAAAAAAGCATTAGTGTTTGGGTTTGCATTACTCCACAAATAAAGTATTCACTCTATGAATTATTTTGTTGGATTCTAGATGTATCTAATTCCAAGATATCATCATGTTTTAACAAGTGGTTGAAATATATGAGTAATAGAGTTTGACTTGGAAAATTACAATTATTCTCAGTACAATATGTTTATGTGGGAGAATTTTCAGTTCTCCACAGATGATTCTTCAACTTTGTGCTTTTGAGGATAAGTTTACAAATGGTAGTAGAGTATGAATTTCAATTGACATTGAATTTTGATGTCCATGTGTTCATATGTGGATGTTCATAGTTGGAGTTTTTTGGTTTTAGGCCTTATTTTGTGCAAACCTAAAAAATTTGAAGATATACAAAGGATAAATAAGTATTGAAGTCTTATAGGGTATCTACTATAGGTTCATTCCAACCTATTTTAAGTTGTTTTGAGTTTTGTATTTTGGTGTGAGATATGTATGAAACTTTTGGAGCCAACAAGTTATATTTTGAGTGCTACATCTAATTAGAGTCACCTAAGTGATGTTAGAATTGATGTGGATATATATGTTGGATCCTTTTGGTGTTTTGATGTGTGATATGAACATATGATGTGTGATGCAAAAATCCTACATGTGAATATTATCAGAGCAGTACAAATTTAAGTGGTGAATGTTGAGTAGAAGATTGAAGTGATTAAAATGTATATGAAAGTGGAGTGTTATATTTGGATCAGATGGAGTGTGTAAAGTCAATTTATTCAGCTTCATTGGAACTATATTTCATGGAAATGATAGATGTAATTTTGTAATAGTTCAAAATAGGATGTGAGCCATTAACTTTTCCTGTATGGATAGTGAGTCCACTTAGATAGTGAATCCTCATATAGTGAGCACTTCTCTAAATATACTATAACTAGTTATAATATATAGTGTGCTAATCTTCACTGTGGTTTTTCACATTTTGTATTTTCCATGTAAAAATCCTACTATTCAATTGTTATGTGGTGTTGTTGATGTTTCATTCTTTCATTCTCTCTGTATTAGAATATGCTTTGGTAGTTAGATAATTAATGTTTGAATGTTTTAAGAAAATACTAATTCACCCCCCTCTCAGTATTTGGGGTGTTCAACAAGCTGTTAACAACTGATGATTACATGAATCTTCTAATGTAGCAGAAGTAACTAAAAAAAATAGAATACATAAAATGAAAAAAGAAGAAATAGAATGATGAGAAAAATGTAGTGCAAATTATGGACTTGGAGTTGAACAAGCAAAGGATAATTGACAAGGAAATCCAACATAAGGAAAGAAAGAAGCTCAAATAGTTAAAAAGAAAGGCAATAAATAAGGAGCAAGAGATGGTTCAAAAGAATGGGATAGAAAGGAAAGATGGATCAAGGATCCCCTTGCTGGAAACACAAGGACAAAAAATTGAGAGGGGGGGTGAGCCATTTGTCACATAAATTATACTTATTAAATTTATTCTTAGATCTAATAAATAAACATGAAAGCATAAACCATCACCACATCAAAAAAACACATAACACCAAGAACTTTTACATGGAAACCCTGTTAGGAGAAAAACCACGATGGAGGTTAATCCACAAGATTATACCCTATTAAAAGTATAAAAGAATTATAAATAGGGAATGCACATGCATTTAGGCACACTTCCTAGAGCTCACTACTTAAATACAAAAAGGCTTACTGCCCAAAGGAAGACTCACTATCTTATAGAAACATTTGGTTTACATCCAAAAGATTATGAATAGATAAAATAACATCTGCTAATGCCTGATTACAGTTCTGGTAAAGCATATAAACATATGCTCACTCTTCTTCACACTTTACTTCTACCTTCAAATTGTTAGAAAATTATTCACACATAGCACATAGCATAATTCACACACCTCTACCTTTGAATGGTATAAAATATTGATCATATATATCCACAACTAAGGATAACATCATCTACATGTCAGATTTAACAAAATATAAATTCCATACAAACTGTCTGCCCAAATCAATAAAAAAATTATCAATACACACCAAACAATGTTGGGCACAACATAGTAAGGACCCAAAACAATGTCCTCAAACATGAAACACCTTAAACAATTATGCCTCAAAGATCTACAACATGCTACATCACCTTGTCGACCATGATCATGACAAACATGAACTCACAAAAGAAAATCACCAATCATGAGCACAACAATTAATACAGACCAACAACACAGATAGAGAAAGATCTAGAAACATCCACAAGAATCATGAATCACCACTGAAGCATCCACAGCAACTCAAATTACTAGAATCACATAATCTTCTTTTAGGAACACCAACTAAAGCAACATAACAACCGTCAGAACATGGATACTCATAACTCAATCAAATATTCATGTGAACCTTTGAAACCTCATGTGGATAAACTAGATATACTTGTCAAAAAATTCTTTAATCCACAACCTCTTATGATCAATGTACTAAGCTAGTCATCGGTATGGTGGTAATATTGAACTTCACTACATCATCGACAACCTGCAACTTGTTTCATTACAATCTTCTCAATATCCTTGACATATACAGCCTTAGAGACATTACTGCCAATAGTGTTGGCATCAATGTCAACCACATATCAACAACATCCAACAATCTCCCCCTTTGGCATTGATGGCAACACATGATGTGAAAAACAACATCAATGCAACTTTCTCTTAGCACTTTCTCCCCCTTAGATTTTGAATCTTTTCTCCTTAACTCTTTCATAGTTTTTCACATGACTCTTCTCCCCCTTTGGAAACAATGAAAAATATACATATTATCTTTCTCCATGCAATCTCTAAACCACATTTCTAAACATCTAACTACTCCCCCTAGGTAGCAGCCACCAGAACATCAATCTAGATCATAAGATATGACTTTGAAATGCACAGACTGATGCAAGTCAATGCATCTTAATTCTGATTAGGAGGGGTAATCACCCCTAGCTTCACTTTGAGATACTCAAAATTATCCTCAGGCAAGGGATTGGTAAAGATATCTACAATTTTTTCCTTAGTGGGCACATACTCCAATTTGACTTCCTTTTCACTCACCTTCTCTATCAAAAAGTGAAACTTGATAGATATATGCTTTGTTTTTGAATGCAGCAAAATATTATTAGAAATGTTAATTGCACTTGAATTATCATAGAATATAGCAATAGTTTCATCATACACAACTCTAATATCTTTCAACATCTACTTCATCCACAATACTTGAGTACAATTGTTAGCAACAACAATGTATTTTTCCTCCCCAATAGATAAAGAAATGGATTTTTTCTTCTTACTTAACCATGAAATCAAATTCTTACCCAAGAAAAATGCACCACCACTAGTACTCTTTATTTCATTCACATCTCTTTCCCAATCAAAATTAGTAAAAGCACTCAAAGTAAGGTCATCTTCTTTAGGATACCATAGGCCAAAATCAACTGTCCCCTTAAAGTACTTGAAAAATCCTTTTCATAGCTGTCACATGAAATTCCTTAGGATCAACTTGAAATTTTGCAACAATGCATAAGACATTCATGATATTAGGTCTAGTTTGATTCAAATAGAGAAATCCACCAATCATGGATCTATATCTAGTCTAATTTTTCTTAGGATAATCATCATCTTGTGTCAACTTACATCTAGTCACCATAGGTGTACCAACTGGCTTTGAATCTTCCATACCAAACTTCTTTAGCAATTATTTTACATACTTCAATTGAGATATAAAGATCCCCTTATCTAGCTAAGTAATTTGCAATCCCAAAAAGAATTTCATTTCTCCAATAATAGACTTCTCAAAATCAATTTGCATCTCATCAAAAAACTTCATGCACAAACTATCATCTCCTCCAAAGATGATATCATCAACAAAGACTTCAACAATCAAATCTTTATCATTATCAATCTTGAAATACAAATTACTATCAATAGTACCTTTTTTAAATCTAGATGTCAACAAATACTTGTCCAATCTAGCATACCATGCTCTTGGGGCTTACTTAATTCCATAAAAATGCTTTCTTCAACTGACAAACCATATCTCCTTGATCGGTCAATTCAAATCCATTAGGTTGCTCAATATACACTCCTTATTCTAGTTCACCATTTAGAAATGCTGATTTGACATCCATATGATAAACCTTGAAGTTTTTGTAAGCAACATAAGAAAGAAATAGTCTCACTGCTTCAATCCTAGTAGTAGGGGAAAAAGTTTCTTCAAAGTCAATTCCTTCCATTTGAGAATATCCTTTACACACCACTCTTGATTTGTTTCTAACAACTTCACATTGCTCATTCAGTTTGTTCCAAAAGACTCATTTAGTTCCAATTACATTTTTGTCCTTAGGTCTAGGAAGAAGAATCCATGTATCATTCTTCTCAATTTTCAGTAGCTCTTCTTTCATTGATTCCACCCAATGTTCATCTTTGCATGCTTCATTGACACTATTAGGCTCAGTCTTTGAGATCAAACAATATTCTTATGCAATTCTTCTCCTGGTTTGAACTCCTTAGTTCTTATAACCTATAATATGATCTTATGAATGATTTAGTCTTACATACCTTGGAGTCTTAGGGTGTTCTTGAACTTCAGGCTCTTGTGATCTCACTTCTACACTTTCATTAGTTCCATCCTCTTGATTTTCCTAATTCACTAGAATGATATGAACTTGATTTGGAGTTTACATTTTCTTTCCTTTATCTGAGCTATCATTTTGATCATCTGAATCATATTCACAAGTTTTTTATGATTTAAATATCTTCATCAACCTTTACATTTGCACTTTCAATTAAGTTCCTCAATCTCTTATTGTAGCACTGGTAGGATTTATTTTTAGTAGAATAACCAAGAAAGATTCCTTCATCACTTCTAGCATCAAACTTCCCTATATCTTCATCTCTTTTGATATAGGATTTACTCTCAAATATTTTTAAGTATCTAACAATAGGCTTATGATGATACCATATCTCATACGGAGTCTTACTAGTATCACCATTGACATGTACTTGGATGAGAGTGTAAATGAAAATACTCATAGTTTCTCTCTGGTACATATGCATAACATTTCATTCTAGCATCATAGTCTTAACAAATTCTTGAATTGTCATGTTCTTCCTTTCCACAACTCCATTTTGTTAAGGGGTCCATGGGGCAGATAATTATCTCTTTATCCCATGCTCTTCACAAAATGAATTAAACTCACTAGAATTGAATTCACCACCTCTATCTAATCTCATATATTTAATCTTTAGACCTATCTCTGTCTCAATCATAGCCTTAAAAATATTGAATTTCTCTAGAGCTTCAAATTTTTCCCTTAAGAAAGTAACCCACATCATTATAGAATAATCATCAATAAATAACATGAAATACCTATATCCTTGTAAGCTTCTAACTCTAGAAGGACCACACAAGTCAGTATGCACAAGCTCCAATAGTGCATTTGAACAATGCTATTTTCTTTGGAAAGAAATTCTAGTTCACTTCCCTAACTAACATTCTTTGCATATGGTATTAGTAGGTTTTATCAACTTAGGAATATTTGTCACTGCCTGAGTAGAACTTATCTTGATAATATTATCAAATTTTGCATGACACATTCTCCTATGCCACAACCAACTTTCATCAACTTGAGCAATCAGACAAATTTTACTAGAAACACTCAGGTGAAAGATATTACCTTTTGTTTTTGTACTAGATGCAATTAGATTTCTAGAACTCCCCAATATTGTACACTTTTCATCCTTGAAATGAAGATTGTATCCCTTGTCAACCATTTTTCCAACACTTAAGAGATTATGCTTTAAACCTTCCACATATAGAAAATCATCAGTATTATGCTTACCATCAAGAGAAATGGATCCTTTGCCATGGATTACACCAACTTTGTCATCACCAAATATTAGAACACCACCATCGTACTTTTCTAGGCTCACAAATTTATTTTTATCACCTATCATGTGATGGGAGCAACCACTATCAATTACCCATTCATATTTTTCTTCAACTCTGGTAGCTAGGGCTTTCTTCACATTTGTGCAATTAGAAAATTCAGTAGGTACTGGATCATTTTCCTTGATAGCGATAAGAACCCATTCACCCTCACTTAAATTCTCTATATCAAATTCATCATCTATCACACCTTCATTACTAGCATAATAATACTTTCTTTGGAATCTAGGCTTGTTAGATCTTGGCTTAGGAGCTCTTTCCAAAAACCTTGAGGAAAAATGACCTATCTTATTGCAATAAAAACATTTAAGAGTAAATTTCCCTTTATACCTACCTTCTCCTCTGGCTTCCCTCTTGACAATAAGTGCTTCAAACTTGTCTATTTTTCTCTCTCTTCTTCAATATCTCTCATTCCTACTCATACTTGGACATTTTTCTAGAATAAATTTCTCCTGGATCATATCTCTACTTATCTTTTCTAGAGATAGTAGCTTTGAATGTAGATTTTGTCTTAGGAAGAGAATCATAAAACCCACTTAACTCAAAAGCAGTAAGCTTACCAATCAACATATCTCTGGTTATATTTGTCACATTCTGGATCCCCTCAATAGCAGTAGCTTTGGCTTTGTATGTAGCATGCAAGGATCTGAGCACTTTAGCAAAAATCTATAATTCTTCCAATGTTCCACAAGTACATCTGATACTACACAAAAATTCCATTCACTCTCTGCATAAAAGAAGTGATGTTCTCATCTTCACCCATTCTCAACATTTCATATTTCCCTTTTAGGCTTTTTAGCTTAGAAATCTTCACATGGGTATCACCTTCATACAAATTTTTCAAAATTTTCCAAATCTCATAAGCATTCTTCAACACCATTACATTTGTCATCTCGAAGTCAGTAGGAATGCTCAATAATGCTTCCTTAGCCTAATATTATACTCAGCTTCCTTAATCTCACCTATAGTAGAAGGACCATTCTGTGGGATGATATATCTATTCTTTATAATTGTCAAGTAAGGTTCACCAATGCATCTTAGATGACACTCCATTTGAGTCTCCCATAGAGAATAATTAGTTCCATCAAATCTCAAACTATCCTTCTTATATGTCACCATCTAGGATCACCTCAAGCTATTAAACTTCTTCCAAGGAACATACTCTGATACCAATTGTTGGAAATACAAGGGCAAACAACTAGGAGGGGCGGTGAATCTGTTGTCACAAAAATTATACTTATTAAATTTATTCTCAGATCTAATAAATAAACATGAAAGCATAAACCATCACCACATCAAAAACACACATAACACCAATATTTTTTACGTGGAAACCTTGTTAGGGGAAAAACTATGGTGGAGGTTAATCCACAAGATTATACCCTGTTAAAAGTATAAAAGAATTATAAATGGGGAATGCACATGCATTCATGAACACTACCTAGAGCTCACTACTCAAATTAAAAAAGTCTTACTACCCAAAGGAAGACTCACTATCTTGCAGAAACATTCAGATTACATATGAAATATTTTGAATTGAGAAAATAACATCTGCTAATGCCTGATCATAGTTTTGGTTAAGCACATAAACATCTCATATCTCTTCTTCACACTTTACTTCTACCTTCAAATGATTAGAAAATTATTCACACACAACACAAAACATACTCCACACACCTCTACCTTCGAATGGTATAAAAAATTGATCATATATATCCACAACTAAGGATAGCATCATCTACATGTCGGCTTTAACAAAATATACAATGTGTACAAACTGTCAGCCCAAATCAATAAACAATTTATCAATGTGCACCAATAAATGTTGGCCACAACATAGTAAGGACCCAAACCAACATCCTTGAACATGAAACACCTTAAACAATTATTCCTCAAAGATCCACAATACGCTACATCACGATGTTGGCCATGATCATGAAAAACATGAACACATAGAAGAAAATCACCAATTGTGAGCACAATGATCAATGTAGACCAACAACATAGATAAAGCATGATCTAGAAACATCCACAACTATCATGAATCACTATATAAGCATCCACAACAACTCAAATTACTATAATTACATCATCTTCTTTCAGGAACAACAACTGAAGCAATAGAACAATTGTTAGAACATAGATGCTCATAACTTAATTAAATCTTCATGCTAACCTCTAAAACATCAAGTGGATAAACTAGATATACTTTTCAACAAACCCTTTAATCCACAACCTCTTATCATCAATGTACTAAGCTAGTCATCAATATGGTGGAACTACTAAACTTCACTGCATAATCAACAACCTACAACTTGTTTTGTTAAAACTTTCTCAATATCCTCGACATATACAACCTTCAAGACATTAATTCCAATAGTGTTTACATCAATGACAACCACATATCAGCAACATCCAACACCCCTTTTGGAATTATTACAAGAAATATGGTTAAATAGTTGTGCAATTCCATTACTGGAAAATCATGGTCTATTTCAAGAAATAATGAACATTGACATCACTCATTTTGGTGTAATTAATGTGTGTTTGAGTCCCAACCTATCTCAAGTAAGCTTCACTCAATTTTTAGTTGGAATGAATTACTCACCACTAACCCATCACATGTATGTTGCATGTAGTTTACAAATACTAATATAAATCACTTAACAAGTCAAAATATAGCATCACGATATGAGAACATGTCTCCAAATTATTTTCTTGGCATGTTTGATTGAGGTTGGGGTGGAACAACTCTACAAGTGCACCATTTTTATGTTATGTGGTTGTATACTATAAGATCATGTTTCTAATTGGGAATTCCAATGACAGTGACCTACAAATCTATAATTGTTTGGTTTGAACTAATTTTTTTTATCAATGTCAATGAATTTCCATTTTATACAATGTGATTGTTATATGATATTATTGTGTGACTCGCTCCAATTTGTTGTATGTAAGGTAGATGTTAGTCAAGTTATATTTTTTATGAATTTCAATGCATATCTATTATATACAATGTGATTGCTACACCCAACCTACTCATGCTACATATGATTAGTTGCTTTTAGTTCAATTCTTAATGCCTATCAATGCTTTTAGTTCAATTGGTCCAACCTCTTCATGGTGTGCCTAACTTAGTTGAACTTATTTTTTACTTGTATAATTAATGGATATAAATTGTTTACTTTATGGATAAAAATAATTTTATAATTGGATATTAAGGGGCTCCATTATGGGCCCATTCAAGACTACTTCTATCCCCACTACTGGACCCATACTATGTGATTATCTATTTTTTACTGTCATATAACCTACATACTCAAAATACATTCTATGTTGACAATCTAGCATTTCAAATTTCATGACTATCCTCTCTTCCTTTACCAAATATAATTTGAATAGTTGTAGGTACCCAACTACTCCTAAATGACTTAAGAAGACATTTCATATAGGAGTAGTTGGGTACCTACAACAATTATTATGTTTATACTTATTGAAATCTGAATCAATTTTGTTTACAACAATTATTATGTTTATAATACCTAACTTGCCATATTGAAAATTCCAACATATATAATATTTTCATAGATTCAAAGATAATTTATTGTAGGATATTAAATTCCAAGGAACTCAATCTTATACAATATTTTAGAAAACACATGTACAAGGCTATTGACTTGATAATGTCTAATAACAAAGTACAATGAATCTCACACAACAATATAACAACAAAATATTACCACCCACTAAGAACTTCATAAAGAAATACTAGCTATAATCTTTCCTTTTTTATATTAATAGGTCAATTCAATTTCACATTTAGTTTAAGGATGAATATTTATTCTTATAAATTGTTAGAACATACTTAAAGTCTTATGTAATATGTTTACATTAAAATCTGATTTTGGTTGAAATGTTATATTATAAAAAGAATCAGAGGTTGTCTCTACCATTGTAAAAGTTAACATGATTCCATGTCTGGTCTCAAGATAATTTGTTTGGATTCACATCTTAAAAAATATTTTTTTCATTCGTATACTATTTGTATAGTAAATATTAGAATTCTAAGTTATCAAGGATGGCACAAGTAGAGAAAATTATATGTCAAAGTGAAGTCACTATTTTAATTCAATCCATTCATATTTCCCATCCACCAATGGATAATATTATTTAACCAATATAAACAATTCAAGAAGAGCTTAGTGTAAAAAATGTTGGTAAGAAATTTGGTTGCAAGCAAGTTTGGTAATGGGTTTTTGTGAGTGTATTCTTCTTGTATCCCATCAAAGGTTAAAATATACTACTTAGGCATGTTTGTGCCATGATTTTTTATGCTTTGTAGATACATAATAATACATACACACAAAAAAAAACCCTAGCAAGTGTAATACAAATATGCATTAATAAACTATAACCATTTTCATTTAATTTGAACTATGTGGATTTTTTTACCAATTATAAGAATTCACTCTCCTTTTGTCAAACACTAAATGTCACCATTTTATGAATAAACCAATATTTAGTAAAATTGTAAAAAAAAAAGCTACATTAAATTTATCCTAGGTGTTTATAATGTCAAAAAATGATATGATTCAATTTATGAAATAGTAATTAGATTATATTGGTTAAATTTTAATTACTAGTAGTTAACACTCAAAACATAATTATAGTTGTATATTGTTGGATTTTGTGGTTGTGTTGCTGATATGTGGTTGTCATTGATGTGTTGAAGGTTGTATATGTCAAGGATATTAAGAAAATTGTTAAAGAAAATGTTGCAGGTTGCCAGTGGAACAATGGAAGTCATGAAGGTGTCTTTCTTAGTACATTGAATATAATTTGTTGTGGACTAAAAGGTTTATTGTTGAGAGTATCTAGTTTATCCACTAGAAGTTTTAGAGGTCTGCATGCATATTTGATCATGTTACAAATAGATGTGTTCTGACAATATTTTTGTTGTTTTCGTTTGTGTACCTAATTGGAGTTTATGTGATTCTGGTAATTTCAGTTGTTTGGGATGCTTCTCTATTATCTCTTGTTGCTTGTGGATGCTTCTAGATCATTCTATATCTTTGTTGCATGTTTGCGTTGATCGGTGTGCTCGTGGTTGGATATTTTTCTCGTGTATGTTTGGTTTTTCATGTTCTTGACCAACATGATGGTTGTAGCATGTTGTTGATCCCTGGAGATTAAAATTTCAATGTTTGGCATGCTTGAGGCTATCATTTTAAGTCTTCATTATGTTGTAGTCGATGTTGTATAATTCAAATTGAAAATTCATTTGTAAATTTGGGCCGACATTGTAAATATGTTTTATATTTTGGACGGCGAAGTTGTTGATGTAAATCTAGGTTGTAGATATGTAAGATTGGTTGTTTGTGCAAAGTTAGTGTGTGTGAAGTAAGGAAGATCCAAAGAAAGTGCAAGTGTGTGAATAGTGATCTAATCATTTGATTGCAGAGTAAAGTGTGAAGAAGTTTAAGCAAAGTGTGAAGAAGTATTTATGTGCTTAACCAGAACTGTAATCAGGCTTGTGTAGAAGCTATTTTCTCAACTCATACCCTACAGATCTAATCCAAATTACTATGTATTCTTTGGCTAGTGAGCCCTCTTGTAATTGAGTAGTGACCTATAGGCACTGTGCTTGAATGCATGTGCATTCCCATTATTCTTCTGTATACTTTTAACAAGGTATAATATTGTGGACTAACATCCACCATGGTTTTTCCCCTAATAGGGTTTCCACATAAAAAATATTAGTGTTCTTTGTGTTTCTAATGTGTTTATTTCTTATGTTTTATTGTTCATTCATCAAATCTGAAATTAAAATTCTAAGTATTTTGTGACAACTAATTCACCCACCCCTCTTAGTTGCCTATCCTTGTTTTTCCAACAATATATGAGGGTCTTCCCTTCTAGATATGAATGAGTGAAAGCTTGAGATGAATGTGAGGTATGCTTGGATGGATGAGTCTAACAATCTAATAGGAATAATGGAAAATTAGAGTTTGATGGCATACAAGGGAGGTATGGCAAGGTGGGTTGAAGGAGTAAAGGGTAGAGATGAATGTGTGGTATTTTTAGATTGGTGAATCCAATAGTCTAATGGGACTAAAGGAAAAGTATAATTTGAAGGTAATGCATGCAGAGATGGAAAAGTCTATAGCCAATATGTTTCTTTATACCTATCTATCTATTTTTGAAATAATTATTAGATAAACAATAATAGGCTAACCTAAATGTAATGCAAATTTTTCATGAAACTTTTTGATAGTTATCTAATTGACTTAATTAATATCACATATTCAAACACATATTAAAACCTACACAATGATAATTTATTTGTGTAATGAAGAATAGTATAATTGCAAAATTCATGTTTGTGCAATGAAGAACAAAATAATATAATTGCATGGTAGAATACCTTAAAAATTGAAACTAGTGAAACCATTTTCATATTTCAGAATAACAAACAAATATAAAAAACAAATTTCATATTTAATGTTTGTGCAATAAGGAATGTACAATAATAGAAGTGCACGGTAGAAAACCCTTGTAATGAGAACCATGGAGACCCTTTCTAGATTTAATAGTAACAAACAAACATTAAAAGAAAATTGTATATTGAATTATCATGCAAAGATGAACAAATTAATACAATTGAATGGTAGAATATCTTCGAAATGAAAACTACTAAAGCCATTTTTTATATTTCAAAATAAATATATAAATATATATAAAGAAAATTATAGAGCTAATGTTTGTGCAATGAAGAACACAAGAATGTAAGTGCACAGTAGATAACCCTCCAAATGAGAACCAATCAAACCCTTTTTGTATTTCATAGTAACAATCAAATATAGAAAGAAAATTGTAGAGTGAATTATTGTTCAATGAATAACAAAATAATATAAGCGTAAGGAACAAAACCATTGAAATAAAAAGAACTAAAACCATTTTCATATTTTATAATAATAAAAAACTATAAAAAGAAAATTGTAGAGATAATGCTTGTGCAATGTGTGTGAACCCCAATCAAAATACTTGCAAAACAATAAGAACAAACACATTAGATTAGAGATTGCAAGAAAGAACAAGGATTCCCCATGAAATCCATTTAGAAAGTTCAAATTAGGAAAATAAATAATGAAAACCACAATGAAAACAACAAAATAGATTGAATACTAATTAAACTAGCAAAGTCATGATCCCATGGGGGAATTGGTGTCAATTTGATGTTAAAATTGGCCCTTTCCCAATTCCTATGATGCAAGATTGATGTATGTTGATGAATGTTGATGATTGATCCACTTTGTTGATGATTGATGAATGCTCCAATGGAAAAACCTGCATAAACCTAGCTATTATTCAATGATATTGGATGGAAATGGCTAAATATTTGAGCATAGTAACTTTGCATAAATTGTGGATGATCAAATGAGGAATGAAGCCTCTTATTTATAGATGAAATTGAAGGATGAATGTCCAAAATTGAGCAATGTGGGACTAACATTCAACCAATGGAAAGATGCCACTTGTCAACCTATGAGTGGATGGAGGATGTGCAAGTTTTGAGGATTGTGCCAATAAATGCCTAATTTTGAATTTTGAATTTTTTGAAATGACTTGCAAGAGGGAAGGGAAAATGCATTAAATGCCACTTGGCTCAAGGAAAAGGACATATAAGATGGAGTAAATTCCTTGTTGGATGTACATGTCAACTTGGATTTTTGAATTCAAACTTGGAGAATATTCCTTGAAGATGCCTTGTTGAGGAAAATAGAGATTGAATAAATCAATTAAATCTATTTTCATGTCCAAGTGGTAAAAGCTAGAGGATGGGACATGATATGAGATTAAATTAATATAAGTTAATTAATTTAATGAGAGATTAGTTGATGTGACAAATTTGACTTAGATTTTTGGATTTATTTAAATCAAATATGAGAGGAATGTGATAAGAGATTAATTAAATAAATATTTTGATTTATTTAATTAAAAGAGATGATGTTAGATTAAATTAAATAAAGTTTTAATTTATTTAATTTAATAGATAGAATTTAGAGACTTAATCAAATCAAATAAATTATTTAATTAAATAGGGATAATTAGATCAGATTGATTGATTTAATTATTGAGAAGAGGTGACTTAATTAGATAATGTTAGAAACAAAGATCTAATTGCAAACCAGAAAAATCACCTTCCACATAAGAGAAAAATGAAAAAGTAGATATTTGCAAAAGATGTGCAAATTGATATATTCGAAGTACAAAATATTACAAGAGATAATTTGATTTATAAAAGAAAAGATGCATAAAATTAATCTTCTCTTGAGAAACAAGATAGCTCAACAAGATAAGGATAAAACCTATAACTTGGGAATTAAATAAAGCCTAAGTAAACTTATGTAAAGTGTAATTAAATATTAATTACACCAACACCCCCCCATAAGTGCAACTTAGGGAGAAACAAATTATTATGCAAATATGAGTCTCGGCAACAAGGCCTAATCAGGTACTCATGTACAAATGCAAAGAGAGAGAAAACCCAGTGGGAAAAACCCCCCCTCAGTGAGATGAACTGTTGCGAAGAATCACTAGAAGAACTCTGAAGAAGCAACACTAGAACCTCAAATATGGCAAGCAAGGAAAGATACTTCTACTTGCAAAATACCATATCGGAATCACAAATGCAATAGTAGACCCGATGCCAAGGAACACTGGAAAATCACATGCTGGATCAACCCTAGAATGTAATACCCCATGTTTGCTAATTCATCAGATGCTCTTGGTACTCTTTGATATTGTGGATACTCTGTGATACTCTATGTGGTGGATTTATATTTGATCATGTGTGGTTCTTAGTTATTTTCTTATTGCTCTTTACATTATGTGTGACAGTTGATGATACATTATACATTGATGATATGATTCATTATGCAATAGTGTTCTTTAAATTTATATGCGATGATGTATTTCCATGATATTGTGCCTATGATGACATGTTTAGTGTACTTTGGTGAAAGGACAAAGTAGTACCACTCGCTCGCGAGCGCCCTGCTACCCCGCTATTACCTTTCACAGTGTGTTTTCAGTGGAGATTATATGTTACTTGATGTTTATTTGTTTGCAGGAATTGCAGGATTAAAGTCTCGATTCCACCTGCTTTGGTAGGACAGGGTGAGCACAAAATAAACCCAACAGGTACGATGTTGTTAAAAGGAGTTGTTAAGGAATAATTCCCGACCCAAGTCCATCATTTCGTTATGAGATTGTTGAGTCATGTATTGACTTGGTCTTGTCTTGGTATTTTGATTTTTTGAGTTAAATGATTTATTTAATTTATTTATGGTTTGGGGATATTTAATTTAAATATTTTTAATTAAAGTTATTTTATTAATTAGGATATAGTAAGTATTGAAGTTTAATTATATTTAATTAAAAGTTATTTATTTACTAAAAATCTCGTTTAAATTAAATTTTAGAAATAAGTGATGGTAATTTAAAAGTTATTGTTTAAAAATAATAATAATTTAAAAGAAAAGTTGGAAATATTCTTGTGGGGGATTTTGCTGAGAATGAAATTAATTATTTCGGAATCCTTTTCACGGGAGAGGAAGAGGAAGAGACAGGGGCTGTTGAAATGGGGATTTTGTATTCTTTTAAAAAGAAGAGGAAAGAGGTATGCAGGGGAATTTTGGGAGAGGATTGTTTCAGATTATGTGTTGGAAAAAGAAGCTGCAAGAAAGGATCAGCATTGAAGGGAAAATGAAAGTATCTGTGTTGGATTTCTTCTATAGCCATAGGACACCAGGTTCCTTCCAAAATTCTATCCTATTTGTTTATGCTCTTGGCTGTACTGTTTTATGAGTTTAAATCTCTATGTGGGTGTTTGTTTTAAAAGTAGATTTTAAATCTCTGTGCAAGATTTGTGAAGATTGAATTAAACTTCTGTATGTAGGGTTTTTTCCCTGATTTGAAATCTATTTATTCTGGGTAAATTTGCACCCCATATATTTCTATGACTTAATGAAATACCTTCTATTTAAATTTATCAAACCTCTAGTTCAGGATAAAATAGGCATATATTTATATTGAAATAGGGCTGGAATGATACCCATAATGTTGCATTAAATCATTATAGTATTATTTATTTATATACATATATTTATTTATCTGGAGTATGGTGCAAAATTTTTGGGAGGGTGTTAACCCATTTATACCTAATTGTGTTTATATTTTGTTTGTATAGTTTGGGCATCCATATATAGAATGGTGGATTGTGATTAAATTTTGTTTCATTACCTATATAATTTTCGGGCTAGGAGTATGTGTATTTGAAGGGGTTATGTTTGAATTTGCTTCGCCTTGTATATGGATGGAATATATTTTCCTTGAGTGATGTTGAATACAATTTTTATTTTCTTTTATACATTTGACTCCTATGTATCGGAATTTGTAGCCTTTCTACTCAAACGAAGATTATTCTTTTTGTTAGCTGGAGTGTGCGTTTAGCTCCAGTACGAGCATACAGTACAATTTTATTTTATTGTTATATTTTTGTTTTCTAAGATCTATGCTTAATCTTCCTTTTCCTTGTTTTGATCAAATGAAGAATAAAGTAAAATGTTTCTCTGGTGCGTGTGTCCCTATGTCATCCCTTATTGGACGACATCTGGTATACCGTGGTCGCTATTCATCTGTTTGTTGTCCGTTCTTTCGCCGTATGGTGTTCACTATGTCTTGTTATTAATTTCTTGCATTCGGATAATACCCTCAAGCAGCTATGTGCGTTCCTTAATTTTTGAAAGTTATTTGTTTTATTTCTGCACCCCATGTTATACTGGGTAACCGGTGCGGTTTATTTTCTTATTCAATGAAATGCGTATTGTGAATAGTTTGGTATTATATCAAGTGCTAATTTTATTTAAATTTGTTTATTTTTTTTTATACATAGGTTCTATGGTGTTCCATTATTTTGTCAGTGTTTTTGTTTTCCGCGTCCCTCTGCTTCAGTCACCTTAAGATCTGCACTTGTTTTTTTTAAATGAAAAGAAACAAATATAAATAGATATGGTTTTGTTAAGTTGCACGATTTTTGCATTCCATTTACTATGGTATGCATATTGTGATATTAATTCGAATTCGTTCCTTTGTTTAATTCGAGGTTTCACCGTAAGCTATGGTTATTTAGTTTCTGGTTGGAATTTATTTAAATCGGTATATATATGTGTGTGTATATGTATATTGATTGTATTATTCAATAGGTTAAATATTAAATAGTTTTCTAGTAAGGTAGAAAGGTAAATTTACATTTATTTACATTATTTAAAAGATTCGTTGAATATATGGTGATTTAAGAAAATAAGTGTAATGGCGAAAAGTAAAGATAAATTGGATTTTATTAATTAAATGGAATTTTTGTATTACTGAATTACATTTTGATGAGGATTTTTCCATGCTCTGAGATGCATTTCATGATATTAATTGTTAGTAATTCTTTTGAGTTATATCATTTCATGTATTATGGATTTCCTTTTTATTTGGGGTTATGCTCTACAAGGGAACTCTAGAATTTTATAATCTTGTTTAGGAACCTAAGTGAATTCCAGAGGTGGGGTAATATGGTTGCTCTTGTTTTCATTTTAAATTTGGATTTGTGATGTTTATGGATCAGTTACACTTTTGGAATATACCAGACTATGGATGTGTTTCCTTGTGATTGGTGAGATGGTCATGCCTCACTTTTGATTGTCTTTTGATGTAGTTGTTTTATGTGGTACAATCCTTGATGTTATTGTCTTGTGGTTGAGTGTTTAGAGGGAGTGGCTCTTTGTGGGTGGTCGTCGCACAAAGGGGCGCCAGGATAGCCCTCATTACAATGAATTTAATAAGTGATAATTTAATTAATTAACTAGGGGGTGGGTAGTAACACACTAAAAAGATAATTGTTTCCTCATCCGCCTTTTAGAGCTACCATAGACTAAAGGGGATTGAGAAGGCCGTGGTTGGCATGATCGTTGCCTTGTCTTCATGAAAGGTAACGGTTCTACATGAGCAACCCTATGGGGTGGTTCCTTGAGATAGGTAGCCTGGATAACCATAGATGGAGGTGGCTCCTAGCGCTTGGTTGTCTGGATAATCCATCAGTAGATGGAGGCGACACGTTGTAATAGGTAGTCTGGAGAATCCATGTTAAGCCATGCGATGACACTCTCCTCTAACATTCTTATTTATGTTGTCTTTTGGAAATCCTCTGGAATTGGTCACTTGTCTTGTATTGGTTGTTGTTTGAAATTTGACTAGTCTTATGTGTTGTATGATTTTCATTAGCTAGTTGTGAGTCTTTGTCTTGATGGTCTTGGTTAGGAACCCTTCCTTAGCAACTCCTAGCATGGGGGTGGTCGGGTGGAATGTGTCTCATACTCGTTGGGATTCCCTCTTTTATGCAGGTTCATCTTTTAGTGCTGAGTTGCAGTAGCGGTTGACTCTTTGGTTTGTGGGTTCCAGATTTATGTATTTCTACTATTTTTGTATTGATGTCACACTCCCATCTAGTTGGGAAGTTTTGTATATAATTGCACATGGTACTATTATGATGTA
Source organism: Sequoia sempervirens (assembly GCA_007258455.2). Lineage (NCBI taxonomy): Eukaryota > Viridiplantae > Streptophyta > Pinopsida > Cupressales > Cupressaceae > Sequoia > Sequoia sempervirens. The sequence continues at coordinate 132,305,397 of VDFB02256132.1, read as the reverse complement.
ATCTCATGTTGATGCATTATACTTTTATTGTAAACTTGGTTATGAGAAGAATTCATAACGATGTTATAACTTTGGATATTATTTTGTCTTATTTTTCTATTGTTGTTACTGTTGTAATTATATTTATGGATGGATGAATGTATGGTTTATGTAATGGTTAGGTAAATGTTTATGATGTTAAGAGTTAGTTCTTAAGTAATGACCTCGTGTTCCTCAAAGGATTAAGTCATGCAATTTGAATAATGAATACACTATGTTATTTAATGTTCACTCCTTTGATTTAAAAATAAATAAAAAAATTGTTGCATTTTACTTAATTCCTTTGGGGTTGCATGGCGGGGTGTTACATAGAATCTGTAAGAAATAGTAGATGAAAGGATGAAAGGACCCATAATGATGAAAAATCTGGAAGTTGTGTCTCTCAAAGCCAATGCCAAACTAAAACTAAACTACCCATAGGATGAGTATCATCAATATTCTGGAACACTAACCATAAAAACATGGCCCTCAAATGAGAAAGATCTGAACCAATGTGGATCAAGAAGCATAATATCCCAATGTGAAGTGTGAACCAAAGAAAACCAAAGATGTGTCTAGCGAAGCAAGAAATTTGGCAAAAAGAAACAACAAGAAACTAGAAAAACTTATGCAAGTTGTCACCAATATGAAAGATGGATGCAAGAACCCCCCTTAATGGAACTTTATATCAATTCATTATTACAATACCCAATGATTGCAAAAGGAGAGAATACAAAACTACAAAAACATAAGCGAAAATGCAAACCTAGTGCATGAAACAAAAATGAATGCATGCATAAAATAAGGTACACATATTCTGTAAATGACCTCAGATTTGCATAGAGGCCGAAACCAGCTTTCCAATGTCGTGAAAATTGTGAAAAATGGATAAGCGAGTCAAAAGATATGCTTCCCATAGTGAAAAGGGAAACATATGATTTTCAAAGCAATAAAAGACATTAGAAAAGAAAAAAAAACCTATACCATTGCATAGAGCTTAGAAGCAGCTTTCTGACGATATCTTGTTTGCAAAAAATTGATGTCGTATGTGAAATTTATGCTCATTTCCGCAAAACTGCTCCAAAAAGGTCTGATTTGGCCATGTGAAGCCCTCAGGGGCTAAAAAAATAAGGCCCCTAGTCACATGGGTGGACCAAGGGGCTAGTGGCAAGCACTTGGGGCTGAACCCTTGGTCACTCATGTGACTATGGTGAGGGGATGGAAGCTTGGCGGGGGGCTGTGGGTTGAGCTCCCAGACCCCAATAAGACTGGGGGCTAAGCTGAATGGGCCCGCGAGGGCTGTGGACTAGTGGAGTGGTAGACTAGGTGGAGGAGGCCACTAGGTGGTGATCCGGCAGAGCTTAGGTGGCCACTCAACGATGGATGGGTGATAAGCACCTACAAACTGGCTGCACCAAAAAAATTTACTGTTTTTGATTTTTTTATTATTTTTTTAAATTTTTCTCAAAATTTGAACCTTGTGAAGTGTGCTTCGGGGCCATATGACCCTTGGAAAAAAATGTTTTTCCTTTCTAGATGATTTTTCCCAAGTCGGAAAAATTTTATATCAAAATAGGGGTTTTTGGGTGCTGCAAATTCAACGGCGAGGTCGATTTGGGCCCAAAGTGCTCCAAGAATCAGACGACCGCTAGATCTATAAAAAAACTCACTGAGCTTGAAACCCTCATAGATTTGGCAAACAGTAACGAAAATGAATGAAATAAAAGTCATTTCTGACATTTTCTAGTGCTTTGAATCCAATGGCAAACCCTAATCTGATCCAAGACACTGCATAAAGATGTTCAAGGAATGAAACCCTCGAGGGACCTCGAACGAGCTCTGTAATGAATTCCTCCGAAAAAGCTGAGAAGGGGCTACAAATCAAGGCTCTGATACCATGTTAGAAACCAAGATCTAATTGCAAACCAAAAAAATCACCTTCCATAGAAGAGAAAAATGAAAAATCAGAGATTTGCAAAAGATGTGCAAATTGATATATTCGAAGTACAAAATATTACAAGAGATAATTTGCTTTATAAAAGAAAAGATGCACAAACCTAATCTTATCTTGAGCAACAAGATAGCTCAAAAAGATAAGGATAAAACCTATAACTTAGGAATTAAATAAAGCCTAAGTAAAGTTATGTAAAGTGTAATTAAATATTAATTAGACCAACAGATAATTGGTTTATTTAATTATGAAACGAATATTGATGAATTTAATTATATAGGGGTATTTGATTAAATGGTTAGACCAAAGGATGATTCAGGATGAAATGATGTTAGTAGGTGGGATCAGATGCACAATGTCAATCGGTACATTTTACGTGTCTACATTTTTCCCTTCTTTGAAGCAATGCACTTGTTACATTGAATCAAAGAATAAATGATCTTGACCAAGCCAAAAAAAAACACCTTTTGAAAAAAAAAAAACTTGCCCCACTACTACTTGGCAAGAGAAAACATGCCAATATATTGCCCCCTTGAGAGATTGGATGAAAATTTCAACTTTTGGGTAATCTCACGAAAAAAGAGGACAAGGTGCCCAACAGGTCCAAAAAGGCTCCAGGAGGCCAAAAACATGTCTAAACACAATAAAATGATGTAAAATAGGCCTCAACTAGACAAAAATAGCTTCAACGATCTAAAACCCTAGTAGGATAGACAATTAGGGTGAAAAACCCTAATTTTCAAAGCTTAAAAAGGCTTTGAGGGGTCACTTTCAATTCATTTTCACACACAACCATCTAGCAACCTTGCGATTTGAGCTCTAAGCTCCTGACGATATGGTGCAATGACAACTCCCAATGCACATTTCCAATCGAGTCCAGATGTACTAGTGGCCAACCGACATTGGGGCACCAGTAAGTGATCCTTACTTGATCTTTAATTTTTGTTTTTAACACTCATTTGATGCTTTCAAAGTCAGTCCTTCTATAGTGGTGCTATATAGCACCCCTCAGAAATCAAACTGCACTGCTCAGTGTCAAATTGGGCCATGGCAATGGAGTTTGGAGTTTGAAAATAAACTCCAAACTTTGACGCTGAGCTTGTGGCTGGTGGGGTGATTCCCAAAGTGCGACGCGGTGGTCCTTTATCCTTTCAAAGTGTGTCCTTGGGAAGGAAAGTGCACCGCAGTGATGCACTTTCAACATTTTGTGCCCTAGCGTCAGAGTTTGATTAAAACTCAAACTATGACACCTTCACGGATTGTGATGCTGGAGTGGTTTCTTGGAATCCCGACAAAGTATTTTTCAAAAAAATTTACATGATGACCCTTCCTGATGCAGGGTGCAGTGAGGGAGCTCTATTCTTAAGAGCACAAGTTGTGAGATCTATTCAGTTACTTGAGGGACTTGAGTGACAAATATTAGGACCAAATCTGAGACATGGGGTTGTGGTATATCACATACGCAACACCCATTCGCACCCACCTTGGTATGTTGTCAATGCTTTCAGAAAGATGGCACAGCGAGACTTGTTTGTTCCACCTTCCCATTAGTGAGGCCACCATCACTTTGGAGGACGTTTGGCACATCTTGAGATTGTCGATTCATGGTCAATGTGTCAATTTTGATATAGATGAGTGGCGAGATGCCTACCATAGAGTCCTCGACACATAGGACATTATCATTTTTGAGGGGTAGATTGAGCTCGAGCAACACAAGGCCCTGGAACCTCCCTTCCTCTTGGTTGTTGTAGTAGTCATTTCAGGTCTTGTTACCCTAGAGAGACAAGGCCAGTACTTCAGCCCCAGTTGGGGACTCTACTGGGAGCGCATGGTTCTCGACAAACCAATCCATTTTTCTTGGGGACCAGTTCTTCTTGCATCCTTGTACAAAGATCTTCACGAGTACATCTACCTTGATGGTAGAGCACTAAGATCAAGCATGATGCTCCTCCATGTATGGGAATAGGAGCACATTGCTATCTTTTGGCCATGAATTGTTGTAGTTCTGGTGGGGCCTGATGATCCTCTCATATGGCGCTACAGAGCCGGTGTGTCCTTCACACACACAGGCTATCACAGGATTCCCTATTGGAGGAGAGTCCTGGATGAGATGCAGGTATTCATATGGCATTCATACCTTGGTTGGCCTAGATGGGATGATGATGCTCATCATATTTTCTATGCCTGCCAAGACCACTTCATGCAGGGGCGAGAGCACACTATGATCGAGAGATATCTGCCTAGGCGTGTGCAGCGTCAGTTTGGTGAGCCCCAAGATTGGCTAGATAGAAATTATGTGGCCATATTTTCCTACACCATGTCACAAGTTTCATGGGGGTGATACATTCCTTCCTCAGAGGTTGTGGACAGTTTTAGATAGTTGGTGGCTTGGCCATGGGCTTATGATTAGGGGCCTACAGATCCAGGCATGACAGAGGCATACAGGGATTGATTCCAGCCTCCCCTATGTTTGACTATTTTAGCAGTAGTCCCTAATTGGTGGAGGGTGAGAGGTAGAGAGAGAGGACAAGGATGGAGGGATGGTGCCTGATAGAACCAGCCAACTGAGCCCCCAGTTTAGCTAGAGCAGGTTGATGTACAGATGCAAGATTAGCAATAGGTGCTAACAGGTGCACCACCACTGGCTAGGGGTGAGGATCAACCTCAGGTATAGCCCCCATGAGCATAGCCAGTAGGGTAGGTGGATCCCTAAGATACATTGATTACTCAGCTACAGGCCCAGGTGTAGGCTTTGACAGGGGGGAGAGATCAAACTTGGACCGAGAGACAGAAAATCAGGGCTAAGAGGGATCAGGCCATACTGTAGAGATAGGAAATAGAGTTATAGGCAGCCATAGAGCTAGGCTAGAGACAACAGTTGGAGAGCATGGTAGCCTCCTCTCAGGTTAAAGTGTCCATATAATCCTACAAGGATGCCCTCTGAGAGGCCAAGTACTATCAGATGCATTATCATAAGGCTATACCGAGAGTATCACAGGTCCTAGAGTACTCGCAACGGACCAATCACAAACCAATAGAGGGTCATGGTGACAGGGGCAAGGGCAACATACAGGGGGGTAGACCTTGATCAAGATGATATTTTTTGTACCTTATGGGATCCTTTTTAATAGCTCGATGGGCCTTTTTGTACTAATTGACACACATGTATAGTGATCCAATTATTTTGTACTATGACAGTTACATTATTGATGATATATATAAGCCAATGATTTTGATATGATGTGATGTGATGTGTACTATTTATTTATGCATGTATGGATGATTCTATTTCTATATGTTGTGCAATGATGTTATGGTGTTGTATGATGCATTTATTTCTGATGATATATTCATTATGCAATGATTATGACTAATAGATCTATATTATGTTGATGCAAATGGAGATGTGATATGTGATATGGAATGTAATATACAAAATGATATGGTGTATACTATGCTTATAAAATGAAATGATTATGGATGGATGTACACTTTGTATGTAATGAATTTTTATGTTTCTATTTATGTTGATGATGATGTGGAATGATTTATGCAAAAATGATTGTGATACTAGTTACGAGATGACATGGATGATTATTGGATGATATAATACAATGTGAATGCAATGGTCATGTTTTATATGATATAATGCAAATGATATGGTTTTCTAAGATGCTTAGAATAACAAATATTATTATCCTAAACATATTAAATGATAATGTAATGTATGTGATGCATTTAAAGTGATGCCCTATATGCAATGATATGATGATGTTTTATGCAAAAATGAACGTAATGTGTGAGATGACTTTATGATGTTATGCGAGTATGTATGCAATGGATTATCTTATAATGCTTATGTACCTATTATGTATGTTTATGCAGTAGGTGGTAATGTGAAATGGTTATGAAATGTTTATGCAAATGAATGTTATGGAATGATTTATGTGATAAATGCAATGTGATGTGAAAAATGGATGCAATGTAATAAAATGGATATGCTTATCTATGAAAAATGCTTATAATACCATGCTTATATGATGACAGAAATGCAATGCATATGTTTCCTATATGATATGTTTATGCAATATGCTAATGATCTATGGATGCAGGATCGATGAGGATGATGATGGTGATCATAATCAACTGTCATAATACCTTGTTAGTGCGATTAGCAAGAAGAGAAGAAATCATTTCAACAAGAAACAATATGATGAAAATGCAAAATGATGATGATTACTTGTCACAAAATTGGGATTTTCAAAGGGCTAATTTTATTATGTTTGATGACACATGTGGTATGATGCATCAAGGTATAGAAAACCAGGATGGCATTGTACCCCATGTGATGGACTTTGACTTGAAAAACAAATAGGAGTATCCTTGTTCACACCTGACATATAGAAACCTTGCTAGGATGCACTTTAGAAGTTTTAAAAACCTCAGACCAAAACACTGAAAGGTACAACATATCAATGCAATATTCAACAAGCTTCCCAAAAATTCCTCCATACATACCTAACAAAGCAAGTATTCGCCAAGGTTATATTACAAGAATGTCCAACAAGCACAGCAGACAAAAGATAATGATCATTTCCCCCATTCCTACTTCTTTAAATCTCCTTTTTGGATATCATCAAGAAGTCCTTGGAATGAGAACAATAAGATAAGTCAAAAGATAAAGACAAAGTAAACAAACAACCTGATGTTCTTCAATACCGCTAACTAAAAGGGGATGTGTTTTCAAGGATAAGAACCAAAACTATTACTAAAAGATAATGCCCATTGTAGGAAGGATTCATCCTAGGACATGTTAGTGGATGGTGGCATGCCATTTTGTTTATCCAAAGTGTTCTAAATGATGATTGATATGGGAACAATTGGATGATAAGTCATCGACACAAAGAGTTTGACCAACTTGTTTACGTACTGACTTAGACCTAAGACTTGACAATTTTGAGTTTTCATTTTTCACCTGCTAGACTTCTTTCTGATTATCTTACCAAAGATTGAGGATGACGGTCCTTTATTATGAATGATGTTATTACGGGTGCATGTGATATGAGATGGATGGATTTTTTTCAAATATTTGGATGTTTTTAATCTTTTTGAGATGTTTTTGAGGTTGTTTTTGGTATTTTTTGAGATTTTCAAATGTTTTGGTTTTTTTTATTTTTCCAATGTTTTGGGGCTTTCTAAGATTTTGACCAAGAGACTAACCTAAAGACCTATCCTAGGGGCCTTAGGAGTTGATCGATAGATTAGCCTTGCCTAGGTTATACATGCAGAGACCACATAGTTCGATTGATGAGCTGACCGATTTATAAATGTAGATATACATGATGAGATGTCATTTTATTATGACAGATGCCTAAAGGACTGACCTAAGTGTCTTGGGGGATGATCAAAGATCAACCTTGCCTATGTTCAAGGCTCAAAGACCTATAGTTTGACAAGAAGAATTCATTTTTGACTTTTTGACTAAATTTTTCACCTATTTTTTAGGATATTGATATGTTTTGATGTTTTTGGATTTTCTGATGTTTTGATGTTTTTGGATTTTCTGATTTGAGGACTTTAAGAACACACACGAATCCAATCCAACAAGAACATTCCCCCATCATGATGTAATAGACTACTCCAATAAAGGCAAGACAAATTGACCTTGAGGATGGGTCGAGTAGTATTAGGAGGGATCATGAATAGAAGGCTAAGCTATGGTGCAAATGCAAGTGGATAAGTGATGGATGGAGATTCGAATGTGATGGATGATGGAAACATAATGGATGGATAATGTAGAACAAGTCATAAAGATCCTAGTGGATGGAAAGTGCTTATTTACACAAGGTTCCTGTTTGCTAGGTTTTCACCAAGGTACTTGTCCAAAATGCCACTAAAGTGGTTTTCACTAGAGGACAATTTTTCTCTTTATTGTTTTCAATCCTTTTTCTAATTTTTTTGGGATTTTTTTCTTTTTTGATTTTTTTTTGTTGTCACCAAGATGCCTGTTTGCTAGGTTTTCGCCGAAGTAGCCAATTTTTTAGGACATTTTCTAATTTTTTGGATTTTAGGTTCTATACCTTGAAATATGTAGGCATAATTTTTTTTGAGATGAGAGCTATTCATGGGCTCTTGTAGAGGTTCCCCTTCAGGTGTTGATAACTGATATGCCCTTGACTTATAACTTACTATGATAATGAATGGTCCCAACCAATTGGGTTCAAATTTTCCTTTGCTGCTTGGGTTTGGGACATTCTTTTGATTCTCCTTTAATACCAGTTCTCTAACTTAGAAAGTCCTACTTCTAATTTTCTTATTATAGCTCCTTTTGTGTCTATTCTAATAGAATTGCAAATGATTCAAAGAATCTATACGTCAATCATCCAGTAGCTCCAACTCATTTAATCTTGATACTCAGTACTCTTCATCTGTGATGAGGTTTTGTAGTGATATCTTGAGTGATGGGATCTCAATCTCAATGGGGAGTACTGCTTCTGATCCGTAAACTAGGGAGAAAGGGGTGGTGCTAGTGGGTGTGCAGATGTTGATTCGATAGGCCCAGAGGGTGGGATTACGCTGTAGATACAGTCACAACCTACGTCATTGACTATTTTCTTGAGGATTTTTAGAATGGTCTTGTTTGTAGCCTTTTCTTTGCCATTACCTTGGGGATTGTATGGGGTGGAGAAGCGATGTTGGATTTTAAATTTTTTCATAAGTCACAAACCTCCTGATTCTTGAATGGTGTCCTATTATTTGAGATAATGGCTTGTGGAACACCATAGCAGAAAATGAGATAGTCCAAGATGAACTTTGAAATATGCTTCCCAGTTATACACATCATGGGTATGGCTTCCACCCACTTGGTAAAGTGCTCCATTGCAGTTATGATGAATTTGTGGCCATTAGATGAACTGGTCATGATTTTTTCCAATGAGATCAAGTCCTCACTGTGAAAAGGGCCATGGTGTGATGATAGGATGAAGCTCTTGAGCTAAAGCATGGATAAGATCCCCATGTTGTTGACATTGTAGACACCTTCTAGAATATTCATGTGCCTCTCTTTCCATTGTGGGCCAATAATACCCCATCCTCAGCAGTTTCTTGGCTATGGTCATTCCACTTGAGTGTGAACCACAAATACTATTATGTACTTTAGTTAGAGCAATTAATGCCTACTTGAAATTTAAGCAATGTAGTAGGGTTCCTTCTATGCTTCTATGCTATAGGGTATCTCTTAGGATGATGAATATATATGCCTTTTTTACAAAGGTTCATTTTAGGTTTGAAGGTAAGTCGGCGAGTATGATTCCTATTTGAAGGTATGTGCAAATGTCATGGTACCAAGGATCACTAGGACCAATGATTTCACACACAAATTCTGATTCTGGTACCTTGAATGCATGCATGAGAAGCTACTCTATCAATAATTCATATTTTGGAATGTTGTGGGGAATATCCAGTAAGGATCTAATTGTTTCCATGGCATATGTTGCTCTATTGTTAGTTCTAGGAATCTGCTCAAATGTAATTTTGATGAAGGATTCTTTGAGAGTCTCCACCAATTTCTTGTATGGAGTGTGCTTGTTGTCCTTGGTCTGGTATTTATCATTCACTTGATTTATTATCAATTAAGAGTCTTTGTATACTTTGAGAGCTATAATGTTACACTGTACTGCTATTATGAGACCTATGGTTAAAGCCTCATATTCTGCTATGTTGTTGGTGCAAGGAAATGCTAGTTTGTAGGAACTTGGTATACAATCCCCTTGTGGGGTGATAAAGAATACACTGGCTCTTGATCCATGTTGTGTGTATGAGCCATCAAAGTATAGTTTCCAATGGTTAGTTACATTGAGATTGAAAATAGATTCATCTAGAAACTCTAAGATGAGAGGATTCTCTTAATAGATTGGTGCTTCTACAAGTTGATCTATGATGACTTGGCCTTTGATTGCTTTCCACTCCACATATTTGATGTCATATTCTGATAGTATCATCCCCCATTTATCCATTCTTCTTGTGAGCATTTCCTTTGATAGTAAGTACTTGAGAGGGTCAGTTTTGGCAATAGTTTCATTTTGTGTTCTAACAGGTAATGTCTGAATTTTTGTGATGCAAACACTATTGCTAGACATGCTTTTTTGATGAATGAATAGTTTAGCTCATGCCCAACCATTTTTTTTCTTATGTAATAGATAGCCCTTTCCGTTCCATTTTCGTCATGCTAAGCTAGGAGAGCTCGAAGTGCTGCTGTTGTTACTAATATGTAGAGAATTAATGGTTTTCTTGGGATTGGTGGCATTAAGACTGGTGGTGTTAGTAGATATTATTTGATTTTATTAAATGCATCTTCACACTTGGTATCCCATTTGTATGCTACTCCCTTGTGAAGTAGCTAAGAGTATGGGTTTTGTTTGTCCGCCAACTGTGCTATGAATCTTCAAATGGATTGGAGCCTTCCTTGGAGACCTCTTAATTGCTTTAATTTTTTTAGTGCGTCAATTTTGAGGATTGATTTTACCTTTGTTGGATCTACCTCAATACCCCTCATTAACACTATATATCCTAACAATTTTCTTGATTGTACACCGAAGATGCACTTCTTAGGGTTTAATCTAACCTTGTACTCTTCGAGCCTATCAAAAATGGAACTTAGGGTTGCTATGTGATCTTTTCTCTTTATGAACTTGGCTAGAATGTCATCATCATAATCTTCAACCGTCTTATGGATCATTTCATGGAATATCAATGTCATAGCCCCTTGGTATGTTTCTCCTACATTCTTTAAGCCAAATGGCATCATATTCTAGCAGTAAGTCCCCCATGGACAAGTAAAAGTTGTCTTATGTTGGTCCTCTTTATCTATCATGATCTTATTGTACCTTGAGAATCCATCCATTAGTGATAACATCTCATGTCTAGCTGTCATGTCTACTATCATGTCAATGTTTGGAAGTGGGAAGTCATCTTTTGGACATGCCTTATTCAAGTCTCTAAATTCTATGCAGATTCAGATGCCCCCATCAGGTTTTGAGATAGGTACCAAGTTTCACACCCATTCTAGATAATCTATCAGTTGAATGAATCCCACATCTAATAGCTTTTTGAGCTCCATTTTGACTAATAAGGCGATCTGAGGGTGCTTTTTTTGAAGCTTTTGTTTAATAGGATTTTCTTTTGGACATACTACTAAGTGGTGAACCATGATCTCTGGATCAAGCCCATGCATGTCGGCATAACTCCATGCAAAGTTTATATTTCTCTCTCTTAGGAAGGCTGCTAGGAGCTCTTGTTCCTCTGATAGTAATGATGCCACATAGAATGTGATGTGCAGGGTTTCCTTTGTTCCTAGATTGACCGGATTGCATCTTTCTACCAGGAATGCTGATTTTTCTTGATGAATAGCTCTAGAAGGAAGATTGAATCCCCCATCCTCCGGCACCTCGTAGAGGTTTTCACCATTGGATGCGTCCTTTCTTTTTACTTTTTCTGGTTGAAGAGTGCCACAATGTGGTTTTCACTCAAGGAATTAGATATTATTCTTAATTTTTCACTTTTGTGACTGAGGGATTCAATCATTTCCCCATAATAGGCATGCATATCTAGCTCAATTATGAACCCAACTTTGTGATCCCCACATGGAATGTTATCTTGCAGTCCCATGAATTCTGAGAGTGCCTCATCATTTTCAAATGTATTGAGAATTGGTGCTCCTCGTTGGTCATATTCAATGAGTTGGCGATATATTAGATGGATCTCATGATTTTGGTGGTCTGATTCAAAAGATAGGGTGCTAATCATGCAAAGAGTGGTGTCCTAAAATAGCCTATGTAAGTTGGTCATGGTATCCTCATCATCACTACTACTATAGACATCAGTTATATCAAATGTAAAGTTATCTATGACACGACCTGTAGATATTGGTAAATGTAGTTTTGCTATGATTGGCTAAGGAGGATTATTAACCCTTCTAACTGGAGGACTTCATCCACGTATGGTTATACTCAGAGGGGTACATCCAAGGCCAAGATTTTTTATTGCTCGCATCTCTAGAATCATAGGTATTATAAGCCCATTGTCATTTCTCCCAAGTCTTTGGTTTCTATCATAGCCCATTGTGAGCATCATTTGTAGACCCTTGCTTCTATCATCCATTGGTAAATCAGCTACTAGTCTTTCATCTTGGTATATCATATGAGATGGATCTACCTCAATAACTTCTTGGCCAAGATCTCCCCAACTTGTAAAGTTGGGAGTCTTCAAGAGATGTTTGGGATGTGGAGGCTTCATTTATTTGTGAACATCCCCATGATCTAGGAGATTGTGGTAACTCTCCTACCACAAAAGCATTATTAAGGAGCTTGTAGTTTCCACAACCGTTATCTTGGATGTTGACCTTAATGTCATAAATGTTAGGGATGGTGAGAGTGGTGAGTGTCTCTACTGCAAAAGTGGATGCAAGAGTGGAGGGATTGATGTATGGTGTAGAGGACCCTCATCATTTTTTGGTACTTTGTTGATTTTATAGTACTTTGCTTCAAGGATTTTGCAATAGAAGGGTTCAGGATCCCCATGGATGGTAACTTCTTGTCCCTCATGTGTGAATTTCACACATTGATGGAAAGTTGACACTACTTCCTTCATTACATGAATCCATGGGTGTCCCAGGAGGATGTTATATGGCAAGTCGAGGTCCAGGACCTAACAAGTGGTTTCCATGATAGCAGGCCCTACTTGAATAGGGAATTTGATTGTGGCTTGAGACACTCTTTTCTTGATCATCATATTCTCTTATTGTGATACCCTTTCCTTTGTTGATAGAATCCTCTGAGATTTTCAATTGTTTGATGAGGTTGAGAGAAAAAATATTCAAGACCGCACCTCCATCCACCAAGACCCTTTGACTTTTCTCTTCTGTAATATGGCTTCTAAGTGGAGCACACGGTTGTGAGATGGTTGAGTGGGTAAATCTTGGTCAGAGAATGTGAGGAGATTTGGTGTATTGATATTTCTGACCATAGCTTGGAATTGTTCCATATCAAGATCTATGGGGATAGTGGATGAAGCCAACACTTCCTCAAGGATTTTCCTATGGGCAGATGATATTTTTAGCAACTCCATGATGGAGATTTGCACTGGTGTTCTTTTGAGTTGATCTAGGACATTGTAGCCATTAGGGACAAATCTAGATGCAGGGACTCTATTTGGCTGGGATGATCTTGCGATGCTAACTTTTCTACTTCTTGTGGTGACTGTACAATCGGCATGGGCACCTTTGATGGTGATGACTATCTAGTATTCATCTAGGGAGGCAACAATAGTTTCATACAGATGATTTACATTTGTGTGGGTGTCTTTCCCCTTATCAGTGTTAATATTATTCCCTTTATTTCCATGGTTAGGCATTGAATTTGTGCATATCTTAAGGTCGTGGTTTCTTGTAGGTTGTTCCATGTTTATAATCCTTTGATTGATGAGATATTGAACTATTTTTTTTAATCTCATGCAACTATTTGTGGTATGGCCTTTGATTTTATGGAATTCACAAAGTTGATTCTCATTATACCAAGGAGGTTTCACATCCGGTTCTTGGTAATTCTCAAAGGTAGGAGCCTTCATGAGTTTTTTGTTTATCAGCTTCTTCATTATGAATTCAAGTGGTTCCCCCAAAGTAGTGTATTTTTTCTTTGGATATCTCTTATTCTGTTGGGGTGGTCCCCTTTGATCATTGAGATTGTTGATTGTTGGATTGTTGTTCAGTTTTTGTATTGTATAATGATTGTTTTGGTGTTGGATTTGGATTTGTGCTGTGGGTGTATTTTGGTACGAGGCACTAATTACCACCTTGGCGTCTATGACATCATCATTAGTAACATTTTTATTTCTTTCCCACATGTGAGGTTTATCATTGTAATTGGATGGTGGGCGGTTGTTTTGTTGTTTAGGGTATGAAGTTAATCTTGCGGGTTGAGTCATAAGGTCTCATTTGATGCTGAGCACTTTGGAGATCAACTGGTCATATGTGGTGATCCCTTGTACCTTGAGATGAAATTTCAAGAGGCATTCAAGTTTGAATATAATGGTACAAACTTGTTGTTCTTTGAGCATGGTCCATTTTCTCTGATTGGCCTTGGATCGCCATCGTTGTATGAATGAAGCAAATGATTCACCCTTACCTTGTTTCAGAGCTGAGAGTTCTTCTAGACTGACATCCATTGCAATGTTACATGCATAATTTTTAATGAATGCGTCTATAATTTCTTGGAATGTTCTGATGCCTATAGGTAAGCGAGATAACCATTCCATAGTGTGGCTAGCCAAACTCCCAAGAAATAGCCACATCAGATAAGTATCATCATATGTGACTTCCATGCAATGAACTTGGAATTCCCTGATGTGATCTTCAAGGTTTCTTGTCCCATGATATTTGTAAAAATTGTGGATCTCAAATCCCTTGGGGAATGGTTTCATCACTAGGCTCCTATCAAATGGATAGGGGCACAAGTTTCTTGGTGTTTTTGTGGTTTGCCCTGATTGAAGATTGAGCACTTGTTGTGAGAGCAACTTGATTTGTGTCATTACATCATTTTGTGGATCAGGGGGTGGGATGAAGGTGTTTTGGGGTGTTTCGATTGTGGGTTGGATGGGTTGGTTGGTTGGTGTGTTATTTGACGGTATTTGCACATTTTGTCGAGCTAGGTATGCTTGTACTTGCTACTGTATGAACAATGCTTGTTGTTGTGATAAGATTGCTTGCAATTGTGCTTTTTGTTATGCTTGTTGTTGTTCCAACAATGGTTGTTGTTGGGATTCCAATTGGGTTGCTTCTTGTTACTCATGATATTGTTTTATTGCTTGTTGATATGCTTGTAGTTGTGCTACTTGTTTTTTTGCAAGAAGTTGTGCCTATGCTTGATATTGGGCATTTTCCTAAGCTTGAGCTTGTGCTTGCTCTACTTGTGCTTGGGCTTGTGCTTGTGCTGCTTGTTGCAATAGAATTTGGGCTTGAGCAGCCTTTTGTGCTTGTAATGCGGCTTGGGCTACTTGAGCAACTTGCACAACTTGAGCGGCTTGCTATTGTTTTTGTTGCAATAACGCTTGGGCTTGTGAAGCTTGTTGTGCCTATAATGTAGCTTGCATAGCTTGAGTGGCTTGCTAAGTAGCTAGTTGTGTGGATTTTTTTTTGCACTTGTAGGAATCCCCTTTGAAAATCAGCTTGTTGAGTTGCTTGGAATGCTATGTTGTATTGGCTTGATATGCTAGAAGTTGGTGGTGGATTTGGAATGGAATTTGCAGTGGTAGTGAGTATTGATGCCATGTTGGTGATTTGAGTGGCAGATGGTGTTGTTAATGTGGTTGGTCCTTGAGAAACCATGCTTTGCGATGTTAGGGGGGTGGTTGATGATGTTGTGATTGCTTGTGTAGTTCTCATCTGTTGTTGCGATATCGATGACAAGTTTTTTCTGATGTTTTGATTGATATTTGGGATGTTGGTTTGATTGATACTTCACAAAGGGGGAAGCCCTAAGCTAAGGAATGGTGTGGATGATGATGGAAATGGTGGAAGAGGTGAAAATGTGAGGGGTGTGAGTTCTTGCAAAAATGATGTGGTGTCAAAAATTCCCCCAGGTCCAAACATGTCACCTTCCTCCTACAGATTTGTGAGGAGAGAAGTTTGAGGTGTTGCACAGAAGGAGGATGATGATGGATCATTAGGATTATGGAAAGTGAGAGGAACATACTTATGTAATGGATTTGGGGTATGTTTTGTTCCAAGATGGTATTTGCATCCAATTCTTGATTATTAACAAGGGGGTCTATTTGAATAACATTAAGAAATGCATTTCCCTTATTGACATTGGGTTGGGTTGGAGTAAAAGATGTGATTTGTGGAATGTTTTGAGTGATGTTTTGGGATGGGGGTGTAGATGAGATGGGGAGTGTGGATGAAAATAGAGACATAACCTCCAAATATGGCTCCACTATGGAGCTCACATTGAAATCAGAAGGTAATTTGGCCCCTTGTTTTGCTAGCTCAACCATGTATAGTGAAGGCTTAAGCCTCATCATGATGTTGATGATCTTGTGGTTTTCCAAATTTTGGAGCATTTTAGTTATTTCTTCATGTGACTTCCCAAAGGTAAGATCTTCTCCTTGGATTTCCTCTTGTGGGTTTTGTGATGATGAGATAGTCAAAGGATTGCTCGATTTAACTGGATGCATTTTGACGTTCGTTTGGCTTAGGTCACTTGAAGTGGGTGTTTCTTTGTTGGCTTCCATGTTCTTCTTGTATTGAGATCTAGTTTGAACCATAAAACAAGGATGCATTTTCAAGAATATGGGAGATGAATCTCTAATTCTTTGGATTGATCTTTACTTTATGCACAAAAGAGAAAATTTTAGGATATCTTGAGGATCGAAAGATGATATGACGATGATGCAAGAGATGGATGACGCAGATATTTTGATCTTTTGATAAATTTTGAGGGGAATGCTATACTTTTGGTTTGCTTTGATTTTGAACAAATAGACCCTAAGATGTTGGATGATTATATAAGGGGTAGATTTTCTCAAATGATGATAATTTGAATATGTGTAGGGAGAAGGATGCATCTACCCACACCTATTCAAACAAGATGATAATTTAACCAAGCATATGAAGAAGGATGCATCTACATATACCTAGCTAAACATGATAGTTTGATAACTTTGACCAAGTATATGCAAAAGGATGCATCTACACCTACCTAGCCAAAGATGATTTGATAAAGATTTTAAGGATTTTGTATCAAGATTTGATGATTTTGAATTTTTCCAAAAAACCTAGCGTGAAGGATAATTTCAAGATTTCTCAAAAGGTGATGGTGAGATAATTTTTGGTTTGATGTTTGAAGGATGGATGAAAAAATATTTTGATTTCTTTTGATCCTAATATGAACCTAAAAAAGACACTTTGTTTCCCTAAACCTCAGTATTGAAGAACATGTAATGCTTCTATAGACCTTTATGACCAAGAAGTGGTTTAATTTTATCATATATTTACAAATTTTGAATCAAGGACTTTCATTTTGGGATTTTTCTTCTTGGAAATTTTGAGGTTTCAACACATGTGAGAGTTCATTTTGTTTAGCTTTGCTTAGTGACTTTATTTTACCACAAACACTTCTTTGATTAGTTTTCCAAACTAGATGTTCAATGTCTTAATTTCTTTGAATCCCACAAAGTATGTTATGTGGAAATTTGATGAATTCAAGGCAAGGGTTACCTATTGTTTAACTTTAGGAGAAAATTTGAGAAGTAATCCAAATGTTTAGAAACCTCTAAGGATAGAATCCCAAGGGAAAGCAATAACACATGGATTGAGTCAATTGTATTTGTCTCCTAAAGGGTTTGAAATTTTGGTGATGATGTTTAAGTGTTTGTTTCCAAGATGTTTTCGATCAAGCAAAGCATTTTGTAACCAAGAATAAGTACAACCCTATGGATATGGAAGACAATATTTGTTGGATTCCCACTTGGACAAGTCTAGCTATGCTTATCTTTAGTGAATGGTTAGATACTTGACCCCACTGGCTCCCCTCCATGGCTCATTAACATCATTCGGGGCAACAGAGCATCAACACCCATGGCATGCTTTCCATTTCTACTAAAAGACCGTAAAAGTGTGGGGTGGCTTTAGAAAAAATGTTCTTGCACCAACAAATAGATCAAGGATTTTGGAAATTCTAAAACATGGGTTTTAATTAGGACTTTTCGTTCATGGAGATTGACCCATACGGTGAGAGTCCCTTTTCAGATCCATCTCTTCAGAGCCAACCACGTGATATTGGTGTTTATTCCAATACCCATATTTATATCCTGGTTGGAAATACTCTGGGCTTTAGAGTGTTACCAGTTGACTCATTCCCTTGGGTGAGTACTTTTTCCCCAAGGCAGGCCCTCTAAGATAAAGAAAAGCAAGTAAAGACAATATTCGTAACTCGATCAGTCTTTGTTTGCAACACAGAAAGAGAATGTACGCAATAATGTTCTACTCTCACTCACACAAGATTTTGTTCAATTTTAAACCCAAAATGAAGTGTGGAAGTGATTGCTTTATCTCAACCTAAAATCACAAAAAGGCCTTTTGATTCTCAAGATCTCTATAAAGAGCAAGAGAATCGTATACATCCTTTTTCAATGAAGTTAGTTTAAGTAAGCCCTCATGAAGAAAAAGTTGCACTTGTTCATTTTAGAGCCACAAAGAAAATATGAATTCTTTTTAAAACACCAAAGGACAAATGCGAGTTGTTTTGTTCAATTGTTAACCAAAAAACAAACTCTAGTAAGTTGTAGTCCTAATGTTCATTTTAAGCCTTTACAAAAAAATTGAAAATATTTCTTTTAAAGCCCAAATGAAATTAGTGTCCTAAGCAAAAAGGAATAACAGTTTCCTAGGAGTGTTAAGCAAACACTAAAGTGTTTAAAAACACTTTGATTTTGTGAGATACCATCATCATGCTTCTCTTTTTTTTGTTTTCAATTGATCCAACTTTTTACTCCCTACTAGTGGCGCAACCCATGACTGTGTCGCAGTTTGATTTCCTCAGCGGTTCTATACAATTTTTTTTACTAGTTAGTGGTGCTTTGTACCCAGACTAGTGAGCTCAAATGTGTCACCCTTTTTCTCAACATCACTATTTTATTTTTTTGAAAAAATCCTGCTGATCAAATTGGTCAAGCGAAGTGCTTTGAAATTCAAATTCTTGGGCGAGAAGACTTCAGCATCATAGTTTGAATTTTCAGCGGTGTTATACGGAGACACTGGAGAACTAGTAGTGTTGTATGGCGATGCTGAGCTTCCAACATCAGAATTTTCCTGTGCACAAACAAAAACATTAAATTTTTAGAAAATAGTGATTAAAAATGAAAATTTTCCCTCCTTCTAGTGCCAAATGTGTGAACCCCAATCCCAATACCTAAAAAACAATAAGAACAAACACATTAGATTAGAGATTGCAAGAAAGAACAAGGATTCCCCATGAAATCCATTTAACAAGTTCAACTTAGGAAAATAAATAATGGAGAACACAATGAAAACAACAAAATAGATTGAATCCTAATTAAATTAGCAAACTCATGATCCCATGGGGGAATTGGTGCCAATTTGATGTGAAAATTGGCCCTTTCCCAATTCCTATGATTTAAGATTGATGTATGTTGATGAATGTTGATGATTGATCCACTTTGTTGATGCTTGATGAATTCTCCAATGGAAAAACCTACATAAACCTAGCTATGATTCAATGATATTGGATGGAAATGGCTAAATATTTGAGCATAGTAACTTTGCATAAATTGTGGATGATCAAATGAGGAATGAAGCCTCTTATTTATAGATGAGATTAAAGGATGAATGTCCAAAATTGGGCAATGTGGGACTAACATTCAACCAATGGCAAGATGCCACTTTTCAACCTATGAGTGGATGGAGGATGTGCAAGTTTTGAGGATTGTGCCAATAAATGCCTATTTTTGAATTTTGAATTTGTTGAAATGACTTGCAAGAGGGAAGGGAAAATGCATTAAATGCCACTTGGCTCAAGGAAAAGGACATGTAAGATGGAGTAAATTCCTTGTTGGATTTTTGAATTCAAACTTGGAGAATATTCCTTAAAGATGCCTTGTTGAGGAAAATAGAGATTTAATAAATCAATTAAATCTATTTTCATTTGCAAGTGGTAAAAGCTGGAGGATGGGACATGATATGAGATTAAATTAATTTAATTTGATTAATTTAATGAGAGATTAGTTGATGTGACAAATTTGACTTAGATTTTTGGATTTATTTAAATCAAATATGAGAGGAATGTGATAAGAGATTAATTAAATAAAGATTTTGATTTATTTAATCAAAAGAGATGATGTTATATTAAATTAAATAAGGTTTTAATTTATTTAATTTAATAGATAGACTTTAGAGATTTAATCAAATAAAATAAATTATTTAATTAAATAGGGATAATTAGATTAGATTGATTGATTTAATTATCGAGAAGAGATGAATATTGATGAATTTAATTAGATAGGGGCATTTGATTAAATGGTTAGACCGAAGGATGATTTAGGATGAAACGATGTTAGTAGGCAAGATTAGATGCACAATGTGAATTGGTACATTTTACATGTCTACACAATGAAGAACACAAGAATATAAGTGAATGGAGAAAAACCCTCCAGATGAGAACTAGTTAAACCCTTTCCATATTTCATAGTAATAATCAAATATTAAAAAAAAATTGTAGATTGAATTATTATGTGATGAATAATAGAATAATATATGTATAAGGTAGAATTTAGTCAAATGCGAACAAATGAAACCCTTTTTATATTTTAAAATAACAAACTAATAAAAAAAGACAATTGTGGACTAAATGTTTGTGAAATGAAGAATAGAATAGTAGAAGTCCATGACACAAAACCATTGAAATGAAAAGAAATAAAACCCTTTTCATATTTCATACCAACCAAGAAATTATCAAAGCACATTGCAGAGTGAATGTTTGTGCAATGAAGAACATAATAGTAGAAGTGTTGAAATGAACAAGACAACTAATACGAGGGTGAATCGATTGTAGCAAATTAAACCTTCAAAACCCTCTATAATAATTAGATGCACATGCATTCATTAAACCCTTATTTTTTTAGAATGATTAAATATGAAATACAGATAACAGAGATTGAAATCACAACACCATACACAAGAGAACACTGTATTTATGTGGAAAATCCAATGAGGGAGAAAACCATGGTGTGGATTATGTCACAATATGAACAATGGAAAAATTAGTACAAAAGGGCTCACTACCACATGTAGGCATCCATTAAAATCTGAAAAAACTAAACTTGATATAGGGGTTAGTATTTCACAAATTTAACAAAATACCTCTATGAAATACCTTGCAAAGACTTCCAAATGCCATACATGACAAAATAAAAACTAAAACATTAGGAAAGCAATAACAAGTCACCTATTCCATAATGGATTGGTGTCACATGTGCTAGTGACCCTTTCCCAACCCTTGATCAATAGCTAAAATGATGAAATGCAAATGGAGATGATGAGAAATACGAGTTCTCAAATTAAGAGAGTAACCTTGCATAAAAGTTGTGGATCCATGAATGAGAATGAAGGCCTTCTTTTATAGATTTTGTTGATGAGAGATTGGCCAAGATGGTGAATGTGGGACTAAAGATCCTCCAATAAGAAGATGACACTTGTCAAAATGGTGAGTGGTTAATGGTTGTGCAAGATTTGGGAAGAGTGCCCATGAGAGGGGGAATTTGAATTCAAATTTTGCCATAAATTTTGAGAGGGGGACAAGAAAAATAGCAATAAATGCCACGTTGGAATTGTCATGTTGAGGGAAAATGAGGTTTTTTAAATAAATCAATAAAATTGATTTATTGTGCAAGTGGAGATATCTAGAGAGTGCAAGTGGGATGAGATTAGCATTTAATCAGGGTTAGATTAAATAGATGATGATTATGCTGATTTAATGCTGGTTAGGTGAGTTGACTTTTAGGACTTTGATATTTGATTTATTTGAATTAGAAAATGATGGAATATGATTTAGGATTTGATTTAGATGGATTTTTGATTTATTAAAAGGTTGATGATAATGTTTATTTGATTTTAAATAAATGATCTTATGAGATGAAATTACCTAATGAATGGATGAAAGTGCACCTGATTAATTGATGAATGGTCCTAATGCGACGTCTAATTTGATTGAATCCGGTCGAATGCATAATGTTAATTTTGCATGTCTACATTTTGCCCCTCTTTGAAGTGATGTACTTGTTGTGTTGGTTCAAAGAATAAACTTGCCGCAATCGAAATTTAAAATTTTTCTAATTTTTTGGATGCCCCAGTGAAAAGTACACTAGTACATTGCCCCCTCGAGAGATTGAGTGAAAAGATTCGATTTGAGGGTCGATCTTCGATAAAGAGGTTTAAAATGGGTGGTTATGGACGATGATGCAAATGAGATGATTTTAAGATGCTTAGAATAACAAATCTATATTATCCTAAACAACTTAAATGATGATATGATATGAGATGGATGAGATTGATGATGTGATATGCTATGATTATGCAACAGATGATTTATGTAGATGCTTAGACTAACAGATCTATATTATGATGATGATTATGCATGTGAGATGATATGCAGAATATTGATGATCTATGGATGCAAGATGAATGCATAATGGATGCATGATGGATGCATTAGTGATGCCTTGGTGATGTTATGTTAGCACGGAAATGAGATGATGACAAGAGGATCCAACAAGCCCATGATCTAACAAGACTTTATTAGAGATGATGATGATAGATAGATGGTGATGATGATGATAAATGATGATGATTTGCTTATCAAGGATTGGGATTTTCAAAGGGTCACTTACTTTATGTTTGATAACACGCTTAAGCACGATGCATCAAGGTATAAAGGACCAAGATGGCATTTTACTTAGTGTGATGGAATTTGAATCAATAAATAAATAGGAGTATTCTTGTTCACACCTAACATACGGAAACCTTGCTAGGATGCACTTTAGAAGTCTCAAACATCTCGGACCAAAACACGGAAAGGTATAACCAATCAATGCAATAGTCAACAAGCTATCTGAAACATCCTCCATACATATCTAACAAAGCAAGTATTCACCAAGTTATTTTACAAGAACATCCAACAAGCATAGCAGAGAAAAGAATAATGATCGTTGCCCCATTCCTATCTCTCTAAATCCTTCGTTCGGATATCATCGAGAGGTCCTTGGACTGAGCACAATAAGATAAGTCAAAAGAAAAAGACCAATTACACAAACAAGTTGATGTTCTTCGATACCGCTAACCAAAAGGGAATTTGTTTTTAAGGATAAGAACCGAAACTTATTACCAAAAGATAATGCCCATTGTAGGAAGGATACATCCTAGGACATGTTAGTGGATGGCGGCACATCATTTCGTTTATCCCAAAGTGTTCTTTCTGATAAATAATGCCCCTTGTAGGAAGGATTCATCCTAGGACATGATGTTACCAGATGATTGATATGGGACTATTTGGATGATGGACTATCGACACAAAGACTTGACCAACTTGTTTACGTACTAACTTAGACTTGAGACTTGATGCTTTTGAGATTTACTTTTAACCTGCTAGACTTGTTTCTAACTGTTTCACCAAAGGTTGAGGATGACGATCAGTTTATTATGAATGGTGTTTATTGCGGGTGCAAGCGAGATGAGGTGGATGGATTTTTTCAAATATTTGGATGTTTTTGGAGTTTTGCAATGTTTTGAGGCTATTTTTGGTATTTTTTGAGATTTTACAAATGTTTTTTATTTTATGTTTTCCAATTTTTTGGGATTTTTGAGATTTTGACCAAGATACTAACCTAAAGACCTATCCTAGGGGCCTTGGGGGTTGATCATGATTAGCCTTGCCTACGTTATACAGAGACCACATAGTTTGGTGATGACTTGACCGATTCTAGATGAAGATATACATGATGAAATGTCAGTTTATTATGACGGACTCCTATAGGACTAACCTAAATGTCTCGGGGGATGATCAAAGACCAACCTTGCCTACGTTCAAGCTTAGAGATGGCGTAGTTCAACAAGATGACCTTGTTTTTGGCTTTTTGAGTGACTTTTTGACCTCTTTTTGGATTTTGATATGTTTTGAATGTTTTTGGATTTTCTGATGTTGAGGATTTTAAGATCATACACGAATCTGATCCGATGAGAACATGCCCCCAGCGTGATGCAATAGACTACTCCGATAAAGGTAGGACAAACTAACCTTGAGAATGGGTTGAGTAGTACTAGGAGGGATCATGATACGAACACAAGACCAAGCTATGGTGCGGATGCGAGTGGATGAGTAATGGATGGAGACCTGAATGCGATGGATGATGGAAGCGAAATGGAGTGATAATGATGAACAAGCTATAAAGGTCCTGGTGGATGGACATTGCTTATTTATGCAAGGTGCCTATTTGCCAGGTTTTCACTGAAGTACTTGCCCAAAGTGCCACCGAAGTGGTTTTCACTAGAGGACAATTTTTTTGATCCTTTTTCTAATTTTTTTTGGATTTTTTTGCTTTTTGGATTTTTTTGTTGTTACCAAGATGCCTGTTTGCCAGCTTTTCGCCAAAGTAACCATTTTTTTGTGAATTTTTCTAATTTTTTGGATTTTTTGGTTCTATACCTAGAAGAATTAGGCATAAAACTTTTTGAGATGGGAGCTATTCATGGGCTCCTACAGAGGTTCCCCTTCGAGTGTTGATAACTAATATGCCCCTAATTTATAGCTTGCTATGATGATGAAAGGCCCTAACCAATTAGGTTTGAACTTGCCTTTAGTACTGGGATTTGGGACATTCTTCTAATTTTCTTTCAAGACCAATTCTCTGACTTGGAAAGTCCTGCTTCTGATCCTCTTGTTGTAACTTCTTTTGAGTCTATTTTGATATACTTGCAAATGATTCAAAGCATCTATGCATCTTTCATCCAGTAACTCCAGCTCGTTTAGTCTTGAAACCCAATATTCTTCATCAATGATGAGATTTTGTAGTGATATTCTGAGGGATGGGAGCTCGATCTCAATAGGTAGTACAGCTTTTGATCCGTAGACTAGGGAGAATGGGGTGGTGCCAGTGGGTGTGTGAATGCTAGTTCGATAAGCCCAGAGGGCGGGATTAAGCTGCAAGTGCAAGTCACGACCTACGTCATTGACTATTTTCTTAAGGATTTTGAGGATGGTTTTGTTTGTGGCTTTTGCTTGGCCATTGCCTTGGGGATAATACGGGGTGGAGAAGCGATGCTAGATTTTGAATTTCTCGCACAAGTCGCGAACCTCCTGGTTCTTGAAGGGTGTCCCATTATCTGAGATAATGGCTCGTGGGACACCATAACGACAAATGAGATAGTTCAGGATGAATTTTGAGATCTACTTTCTAGTGATATAGGTCATGGGTATGGCTTCCACCCACTTTGTGAAGTACTCAGTTGCAGTTATAATGAATTTATGGCCGTTGGATGAGGTGGGTGAGATTTTCCCAATGAGGTCGAGTCCCCACTGCGAAAAGGGCCATGGTGTGATAATCGGGTGAAGCTCTTGAGCTGGAGCATGGATGAGGTCCCCATGCTACTAACATTGTAAACACCTCTTAGTATGATCATATGCTTCTTGCTCCATTGTGGGCCAATAATACCCCAGCCTCAACAGTTTCTTGGCTATGGTTATTCCACTCAAGTGTGAGCCACAGATACCATTATGAACCTCGGTTAGAGTAGCTAATGCCTCCTCAGCATTTAGACAATGTAGTAATGTACCCTTTATGCTTCTATGGTATAAGGTATCACCTAGGATGACAAATCTAGATGCCTTTTTAATAAAGGTTCATTTTAGGCTCGATGGTAGGTCAGCGGGTGTGACTCCTATTCAAAGATAAGTGTAGATGTCATGATACCAAGGATCGCCAAGACCAACAATTTCAAACACATATTCCAATTCTGGTACCTCGAATGTGGGAACGATACACTGCTCGATCATAAATTCATATTTTGGCACATTGTGAGGGATGTCTACTAGAGACCCAATTGTAGCCATGGCGTCAGCTGCTCTGTTGTTGGTTCTTGGAATCTGCTCAAATGTTATGTCAATGAAGGATTCCTTTAAAGTCTCCACTAGTTTCTTATATGGGGTTAGCTTGTCATCCTTTGTCTGATATTCATCATTGACTTGATTTATGATCAACTGAGAGTCTCCGTAGACTTTGAGGGCTATGATATTCCATTGCACTGCTATCCCAAGACCTATATTCAAAGCCTCGTATTCCACTATGTTGTTCATGCAAGGGAATGCTAGTTTGTATGACCGTGGTATGCAGTCCCCTTGGGGGGTGATGAAGAAGATACTAGCTCATGATCTGTGTTGTGTGTATGAGCCATCAAAGTACAATTTCCAGTGATCAGCTACATTGAGGTTAAAGATGGATTCATCTAGAAATTCAGATATAAGAGGATTCTTAGAATATATGGATGCTTCTGCTAGTTGATCTGCAATAACTTGACCTTTAATGGCTTTTCTTTCCACATACTCGATGTCATACTCTAACAGTATCATCACCCATTTTTCCATTCTGCCTATGAGCATTGCCTTGGATAAGAGATATTTAAGGGGATCAATTTTTGCAATGAGCTTGATCTTGTGTGCCAACATGTAGTGTCTAAATTTTTGGGATGCAAATACTACTACAAGGCAAGCTTTTTCAATGGAGTAATTTAGCTCGTGACCGACCATTGTCTTGCTGATATAGTATATGGCTCTTTCTATTCCGTTTTCATCATGCTAAGCAAGAAGAGCTCCTAGGGCTGCTGTTGTTGCTGACACATATAAGATCAATGGCATTCTCAGGATAGGTGGCATTAACACTGGAGGTGTCAGTAGATATTCCTTTATTTTGTTGAATGCCTCTTCGCACTTGGTATCCCATTTATATGATACCCCCTTGTGGAGAAGGTGTGAATATGGGTTTTGCTTGTCTGCCAATTGTGCTATGAACCTTCTAATGGATTGGAGCCTGCCTTGGAGACCTCTCAGTTGCTTTAAGTTCCTTGGTGCTTCCATCTCAAGGATTGCTTTGACTTTTGCTGGATCCACCTCGATACCCCTCATGGAGACTATGTATCCTAGTAGTTTACCTAATTGTACACCAAAGACGCACTTCTTGGGATTTAGTCTAGCCTTGTATTCCTCTAATCTATCAAAGATAGCACTTAGGGTTGCTATATGATCTTGTATTTTTCTTGACTTTGCTAGGATATCGTCGACATTGTCTTCAACTGTTTTGTGAATCATATCATGGAATATTAGTGTCATGGCCCTTCGATAGGTTGCTCCTGCATTCTTTAGACCAAATGGCATCATGTTCTAGTAGTAGGTTCCCCATGGGCAAGTGAAAGTTGTCTTGTGTTGATCTTCTTTTGCTATCATGATCTGGTTGTATCCTAAAAATCCATCCATAAGTGATAGCATCTCATGCCCTACTCTCATGTCTACTATCATTTTGATGTTAGGGAGTGGGAAATCATCCTTGGGACATGCTTTGTTCAAATCTTTGAAATCTGTGCAGATTCTGATAGCTCCGTCAGATTTTGAAACAGGTACCAAGTTCGATACCCATTCTGGAGAATCAATTGGTCAGATGAATCCAGCATCTAATAGCTTTTTGAGCTCCATTTTGACTAACAAAGCAATTTGAGGATGCATTTTGTGAAGCTTCTGTCTAACAGGTTTTGCATCTAGATACACTGCTAGGTGGTGGACCACAGTATTTGGATCAAGTCCTAGCATATCAGCATAACTCCATGCAAAGTTTATTTGTCTTTCCTTTAGGAATGATGCTAGGATTTTTTTGTCTTTTGATAATAGTGATTCTGCACAGAATGTGATATGCGGGGTCTCCTCTATTCCTAGGCTGATTGGGTTGCATTTTTTGGCCAAGACTGCTAACTTCTCTTGATGAATAGCTCTTAGGGGAAGATTGAATCCTTCATCCTCAGGTGCCTCAGAGAGGTTTTCACTATTGGATATGTCCTTTATCTTTACTATTTTTCTTGTCAGAGAGTGCCACGGTGTGGTTTTCACTCAAGGACTTGGATATGATTCTTAGTTTCTCACTTTTGCGACTAAAAGATTCAATCATTTCCCCGTAATAGGTGTGTGTGTCCAACTCCATTATGAATCCTGCCTTGTGATCTCCATCTGGAATGTTATCCCTCAACCCCATGAATTATGAGAGTGCCTCATCATTTTCAAATGTATCGAGAACTGGTGGTCCTCGTTGGTCATAGTCGATTAGTTGGGGGTAGACTAAGTGGATCTCATGATTTTGCGTATCTGGTTCAAAGGATATGGTACTAATCATACATAGAGTGGTATCTTTGAATAACCTAGGGAGATTAGATATGATATCTTTGTCATCACTACTAATATAGGGCTCAGTGATAAAGTTATGCATGTCTGTCCCTATGGGTATTGGGGAGTGCACTTGTACTAGGACTGGCTAAGGAGAAACATTAGCGGCTCTAACCAGAGGACTTCAGCCACGTATGGTTATTCTTAGAGTGGTACATCCAAGACCAAGATTTGTTATAGGTCACGTCTCAGGCATGATTGGTATTAAGATCCCATTATCATTTTGTCCTAGTCTTTGATTTCAGTCATAGCCCATCGCAAGCATCATGTGTAGGCCTCTGCTTCTTTCATCCATTGGTAATTTAGGTGTCAGTCTTTCATCTCGATACAACATGTTTGATGGATATGCTTCAATTACCTCATGGCCAAGGTCTCCCCACCTTGTGAATTCAGGATAATTTTGAGGATAGGTTTGTGATGTGGGAGCTTGATTTTCTTGTGGGCATCCTCGTGATCTTGGAGAGTGTGGTAACTCTCCTATCACAAAAGCATTTTTAGGGAGCCTATAACTTCCACAACCATCCTCCTGGATGATGAGCTTGATATCAGATATTGTAGGAATGGCCGGTGTCTCTATCACAGAAGTGGACGTGAGAGTGGCAGGATCGATGTATTATGTGGATGGACCCTCATCATTTTTTGGCACTTGGGGGATTTTGTAATATTTGGCTTCAAGGTTCTTGCAATATGAAAATGGCTCAAGATCTCCATGGATAGTAACCTCTTGTCCATTATGTGTAAATTTTACACATTGGTGGAAGGTTGATGCTACAGCTTTCATTGCATGGATCCATGGGCATCCCAGGAGGATATTGTATGGAAATTCGAGGTCCAAGACCTGACATGTGGTTTCCATGAGTGTTGGCCCTACTTGGATAGGGAGCTTAATTGTGCCTTGAGACACTCTTTCTTGGTCATCATATGCTCTGATTGTGATGCCCTTCCCTTTGTCAATGGAATCTTCTAATATTTTCAACTGCTTGATGAGGCTAAAAGAATAGATGTTCAAACCTGCACCTCCATCCACCAAGACCCTTTTGATTTTGTTTTTGTTCACAATGACCTCTAAGTGAAGTCCACAATTGTGAGATGGTTGGGTGGGAAAATCTTGGTCAGAAAATGTAAGGATATTAGGTGTTATGATGTTTCTGACCATAGCTTGGAATTGTTCCACATTGAGGTCTGCGGGGATGGTAGATGAGGCTAATGCTTCCTCAAAGATCTTTTTATGGGTCAATGATATTTTTAACAACTCCATGATGGAGATGTGTTCTAGTGTTCTTTTGAGTTGGTCTACAACATTGTAGCTATACAGAATGGTTCTTGATGTAGGGACTCTATTGGCTTGGGATGACCCTGCAATGGTGACTTTGTTGCCTCTTGTGGTGACTCCACAATCTTTAGCATGGGTGCCCTTGATGGTGATGACCATGCAGAATTCATTGAGTTTGGCAACAACTATTTCGTATACATGATTTACACTACCTTTTCCTTTGTCCTTGTTATTCCCTTTGTTGCCATGATTCGGCATCAGATTCGTGTAGATTTTAAGGTCTTGATTCTCTGTAGGTGGTTCCATGTTTATGATTCTTTTGTCGATGAGATCTTGTATGATGTTCTTGAATCTCATGCAATTGTTTGTGGTGTGGCCTTTGATTTTTTGGAACTCACATAGTTGATTTTCATTGTACCAAGGAGGTTTGACATCAGGTTCTTGATAATTCTCAAATGTAGGAGCTTGGATGAGTTTTTTGTCGATTACCTTTTTCATGATGTCCTCAAGTGGTTCTCCCAAAGTAGTGTATTTTCATTTGGGATAAGTCTTGCATTGAGGTGGTCTTATTTGGTCATTGAGGTTATTGATGGTGGGATTATTATTGGATTGATGCGCTATGTGATGAATGTTTTGATTTGGTGTTTGGATTTGTTGTGTGGATGTGTTTTGGCGCGGACCACTAATGACCACCTTGGCATCTATGACACCATCATTAGTGACGTTTTTGTTTCTTTCCCATGTACGAGGTTTATCATTGTAGTTTGATGACGGGTGGTTGTTTTGTGGTTCGTGATATGATGTTGATTCGATGGGTTGAGTCACAAGGGCTCTTTCGATGCTAAGTGCCTTGGAGATCAATTGATCGTATGTGGTGATACCCTAAACTTTGAGATGGAATGATAGACGACTTTCAAGATTGGCTATGATTGTGTAGACTTGTTGTTCTTCTGGCATGGTCCATTTGCTCTGATTGGCCTTGGATCGCCATCGTTGAAGGAATGAAGCAAAAGATTCATTCTTTCCTTGTTTCAGAGCGTATAGTTCTTCAAGAGTAACATCCATTGTAATGTTACATGTGTAGTTTCTAATGAATTCATCTCTAATTTCTTGGAATGTTCTGATGCCTAAGGGTAAGCGAAAGAACCATTCTATAGCATTGCCTACCAAGCTCCTAGGGAATAGCCACATCAGATAAGTATCATCATATGCAAGCTCCATACAATGAACCTAGAATTCCCTGATGTGATCTTCAGGGTTTCCCGTCCCTAGATATTTGTCAAATTTAGGGATCTCAAATCCCTTAGGGAATGGTTTCATGTCTAGGCTCCTATCAAATGAATAGGGACACAAGTTGCTTTGTGTTTTGGTTGTCTGCCCTGATTGAAGGTCAAGCACTTGTTGCGAGAGCAACCTGAGTTGTGTCATCATATCATTCTAGGGATCAAGGGGTGGGATGAATGTGTTTTGAGGTGTTGCAATCATGGTTTGTATGGATGGGTTGGTTGGTGCATTGTTCAATGGTATCGGTAAGTTGTGGTAGGCGAAGTAGGCTTCTACTTGCTTTTGGATGAACAATGCTTGTTGTTACTCTTGTTGTTGTTGCACTAGGATTTTTGCTTGTTGTTGCACTTGTTGTTCTAACAACACTTGTTGTTCTACTTGTTCTTGTTCCCACAATGCTTTTTGTTGGGCTGCCAATTTTGTTGCTTGTTTTTGTTCTTGATATTGCTTTAATGCTTGTTGGTACGCTTGCAATTACGCTGCTTGTGCAAGAAGTTGTGCTTGAGCTTGTGCTTGTTTTGCTTGAGCTTGCACTTGCGCTGCTTGTTGTTGTAATAAAAGTTGTGCTTGAGCAACTCTATGTGCTTGCAATGCTTGCATAGCTTGGGCAGCTTGAGCAGCTTTTTGTTGTTATTGTAATAATGCTTGAGCTTGTTGCACTTGTTGCACTTGTATTGTAGCTTGTGTAGCTTGAGCGGCTTGTTGCACGGCTTTTTGTTTTTGCACTTGTTGATAGCCTCTTTGGAAAGTGGCTTGTAATGCTGTGTCAAATTGGTTTGATGTGGTAAACGTTGGTGGTGGTAGAGGTGGTGGTGGATTTGGAATGGTGTTTGTGGTGAGTGATAATGTTGTGTTGTTTATTTGGTTGGTGGATGGTGTTGTCGTGTTGATTACTTGATTGGTGGATGGTGTTGTTGATGTGGTAAGTGGTGTCGTTGATGTGATTGGCCCTTGAGAGACCATGCTTTGCAATGTTGTGGGGGTGTTTGATGATGTTTCCATTGCTTGTGTGTTTTTTGTTTGTTGTTTTGATGTCAACAATAAGTTTTGAGCATTTGGAAAAATGTTTTGATTCATTGTTGGGATAGCGGTTTGATTGATACTTGGTAGGGGAGGCAACCCCAAGCTAAGGAGTGATGTGGATGATAATGGTAGTGGTGGGATAGGTGGAAATGTGAGGGGGGTGAATCCTTGTGAAAGTGTTGTGGTATCGAATATGCCCCCTTGTCTGAACATATCCCCTTCTTCTTGTACATTTGTGAGAAGAGGTGTTTGTGGTGCTCCGTGAAAAGATGTTGATGATGGGTCATAATGTAAAATGAGAGGAACATTTTGGTGTAATGAATTATGGGGGATGTTTTGTTCCAAGGTGGTGTTTGCATCCAATTTTTGGTTATTCACAAGGGAATGTGATTGAATTGCATTGAGGAATGCATTTCCCTTGTTGACATTTGGTTGAGTTGGAGCAATCGATGTCATGATTTTTGGAATGTTTTGCGTGACATTTTGGGATGGAGGTGTAGATGAAATGGGGATGGTGGATGAGATTGGTGGAAAAGATGTCTCTACTATAGTGTTCACATCAAAATCTGAAGGCAACTTGGCCCCTGGTTTTGCTAGTTCAAGCATGTACAACGAAGGGTTGAGTCTCATCATGATGTTGATGATTCTATGGTTGTCCAGATTTTGGAGCATTTTCACTATTTCTTCGTGAGACATTCCAAAGGTGAGGTCCTCCCCTTGATTTTCTTCTTGTGGGTTTTGTGATGATGAGGGGATCAATGGATTGCTTGATTCTGTGAGATTCATTTCTATGTTTGTTTGGCTAAGGTCACTTGAAGCGGGAGTTTCTTTGTGAGCTTCCATACTCTTCTTGTATTGAGATCTCATTTGAACCATAAAACAAGGATCAATCTTCGAAAATATGGGAGATGAATCTCTTGATTCCTTGGATTAATCTCTATTTTATGTCCCAAAGTGAAAGTTTTGGGATGCTTTTTTAGGATCAAATGTGATGATGATATGATGGTGATGTTGAAGGATGTTATGGATGTTTTTGGCTTTTGATAGATCTTGAATGAAATACTAGGATTTGTATTTTTGATTGGTTTGATTTTTTGGATTTTGAGATTTTGTCCTTGATCTTGATTTGGATTTTTATTTTTATTTTAAACAAAAAGACCCTAAGATGTTTGATAATGATCTAAAGGATAGTTGTGTTCAAAGGATGATGATTTGGATATGTGTGAGGAGAAGGATACATCTACCCACACCTACCCAAATAAGATGATTGTTTCACTAAGTATATGGAGAAGGATTCATCTACATACACTAAGCTAGACAAGATGATTTGGATGACTTTGACTAAGGATATGCAAAAGGATGCATTTAAACATGCCTATCCAAAAGGTGTTTCGATAAATGTTTTCAAGGACTTGGTCACAATGTTTTTGGACGATTTTGATTTTTGCCACAAAGCCTAGTATCAAGGATGATTTCAAGATTGTTCAAAAGATGATTTGTGAGATGGATTTGATGTTTTGAAAGATGGATGAAAGAGGTTTGATTTGTTTTGATCCTTAGGTGAACCTAAAATGACACTTTGTTTTCCTAGACCTAGGTATTGGAGAGCATGCATATGCTTCCTAATGACCTTTGTAACCAAGAAATGATTTGAACATTTTGGATTTCCAATCAATGATTTGTGCTTTTGGGATTTGGAGTCTTCAACACACATGAAAGTTCATTTTTGTTTAGCTTTGCTTAATGTCTTTATTTTACTAAAAAAAATCTCTTTGATTAAAGTTTCAAACTAAGATGTTCAATTTCTTAATTTCTTTAAACCCCACAAGATATTTTATGTGGAAATTCAATGAACTTAAGGCAAGGGTTTTCCTATTGTTTACTCAAGAAGACAAATTGAGGTATAATCCAATACTTAGGAGCCTCTAAGGAAGTGAATCCCAAGGGAAAACAATAACATATGGATTGAGTCAATGATATTTGTCTTCAAAAGGGGTTGAAATTTTGAAAATTATGTTGAATGTTTGTTTGCAAAATGTTTTCGAATACAACACTGTGTTTTCAAACAAGCAATGTAACATCCTAGCTTAATGGGTATGTTTTTCTTAGTGGGCTTGCCTCATGCCCTTCATAGAAGAGATGATTTTACATGCAACCAAGTAAAAATATAAAGGTATGCTGAAATCCTAACCTCTATATTTCAACCAAGATCGGACATGACAAGTAACTTCTTGGAATCTATGTTCCAATGCATCACCTTGATAAACTCACTCAATGGATAAATAGGCCACTACAAAACAAGTTTTCTAGTTTGGACTTTCCATTTGTGGAGATTGACCCATACGGCAAGAGTCCCCTTTCGGATCCATCTTGTCGGAGACAACCGCGTGATAATGGCATTTAACCAATACCCACATTTATATCCCAGCTGGAAATACTCTTGGCTTTAGAGTGTTACTGGTTGAGTCATTCCCTTGGGTGAGTACTTTTTCCCCAAGGCAGGCCCTAAGCAAAAGCAACAATCCATAACTCAATCGATCTTTGATGGCACAAAGAAAGAGAATGTAAAAAGTGCCCCTACTCACACTCGCACAAGATGTTCAATTTTTAAGCCCAAATCAAGTGTTTCAAAGCAATAAAATGTATTTTGAGTGTTTCTCTTGCACCCTAGATCACACGAAGCGCAAGGGGAGAGGATACGCACTCAAAAGACAAAATCACACAATTCAAGCACTTGTTCATTTTATAGCCTTCAAAGCAATTGTGAGTTCATTTTAAGCACCAAAATGAAGTGTGAGTTTTGATTGTTCAATTCTTAACCTCAAAAAAAATCTAGTGAGTTTGTCCTAAGATTCATTTTAAGCCCTTTGCAATGAAAAATCAAACTGTTCATTTTAAACCCAAATGAAAATTAGTGTTCTAAAATGAAAAGATAAACACCTTCATGAAGTAGTGTTGATCAAACACTTAAAGCATTTAAAAACACTTTGAGTTTTCAAAAAAAATTCTCCTCCTTTCATTTTCGTTTGCTAGCCTCCTCCTCCGCTTTGTACCTTTTCCTTTCACTTTTCCTTTGTACCTTTGTCGTTTGCTGATTAGGTGAGTTGACTTTTAGGACTTTGATATTTGATTTATTTGAATTAGAAAATGATGGAATATGATTTAGGATTTGATTTAAATGGATTTTTGATTTATTAAAAGGTTGATGATAATGTTTATTTGATTTTAAATAAATGATCCTAGGAGATGAAATTACCTAATGAATGGATGAAAGTGCACCTGATTAATTGATGAATGGTCCTAATGCGACATCTAATTTGATTGAATCTGATCAAATGCATAATGTTAATTTTGCATGTCTACACCACAATAGGACACACTATCCAAAAAAGCTCACAGTATGAGGTCCATTTCCATAGAAAGAAATACAAGAAGATAGAATAAGAATGTTACAAAGAGAACACTTCTCAATGTGATAAGGAATCCACCATAATTTCTAGCACACTCTCGTAGTCTTGCATGAATGATTTTAGATGCCTTCATCTCACTACCTTGAGGAACCCTAACAATGAAATTCACACCAATCTTCTCAACTTTGCATCATACTCATTACAACACCATTACAACACCATACATATTTATATCAATCTCAACCTCAAAAACCTTCTCCAATGTTAGCAAATAGTTGTTATACATACAAATTCAAAATATTTCAGCACCAAAACATTTCCACATTGGATAGGAATGAAGGCAACCTACATGAATCCTTAATTAGGACCCAAATATATTAAACACACTTCAACATGCTTCTACAAGCCTTGCATGTAGTGTTAAACACAAGGTCAACCAACATTCATGCTAAACACCATAATCATTAAGTACATGCTTCCTCAAATTAATCTGGGTATGTGCAACATCATCATAGAAAAAACAGACCCTTAAGTGGCCATAAAATTTAGAAAAATCAGAGTTAGGAAACTTAACGTAAAAATTTGAATAAGTTATCTATAATATTTCAAAAATATGTAAGAATATAATCTATAGAAAATTGAATGTGTATACACCTAAAAATGGTCTAGAGAAATATAATTAATTAAATATGATTTATTTGATTAATTACCCTTAAATTCCTCTACTATTAAATAAATAGAAATATTTATTTATATAGTTCATCTTAAATTCTTCAATCTTTATTCTATTATTTTTGTCTTAATTAAATAAACAAATTTTACTTTGTTTATTTAATTATCATAATTAAATTCCTCTACTATTAAATAAATAGAAATATTTATTTATAGTTCATTCTCCTATTCTTGAATTTTAATTAAATATACAACTTCAATAGTTTGTGTTATTTAATTATCACATCATTCAAACTTAATTAATTAAACAAAGATTAAATACTTTTTTATTTAATTATCATATTCCTTCTATTTTATTTAATAAATAGATTCTATAGTTTGTTTTATTAAATTATTTATTCCCTTTTTACTGATTTGAATAAAATCATAAATTATTCAAATAAAGGCATAAAAGGAAAATTCCTCTATTCACTCACCAAAAAAAATAGATTTTTCAAATCTAATTAATTCAACTAGCATTCATAGGAAAGATTTGGAGATAAACTTGCAAGTAATACTCTCAATCCCATTTCCTTTGATTCTTTCTATTATCTAGCCTGATGTTTTCATGGGGAGAAACCATTCCCTTCATTAGCTCAAGCTTCTCAATCTCTCACCATTCAATTCTCCATATTGAATCCAAGCCTTTGCTGTGTTGCCCCTATGCAAATGTGCTACCATGAAATCTATAAATACAGCCTTCTGAAGCATGAAAATGATCCAAGAAAATCCCAATTTTGTGCAAACTTACTCTACAAGAATAGAAATCATAGCAATAACAATATCATCTTAGCATCAGTAGAATCCATATCACAGTTGCATCTTAGTTTTTACAATAGCTTCTTTTATCAGGTTTCATGTCAGCATAGATTACAGTAGCATTGTATCATCTAGAAATCATTATCAATCATTAGATAATTGCATTTAACATCATTCCATTCTCTAGATAGGCATTTTAATAGTCACAATGCTTACCAAATTTGAGAGCCCTCTATGATTTGAAAAATATTTAGAGATAGGAAACAATGAGATGCTTTCAAGTTTTATGTGCTTTAAATTAGTTTAATTCATGTCAAATCTTGATATAATGTTTCATTAAGAAGTGTTTTTAGTTGTTTTACTTATTACTTATTCCACACTTACATTTTTATGCTTGTCATAGGGCTTAACCCCATGTTTTTAACAATTTTTATAAAAAATGTTCATACAAGATATAGGCATGTTTTCTTTTAGTGCGATCGGAAGATTCTATAGTACATTTGACACAAAATATAACATTTCTTACTATTTGAGTGCTTCTGAAAAAAACTATAACACTTTGGAAGATTGTTTTAGCACTTCCACTAGAGGCTTCTAAGCACAAACATACAACTCATTAATTTTTTTTAGCACATTTGACGAATTCTATAGCTTTTCTACCAAATTCTACAGGGCTTCCAATGATTTCTACAGTGTATCTAAGCATTTATTTAGTGCTTGTGATCTATGTTATAACACTTCTATAAATTGAAGTCTGGATTCAATGTGACTAGGGCCAGTAACTTCATCTTTTCAATTAGTTTTAAAATAAATCAATCCTATGATAGTCACTTAAGTTAAAATATATCAATCTAGGGTAGTCACCAAACCTTTCAATTTGGAATAAAAAATTAACACCGTCTCTTTTTGTGAAGCAATATCTTCACATATATAGCAAATTGTTGTTTGGGCTCTAAAATTGAAGAATTGATTACTGTGGTTGTGTGCTGATAGGCATATGCTCTACCCTTAACTGGGTGATCAAAATGCCAGACACATCTTTATTTTATGCATTTCAATATTTGTTAAATCCTTTAGAAGGCCTGTCGTAGTGGGAAAAATACACACCCTACGGGAACGACCTGAGTGGGAACAACCAAAGCCAATTTTTCCAACCCACTATAAAATAAAAGTAAATCTAGACAAATCCTTATTTACCAAAAGTGTGCAAGATAACCATCCCAAAAATATTTATTTTAAAGATTGGGAGGTCTCTTGTGGGAGTTTATTATTGTCCCTCCAAATGGAAACCCTATTTACAAACCATAGTGTAGTATCCAACTTGTCAATTTTTGAACATTGTAGTACTCAATAGCGTCGAGGAAGGGAAGAATCTACCCCCAAGAAAATCACAATATAATTTCCAAGGACCATTTTCTCATGGGATCGAGAAATCTAACCTTGAGTACACACCTGCAAAAGACAAAAACATGGGCACCCTCTAGGGGTGACACGTCTGTGTGAGTCGACACAATTTTAAGATGTGGGTTGATTGAGTATAACGATGACCTACTTGTCCTTAAGAGTGAGTCTATCTGAAGTGTCTTTTTTGTCAAAAAACCTGTGAAAATCAAGAAGGATCTATTTGATCGTTGAACATACACTCACTATTTAGATCTTAGGACTTAAAAACACTTGTTCTACAATTGCTTGTTGTGTCTTTAAATCATTAAAATAGATAAAGATCATCCAAAAAGAACACAAAAATTTGACAAGTTAGTCCATGAAAACTTATGATTAGGGATTGGAAATCCATAAACTTTGTTAAGAAATGCCTTGCAAAAAGAGTCAGAAAACCAAAAAAACAACTTAGTCACAAGAAATAGTTGGAAAG
The DNA here is from genome assembly GCA_007258455.2 of Sequoia sempervirens. NCBI lineage: Eukaryota > Viridiplantae > Streptophyta > Pinopsida > Cupressales > Cupressaceae > Sequoia > Sequoia sempervirens. The sequence goes on along the minus strand of VDFB02256132.1, from coordinate 132,267,056 downwards.
AAGAATTTTTTTTATCAAAATAGGAAAATTTTACTTCACCATAGAACCTTCATCCATATATTTCACAATTTTTCTACAGGCTACACAAATGATAATGCCATAGAGTCCTTATATTCACAAGCCTACTTTCAAAGAAGAGCTCTTTTACAAAAACATAATCATAGTCAACCTATTCATCCATCTTCCATTCCACAACCAGCAATAGAGTATTTTAATAGGCCAAATCAATTCATACAATAGAGGAAACACTTGACATATTAGGCTTGTTATTAGAATCAAAAAAAATACTAGCAAAAATACTCTGTCAAAGTATCCCAAAATTAGTCCATTCATTGAGAAAACCTGACAAAACACTAATAAATCCTAAAAAAGTGCATCCACAATCTATTTTAGCACTTCTTCCCACTATTTTATCACATCAACAGTTTTTCATAAACATCTATCAATGTCATAAAAATACTAGAAACTTTAGCGCATACACTATCTATCGTAGCACATATACTTTATTTGTTAGTGCATACAGTGTCTATTTTAGCACTTACACAGTCTATTCCAATGCATCTTACAAAAAACACAATGCATCTACACCCTATCAAAACAAAATTTTACCAGTGACAAAATACCAGAAACTTTAGCACTTTTTCCCACTATTTTAGTGCATCTACACTATTTGACAATGCTTTCACCATATCTTTTAGCACATAGTGTCTGTTTTAGCACTTCTGCCTTCTATAATAGTGCATCCGCAAGACTATAAAACAAAGAGTTGTGTGAAACATCTGTCAGACTACAAACAAAATAAAATCAAGTTTTTACCAGTTAGAAACATTTTCCACAGTCCCAAACAATTTCTTAAAAATTGAATCAAATAGAATCATACAAATCAAACCTTTTCAAATTGAACCTAGATCTTGCAAACTTTAAAAGTGTCCACAAATCAAAAAAAAAATCTTGGTTATTAGGTTAAGTTTCTTTGTCAAGATATTATCATCTTACCATCATGAAACAAAACATAATAATCATATTTTAAACTTAGTATCATCAATAGGATATATCATCCTATTTGACTTTGTTAAAAATCCATTTGACATTTATCCAGACATAGAAAATCAAAGTTTAAAGAGAAAAAAAGAATTTGTATGCCTATTTTGACAAGGTTACAAAGTCAAAAACTTAGAGAAAAATGCATTGAAACACCAAACATAAAGGTTGAATAAAACCCCTTTTTCCAATTTCATCAAAGTGATCCCAATGAGATAACCCAAGAAGATGTCAACACAACACAACAAGATCTAAATTTCCATAAATTCAAGGAAGGGGTCTTTTTACAAGACATGGAAAAATACCTCTTGATGTTAGTAGAATTGGGTGCAAAACTTCTGAAAGAATTTGATGTCAATTGACTGAAGGAAACAACTAAAGTTGTTGAAACTGAATCACCTAACACACAAAATATTTATCAAGTGGTTGCCTTAACATGTCAAATGTAGAACTTAGAACAACAAATTCAAGACATGCAAAAAGGAACCACAAAGAAGTATTCATTACAAGAAATTTTTCCTTATCCCTTTCATCTGAGTGTTGACCTGATACCCTTCCCTAGGCATTGTGAGCTCCCCAAATATGAAAAATACAATGAAAAAATAGATCCAATTGACCATGTAAGGGAATTCAGAACAATTAGTCTAGAGTTTGCACAGGAAGAAACTTACCTAATGAGGTTTTTTCCTAGAAGTTTAGGAGCACAATGTATGGAACGGTTCTCCAAATTATAACTGGGGATTCAATCCTTTGAAGAACTAGTCAACGGATTTATCACATAGTTCTCCTTCAACATTCAACATGATGTAACCATAAAATATTTATACAACACTAAACAAAAGAAGGGAGAGACATTCCTATCATTCTTACAACATTAGCGAAAGTTATTTGCTAGATATCCTCGATCTATTCTTGAAGATGAAAAGATTGAATTATTTATCAAAAACTTAAATGATGACATGAATTATAGACTAGATTTACAATGTCCCCCGATCTTTGAAAAGGTGATTGAGAACAGGCTTAAAATTGAAGAAGTCTTAGTCAAAAGAGGAGTGATTAAACATTACAATGACACATCAAACAACCTAACTTCCTCAAATCACTATGGAAACAATGACAAGCCTAAATTTTGGTAGAAAAATAGAAATAATGGAAACAACGATACTACAACTGATACACAAAATATAAAACTAGTATTCAATTTAACAACATCAAATGTGAAAACAAATCATAATGAAAACTAGAACAATCAAGGTACCACTCAAAACAATAATTCAAATAATGGAGAATCTTGACCGCCACCATATCAAAGATAAGCCAATCGATAGATATTTACACCATTAGGACAAACTTTGGAATCAACAATGAGAGAGCTTGTTACAAAGACTTATTACTCTATGAGAAGCAATAAATTGGGAGCCGAAAGTGAAACCATCTTGGTGGAATGATGTTGACCATTGCAAGTTTCACAAAAATAAAGGACATAAAACAAATGACTATATGCAATTAAAGCATATAATTCAAGTGGGACCAATTGTCAAAAATATTGTTTTCCAAGACAAGGAGCTAACATATAACATACTCTTGGGATGTCCATGGATCCATGAGATGCAAGCAGTACCTTCGACATATCATCAATGTTTGAAATTTCTTGTCAATGGACAAGAGGTCAAAATTTCAACAAACAATAATAATCCATAGACATGTGACATGCTTAAGGAAAATCAAGACACATTGGTACCTCACAATAGAGAAGCTAGCACATCTACTTCATCCAATCATGAAAAGAAACTCAATTTTATATCCAAATGGGTCAAGAAGAAAGACCAAGTGAAGGAAACAACTATTACTAACTCATCTATATCAAATAATGAAGGTCCTCTGAACACTCTATCACATCAATTTATAGAAAAGATACAGTTAAAGGACAAAGGATTGGGAGAATATTCTCTTGAACAATCTTTATTCCTTTCACAATTGCTACCATCCCCAAAATCATATGGACAACCCACAAAAAACACACACCAATCATCACAACCCATCATGGTTTTCGATGAAAGGTTTGTAAAAGAAGAAACTCTAGAAGATGAATTAGAGGACAAGGCCATTCTCAATTGGTTATACAAGGATGAAGAAGCTTCAACATCAACAAATATTGGCATCAGAGCATATCAGTATGGAAAAGGAAATGCTATCTTAGAAAATTTGGGCTATGAAGGGAAAGGGCCAATTGGCAAGAGAAAAGATTGTATTATAGAACCAATTCAACCTCTAACACTTTAGCCTAAGGACAAAAAAATATTAGGTTATATAGGGGAATTGAGAGAAGTAACTCATAAAGTGGTAGAAAGGATTCTACAAATGAGGGATAGGTCTAAAACAGATTCAAATGAATATGAATGGGATCATTTATTTGCAACATCACACACTAAGAAAAAAAATTGACGTCATCCAATCATATACACCCACACAAGAGGAGGTACAAAGTTCAAGAACTAGACCACTTGTTTTTGGATCAACAAATATCGATGACTCAAGTGAGGATGAATAGACATCAAGTGGGATAGATGACTCAGAGGAGGGAAATATCATAGACCTCAACCTTCCCACTAACAACTTTGACTACTTGGCTATTGGAACACTTACGGTCGTCAACCTTACTCAAATTGATGATTTATTACCCTTGATCCATCCTGAACTAATTGAATGGGAACCCACTGAACCTATTAATATACCAGTCTTTTCAAATGATGAGGCCATCATAAAATTTCTTTGCAATGATGAACCCGATACAAGTTCTATCTATAACACTCATAACAACACTTCAAATCAGGAGGGTGCCAAATCTTCCAGTTACAAAAATGACAATAGAAAAAAAGGATCTAATGGTGAAGACCTTTTTGAGGTAGCATTAGATTGTGAAAAAGAGAAAATAAAGAACATATCTAACAGTGAAAACCTTTCTAAGGCACTGAAAGATGGAATATTTGACACCCTTATGAAGCATTACCATGATAGATCATTAGAATTGGTAGAACTAGCACAATCCATAAATCTTGGAACAACTGAAAAGGAAAAGATTTTGCATCTGGCAACGTCTATGATAGAACAAGAGAAGCCCGCACTCACAAAATTATTTGAAGAGTGACATATCAATTTTTCTTAGTCCTATTCTAAAATTCTAGGATTAGATCCAAATCTCCTGATGCATCATCTATCTCTACCATCTGGAATCAAACCAATAAAGAAAAAATTGAGAAAAATGCATCCCCACATCGCCCTAATGGTAAAAGTTTAGCTAAAGAAGTTGTTGGATGCAAGGTTCAATAGGTCCATAGATTATGCTGAGTGGATCTCTAATATTGTGCCTATATCTAAACTAGATTATAGCATCAAGATATGCACAAATTTTAGAGATCTAAATAAGGTGTTCCCAAAAGATGATTTTCCTCTGAGCATTGACATCATTGTGGATCTAACAACAAGCCATGCTATGTTGTCATTAATGGATGGTTTCTTAGAGTACAACCAGATAAAGATAACACTTGAAGATTAGGAAAAGACAACATTCACTTGTCCATGGGGTACATTTTGTTGGAATGTCATGCCCTTCATGTTGAAAAATGCAGGTGCAACATATCAGTGAGCGATGACCACTATCTTTCATGACATGATGCATACTTTCATGGAATATTATGTGGATGGCATCTTAGTAAAATCATAAACTGAAGAAGGACATTTGGAGATCCTTGAAAAAATATTTAATAGACTAGAGAAACTCAATGTCAAGTTGAATCCCAAGAAATGTGTGTTTGGGGTAACATCAACAAAACTCCTTGGATACATAGTGTCAAAGAAAGGAATTGAAGTGGATCAAACTAAGGTCAAAGAAATAATGGAGATTCCGCTACCTAAAAATATCATTCAATTATGGTCTCTACAAGGAAGGCTACATTCCATCAGGAGATTTATCTCACAATTGGTAGAGAAAAGTCATCCATTCAATCATCTACTTGATAAGAATGTTTCATTCAAGTGGGATCATAACTATGAAACAAATTTTAACCAAATAAAGCAATATTTGATGTCGCGTCCAATACTCATGCCACCTATAGGAGAAAGACCATTGTTACTATATATCACAACCACAAAAATTTCTTTAGGAGCTCTCTTAGCACAAGAAGATTCTGAAGAAAAAGAACAAGCTATTTATTACATCAGCAAGACTCTCAACGGATATGAAATAAATTACACATTCATAGAAAAATATTGTTTGGTAGTGGTATTTGCAACCTAGTAGTTGCAACACTACTTGTTGACTCATACAATCAGACTCATTACAAAAATAGATCCATTAAAATACCTACTCAGCAAAGTTGTTCTAACAGGGAGACTAGCAAAATGGGTTATGATATTAAGTGAGTTCAACATCTAGTATGTAGATTGGAAAGCCATCAAAGGATAGGTGATAGCTGATCAATTATCTGAAGCTATGTTATAGGATAATCATCCAATGAACATTGAATTTTTGGATGCAAAAATTCTAAATATTACCACACAATAATGGAGACTTTATTTTGATGGCTCATTCACACAAAGGGGGTATGGTGCAGGAATTCTATTGGTTACACCTCAAGGACACACCATTCCAAGGTCTTATAGACTAATGTTTCCATGTACCAATAATGTGGCTGAGTATGAGGCATTGATTATCTGCATCAAGGTTGCTATTGAATGGAACATCACAAAATTACAAGTATATGGAGACTCACAACTTGTCATCTATCAAGTAAATGATGAGTATCAGACAAAGGATGAAAAAATCATGCCATTTAAGAAAATGATAGATGATCTTAAAAATTACTTTATGGAGATCAAGTTTGAACAGATACCAAGGGAAAAGAACAAAGTTGCAGATGCCATGGCGATGATTGCTTCTCTTTTGCAATTACCAGAAAAGAAAGGTCATTATGATTTTATGCTAGAACAAGTATCTAACCCAGCCAATGACAATCTTGAATCACAAATCATAGGCCAAATAACCAACATTCAAAACTCACTATATGGAGAGATCTATACTTACCTCAAGGATAATATCCTTCCTCCTAATCTTTCTAGAAACCAAAAGTGTAACTTCATCTGCCAATCCACTTGACATACATTGATTACTGATAACCTTTACTGTCAAGGTCTCGATGGTACTCTTCTTCAATGTCTAGAACACAATGAATCTGAATCAGCCTTACATGAGGTTCATGAAGGTATTTGTGGAACTCATTCAAGTGGACCAGCCCTAGCAAAGAAACTCCTCTGATTGGGGTATTACTAGCTGAACATGGAAAAGGAGTCTTATCAATTTGTTAAGAAATGCCAAAAATGTTAGATACATGGTAATCTAATCCATGCCCTAGCATAGGAGTTGCACCCTTTCACATCAAAATGGCCCTTTTGTTAGTGGGGACTAGATTTGGTAGGTAAGATAAACCTGCCTTCATCCAATGGACACAAGTTCATAATCGTAGCAACATAATACTTTACCAAATTGACATAAGAGGTTCCTTTGACAACAATCACTAGAAAGCAGATTTCATCTTTCATATTGAACTACATAATCTGTCAGTATGGTTGTTACTTGATTTTAGCTTTCAGATGAAATCAAGTAACCTAACATTTGTTCTTTTCATGTTGTTTAAACATTTAAAGATAAACCATAAAATTGCTAGTTTTAATATGCAAGGAGTTATTGTTAAGTAAATAAGATTACATTTTGCCATTTCAATGGTGAATTTCAAAAAATGAGAAAGAGAATCATGTATTCAAATGTAATTTCTTTTATTGATAATCATTAAGGTACATGTCCCTCACAAGCTAAGGGAATAGCTCTCTTATTGAATGAAAATATGAAATAACTCATACATAAATAAGTAGAATGCAACAAGAGAATGTGCATGTAAGAATGGAACCAGTCATTACCTGTGAATGACTGGTTACAATTCGCTTGTTGTCATGTTGTTGTTGCCTCAAACCACTTGTGTCCCTTCCAGCTCTAAAGTGCTCCTCACCAAACATGATGTTAGAGTGAAGCTCCAAGCAATGAAAAATTCAATCCTTACATACACACCTACCTATGCATGTATAAACTAATCCATAAGTGCATTAAACAAAAACATTCTACATATGCATTTATTTTCTAAATGTTTGCTTCATGTGCAGATTTAGGAAAAGTCTGGTTACTGTTCTAATTTAGAAAATACAACATGTGGGGTATATTTGGCTCCCACAAGGTTAGAGCTCAGCATGCTTTCAAAGAAAGGGAAATTGAGCAACTTGATCAAAGATTTATCTGTTATCAATGCATTAAATCAATATGGAATCACACCAATTGATCAAATTTCATTGTCAGATTTAAAAGATGCAACATACTATGTTGATATGTCTTTCAATCTTCTTAAGTGGACCCTTGATCCATTTTATGGAAAGAAGTGATTATGGAGATGCATCAAGTGTCTTCATAGATGCATCAAGTTCACTTATGCATCTTCTAAACAATGAGGAAGGATTTCAAGTTGTTTTCAAGCCCCTCACTGTAACCCTATGGCGTAGTCACATACCACATAGGAAAGTAAGCTCTTAGTTCACCCACATATGTGATAGGTGGTTGTCTAATAAAGATACAATGAGGAAACTATGTGTATTTACTACACATAACAAAAACAAGAGCAATGGCTGAATCAATCTCATGGTACAAGTGTATAAAGACAAGAATCAATGTATGATACGAGACATCCATGAAGGTTAGGACAACAATAATGAATGAGGCAACATAGGCTAATCAAATGATTTTGGGGTAATAAAGAAAGGAAACATAACTCCAATTTCCCATGCATAAGTGAATAACACCAATGTCAAAAAAATGAATTCCAAGAGACAAGCTCAAGCTGTACAAGGCTTTATTCAAGGCCTTCTCAACCAAACATTAGACAAACAAGGGGAAATGGGCTTCAGGGTAAGTCTACAATTCAATGCATAAATAATGGGAAGTGCATCAACAAAGTAAGTATGATACTAAGGTAGTAGTTGTGGAGCAACCACATGATGTAGAACAAAGAGTATTAAGTCCTCACAGTGCTCCTATAATAGTGGAATATGGGTGTTGGGCCTAAAGACTTTCAATGAACATTAATGATGGTTTCCTATGGTACACTTACTTGATGGAGGTGACCATCTTGATGCAAGAAGAAGAAACATATGCTCTGTTTTGAAATACTCTTTAAGTTTCATGGTGATAGAAAGGAAGTGTGTAATGTAAGGAGATGTTGGCAACTAGTCAGTGTTGCTGGTTTGTTTTGGATTGCATGGTCTATGCATCATAACCTTGTATGAGAATTGGAGCAATAGTTCAATCCAAAGGCACATGAGGTGCCATTGTTAACATAGGCATTAAATATCATGCTTTCAGCAATAAGTGATTGATGAGCAAAGATAAATCAAAGATAGTGACCTTCCAACTTTGAAGAATCACTAAACGACAGTGACATTGTACCAACAAAATTCTCTCTATATGATCTCATGAATAGGAACAACAACAATGAATACTGACCTCATGCTACAAAACATCAATATGCAATGTAAGTATATGGTAGGCTTGACTAACAAAAAGTGAGAAGGTGCATGATCATGGAAATGAGTTCCACTTTATTATGCATTACATGAAAGGAAAAGAAGCTTCAACCTTCTAGCTCTGTCATCATTGAAGTACAAGATGGCAACTTATAGATGGAATAAGCATGGGATATGGAAGCACTGGTATTAGAAATTCATGCCTCAAATTTGCATTGAGAGTGCAAGCTGTTGAAGTCTAAGAAGTCAGTAAAACCATACAATGATAATTGAAATGGAGATTCATTCATACCTTATCTGTCTCAAATAGCCAACAATGGAAACATGAATATTTTGGTAGTCACATGACATGTCATGACAAATAGATGGTGAATCACAATGAGGAAGGACTAGGTGCATATTCCACAGAGCATATTGCAAGGGACTATATAGTCTTATAAGAATAGGAATTTGTCACTGGTTGAGTGAATATGTGAAACCCAGATATAGGAATTTAGGGGTAGAAACTTTCATCTTAGGTGCCTTTACAGAGCATGTGCCTTAAACATTCAAGTCTGAAGGACAACAAGCAAAGGAGTTTCATTTGTCAAATGCCACTTTTCAAAAGGCTTGGGAACATGCACTAAGGAGCCACTTAAGGAGGGATTTTTCTCATTTGATTTTGGAGGGTATTTCATTATAAAAAGAACTAAAAGTTCTTTATTGTACAAAAATAAGTAGGGTAATCACTGTATTTTTAGAAAACAGTAAAAGGCAAGTTGTTCACAATGACCAAACCCATGTGGGGTTTTTGTTTGAAGAGATTATTGCATTCTAGAGAAGTGAAGTGCGTAACTGAAAATGGAAACTTGTTACAGAAATAATGAAGTGCCATTTCATGTGTTTATGACAATCCATGGTGAAAATTATCTTTTTTTTCTACAAAATGTGAAAAACCCACTTGGGGTTACAACAAATAGAGCCACATTATTATATTCTACAAAAAGGTGAAAGAATTTACAAAAATCATGTGCATTTCTTGTAACAATTATGAACATTTCAAAGAAATCATGTAACCCACTTTGGTTCTCTACTAACAGTGGAAAATTCAACAAATATGCATGCTACAAGAAACCCAAATAAGGGTTTTTCATAAAAATGAAAAAATGAAGCAAAAAATCATGAATACAAGAAAACCTAATTACATAATGGAGGCTGAGCCCACAACAATTTGTTTCTTTTTCTACATTCCAAGAAACCCATTTGGGTCATTAATATTTGTGAAATAAAAGGAAAAATCAAAAGATAACAGGAGTTTTTTTAGAAATGAACATGAAAGACACATTTTTCTATTCATAGCCATGACAAGTGAGCCATTATTTTCATGAAAAACAACAGAAAAACACTGGGTTAATTCAAAATTGCAGATTAATGAAGTATTTCAAGTGCTATAACAAGATGTTTAAACACAAGATGAAAGACATTTAAAAGCTTCTATTCGAGCTTTTCTTGCTCATTATAGGAGGAAAAGACAATGCAAGGTCCATTGGGAACTTTCCCAAGCTCGAGCAGTGATATGTGCAGAGTTTTTCCACTCAAACTTCTTGTCAAGCTTCATACAAGCTTCTCATGGCGGTTGTCAAATAGGAGAGAAACAACAAAAAACAAGAAAATAAAGCAAAGGTTCAAAAAAATGCTTCATAGTCACGACCTGTGAGTCTAAAATGGCCTCAAAAGTGTGATGAAATGTAGATTTAATGCAAGAAGACTCATTTACCTACGTTCCCATATCATTTTCATGCAAAGAATGTCAAGAATCGACTGAAAACCAGTAGGAGCATCATTTTTCCTATGTTTCCCAAACCCTCATGGTGGCAAAGCAACATTCTCCAGAACATGCAAAGACCAAATGATGTTTTTTCTCATCATTTTGGGCATTATCATTATGGCTTGGCCCTTTCTTTTTTTACATTTCGATGGGATTTTATCCCTTACTTTTAAACAAATCAAAACACACGATAAATGTGATGGGGCTAAAACATGTGTTCACCCTTAGGCATTTTATTCCTTATAAACTTTCCCACTTTTAAACTTTTCTAAGTCTGCACTTTATATCACACGTCATCACTTAGGCATTTTATGCCATAGGGATTTCTTCCCTTTATTTTAACTTTGCTAAGTCATCAATTTGAAAATGGAGTGTTCCATGCAACATGATATGACTTTGATTGTTACCTCAACATCACATGACTTGGAATATGCTTTCCAAGAGACTGGGAGGTCAGCCATATTCACCAAGTGGTGTTGATGATTATAATGCCTTTGCAAACATGTGTCTTACCATGTGTGTCCAAGAATGTTGAGTAAGGTAGGGTGGTATAGTCAAATTACTTAGAAGTTTTTTGAAGGCTTTTAAGTATGGCATTATATGTTACATTTGTTGTCAATTTTTGAAAATAGCTATAAGTGATTTGAAAATCATTTTCAAATGCAAATGTAATACATTTTGAATGGTGGGGCTCTTTAAATTGAGCTTAATTGTAAAGTGATTTGTTAAGTGGTGTTTTATAAATAACTTAACAAATCACTATATTTATGCTTTAAAAGGCCATGTGTTTTCAAAAAACACACATATTGCATGATAGGGATATGGTCAAATGTTGTAATTGGACCATGATGATTTGTAGAGGTGTGGGAAGTGTGAGATGCAGTTTGGACTAATTCTAGTGGGAATGAGGCTAGCTAGATGCATTTTTCTCACACTTAAGGGATGGCTATTGACTTAGCTTGCTTTTCTCCATGTAGAGGACATTTTGGAGACTTCTAGAAGGTTCTTTTGGGGCCATTTCTGTTTTATCCAAGAAAAATCTTCTAGAAGAACATGTGTGGGGGTTTTGGATGTTTTTGGCTTACATATGTTGTTTAAGTCATTTTGGAGGAGTTCTTTCTTTTTCAGTAGGAGGATAGCTTACTCTCTTGGAGTTATTTTTTATGATGCTGCATTATAACTCGGGCACAGCTAATATACAATAAGCACTTTGATTTAATATATTGGAGCATTTTTACCTTTTCTCTTCATGTTTTGTGGTGTGTCATTAATGGTTGATCAGTCTGTTTTGTGAAAATTCATTTTCCTTACAAACTTATCCCATGTTTCATGTGTCCATTTGACATAAAATTGATGTAGAGGTGGTGGAATCCCAAGAAACAAATTGACACAACTTCTCTCAAATATACCCACTTTGATGCCAATCCCCAAACACACTATAGGGAAACTCAACTACCCAACACAACCTGATCACACAAAGACCTATCTCAACATCATTTAGGCATCTAATCAGACCCAATACTATGTTCCAATTAGATTCTCCAAGGTTCATTGGGCCAACACATAGTTTCACTAGACTGCCCTACTTAAAAGGCTACAAGAACTACGCCTCTTTTCCAAAAAAAGTATCCTTAGACCCTCTTGTTTCTACAAAAAATCTTTGGGTAGAGTTGTGTTATGATGCCAAACCACCAATTCACTCTTCAAAACTTAGACAACTGACCTCTGGACTATAAGTCCACCAAACCCTCCTTTACATGTAAAAGCCTAGGGTTTTAAGTTTCTCACAACTCCAGACCTCTTCCAAACCTCCCAAGGGTCCAAAAACCTTCCAATACCTCTACCCAGACTTGAAAAACACTCACAATTCCATTTCTCTCAGTAGTTCTCAAATTCACTACTTGGGTTCCTCATTTTCTTGGTAAAGCCATCACTTTTCAACATAGGACCTTGCTCCTCCGACCAAGTTCATGATATTCCTAACTCATAATCATGTTTGACACCTACCCTGATATAATACACACCAATCCACTAAGTCACAAGTCCATCATAGCATGTGGATTGGTCGTATGGTCATTTAATTCCCCTCAAAACCTTAACTTAGGGAAACAAAGCAATCTCTGAAATTGACTGCTCTCCACACACAAACGGTGAGATTAAACCTCCAAAATAGATGCAAAGGAAAGTAAACACATATATAAGTAAGCACCCATAGTATCAAGTCATGACAGACTTGTACGGGCCTGTGTCAAGAAAATAAAATTCAGAAAATCAATGAAAAGACAATGATCAATGTTCAAAAGAGAATTTTTCTTCAATAGAACTAACCAACCAACCGTTATCTTGAGGAATTACATCATTATATGATTTTATCAACTTCAAACCACCCTTTGAACTGACCAACTTCCTTAACCACCCTTTTGTTTGACTCTTAAATGGAAATTTTACAATTTTTTGTTCTTAATCACCACCCTTTTACAACTTTGCTTTGCAAATTCCTCTTAACTAACTTACTATGACTCAAAAAACCTTCAAATACATATTAAATTGTCATTGAGACCTTATTCATTAGGAAAACATGAAAATAAAACTATTCTACCCCCTAGACCTCATTGTCACCTTTTGACATTAATGGACAACTTATTGCATTACATCCTATTTTTGGCATATTTTGCACCTTCCTCATTGCATAGTGATTGAAATACCTTCAAATCATTTGTTGAACCTTCAAGACTCCTTTCCCTTTCATTCCAAGGTTATGGTGCCCCTGCACCATACACCCCCCCATAGAAAAACTCTTGTCCCAAGAGGAAAATCTCACTCCTTGCCTCCACATTGCTGCTCCATGCACATCTAAACCTACTACTTGCCTTTTCCATCACACCTATATCAAAATTTGAAATCCTCCTAGCCCTTACACCTGCAACACATTGTTCTATCTTCTTCATTGCTTCATCTCCACACTTGCACCCATCTAGCTGTGCTTGTATACTCTGCCCTTTCTTTACTGTCATCAGACCTTCACACCTAGGCTCACACTGTCCTTTCCTCATTGTTATCATACCTCCCTTCTCTATGTCATTTATCCTTCCAATCTCATAACTCACTATCTTCTTGCTTGCCACTTCACCAAATTTTGTCCTATCACCTTTTGAATGTTGTATTCCCTGATGCAACACCACAAGGCACCTCACTATCCGTACCAACACATTATCATGCTCTCCTTGCCTTTCCAAAGGATATTATCTCTCACTCTACCCCTTACTAGTCTGATTCACCTTGCCACTCATTTCCTTATGCCATAAAAAGGCATGCTTCACTCCATCCTTTTGCAAATCACACCTATACTTCTTACCCACTATCTGAGTCTTACTCATTTTCTCTCCACCTATTGTTCCATCATCATGAACATGATCCATACTTGCAATTAATTGGTCTTGTTTTCCTCAAGCCCTAAAGGCTCTTTCTTTCCAAACATCACCACCTTAGACTCACCCTTATCTCCTCCACTTGTTTTCAAGGAATTTAACCTAAAAATTATGTCATCCTTCTTGATGGTATATGTGTTCTCCCAGCCATCATATATAGACTTTCTATCAAATTTCCAAGGTCTCCCTAAGAGCACATGAAAACAATCCATTGGAATAATGTCACATAAGAATCTATCCTTATACTCCCTAATCTGGAAACCAACATATGCTTGCTCATTCACCACCAAGATTTTACTATCATTTACCCAAAAAAATATATAGGGTGCTACATGAGGTATCTTTTCCAAACCCAACTTATCTACCATCTCAATTGAAGCAAGATTATCAGTTGATTCTGAATCCACTACCATCCTACATACCTTACCTTGTACCTTGCAATTGATTCTGAAGAGTGCTTTCCTTTGTGGGGGTTCTTCAAGGATTGGTTCCTTGAGAAATGTTCTTCTAATTATCAAACTCTCTCCAACTTCTGATCTAAGGTTCACTACATGTGAATTCACACTCTCTTCATCCTCGTGCACTAGTTGATTCCTCCTCTCTCCACCATACAAGCTTGAGCCTTGCTTTTTAGGGCATTTGAAGGCTGGAATTCTAGGCTGGTTACAAGTGTAGCATCTCCCTGAGAATTGGTAAGAGCCTCTTCCTCCATTAAATATGCCTCTTGAACCTCTCCATCCACCTCTGAAATCAGATTGCTCCTGATCCTTCTTGTCATCCCCTTGACTCTCATTTTTTTTGTTTTAATTACAATTGAGTCCTCTTCCTCTAGAAGTGATGCCTCTTCCTCTTTCTATCTTCTCTTGTCTACTCTTTAACTTTTCTTCTGCCCTCATTGCCATTTAAAAGCATTGTTAAACTGATTTAGGTGCCAAAATGCTGATCTCATCCTACATGTTGTACCTCAAGCCATTCAAGTACCTAGCAACCATTTCATCTTCCTATTCTTCATGTTTAGCCCTTATACTTAGCCTATAAAACTCTTTAGTATATGCTTGTACATCTAACTCTTTTTGCCTAAGGTTTTTCAATTTCTTAAGCAATTGAATATTGTAATCAAAAGGAAGAAATTTACCTTTGATTTTTGTTTTCATCTTCTCCCAAGAAATGATCTTACTCTTTCCTTTTCTCTCCCTATCCTCTTGCACAAAATTCCACCACACCAAAGAATGTCCTTTCTTTTTTGTTTTTTCTCTCTTCACCTTATGTCCTTAATCAACATCTTCACTATCAAAGTAGTTCTCCAAAGCCCCAATCCAATCTAAGAGCTCTTCACAATCAAGTTTTCCTCCATACATAGGCACATCCATCTTGCCATGTCCATCCTTCTTCACAGCTTTTAAAAGTTTCATTTTTCTCACATCATCTGGATCCACCTACTCTTCTTCACTAGGGGTCTCTTCCTCTTCAGACTCACTTTCATCCAAAAGAGTCCCGCCCCTAGCATTTATTGCAGCCATCTCTTGCTTCAATTCCTCTATATCCTTGTCATAATTGTCAAGTTTCCTTGCAAAAACATTGCCTTTAGGATGAATTTTGCTTCCTCCAACTACCTTCTTCTTCCTACACACAAACTTCAACCTTGTTCTTACAAAATACCTACTCCCTTTCTCTAATACCACTATGATGTAGAGGTGGTGGAATCCCAAGAAACAAACTTACACAACTTCTCTCAAATATACCCACTTTGATGCCAATCCCTAAACAAACTATAGGGAAACTCAACTACCCAACACAACCTGATCACACAAAGACCGATCCCAACATCATTTATGCATCTACTCAGACCCAATACAATGTTCCAATCAGATTCTCCAAGGTTCATTTGGCCAACACCTAGTTTCACTAGACTGCCCTACTCAAAAGGCTACAAGAATTAGGCCTCTTTTCCAAACAATGTATCCTCAGGCCCTCTTTTTTCCACAAAAACTCTTTGGAAAAAGTTGTGTTATGATGCAAAACCACCAATTCACTCTTCAAAACTTAGACAACTGACTTTTGGACTGTAAGTCCGCCAAACCCTCCTTTCCATGTAAAAGACTAGGGTTTTAAGTTTCTCACAACTCCAGACCTCTTATAGACCACCCAAGGGTCCAAAAATATTCCAATAGCTCTGCCCAGACTTGACAAACATTCACAATGCCATTTCTCTTATTAGTTCTCAAATTCACTACTTGGGTTCCTCGTTTTCTTGGTAAAACCATCACTATTCAACATAGGACCTTGCTCCTCCAACCAAGTTAATGATATTCCTAACTCCTAATCATGTTTAATACCTAAGTTGATATAATACACACTAATCCATCGAGTCACAGGTCCATCACAACAAGTGGATTGGTCGTATGGTCATTTAATTCCCCTCAAAACCGTAACTCAGGGAAACAAAGCAATCTCTGAAACTGGCTTCTCTCCACATACAAATGATGAGATTAAACCTCCAAAATAGATGCAAAGAAAATTCAACACATATATAAGTAAGCACCCATGGCCTCAAGTCATGACAGACTTGTACGAGCCTGTGTCAAGAAAAGAAAATTGAGAAAATCAATGAAAGGATAGTGATCAACGTTCAAAAGAGAATTTTTCTTCAATAGAACTAACAAACCAACCCCTATCTCAAGGAATTACATCATTATATGATTGTATCAACTTCAAACCACCCTTTGAACCAACCAACTTCCTTAACCACCCTTTTGTTTGACTCTTAAATGGCAATTTGACAATTTTTTGTTCTTAATCACCACCCTTTTACAACTTTTCTTTGCAAATTCCTCTTAACTGACTTACTATGACTCAAAAAAACTTAAAATACATATTAAATGGTCATTGATACCTTATTCATAAGGAAAACATGAAAATCAAACTATTCTACTCCCTGGACCTCATTGTCACCTTTTGACATTAATGGACAAGTTATTGCAGTACATCCTACTTTTGGCATATTTTGTACCTTCCTCATTGCATAGTGATTGAAAGACCTTCAAATAATTTTTTGAACCTTCAAGACTCCTTTCCATTTCATTCCAAGGTGATGGTGCCCCTACACCAAAAATGCATGTTTATAGGTTATAAACTGTGTTATTTAATGGTGTTATTGATTGTGAAGTTTATTCTTCATTTTGAAAACACTGTTACCGACCTCTTTATAAATTATTGATGTGAAATGAATTGGATAGGGAGTTGTGTGAGTTAGATTTGAGATATTAATTTGATTGTGTAAAGCTATTAGTAGGTCTAGGTTGTTTTGGTGTATCACCTTAGTTTCTTTCCAACATTAGGTTTATTTTATGCAACTCTTACCCTTATCTCATAAATTCAATAGTTAGGTTACATCAAACGGGGAAGCCGACTCATAATCTGGAGGTCCACTTTCAAACAGGTTACCCACAACTTGAAAGCAGTCACATGTTGGTTCAAATCTACTAAGTGCAATTAAAAGCTTAGCAAACAAGGTGCAAATTTGGTGTTCTAACAATTTTGGCACATTGGGTGGGAGCTCTAGTCATTTCAGACTAGAAAAACACATCAGTTGCTAGTTTTGATATGCTGCCAGCAATATTTTTATCCTTTTAAATGTCACACCAACATATCTGGCAGCTCCAAAGGTGAAATTTATGATAGATCAGTGTTGTAACAGCTTATGAAACAAATTTAGATAAGGGGAAACTCTATCCCATTCGATTATTTGCAGCTTTCACCACCCCATAGGAGAGGCAGACCAACAAGGAGGGTTGTTGTTTCGTCAAGAAAAATAGTTTCAACTCCACCAGCAGTGAGATTTTTTAGCCCAGTAAGATAGCAGAACTTGGTGCCAAACATGGCTATTCCAAGAAACCAAGTTTTTATGCCATTCAATGGTGGCAACCCACTTCAATTAGCCCAACATGAAAAATATTCTAGTGGCTTCTCTCAAGAGTATGCCATATATTTTAGTGAAGATCAATCTACACTGGTTGAACATATCAAGGACATCTCAAATTTGTGCTTGATGCATCATATAACTCAGGAAAATGTTGCCTTGAGGTTGTTAGTGGCATCATTCAGAGGTAGGAGTTTGGCATTCAATTCCATTTGAACATGGGATGAATTGGGAGAGGTAATTTGTAGACAGTTTGAAGACAAGTATGATAACTTGTCATTGGTGGAGTAGCTGACTCACAGTAAACAGACTCCTCACAAATAGATGATGGATTTCAATTTCTGTTTCCAAAGAATGTGGGATAGAATTCCAGGCACTACAAGGCCTCCAACTGAGTATGGATTTCTCTATTTTTTGAGAGCTTTAAATAGTGAGGTTGTTGTTTTAATACAATCTATGGGAAGAAATACTTTACCAGTAGCTTATGATATAGTTGTAAGAGCATAAAATAGCATGATACAAGCTGGAAGGATTGCCCCTAGGCCTCCTATGCCATTTTTTCCTGATATTCATCCTCCTACAACTTTTCCTACACCTCAATTAGCACCTTTACTACATATTGTTAACAAAAAAATTGTTTCCCAAGGACCATCTCGGGAGTTGCAAGAAATTAAAAGTAGCCAAAAAAAGATTTAAATTTTCTTTAGACCTTTGGCAACAAACTTGTAACCCTCAAAAAACAGCAATTTCAAGGTTTCAAGCCTCGGCAGCCTCAAAATCAAGGCTAAGGACAACAATTTCAAGCTAACAAGCAGCCATATCAAGGAAATTTTCAAGGTGCACGACAAAGTCTTAATCCAAGGCCTTTTCATCCATGTAATCTAGTTCCAATCAATGCAACTAGAGATATGGTACATGTTCAAAACAATCTTGTAGTAGAGCATGAGTGGTGCTATCCTTGCAACCAGGCCCATGATCAGACTACATGTTTAAATTGTGTCATCAATCAAGCATTGACGGTTCAAAATATCTCAAGTGTGGACATGCCTAATGGTGAATCATCCCAACAACAAGAGCTCCTTGCAAGTGACACAACTCTCTTGAATTGGAAAGGAGAGGAGTTTTGTCGAGTAAATAGTGATATCTCTTCAATAGAAGCCAACACTCAGGCCAAAAATAGAGCCCTCAAGATTGGAAAAGCAACAAATAAAGACAAAGAAATTGTTGGAACTTCCAATCCTCATATAACACACATTTTGTAGAAAAATTCACAATGCATCATTGGTGGACAACTTGGGGATCAACTCCAACTAGCCCACTTGTAGACAAACCCTGTTGCTACAAAGACCCATCAAAAGGTAAATGCTGTCACACCCTTCAACATTATTGAATCCACGAAAAATATGAATTTGAATATGTCAATGTGGGATCTCCTATCTATTCCTAGTCAAAAGGACTTGTTGCAATCTTCCTTAGCTAAAGTAGGTGTTTCAAATGATATACCATTAGGTCAACCCAATGTTGTCTTGACAAATACACCTCAAGATAGTAGTAAACAACCAAGTAAGGATGTCAAGCCACCCCCATTTTATGTGTCCTTGATAATAGGAGATAAACGAGTTCACAATTGTATGGTGGATTTAGGGGAAAGTAGTTTTGTCATGCCCAAACAGATTGTTGATAAGTTAGGACTAAAGTATCAACCTCTTGAGAAGAGAGTCGTGCAATTAGATGGGACAACCATCAATACTGTAGGTGTTATCAAGGGTTTAAGCCTTACCCTACACACTTGCCCCAATTTCTCCATTCCCCAAGACATCTCTATTATTGACTTACCTCCACATTTTTCTTTATGTTTGTCAAGGGATTTCACTGCCAAGATAGGAGGTTATTTGTGATCAAATTGGTCCCATATGGTGTTTAGAATGAGATATAAGACCAAAGTAATCATCAAATCTAAGCAACTTGCTAAGGATCACATTGAACCATATGTTCCAAGTATTGTTAATGCTATTTGTGCTATTTTTAGTGATGATGAACTTGATACTGCTCAAGAGCTACAAGCAGAAAGTATACCAGATGCACTACTAACTGAGTGGGCAACATAGAATATTATTGAAAAACCAAATGATAATAACCAGGAAACTGGTTTGGGTGTTTATGTGTTGCACAAACCTGATTTAGTGATTCCAAACCTTGAAAAGGAGATGGGACAACAATCATATCAGCAAGGTGGAGTATGGAAGATGTTCTTTTATGGTTCTCAAAGCAATAATGGTGTCGGTGGGGGTGCAATGCTTGTGTCCCCACAAGGTGATAAATACTACTATGGTTTTAGATTTTCTTTCTCTTGTAATAACAAAGCTGTTGAATAAAAAGGTTTGATTCAAGGCTTGGAATGGGCATGAAAAGAATGAATTAGCTACTTGCAAGTGCATGGTGACTGTGAATTGATCACCAATTAGGTGAGAGGTCTACATGTCACTAAGAATGATGTCTTAAAATCCTACAAACACAAGGCATGGGATATGATAGAAGAGTTTGACACTTTTAATCTGATTTCTATTCCTAGGGATCAAAATAAGCATGCTAATAGATTGGTTTCCATAGGTGCTCAAGTTGATATTCCAAGTGAAATTAGGAAGGAAAAGTTGCAGCCATATGTTAAGATAGTTATCAGACCTTCTATTTCGGATAATAACATTCATTGCCAAGTATTTGAAAGTGATGAATAGGTTTTGAGCTTCATGTTGCAAGAAGATGAATTTGTAGCAATCAACCAAGAGAAGCTCAAACAACAATATGATGATCAGATCATCCAATTGAAGTCCAACAAACTACCCAAGGGTCTACTCACCTTGGAATCCATTTTCAACATAGATGACTAGCTGAAAAGGAGTAAAACTAGCATGCAGGTCAAAGAAGAACACTATGAGGTGCTTGAAATCTTCAAAGGTTAGCTCCTGAAAGTAGGAAAAATATGTTCACCTGTGAGTAGGCAAGCTTTCATTGCCCTTTGTCAAGAGTTCCAAGATGTACTCGTATGGGAATATTCTAATTTAAAGGGTTTTGATCCCCAAGTTTCCCAACATACCATTGAGCTTGAGCCAAATTCCAAACCTGTTAGGCCGAAACAGAGGCCTTTAAACCCCAAACTTGAGCCTCTTATGGTCAAAGAGTTGACCAAACTGATTGAGGGAGACATCATTTTTCCAATCAAACATACATCATGTGTCTCTAACCTCATCCTAGTTAGAAATAAAAATGGTGAAATTAGGTTGTGTGTTAACTTTAGAGACCTAAATAAATCCTCATTAAAAGATCATTATCCACTACCCTTAATGGAGTAGATTCTACAAATTGTAGCTGGTTTAGAAAGATTCTCATTACTTGATGGTTATTCAGGTTATAACCAAGTTTTAGTCAAATAAGAGGATCAATACAAGACTTCCTTCACCACAAAATGGGGCACCATGGCTTATAAAAGGATGCCTTTTGGCCTGTCCAATCCTTGTGCCATGTTTTAGAAGGCAATGGACAGGGCATTTAAAGGTTTGATTCACAAACTGGTACTTATTTACCTTGATGATGTAACTATGTTTTCAGAGAAGGTTGATGAACACCTTGCACATTTGAAACAAGTATTTGAGAGGTGTAGGGAATATGGTATATCCCTCAACCCCAAGAAATGTATCTTTGTTGTCCATGAAGGAAAGCTTTTAGGACATATTGTGTCAAAATAGGGATCACCATTGATCCAGAAAGAGTAAGTGCCATTTTGGATCTGCCCTTGCCCAACCATAAAAAAGGGGATACAAAGTTTTCTTGGCATAATCAATTTCATTAGAAGGTTTATTCTTGCCATTTCCAATCTACTGAAACCACTAACTACAATGTTAAAAAATAATGCGAGTTTTAGTTGGACCAAGGAGGCCAAGCATAATTTTAAATTCATAAAGGAAGCTTTATCAGTAGCCCCTACTTTGGTAAACCCGAACTTCTCAAAAGATTTCATTTTATATGCTTTTGGCGGCATTGATATAATTTATGCAATACTGGTACAACAGAATGATGTTGCCCTAGAACAACCAATTTTCTTTTTTAGCCAATGATTAGAGGATTCTGGACAAAGATATGCTTTTGTAGAGAAACATGTCCTTGCTGCCATTAGAAGCTTGAAGAAGTTCAAACCCCTAATTTCTAATAGCAAGGTGCATTTAATGGTTTCTCACCTAAGTGTGAGGGAATTCTTGCTAAGAAGGGATCTAAATGATAAGAGGGAAGGTTGGATTACAAAGGTTATGGAGTATGATGTTGACATCAAGATAACAAAGCTTGTCAGGGGTAAAGGACTATGTGAACAACTAGCTAAAAAGGCTGAAAATAAAGGAAATGCAAAAACAAAGGTAGTTTTGGTTACTAATAACATGCTTGAAGCAGATGCAACTACAACAAATGTAGGTTGGGTGCAAGATATGACTCACTTTTTGCAAACTGGTGAGTGTCCACTAGGTTTAGATAAAGCCAAATAGAGGTATTTTAGACTACAGTCTATTCCTTATGTTCTAATTGGCAACATTATTTTCAGAAAGGACATTAATGTTGTCCTCCTGGTATGCATTGATCAACATCAAGTTGATAAAGTACTTCATGAGTTCCATGATGGAACTATAGGGGGTCATTTTTTGCTAAGAACAACTGCATGGAAAGTAATGAGAGCTAGCTATTATTGGCCAAGCTTGTTTAAATATGCCCATGCTTGAGCCAAGAAGTGTGTAAAATGTGCCATTTTTGTAGGCAAAGAGAGGCTTCCAATGTTACCATTGCAACCTATTCAAGTAGAGAAGCCCTTCATGAGATGGGGCATTGATTTTATAGGTGTCATTAACCCACCTTCAAGTGTAGGTCATAGGTGGGTACTTATTGCAACCGATTATTTCACATGATGGACTGAAGTGGTGGCTTTGAAAGAAGCCAATGAAAGTGTTATTTTTAATTTTTATATGATTTGGTAACCAAATTTGGGGTACCTGAGTCAATAATTTCTAATAATGCTTTGGAATTTTTTAGGTTAAGAGTAAGTGACTGGGCTGTAAAAAATGGCATCCATCTAAATACCTCATCAAATTATTACCCTCAAGGTAATGGTTTGGCTAATTCAACCAATAAAAACCTAATCAGGTTCATCAAAAGGATTTTGGAAGATAACCAAAGAACTTGGCATAACAAGTTAAAATATTCCTTGTGGGAAAATAGGATAACTCCAAAAAATTCCATTGGAAACTCCCCTTATGTACTAGTATATGGTAAAGAGGCAAGGTTTCCTTTATCAGTTGAGCTTCCAACTCTTGATATAATGAACCAACTTGAAGTGTTTGAAGAGGAGGACCCAATGGCTATCTGATATGCACAACTCATGGAGGTGGATGAAACCAGAGGTAGAGGCATGAAAACAATGGAGTTGCATCAACTCTAAACCAAGAGGGTGTTTGATAAAAGAGCAACACCCAGGGTGTTCAAAGAGGGAGATGTTGTTCTGAAATGGGATGAATTGAAGAGTAGGCCTGGAAAGCATACCAAGTTTGATAGCATGTGGAGTGGCCCATTTGTCATTGCAACATGCAAAGAGCACAATGCTTTTTAGGTGTCATCAATGGATGGAGAAGCTTTTCCTATCCCAGTCAATGGGATACACCTCAAACTCTGTTTGGAGGTATGATCTAAAACTACTCTTGTACATATTAGAGTAGATTCTATTTCCTCTAAGTGTTGATGCACATTAGTTAGGTTTTCTAGTTTTCCCTAAGTGTTGTTCTACATAGTTGGGTGGTAGTTTTCCTTTTGCATTGTTTTCCTTGGTTTTCAAAGTGTTTCTTGCTGGTGTTATGAGTTACAACTATTTGCAATGTTTTTTTCAAGTAGTGTAAGTTTTCTAAGTGACCCCATTCCCAATGGATAACATAAAAGGAAACTAGTCTCATGTTTAGCAGGAAAACATATAACAGATGTCACCAAAAATGTTACCTAATTTTTAGCTTTCAGCTGAAATTAGGTAACCTAGTGTTTGTTCTTTTCATGTTGTTTAAACATTTAAAGATAAACCATAAAACTGCTAGTTTCAATATTGAGGAAGGAGTGATTGTTAAGTAAATTAGATTACATTTTGTCATTTCAATGGCGGATTATGACAAACGAGAAAGAGAATCATGTATTCAAATGTAAATTTTTTTATTGATAATCATTAAGGTACATGTCCCTCATAACCCAATGGAATAGCTCTCTTATTCAATGAAAATATGAAACAACTCATACATGAATAAGTAGAATGAAACAAGAGAATGTGCATGTAAGAATGGAACTTATCATTGCCTATGAATGACTGGTTACAAGTCACCCATTGTCATGTTGTTCCTACCTCAAACCATTTGTGTCCCTCCCAGCTCCATAGTGCTCCTCACCTTGCATCTGAAGAAAATATGATGTTAGAGAAAAGATCCAAGCAATGAAAGATTCAATCCTTCCATACACACCTACCTATGCATGTATAAACTGATTCATAAGTGCATTAAACAAAAAAATTCTACATATTCTAACTGTTTGCTTCATGTGAAGATTTAGGACAAGTCTAGTTACTGTTCTGATTCAAAAAATACAACATGTGGGGTAAATGTGGCTCCCACAAGGGTAGAGCTCAGCATGCTTTGAATGAAAATGAAATCGAACAACTTGATCAAAGATTTATCTATTATCAATGCATTAAATCAATATGGAATCACACCAGTTAATCAACTTTCATTATCAGATTCAAAAGATGCAATATACTATGCTGACATGTCTTTCAATCTTCTTAAGTGGACCCTTGATCCATTTTATGAAAAGAAGTTATTTTGGAGATGCATCAAGTGTCTTCATAGATGTATCAAGTTCAATTATGCATCTTCTAAAAAATGAGGAAGGATTTCAAGTTGCTTTCAAGCCCCTCATCGTAACCCTCTGGGGCAGTCGCATATCACATAGGAAAGTGAGCTATTAGGTCACCCACATATGTGATAGGTGGCTGTCCAATAAAGTTACAATGAGGAAACTATGTGTATTTATTACACATAACAGAAACATGAGCAATGCTTAAATCAATGTCATGGTACAAGTGCATAAAGACAACATTCAATGCATGATATGAGACAACCATGAAGGTTAGGACAACAATAATGAATTAGGCAACACAGGCTAATCAAAGGATTTTGGGGTAATAAAGAAAGGCAACAAAACTCCAGTTTCCTATGCATAAGTGAATGACACGAATGTAAAAAAAAGGAATATCAAGAGAAAAGATCAAGTTGCACAAGGCTATATTCAAGGCCTTCTCAACCAAACATTAGACAAATAGGAGAAAATGGGCTTCAGGGTAAGTCAATAATTCAATGCATAAATAATGGCCAGTGCATCAACAAAGTAAGCATGATACTAAGGTAGTAGTTGTGGAGCAACCACATCATGTAGAAAAAAGAGCATTAAGTCCTCATAGTGCTCCTATAGTAGTGGAATATGGGTGTTGGGCCTAAAGAATTTTAATGAACATTAATGATGGTTTCCAATGGTACACTTACTTGATGGAGGTCACCATCCTGATGCAAGAAGAAGAAACATATGCTCTATTTTGAAAGACTCTTTGACTTTCATGGTGATAGAAAGGAAGTGTGCATTGTAAGGAGATGTTGGAAACTAGTCAGTGTTGCTGGTTTGTTTTAGATTGCATGGTCTATGCATCATAACATTGTATGAGAATTGGAGCAGCAGTTCAATCCAAAGGCACATGAGGTGTCATTGTTAACATAGGAATTAAATATCATGCTTTCAGCAATAAGTGATTGATGATAAAAGATAAATCAAAGATAGTGACCTTCCAACTTTGAAGCATCATTAGAGGACAATGACATTGTATCAACACAATGCTCTCTCTATGATCTCATGAATAGGAACAAAAAAAATGCATACTGACCTGATGTTACAAAGCATCAATATGCAATGCAAGTATATGGCAGTCTTGTCTATGGAAAAGTGAGAAGGTGCATGATCATGAAAATAATTTCCACTTTATTTTGCATTACATGAAAGGAAAAGAAGCTTTAGTCTTCAACCTCTATCATCATTGAAGTATAGGATGCCAACTTTTAGATGGAATAAGCATGGGATATGGAAGCACTAGTATTAGAAAGTCAAGCCTCCAAATTTCACTAAGAGTGCAAGTTGTTGAAGTCTAAAAAGTTAGTAAAACCATACAATGATAATTCAAATGGAGATTCATTCTTACCTTATTTTTCTCAAATAGCCAACAATGGAAACATGAATATTTTGGTAGTCACATGACATTTCATGAAAAATAGACAGTGGATCACAATGAGGAAGGACTAGGTCCATATGCCACAGAGAATATTGCAAGGGTTTGTATAGTCTTATATAAGGACATGCATTTGTCACTGGTTGAGTGAATATGCCAGATACAAGACTTTAGGGGCATTAAATTTCATCTTAGGTGCCTGAATAGAGCATGTTCCTTAAACATTCAAGTTTGAAGGACAACAAGCAAAGGAGTTTCATTTGTCAAATGTCACTTTTAAAAAGGCTTGGGATACATTATGAATGGTATTTTTATCAATATCAATAGAACAGTCTTGAAACAATGTGGAAAAAGAACATTCACTAAGGAGCCACTTAAGGAGGGATTTTACTCATTTGATTTTGGAGGGTATTTCATTACAAAAAGAACTAAAAGTTCTTTCTTGCACAAAAAGTAGGGTAATCACTACATTTTTAGAAAATAGTAAAAGGCAAGTTGTTCACAATGAACAAACCCATGTGGGGTTTTTGTTTGAAGAGATTATTGCATTCTACAGAAGTGAAGTGCATAACTAAAAATGGAAGCTTGTTATAGAAATAATGAAGAGCCATTTCATGTGTTTATGACATTCCGTATTGAAAATTAGCCCTTTTTTTGCAAAATGTGAAAAACCCACTTGGGGTTTCAACAAATAGAGCCACATTATTATATTCTACATAAAAGTGAAAGAATTTACAAAAATCATCTGCATTTCTTGCAAAAATTTGAACCTTTCGAAGAAATCATGTAACCCACTTCGGTTGTCGACTAACAATAGCAAATTCAACAAATATGCATGCTATAGGAAACCCAAATAGGGGTTTTTCATAAAAATGCAGAAATGAAGTAGAAAAACATGAAGATAAGAAAATTGAGTTGCATAATCGAGGCCAAGCCCACAACAATTACTTTCTTTTTATACATTCCAAGAAACCCATATAGGTCATTAAGATTTGTGAAATAGAAGGAAAAATCAAAAGATAACAGGAGGTTTTTTAGAAATGAACATGAAAGACACATTTTTTTGTTTATAGTCATGGCTAGTGAGCCATTATTTTCATGAAAAAAAATAGAAAAACACTGAGTTTTTTCAAAATTGTAGTATAATGAAGTATTTCAAGTGCTATCACAAGATGTTTAAAACAAGATGAAAGACATTTAAAAGCTTCCATTCAAGCTTTTCTTGCTCACTACAGGAGGAAAAGACAATGCAATGTTGGTTGGGAGCTTACCCAAGCTCAAGCAGTGATATGTGCAAAGTTTTTCCACTCAAAGTTCCTGTCAAGCTTCATAAAAGCTTCTCATGGCTGTTGTCAAATAGGAGAGCAACAAAAAAAACAAGAAAATGAAGAAAAGGTTCATCAAAATGCTTCATAGCCATGACCTGTGAGTCTAAAACGACCTCAAAAGTGTGATGAAATGTAGATTTAATGAAAGAAGACACATTTACTTGCGTTCCCATGTAATTTTCATGCAAAGAATGTCAAGAATCAACTAAAAACCAGTAGGAGCATCATTTTTCCTATGTTTCCCAAACCCTCATGGTGGCAGAGAAACATTCTCTAGAAAATGTGAAGACCAAATGATGATGTTTTCCATCATTTTGGGCATTATCATTAGGGTTTGACCTTTTCTTTTTTGACATTTCGATGGGATTTTATCCCTTTCTTTAAAAATAAAATAAAAAACACATGATAAATTTGATGGGGTCAAAAAATGTGTTCCCCCTTAGGCATTTTATTCCTTAAAAACTTTCCCACTTTTAAACTTTGCTAAGTCTGCACTTTATATCATACGTTATCACTTAGGAATTTTATGCCTTAGGGATTTTTTCCCTTTATTTTCACTTTGCTAAGTCATCAATTTTCAAATGGAGTGTGCCATGCAACATGATATGCATTTGATTGTTACCTCAACATCACATGACTTGGAATATGCTTTCCAAGAGACTTGAAGGTTGGCCATATTGTCCAAGTGTTGTTGATGATTATAATGCCTTTGCAAACATGTGTCTTACCATGTGTGTCCAAGAATGCTGAGTAACATAGGATGGTATAGTCAAATTCCTTAGAAGTTTTTTGAAGGCTTTTAGCTATGGCATTGTATGTTACATTTGTTGTTAGTTTTTGAAAATAGCTATAAGTGATTTGAAAATCATTTTCAAATGCAAATGTAATACATTTTAAATGGTGGGGCCCTTTAAATTGAGCTTAATTGTAAAGTGATTTGCTAAGTGGTGTTTTATAAATCACTTAACAAATCACTATATTTATGTATTAAAAGGTGATGTACTTTCAAAAAACACACATATAGCATGATAGGGATATGGTCAAATGTTGTAATTGGACCATGATGATTTGTAGAGGTGTGGGAAGTGTGAGATGAAGTTTGGACTAATTTTGGTTGGAATGAGGCTACCTAGAAGTATTTTTTGTCACACTTTAGGGATGGCTATTGACTTAGCTTGTTTTTCTCCATGTAGAGGAAATTTTGGATACTTCTAGAAGGTTCATTTGGGGCCATTTCTATTTTATCTGAGAAAAATCTTCTAGAAGCACTTGTGTGGGGTTTTTGGATGTTTTTGGCTTAAATATGTTGTTTAAGTCATTTTGGAGTTCTTTCTTTTTCAGCAGGAAGATAGCTTACTCTCTTGGAGTTAGTTTTCATGAAGTTGCATTGTAACTCAGACATACTTAATCTATAGTAAGCACTTTGATTTAATACATTGGAGCATTTTTACCTTTTCTCTTCATGTTTTGTGGGTTGTTATTAATGTTTGATCAGTCTGTTTTGTGAAAAGTCATTTTCCTTACAAACTTGTCCCATGTTTCATGCATCCATTTGATAGAAAATGCATGTCTACAGGTTATAAAATGTGTTGTTTAATGGTGTTATTGATTGTGAAGTCTATTTTTCCTCTTCAAAACACTATTACAAATCTCTTTATAAATTATTGATGTGAACTACACTGGATAGGGAGTTGTGTGAGTTAGCTTTGAGATATTAATTTGAATGTGTAAGCTATTAGTAGTTCTAGGTTGTTTTGGTGTATCACCTTAGTTTGTTTCCAGCATTAGGTTTATTTTATGCAACTCTTACCCTTATCTCAAAAATTCAATAGTTAGGTGACATCAAATGGGGAAGCCAACCCATAATCTAGAGGTGTAATTTCAAACAGGTTACCCACAACCTGAAAATAGTCCCATGTTGGTCCAAATCTACTACTTGTGCAATTAAAAGCTTAGAAAATAGGGTGCAGATTTGGTGTTCTAATAGTGGCATACCTTAGTCCATTGTTATAGACAATAGAAGACACTTTAAGAACCAGGACATCCAAGAATTGTGTGAAAAATTTCATATTCAACATCATACTATCCTCAGGGAAATGGCCAAGCAGAGGCCTCAAAAAAGATAATTCTGAAAATACTAAAGAAAATGGTTAATGATGTTGGACATGATTGGTATGTTCAGCTAAATCCTATATTATCTACCTATAGAACCAACATTAGAACACCACTAGGAGCTACACCATATTCCTTGGTATATGGATCAGAGGGCATCCTACCTATTGAGGTAGAAATACCATCACTCTGAGTCTCATTGAAGGGTATCATTATAGATGAGGATTATAAAATATCTAGACTACAAGAACTGGAATTGTTGGATGAACAATGTCAACAAGCTATCAATCATTTGAAATCATACAAACAAGGAATGTCAAAGAGCTATAATCATAGGGTAAAACCTAGAGTCTTTCAAGTTGGAGACTTGGTCCTAAAGGAAAACCCTAGAAATCAGTAGGATAGAGAAAAGAAAGGGAAATTTGAACCTAAATAGCTAGGTCCCTTTGTCATCATAGCAGTGTATAGATCAAGAGCATATCAATTGTCTACACCTGAAGGGAATTTGTTTAATGAACCTATCAACAATATCCATCTCAGAAAGTTCTACACTTGAATCACCTGGTGCATGAATTAGTTTTTGAAAATGGTTATCTTGATGAAAAATTGGTAAATAGGTGTCTTGGTAATAGAAAAAATACAAAAAAAGTAGAAAAATACAAAAATACAGAAAAAATAGAAAAAAACATATTAAAAAAAGACAAAAAATGCAATAAAAACAAATAGTGAAAACCTAGAAATAGGTGCTATTTGTGATTTGAACCAGCTTTTCCATCTATTCAACACATGTCATGTCATCACTTCCACCATCGTTTTACATCCATTATCATATCATTGCGAGTGGTCATGTCTCACCCTAGCTTGGGGTCAACATCTAGACCTCACTAGGGGCAATAAATATTTAGCTTAACCAAATGGATAAACAACAAGAAGACAAACAAAATAAAAAAAATGATCAAAACACAACCCAACATGAAAATCACCATCAAGAACACATCAGACATCAATTATCACAACAAAAAATCTAAAAATAGGTCAAAAAGTCAGTTTCAAAAAGCCAAAAACATGATTCTATGTCAGTTGAACTACGTGGTCTCTATGTGTATAACATAGGAAAGGTTAATCTTTGATCAACCCTTGAGGCCCCTAGGATAGGTGTTTAGGTTAGGTCTTTGGTCAAAATCTTGAAAATTACCAAAACATCATAAAATCAGGATGGATGATCTAATCAAAATAATGATTGAAATACTTTAAGCAAAGGTTGGATATGTTGTACTTTGATCATTATTATCATTTTTTTGGAGCAACTTGATGATGTATTGAACTAGAGAAGCAAGGAAGGAGAATGGTATTTCTTTGTCTAATTTTTGTGAATTAATCATAATTATTGTGTGAATTGTTGTGGGAAGTTCTCTACAAAGTATTTGATGACATTCCAATTCACATAGGAAAGCGGTTAATTTTTGTCTGTTTATGCAAGAAATGCTCAGTTCATCTTGGTTTAATTATACCTAGATGCTTTTGTTCACTTGCAATATCAAAAATCATGGAAGTATTACTCAGGTCATCATTGGTCTACATTATACCATTTATGCTTGTACTTACTTTCAACATTTTTTAAGCTCTATGATGATAAAAAGCACAAAAGTACTATTAAAATTCCAATATTTGCATGTAGATTTTCATGGTAACATTAGATTGCATTCATATAGTTTTTGCATCTACAGAGTGTTTGTTGCAAAATCTCATGAAGGATTCAAATTCATGATTATCTTTTCTCATAATAGATTGAGTATACTTGATGTTAACAAAAACAAAAACATCACCATGATCATGTAATTGCATCATCATTTTCATTGCATGCATTAGAAAGCATTTAATTATCATTTCATCATTCATAGATATGAATCAAATAATTTTTCATTGATCATATCATGTTTTCCATATCACATAAATTTGCATAAGAAAATCTCAAAAATAAATCTATATCATTGCATTTCATTCATCCATCAATTATCTCATATATCATAGTCCATTTAACATATCATTTATCATACATCATTTTAATCCATCAATTATATCATAAATCATAGTCCATTTTGAATATCATTTATTATACCTCATTTTCATCCATTTATTACATCATATAACAAATTCATTCAAAATTATAATCCACTTATTACATCATATTCATTCATTTATTACATCATATGTTTACATAAGAATAAAAATACACAAATCCCATTTACATCACCCATCATAAATCATTTAAACCATTTCATCCACATCCATGCATATAGTTACATCATCATATATAATTACACATCATCATGCATATAATCATACATACATCCATACATCATTATTATGCACATCATTAATCATACATCATCATGCATATCATCATGTTAATAAACTACATCAATAGCATCATAAAATAAAGATCACATAGCATATAGAACATAGAAACTAAATGCATTCATCATATAATCATATAGAACACTTAATAGATCAATAAAAGTCTGTTGTATATCATATAAATCTCAAAATCATAAATGTCAAGTATACAATGATGTCTAAAATGAAGAGAGACATAACATCAAAAAATGGCTATAATCAAAATATACATCATCTCAAAATACAACAAGAGGAATCACATCATGTAAACTAAGTGTTGCTAGCTCCAGATGGTGCAGGCATTGTAGGACTAGTCCCTCTACCACCACTAGATGTACCAGGATCTCTGGGATCTCTCTAGAGAGGCTATGTCAAACCCACACTGATAGTCCTAGAATGAGTCCTACCATATCAGGATTGCCTATAGCTTGCTCTCTGCTTAGAAGGGATGACATCATAATATTTCCCTCTAAAGTACTCCACCTCCCCACCAATACGGGAAACCTCTTGTATATATTCTTCTAAAGAGGTACCATCTGCTAATCTCTGTAATCTCTTAGTTGTAGCCTGAGCACCCTTTGCTGTAAATCTAGTGGCATCCCTCTCAATTGTCAAGGATGCAATCTGAGTCTAAGATTCCCCTACAGTCTTCCTAGCAGCATCCCTCTCAGTTGTCAATGCTATAATATGTGATTGCACCATAGCCAACTGAGCCTGCATTGATGCTAAATCCTCTACATGTGATTTGGCATGTGCATGTATTTAAGCCTGAGTCTGTGCTAATAAACCTTGAGCCTGAACATGTTTCTCCTATATGGTCTTTAACTACACCTAAAGGCTCACAATCTACAATTGATTTGTAACATCTCCCACTGCCTACCTCTTATGAGGCACTGTATGCTCAAGAAAATATAAAGTAGGACTTGAACCACTTGCATCATCTCTACTAACAAAACCATAATCATCTCCATTTCTCTCATCACCACTACCCTCCTCCTCTCCACTACTCTCCTCCTCACTAACATCCTCCTCATCTCTAATACCCTCATCCACACCAACATCCTCTACCTCAACCTCACCAACCTCCTCTCTCCTCTACCTACAACCATGTGCCACAACAACACCATCCTCTACAGGTAGTGGAGCAGGCTCATCAGGAATGGTAATGCATGGGAAAGGATGCAAAGCCAAATACTCAGCATAATCTACTATCATAGGTGGCTCAACAATGTTTGGATGGATATCCCACTCTAATAGCTACAAAGACTGATGCTCCTAAACAGTAGCATCATATGATAGAACATGCCCCAACTCTGTAGAATCTTACTAACAACATGCATAATGAGCAACACCCTGGGGCATGCCCTAAACCAAACCATACTTTCTATACACTCATCTGATCAAAAATATTTCTAACACCCAATGATTCTAAACAATCAGTAGCATTGAATGGCAGAGAAAAGGTACTTGAATATAATCCTCATCCCAGTGCTCACAATCTAGGTAGGGATGCCATGTCACATACTCTATATCATCAATCACTCTCCTCTAGTTATCTAACTTACCTAGTCTAGACTGAGTAAGGAATCCTGCATATCTATACACATATGGTCTCATAGCTAGTCTTTGTCTCACTGGCACTAGACACGTGATAGCTATGTGCTCCCACGCCCATACCTGTAGTAATGTAGCTCCAAATGACAAACTCTGACCTTGAAGGTAAACTATTGAATGCAAATCATGAAGCATACACATACCCCAAGCATATCTCATCCTGTGAAAAATCATGCTCTCAAGTACATGGCCCCAACCAATAGAAAGTCCCTTTGACCTGCAATCAGGACAAATGAACCCTCCAATGAAACTGACTAGAATTGAAGGGTGGCATCAACATCCACCATCTCATGCCAAGGAATCCAATACCCAAAAATATGATCATCCTGAAACACTCTATGGAGAGCATCAGTCCCACCCCTACTCTATAGAATCATAGAAAACCAACTCTCCAACAATGGGAATCTGCAGAATCCGCTAGACATCCTCAGGGGTGAGTATCATCTCATCGGTGGGAAGGTGAAAGGTGTTATGCTCGCTATGGCACCTCTTAGCTAACGCTATCAAAAGACCTTGATTAATCCTAATTTGGGGTAGGAATAATAGAGAAAACAAACTACAACGTGTAATAATAATTGTCTTAGGCTAAGCCAACTATGGTATCAGATCAAATGTCCATGGGAAATGCTCTTGAACTTGGAGGTTCATCAAATCTTCCTATCATAATAAAATGATCAAAGTCAATATTCCTTGTCAAAACATTAAACATCAATTATCCTACCAAATCTAATTAGCTCTTGGTGATAATTTTGATCAAATTTGATGCAGGAGCATCTAGTGGTGTAAGGGCAATCTTGCATCACCCAAAAATAGTTAAATTTAAAATTTCTTAGTTTTTAGATGTTCTTAAATTTTTGGATACCCTTTTCGTCATAATGAAATTTCCAATTTACGGTTTTTATTTTCGGTTTCTGGGTTGCAAGATATTGCAGTTTTAGTTTCCAAGATTTGCACCTGAAAATCTTCTGAGTTGGATTTGAGGCACTTAGAGCTCTTGTAGTGGCCCCAAAACTTGCCAAAATTGGTATAGATGATTTTGAGCGTGTTATTGACTTTGAGACCTTTCCAACGGTTCAAACGGTTTGCGAATCAGAGTCCTGGATCAAAAGTTATGGCCCCGTGAAGTTGGCGCACTTTCTAGAAGATACAATTGCAAATGCTCTTTTGAAATTTGAACTTCATGTTGTAAATTTTTGGCGCCAAACCCTAAACTCAAATTTGAATGTTTTTTGGCTCCAAACTAATGAGAAGCTCTATTTATGGGTGGGTTTCTAATTTTTGGGTAACTTTTTTGGGACAAGCTCGCATATTGCGAAAGGGTTATTTTGTAGCTTCTCAGAATCCATGTGTTGTAGAACTTGGTGATTGAGATCCTCTCATGTAAGAAGCTCCATTTTCTGAATAATAAAATTATTCTCTTATTTGTGGGTTATTTTCTGTGACTCAAGCTGTGCCCTCATCAAGTGGTATCAGAGTTAGTTTTCTTGAGCGTGTGGACAGATCGCCAAGCGTGAGGCAGTTCACACCAGGACCATGGTTGTGGGTCAAGGTCAAGAAAGATGCCTCCAAGAGTGGTGACTGGTAGGTGTGGTGGTGCCAGAGGTGGTCGAGGCAGCAGAAATGTTGGTGGAAGAGATGCACTGGCAGCCCTCTAGAGACAGATTGATGCATTACAAGAGCAGTTGAGAAGAGGGTTAAACCCGAGGGAGGAAAGTGAGGATGAAGGAGAGGAAGAAGAAGCAATTGATCAAGACCAAATGTGGCTAATAAGGGCCATTTTGAAGATCGGGAAAAGACCTAGAGCAAAAGTATGTAGTTATTCCAGAAGTCTGAACCCAAAAGAGTTGATCGACTGGATCAATGAGCTAGAAGAATATTTTTAGTATGAGGAAATAGAGGACCCAGATCAGGTTAAGTTTGTCAAAATGAAGCTGAAGGGCCATGCCAGTATTTGGTGGAAAGAGGTACAGTTGGAAAGAAATCAAAGAGGAAAATGAAATATCACTAGATGGGATCGCATGGTAGAGAAACTGAAGAAGTAGTTCATACCAGTGGACTATGAGTTAGATTTGTTGAAGAAATTGCAAGGGTTGAAGCAAGGAAGTAGATCTGTGAAAGAATATGCTGAAGATTTTCACAAGATAATCATCAGAATAGGTCACACAGAGGCCAATGAGGAGAAGGTAGCTCGATATCTTAATTGGTTACGACCAAGCATTCAGGAGGAGTTAAGCCTAGTCAAAATGACCACCATTGAGAATGTGTATCAGTTTTCCCTGAAGGTGGAAGAGAAGCTAAACAAAAGATTTGATGGCAAGCCAAAAGGATGAGGAGGTCAAAGCGGAAGGGGCAATGGAAGACCTTTAGGAGGCCGAAATGATGATGAAAAGAAAAGTGAAGATGTGGGTACCAGCTGAAGCCAAAGGAATGAAAAATTCTACCGCCCTCGTGATCAAAATAGTGGTGATCAAAGAGGTAGAGGACAAGGGAGATATGGACAAGGATCTGGAAGAGGTGGTTTTAGAGGAACATGTTTCTAGTGTGGTGAAGAAGGGCATCAAGCCTATGAATGTTCAAAACACCAAGGAAGGGCAGACAAAAGGCCACAAGGTCATGGAAGGGTTGCACATGCAGATGAGGAGGCCCAATCTGAACATTCAGATGATGCTGAAAGGGGAGAAACCCTAGTGATTAGGAGAGCCCTAGTGACTAAGGAAAAGGATCCAAAATAGAGGAAGAATCTGCTTCACACAAGGTGCAAGTGTGAAGGAAAATCTTGTGATGTCATTATTGATGGTGGGAGCACTGATAATCTGGTGTCAGAGGAGATGGTTACAAAGTTGAAGCTGAAGAGGGAAAGACACCCACATCCGTATCAAATTGCTTGGTTGTAGAAAGACCACAAATTTTTGGTCAATGAGAAATGCCTAGTAAAGTTCAAGATCGGGAGCTACCATGATGAGGTACTTTGTGATATCATCCCCATGGATGCATGTCACATGTTGTTGGGGAGGCTGTGGTAGTTCGATAGGTGAGCTATACATGATGGCCATGCAAACACTTATTCCTTGACAAAGGATGGGGTTCATCACAAGTTGAAACCCCTGAAGGAGACTGAAGAAAAGGTATGCAGTAGTGCTAGAATTTGTTATGTAGATGGAAGAAAATTTTTAGAAGGTATGAAGCATGAGCATGTGTGTTATGCATTGATTCCTAGAGTGAGTAAGGAGGATAGTGAGAAGGTTCCAGAAGAAGTTTTTGGGATGTTGGATGAGTTTCGTGATAATGTACTGTGGGTTTACCACCAATAAGGAAGATCAGTCATCAGATTGACTTGATTCTTGGAGCCAATTTTCCAAATAAGGCAGCTCATAGAATGACTCTAGCAGAAAATAAGGAGTTGAATAGACAAGTTCAAGAGTTGTTGAGAAAGGGTTTGATACGGGAGAGTTTGAGTCCATGTGCAGTACCTGTAGTACTAGCACCAAAGAAGGATGGGAAGTGGAGGATGTGTACAGATTCCTGAGCCATAAACAAGATAACAATCAAGTACAGATTTCCCCTGCCAAGGATGGATGACCTGATGAACTGTTTGAGTGGAGCTCAGTACTTCACAAAGATTGATCTAAAGAGTGGATATCACCAAATCTGGATTCAAGAGGGAGATGAATGGAAGACTGCCTTCAAGACCAAAGAGGGCCTGTATGAGTGGTTAGTCATGCCTTTTGGGCTAACCAATGCACCAAGCACATTCATGCAACTCATGAACGAGGTACTAAAAGAGTTTCTAGGAAGTTTTGTTATTGTGTATTTAGATGATATTTTGATTTTTAGTAAGACATTGGATGAGCATCTGATGCATATTTGGAGAGCCTTTGAGAAGTTAAGAGAAGAGAAACTGTTCATTAATCTAAAGAAGTGCAATTTTGTGAAGAGGGAGTTAGTGTACTTGGGGTTTGTTGTCTCAGCAGAAGGTCTCAAGATGGACCCAGAGAAGGTGAAGGCTATTCTAGAATGGCCTACCCCAAGAACTGCTACCGAGGTGAGATCTTTCCATGGTTTGGCTAGTTTTTATAGAAAGTCCATTAGAAACTTCAATAGTACTTGTTGACCCCTGACTGAAACAATGAGAGGGGATAGAAAAGAATTCAAGTGGAGCACTGGAGTGGCAAAAAGTTTTGAACTATTGAAGCAAAAGGTGACAGAGCAACCTATTCTAGCCCTCCCATATTTCAACAAGGTGTTTCAGGTGGATTGTGATGTGAGTGGTTGTGCCATTGGAGTCATGTTGAGCCAAGAAAGTAAGCCCATTGCCTATTTTAGTGAAAAGTTAAATGATGCCAAGAGAAATTAATCTGTATATGATTAGGAATTTTATGCAATAGTCCAAGCATTAAAGAAATGGAGACATTATTTGTTGCCAGAGGAATTTGTTCTATATACTGATAATTAGGCCTTGTAGTACATAAATAGTTAGGGAAAATTAAATCAGAGGCATATGAAATGGGTAGAGTTTTTGTAGAGTTATACCTTTGTTTTGAAACATAGGAGTGGGAAGTCAAATAGGGTTGCAGATGCCTTAAGTAGGAGGCATACATTGATGACAAAGATGTAGATTGAAGTGGTTGGGTTCAATGAACTCAAGACACTGTATGTAGAAGATCCTAATTTTGCAAAGGCTTGGAAAGCTTGCAAGGAACCTGTTACATGGATAGCACAAGGTGGCTAGATTTCATAATCTAGGATGGCATGTTATTTAAGGGAAGTCAATTGTGTATCCCGAGGAGTTCCATGAGGGAGAACCTGATAAAGGAGAAGCATAGTGGAGGAATGGAAGGACATTTTGGTCAGGATAAGACCATTGCCATTATCAGTGAGCATTATTATTGGCCTCAGTTGTCACAAGATGTGAAGAAGTTTGTACAAAGTTGCAGGGTATGTCAGATGGCTAAAGGAGTGAGGCAAATACAGGCTTATATCAACCCTTACCTGTACCAGAGAGGTCATGGGAGGATATACATATGGACTTTGTTCTTGGTTTGCCAAGGACACAATGAGGGAATGATTCAGTCTTTGTGGTGGTTGATAGGTTTTCAAAGATGGCACATTTCATTCCATGTCAGAAGACCCATGATGTAGTCCACATTGCTGATGTGTTCTTCAAAGAGGTGGTGAGGCTACATGGTTTGCCAAAGAGTATTATTTCAGATTGTGACACCAAATTTGTGGGGTATTTTGGAGGACCTTGTGGAAGAAGCTAAAGACAAAGTTGAAGTTTAGTTTTGCACACCATCCACAAATAAATGGGTAGACAGAGGTTGTTAATAGGAGTTTGGTTAACCTACTGAGATGTTTGGTAGGAGATAAACCCAAGGGATGGGACTTGATCTTACCCCAGGAAGAATTTTCTTACAACAATTTTGTCAACAGAAGCAATGGTAGATCACCATTCCAGATTGTGTATGGAGGTAGCCTAGAATAGCTCCAGAATTGAGAAAGATGGACCAAGAGCAGAAAATAAGTGTTGAAGCTGAAGATTTTGCAGAACACATCAAGGATATACATGAGAAGGTAAAAGAACATATTAACAAGATGAATATGCAGTATAAAGCTAAGGTAGATCAGAAGAGGAGGTATAAGGAGTTTTAGATTGGTGATGAAGTGATGGTCCACTTGAGGAAAGAAAGGTTTCCAGTAGGAACATATAACAAATTGAAGATGAAGAAATTTGGTCCCTATAAGATTTTGAAGAAGCATGATTCAGGGAATGCATATGAGGTAGAGTTGCCTAATGGAATCAACATTTCCCCTGTGTTCAACATTTCAGATTTGACAAAGTATCATGAAGGTGGAACGGAGGAAGCACCAGCAATAGGGTAATATGGCATTCCAGCACCTACTTCAGAAAGGGAGGAGATTGAAGCAATCTTGAATAGTCGTGTGGGAAGGAGTACCAGAAACAGGTAGTATGAAGAATATTTGTTGAAATGGAGAGGAAGGCTTGTGGAAGATTTATCCTAGCTATCTAAGGTAGTGGTTGACCAGTTGGGTTTTTCTCAACCATATGAGACATGACAGGGTCACTTCTCAAATTACCCTGGGTGTCTGATGTAGGAGCATCCAGTGGTGTAAGGGCAATCTTGCATCACCCAAAAATAGTTAAATTTCAAGTTTCTTGGTTTTTAGATGTTCTACATTTTTGGATACCCTTTTCATCATAATGAAATTTCCAATTTACGGTTTTTATTTTGGTTCCTGGGTTGAAAGATATTGCAGTTTTAGTTTCCAAGATTTGCACCTAAAAATCTTCTGAGTTAGATTTGAGGCACTTAGAGCTCCCAAAGTAGCCCCGAAACTTGCTGAAATTGGCATAGAAAATTTTGAGCACATTATTGACTTTGAGACCTTTCCAACGATTCAAACGGTTTGCGAATCAGAGTCCCAGATCAAAAGTTATGGCCCGGGAAGTTGGCGCACTTTCTAGAAGATACAATTGCAAATGTTCGTTTGAAATTTGAACTTCATGTTGTAAATTTTTGGTGCCAAACTGCCTAAACTCAAATTTGAATGTTTTTTGGCTCCAAACTAATGAGGAGCTCTATTTATGGGCGGGTTTCTAATTTTTGGGTAACTTTTTGGGGACAAGCTTGCATATTGCGAAAGGGTTATTTTGTAGCTTTCTGTAACTTGCATGTGTTGTAGAACTTGGGGATTGAGATCCTCTGCATGTAAGAAGCTCCATTTTCTGAATAATAAAATTATTCTCTTATTTTTGGGTTATTTTCTATGTCTCGAGCTATGCCCTCATCAAAATCTCATGAGCAAGCATCATTTAACCTCACCTATCATGAGTTCAATCATCAATCTTAAAATTGTACCTCACCTATCATGAGTTAAATCAATCAAAATATAATTATTCCTCACCTATCATGAGGATAATTATCATCTATCAAACATCAGACCTTTCCTATCATGAGGTCAAACATTATCTACCTAATCAAGATCATCAATCATATCAAACAAATAGCTAACATGATTGAAAATTGTCAAAATCAAGGAAAAATTTGACAAACTTTATCAAACTAATTTGTATGCACTAAAATAGACATTCAAAGTGCTAAATCATGACATACACCATTTCATTAGTCAAAAGCACTAAAACAGGTGGTCAAAGTGCCATTTCATAATAAGTGCTATTTTATTAAGTCAATGCAATAAAACTTCAGGTCAAAGCACTAAAACAAAGGGTCAAGGTGCTAAAGTTTCTATCCTAAGTGCTAAAACTTTGGAATTGCTAATTTATCCTACCTCAGTGCTAAAACAGTTGAACAAAGCACTAAAGTTTTCTGAGTGCTAAAAAAAATGACCTAAGCACTAAAACATCAATTGTAAGCACTACAATGGAATGTGAAAGCACTAAAAGAAAGGTAAATTTTACAAATCCAAAAAGCACGAAAAAAACAAAAAATGAGGGAAGTCAAGGGTACATATCAGAGGTTTGTAGGTAGTCAGGCAGTTGTGTCGTCACATGCTCTCAAACCGGTGAGAGTCATATGGGATTTTCATCTTTCTCCAAGTTGGTCAAATAGCTCTCTCTCTCAAAAACTTGAAAACTCAAATGCACAAATGAGGTTGAAAATGACCCTTTTTACATTTTAAAGGTTATTTTTGAATGGATTTTTATGGGGTTAATTAATTTTTTTTAAAGGGACATTAATTCAAATTCATCTAGGGGAACTTTATACATTCTTTATCAAGATATAAATTATTTCTCCACCAAATCTTCATCACATCATCATCAAATCATTGAAAAATCATTTAAAAAAAAAAATTCTTAAAAAAAAATTTAAAAAAATTCATTAATTTATCTCTCGAGGAGGCATATATCTATCATCAGCTAAAATCAATGTCTAGGGCAACTCTGGGGCAGACTAAATTTTTTTCTTCAATACTAGTAGCAACAACATAAAATTTTCTTTAAAGTAATCTGTAAACACATCACTTCAAAGAGGGGAAAAATGTATACACCTAAAAATGGTCTGGAGAAATATAATTAATTAAATATGATTTATTTGATTAATTACCCTTAAATTTCTCTACTATTAAATAAATAGAAATATTTATTTATAGTTCATTCTCCTATTCTTGAATTTTAATTAAATATACAACTTCAATAGTTTGTGTTATTTAATTATCACATCATTCAAATTTAATTAATTAAACAAATATTAAATACTTTGTTATCTAATTATCATATTCCTTCTATTTTATTTAATAAATAAATTCTATAGTTTGTTTTATTAAATTATGTATTCCCTTTTAACTAATTTGAATATAAACATAAATTATTTAATAAAGGCATGAAAGGAAAATTCCTCTATTCACTCACCAATAAAATTAGATTTTTCAAATCTAATTAATTCAACTGACATTCATGGGAAAACTGTGGAGAAAAACTTGTAGGCAATCCTCCCAACCTCATTTCCTCTGATTCTTTATATTATCTGGCCTAATGTTTTCATGGGGAGAAACCATTCCCTTCATCAGCTCAAGCTTCTCAATCTCTCACCATTCAATTCTTCAGATTGAATCCAAGCCTTTGTTGTGTTGCCCCTATGCAAATGTCATGCCATGAAATTCAAGAAAATCCCAATTATGTGCAAAATTACTCTACATGAATAGCAATCATAGCAATAGCAATAGCATCTTAGCATCAAAGCAATCATAGCATTAGTAGAATCCATATCAAGACTACATCTTAGTTTTTATTATAGCTTCTTTTATCAGGTTTCATGTCATCATAGATTACAGGAGCATCATATCATCTAGAAATCATTATCAATCATTAGATCATTGCATTTAGCATCATTCCATTCTCTAGATAGTAATTTTAATAGTCACAATGTTTACCAAATATGAGAACCCTCTGTGATTTGATAAATCTTTGGAGATAGGAAACAATGAGACGCTTTCAAATTTTCTATGCTTTAAATTAGTTTAATTCATTTTAAATCTTGATATCATGTTTCATTAAGAATTTTTTTAGTTATTTTACTTATTACTTATTCCATACTTACAGAATGTAGTTTCTAAACTACTAAGTTTATTTAAAATATATATATATATTTGGTGAAAATTTAAAATTTCAATGTAGTAGCTCTTAAATTTCATGGAAAAAATAAGTAGGTGTCTGTTTTATCATCATAACCATAATAAAATGATAATATTTTTTTAAAATATTTTAGATATAAGTAGAGGACTCATGTCCCGATATGATGCATAGTTTTTTGTAATTTTTTTCCAAGTAAATAATCAATTATGAAATTTTTATTACAACTTTTAAAAAATATAAAAAAACATATGTCTAACCACCTTAACTTGGTCAAAACT
This sequence comes from Sequoia sempervirens, assembly GCA_007258455.2. Classification (NCBI taxonomy): domain Eukaryota; kingdom Viridiplantae; phylum Streptophyta; class Pinopsida; order Cupressales; family Cupressaceae; genus Sequoia; species Sequoia sempervirens. The sequence goes on along the minus strand of VDFB02256132.1, from coordinate 132,224,062 downwards.
TCATGAAATTCATTTGTTTTTAAAAATCTTATAGTATGTGAAACATGAAATGTCATGCATGTTTTAGATTTAAAAATGTGATACCGTTTGAAAGCTATAGATGTTTTTTAATTAGCCTATCAATTAGGATTTTAGTCATAATTCAAATAGAAAATGAATAATAATTATTTATTAAATTCAAGGTAAATCATAATTTATATTGGTGGAAAGCTAAGAATCTCCTTTAAAAACCCTTTTCATTTCATCAATTTTGGGTTAAAAAAAAGTCATCAGCCACATACCCATCTAATCGCCAATTTTTGGCCCATCATGATCCTACACATACCCATCTTCAGCATCCAAACAACATAGTTCACTTGAACATGATCTAGAATAATCCTTGAACTATTTAATATTCATCAAACATTTCATCGAAGCTTTCATCATACAAATACTTCAACTCAGAACAACTAGTAACCCTTATTTGCATACTAAAAAATGAGACTCACTTTGTACTGCACCAAATCAAGTAGAATTTTTGAATAAAAAAGGTACAAGAATTATAAAGAACTTCCCATGTCCACACTACCTAAATCCAAATAGTGGAGAAGCTCAAAGAAAATACATTTCTCCCCGACTATAACAAACATTACTAAAAAACTAGTTCACACATTGGTGAAAATATCCCGCACTATACAACAATTCTGAAACCAAACTTTTGAATATAACAACCTCTAAAAAAAATGAGCATATCTTATCTAAATAGGCATATGATCAACATAGAAGAAACACATAGCACAATACCATATCACATTATCAATACTTGCGCAACACAATTTACTCTGTCTATCAATTTTTCTCAAAAGTACTTGGAAACCAAGTACAAAATACTTCATCTAAGCTCATTACATCATTCCAACTCATCTTTAGACTCTACAACAAAAAGATAGCTCCATGTACTCACAATACTTCCTCAAGATGTCAACTATACATGCACAACCTGTAACAACTTGTTTTCCTCTCTTTCACAATTTTCTCAATATCCTCGAGATATTCATCCAATAGTTGACATCAATGACAACACTATTCAATAAACTTCCTATTGAAATCAATGAAAACACCTTCATACTTGTAAAAATATCCCCCTTTGTTATTTATGGCAACATAAGATGTGAAAAAACATCAAAGACACAACAACTTTGAACACACTTTCTTTCCCCCCTGAATGATTTAGCAATATACACAACTTTCTCCACTTCATACCTTGTACTTTTTCACATGAAACTATAGTGTAGAAAAATGCATCCATTTACATTTTCACAATTGTTTGGGTGCTCCCTCTTGAAATTGGGTTTATTTATGGTTTAATTGGTCCTATTTTACATCCACAAGCCTAATTAAATCCATTTTTCTAAGGATAATATTGACATTTAAAAAATGAAAAATCATAATTTAATGCTTTTGTCTATGTTTTCCAGATCTAGTGATATGGGACTCATATGCCCCTTTTGGTGTATGGGTCCCACCTAGGTCTCAAGACCTAATTTTAAATGTTACATTGAACTTAACACTTCTTGAAGTTTGTGTCCCAAGTTTAAGCCACTTGGACTCATACACCTAACCTACCGTATGAGCCTTGCTTTAGTCCATAACCTATTTTAATTCAAATTCTTGGTGGGATTTTATTTCCTTAGTTTCAATTTTCAAATGATGGCTTATAATGTTGTAATTTCGAGAAATTAGGCAAAAACAAGTGTAAATACAAGGTTATTTCACATGATTTCTCCTAACAAGTTTTCAAGTCATCTAATATTTTCAAGAGAGCATTCCTAAGGAAATTTTATGACATTAAGAACCTTCACGAGAATTCAAGAGCTGATTATCAATCATTTTGGAGCATCAATTCAAGATTCAAGCATCACACCAAGGTTTTCTTGCATCATGTGTGTTTGTGAGCTAACATGTTGATGTAGCATTTGTGATCCAAGTTCAACTATTCAAATCCATATCAAGGTTCATGATCAAGATCTACATCCATTGAATCTAGTTCATACAAGTTGCAAATCTACACTCCAAGGATTCAACAAGGTTTATTGAGTTGTTACATTCATTTGTTTATTCATCATTCCTTCATTTTATTTCATTTCATTTTAAAGTTTAATTTCTCAAATAGGGTCTGACTGAGGTAGACCCCCATCCACTAATGAAACAACATTCTTTTCTCTTGTGATGTGTATTTTGCAGATCTAGGTGAATGAGAATCATTCCCCCAACCTAGTGATTTAGTCCTTGATATAGCCTTTTGAAAACATTTGAAAGTGTCAGATTTGGGTTTGAAAGATCCTTATAAAAACCTAGAGTGGGACTAAATCACCCAACATGGCATATTAGTCTTGTGACAATTTCTATTCACCATTTAGCAAATCCTAATCAACTCTTAGAAGATTCCAGATTTTTCCTTGAAAACCTTAGAGTGGGACTAAATTGTCCAACCTAGTGTATCAGTCCCAGTGCAATCTAAGACAACAATTTCTAGGGTTTACATACCTTATTTTTTCCTCTCCATTCCTCTAGGTACTTTGCTATTTCATTCTATTTGTCAATTTGATTTCATGCTTTCAAGTTTCTAGGGTTTTATGCATAGGTGTTTGCATTTCTCCTTTTTAAGATTCATTTAATGGTGAACCCCAGTCTAATCACACAAGGAAATCCCTAGTCCATCCCTCAATTGAGCCACTTGGTTGAGGGATCTTGGTTTCCTAATGAACGAAAGTGTGAAATAGGTTCCAAGTTCAATCTCTTAAAAGGTGAACACCTAGTTCCCTTGTGTTCACTTTGGTGAATCCGACCTTTGGAACCTTGAATGTATAATTTGGAGAACATTATAGTCCTAGATCTAGATTGCTTTAACTTTGCATTCATTGAATTGTATTTAGGGATTCTAAGCATTGCATTAGTGAAAAGTGTATATAGGTTACATTTTTGCATTTTACATCATTAAATTTCATTGGAAAACTATACTTACAAATAGTAAATTGAAAATTCACCCTAGACACATTAAAATAAACTCAAAATTTGTTTACTCAAACTTAAAAACCCTAATTAGGGACTCATTCACCCATCTAGGAAATTCAGTCCCTATATGAGTCTTTTTTCTATATTTTTTTCTATTTTGTGTTCTTTTTTTCCCACTATCTGAAACTGTCATAAACCCTTAGTGAGACTTATACGCCTATCTAGGTGAATGATTCTTTGGAGGCCTACAAAAACCAACTTTTCTAAGATTTTTGGTAATTTTTTGTACTTCCTAGGCTTACTGGTAACCTAGTATATTACTCTAGAAGGTTTTGGAAATTTTTGTCTCATGTATCTAGGTCAAATCATCCATTTAGTGTAGTATTTTTTACAAAAATCATTCCTAAAATCATTTCAGTAGTGAAAATCTTCAGATATGTAGGATATTTGTTCATATTTTTGAAGCATTGCATAAATTAGATAGCTTACTTTTTCATGTTAGCATGTTTTCTTTTAAGAGATGTGGTTTTGAAATGGTTAAGAATGGATTGTATAAGTACAACATCCCATCTTATCAATTCAATGTAGAGCATAGAGATGAGATCATCAAGAAACATGTTAGCCATCCTTCTATCTTTCCTAGTTATGAAAACATCTTACAACAAGAGAAACAAACCATTAACACAATCATTAATATCACCTTGCTTATCACTCACTCATACCTTACTATCTCACCCATTTGTGAGGATGATATGATACAAGAAGATACAAGCATAGATATAATCATGAAGATCATAGTTGTTCTTCTCTCGATACCTCTCCTATTAGTGATGAAGGTATCTTGGTGAAAGAAGATGTAATCATTGAGAATCATGAAAGTATTTTTTTTCCTTCCCCTCCTCCCCCTTGGGAAGATATTATGACACAATAATATGATATCAAATGTTTCCACTACTTAGTCTACATTCATCTCCCAACACCTCCCCTACTTATGAGAATTCTTTAGTGAAAGAGGATACAATCATGAATGACCATAAAAATTATATTTGTTAAGAGGCTATGTTGGGGTTAAGAGATCCAATGATTGAAAGTTATAGCATTATTTCTCTCTAAATCCTAATGTCCCTAACATTTGGAAAGGTGCATTTGAACAAAAGGATCCAATCCTTTATAAGCTTGAAACTCATATTTGTTCTTCGCTTGGTGCCTCCCTTATTTGTGATGGAGATAATTTACCAAATCAACCATGGAATGTGATGAACATCTAGTTTTTACTAAACAAGAGATACCTTTATTGTAAAATAAAGGAACACCTTCTACTATTGATCAAGCAAGTATCTTGTCAAGACTCCTCCAAGATCATTTGATATCTCTCCCTCCAAGAACACAACATAAATTTTACTAAAAGAGTTCATTTTGTGCACATCATAGAGTTTGTGGGCCTTCTACCAATGAATGTATGACTAAATGATTAATTAAATTCAATATCTTAAGAATTGTGGTGCTCTTCCTTGTGTTGAAGCACCTATTTCCTCTAATTCATACTAATTTTCATGTTTCTAATCAATCATCTTGGCTCACTCTTGTCTTGCATGGGGGAAAGGGGGTTAGGTAGCCTTGTCCCTGTATGGAACTTGTCATTGTCTCTCTTGGCTAGTTGACCACCTTCCATGTACATATAAGAGTAATATTGGGATGCAGATGGCATGCTTTAAGTTAGCTCACATGTGACATACTTTTCTTTATATATTTAACATTGCATTTTGGGGGCAACCCATTTATTCATGATGTAGTTTCATTTAGGGATTTCCTAATAATCTCTCATGTCTTCTTCATTGGCTAATTCAAACAAATTTTTTCACAACAATGGTTTTAGCAATTGCTTTAAAGTGGGGGAATACATTGACATTATCCTTCAACATTTCTCATGTTTCATTGTGTGATTTTTCTTTTTTCTTGTGATGTTTCCTTTTCTTGGTGGTATCATTGGGTTTTAATTCCTTTGAGAGTGTGGTATTCCTTTAATTTTTCCTCTCTTGGAGACATTATGCATGATGTTCCCTAAGAAGATACCTTACATGAACTAAGCAAAGTCCCCTTTAATAAATTTTTACTTTCATGTTTTTCATAAGCTTAGAGTTTCATTTTGTGGTGCCTTATCAAAGTTGTCAATAGGAATAGGTTTGTTATGATTACTAGGTATGGGAACCAACCATAGGCATGACTTTCCCATAGCCACTTTCTTGTCTATGTGGGCACATACTAGCCATCTGTGTGTGTGTCACCTCTTTGGGGGCTCACCTAGTCGATACTGGATTCCACTAGCCCATGTGAGTGTGTTTTTTTTTGCATAGTGGACATCATGTTCCACTTGTAAATTTTTTTTGGACAAATAGCTAAGGCTTGATCCACTTCGAGTTAGACAAATAGTTAAGGCTTGATCTAGTCTCTTTTTCCTTTTCTTTCTTATTTATGTCTTCGGCAGTGCATGTTTTTATCTTGTTGTTGCTTCATACATCATTTACATGCGTGTTCCTTTGTGTTTGTGTTGGTTTTCCATAGGGTCTCAATCATGGGGGATTGATCATCCCCCTTGATTACTGTCATCCTATCTCACTAGCATTGGTACACTTGGACCCCTCTTGATGCAAATTTGTCTCCTTTAGTGTTGGTTTTACACAAGGTCATCCTCTCACTAAAGTGGGGACTAAATATAGTGTATAAAATTGCATCTCTTTTCATTTTCACACTTGTTTGGGCCCTCCCTCTTGAAATTGGGTTTATTTATGCTTTAATTGGTCCTATTTTGCATCAACAAGCCTAATTAAATGCATTTTTCTAAAGATAATCCCAACATTTAACAAATGAAAAATCATAATTTAATGTTTTTGGCTGTGTTCTAGATCTAGGGATCTGGGACTCATATGATCCTTTTGGTGTATAGGCCCCACCTAGGTCTCGGGACTTGATTTTAAATGTTACATTGAACTTAAAACTTCTTGAAGTTTGTGTCCCAAGTTTAACCCATTGGGACTCATATGGCCAACCTCACGTATGAGTCTTGCTTTAGCCTAGGACCTATTTTAATTCAAAATTTGGGTGGGATTTTATTATCCTTAGTTTCATTTTTCAAATGTCATCTTGTAGTGTTGTAATTTTAGGAAATTAGGCATAAACAATTATAAATACAAGGTTATTTCATATGATTTCTACTAACAAGTTTTCAAGTCATCTAATATTTTCAAGAGAGCATTCCTAATGGAATTTAATGAGATTAAGAGCCTTCAAGGGCATTGAAGAGCTAATTTTCAAGCATTTTGGAGCATCAATTCAAGATTAAAGCATCATGTCAAGGTCTTCATGCATCATGTGTGTTTGTGAGCTAACATGATGATGTAGCATTTGTGATCTAGTTTCAAGAATTAAAAGCCATATCAATTTTCATGATCAATATATACATCCATTGAGCCAATCCATACAAGTTGAAAATATACACTCTAAGGATTCAACAAGGTTTGGTGAATTGTTACTTTCAATTTTTAATTCATTATTCCTTCATGTTATTTCAATTAATTTAAAATTTTAATTACTCAAATGAGGCTTGACTGAGGCATAGACCCATGCACTAACAAAATAATATTCTTTTCTCTCTTGTGATGTGTATTTTGTAGATATAGGTGAATGGGACTCATTCACCCAACTTGGTGATTTAATCCTTGATATAGCCTTTCAATAAAAATTGATAGTGTTGGATTTAGGTTTTAAAGATTTTGAAAGATCCTTAGAAAAACCTAGAGTGCTAATAAATCTCCCAACCTAGCATATTAGTCCCATGATAGTTTTTGACAACCATTCAGTAGATCCTGATCAACTCTCTAAAGATTCCAAATTTTTACCTGAAAACCATAGAATGGGACTAAATCACCCAACCAAGTGTATCAATCCTGATGTAATCTAAGGCAACAATTTCCCAACAATTTCCAGTGTTTACAAACCTTTTTTTTCCTCTCCACTCCTCTAGGTACTTTTTCTATTTCATTTTGTTTGTCAATCTGATTTGATGCTTTCAAGTTTCTAGGGTTCTATGCCTAGGTGTTTGCATTTCTCCTTTTTAACCTTCATTTAATGGTGAACCCACATCCAATCACACAAGGAAACCCATAGTCCATCCCTCAATTATTTCACTTGGTCAAGGGATATTAGTTTCCTAATGGATGAAAGTGAAAAATAGATTAACAATTCACTCTCCTAAAAGGTGGACACCTTTTCCCCTTGTGTTTAGATACTTTCTCCCCCTTTGAAATCAATGACAAAAGATAGAATTTTTTTTCATTATTCTCCCCCTTTGACACTAAACCAAAATACTTGCTCTGAATAATCCCCCTTAGGAGTACACCCAAATAAATCAACAACTCAACAGCAATGACAACATGATGCAAGAGCACCTTGTTCACTAAATGCCTTTCATAGGAAAATTTGTAAAAATTGAATGTTCAAATGTAAAAACATTTTAAAATGTCTTGGGAGGTCATAATTAATGTATTTGAAGTCTCAAAATAGGTCTCTAGGTGGTCAAGGGTGTAAATAAATGCAAAAGTTGTGTATTTGAGGAAAAAGATGTAAAATGTGGAAAGTTGTAAAACTTGCGAAATGCAAACAAAGACAAGAAGGTGAAGGGTCATTTCATTATAGAAGATGGTTAGTTAGTTGGAGATGGAAGGAAAGCTGCTATAACTAATGGAAATGTATTTATAAAGCTTTTAGAGGGTGAGAAAATGATCATTCTTTGTATTCTTGAAGATTTACTATCAATAAAAGTACCCTGTCTAGTAATTTCTAAGTTTCTTTCTATTGTTCATCAATTTGTAAGATCTGTATAGAAGTTTTTAGATCTAAATATTATTTTTCTTGGTAGATCAAAGAGTTAGCATTATTTTAAATCCATATAGGATGGATTTTATTTAGTAAATTATTTTTTTGAGTGCATTCTCTATAGTTTGTTTAGAAAACCTTAAACATGGGTTTTGAGAGTCAAATAAGCAAATGATGACTACTCCATTGAATTACCCTTGTAGATTGGTGGAGTAGACTAGAATAGGATGTTTTAAGATTTTTGTTTGATGGTAGGTATAGGGGAAACAAGAATGCAATGGTTGAGTTGCTGCTACATGGGAATTTGAATGGTTTCCATACATTAGTTGATGCTATAGCCAAGGATTTGGAGAAACATCAATTGTAGAGGCTTGGAAATGATTTCTAGAGCATATTAAAACAAAATAAAACATGTTTGAAGATGTGGTAGGTGGATTTAAGGTTTCCAAGATTCTTTTTCAATAAAACCTCACTCTTTTTGTGTTGTAAAGCCTATAATCAAGGGTTTTATGGTTTAGTGCTTTATTGGGCCTATCAACCCATAAAAGTTAATGAATCTTTAGTTTTAAGACTTGTTAAAAGATTGTTTAAAGACATTTGGTGTTTTGGTGATGATTTAAGACCACCTCCTTTGTAATTTTGGGCTAATTGGGTGTAGTTACTAATGGAAAATTTATTGATTCACTTATGTTTTCCAAAACAAGTGCTATTTCTTTTGAAGTATATTGAAATAGACTGAAATGGGTTCCTAAAGGCATATTTTTTTCATGGAGATTCAATTACAGTTGGTTGATATACCTACTTTTGTCATATGGCAGTGCTACAAGGGTTTTGGGTTTGTGATTTCAAATAGGTGTAATTATATGAATACCAAGATATAAGGGATTTCTTTTGTATTGTAACTAATAAAATATTGTTAGTAAACCTATTACAATGGTTTGGGAAAGGTCTTGAATCCAAGTTTTTTGTTTTGGGGTGTTTGAAAAAAATGAATCTAATGTGTAAAGTGGTGATTGAGTACAAGGATTAAAGATTATAATGGATTGATATTCTTTTAAGTGTGTGTATTGGTTTCTTCCCAAAAAAAATATGATGATTAAGATTTCTTGGAAGTTTGGTGATAGTTTGGAAGTAAAAATTCATGGTTTGTTGTTACTTTTCCTTGTTGAGTAATTTCCATTGGAGAGTGAATTGATGCATGATGAAGGAATGGATGGTTCCAAAGGTTTCTAATTAGGTTATTGTTTTGGTTTAGTATTTTTTTTATGGATAAGTTGTATTTGATTCTGATAAAGGTCTGGTATGATGTTGTGGTGATTTGGCTTATTGGTAGCCTTGTAGTTCAAAGTAAATTTGATGGATTTTGCTAAATAGATAAGTGAAATAATGGTGATGGTTAAATGGATCTTCTCAGTTGTATTTAGGGTCAGAATTACCCTTGATGGTTTGTGGGTTTTGGTAGATGCTATGCATCAATTGGTATCAGAGCTAGCCATTTCTGATGATTTGTTGAATTAGTAGTTTGTTGAAGTTTTTTTGTTGAGTTGGTCGTAGGTGCTTGATCCATCTAAGCTCCAGAGATAGTTTGGTGGGTGTGTGTTGGTGTGTTCGTGCAAGTTAAGAGAGAGCCTAGTTTCTGGTTGGAAAGAGACTAGGTAGAGAAAAGAGGAGACACCTAGGTGAGGCAAAGAATTTTGTTGAGTTTGTGTGTTGAGGTAGTAAGAAAGATGGATACCTCATTGAAGAAGCACTTGAGTTTATAGCTTGAAGAGTACTCCATTGATGGGAGTAGATGAAAATATGATTGGTCAAAAAAGGTCAAGGATGAATTGTGGAAAAGAGGAAAGATTACTTGGAAAAAGGAAATGAGAAAGGAGAGTCTTGTCTCCTTTGGTAGAAAAAGAGTTAGCAAAAATTTTAGAGTGGTGAAAGGGAAAACCTGTGTCCTTTTGAGTGAGAAGAATGATTGTGAACTTGATAGATAGAAAAGAGATGGAAAAAGAAAATTGAAGACAAAGGTAAGCCATAAATGAAGACAAATCTAAAGCAAATGATGGAACCAGATGAAGGCAAGAAAAAGATTCAAGAGAAAGAAAGAAGAAGTCCAAAACAAATTTGAAGTTGATTTATAGGTGAAAGAACAAGAAAGGTTGATAGAACATGTTTCCAAGGGACTTGGAAAGTTTTTGTAGGTTGGTTGTATGGTGTAGGAGCACCTTGTTCACTAAATTCCTTTCATAAACAAATTTGTACAAATTGAATGTTCAAATGAAAAAACATTGTAAAAGGTCTTGGGAGTTCATAATTAATATATTTGAAGTCTCAAAATAGGTCTGTAGGTGGCCAAGGGTGTAAATAAATGCAAAAGTTGTGTATTTGAGGAAAAATATGTAAAAAGTGCAATGTTGTAAAACTTATGAAATGCAAACAAAGACAAGGTGTAGGGTCATCTCATTATAGAAGATGGCTAGTCAGTTAGAGATGGAAGGAAAGTTACTATAACTAATGGAAATGTCTTTATAAATATTGTAGACAGTGAGAAAATGATCATTCTTTGTATTCTTGAAGATTTACTATCATTATAAGTACCATGTCTAGTAATTTCTGAGTTTATCTATGTTGTGTCATCAATTTTTATGGTCTCTACAGAAGTTTTAGGATCTAAATATTATTTTTCTTGGTAGATTAGTGAGTTAGCATTATTTTAAATCAATATAGGAGGGATTTAATTGAGTAAAGCATTCATTTGAGTGCATTCTCTATAGTCCATTCAGAAACCCTTAAATATGGGTTTTGAGAGTCAAATAAGCAAATGATGACTACTCCACTGAATTAGGCCTTGTAGATCAATGGAGTAGACTAGAATAGGATGTTTTAAGATTTGTGTTTGATGGTATTTATAGGGGAAACAAGAATGCAATGGTTCAACTGTTGCTACAGGGGAATTTGAAGGGTTTCCATACATTAGTTGATGGTACAACCAAGGATTTGGAGAAACATCAGTTGTAGAGGCTTGGAAATGGATTCTAGAGTAGATGCAGACATTATCAAACATGATTGAAGAGGTGGTAGGTGGATTTAAGGTTTGCAAGATTATTTTTCAATAAACCTTCACTCTTTTTGTGTTGTAAAGCCTATAATCAAGGGTTTTGTCATTTGGTTCTTTATTTAGCCTATCAACCCCTAAAAGTTGATGAATCTTTAGTTTTAAGACTTGTGAAAAAACTAATTAAAGACATTTGGTGTTTCGGTGATGATTTACAGGCACCTCCCTTGCATTTTTTGGCTAATGGGTGTAGTTACCAATAGACAGTCTATTGATTCACTTATGTTATCCAAAACAAGTGCTATTGCTTTTGAAGTATGTTGAAATGGACTAAATTGGTTCCTCAAGACATGTTTTGTTCATGGAGAGTCAATCATGGTTGGTTGATATACCCACTTTTGTCATATGGCAGTGCTACAAGGGTTTTGGGTCTGTGATTGCAAAAAGATTTAATTTTTTATATACAAAGATCTAAGGGATTTATTTTGTATTGTAACTAATAAAATAATGTTGGTAAATTTGTTACAATGGTTTGGGAAAGGTCTTGAATCCAAGTTTGTTGTTTTGGGGTGTTGGAGCAATATGAATCTAATGTGTAAAGTTGTGATTGATTGCAAGGATTAAGGAGTCTAATGGATCAGTATTTTGTAAGTGGGTGAATTGGTTTCTTCGAATCAAATATATGATGATTAAGATGTCTTGGAAGTCTGGTGACAACTTGGAAGTAAGAATGCATGGTTTGTTGTTATTTTTCCTTGTAGAGTAAGTTGCATTAAAGAGAGTGAATTGATGCATGATGAAGGAATGGATGGTTCCATAGGTTTCTAATTAGATTATTGTTTTGGTTCAGTCATTTTGTTGATGGATAAGTTGTATTTGAGTTTGATAAAGGTTTGGTATGATGATGTCATGATTTGGCTTATTGGTATCCTTGTAGTTCAAAGTAAATTTGATGGATTTTGCTAAATAGATAAGTGAAATAATGGTGATCAGTTAAATGGATCTTCTCAATTGTATTTAGGGTTATAAGTACCCTTGATGGTTTGTGGGTTTTGGTAGATGCTCTGCATCCATTGGTATTAGAGCTAGCCAATTTTGACGAATTGTTGAATTGGTAGTTTGCTAAAGTTGGTTTGTTGAGTTGGTTGCAGATGCTGAATCCATCTAAGCTACAAAGAGAGTTTGGTGGGTTTGTGTAGGCTAAGAGAGAACCTAGTTGTTGGTTGCCAAGAAACTAGGTAGACAAAAGAGGAGACACCTACATGAGGCAAAGAAGTTTGTTGAGATTGTGTGGTGAGGTAGTAAGAAAGATGGATTCTTGACTAAAGAAGCACTTCAGTTTGTAGCCTGAAGAGTACTCCATTGATGGGAGTAGATGAAAAATGATTGGTAAGAGAAGGTCAATGATGAATTGTGAAAAATTGGAAAGATTGCTTGGAAAAAGGCAATGAGAAAGGGAATTCCTATGTCCTTTGGTAGAAAAAGAGTTAGTGGAAAGTTGAGAGTGGTGAAACGGAAGTCTTGCATCCTTTTGAGTGAGAAGAATGATTATTAACTTGATAGGTAGAAAAGAGAGATGGGAAAAGACAAGTGAAGACAAAGGAAAGTTGGAAATGAAGACAAAGCTAAGGAAAAGGATGGAACTAGATGAAGAAAAGAAAAAGATTCAAGAGAAAGAAAGAAGAAGCAGCCCAAGAAAAATTTGAATTTGATTTGTAGTTGAAAGAACAAGCAAGGTTGATACAATATGTTTCCAAGGGACTTGGAATTTTTTTTGTAGGTTGGTTGTATGTTCACTAAATGTCTTTCATAGGAAAATTTGTAAGAATTGAATGCTCAAATGAAAAAAAATTGTAAAAGGTATTGGGAGGTCATAATTAATGTATTTGAATTCTCAAAATAGGTCTCTAGGTGGTCAAGGGTGTAAATAAATGTAAAATTTGTCTATTTGAGGAAAAAGATGTAAAAAGTGCAAAGTTGTAAAACTTGCGAAATGCAAAGAAAGACAAGAAGGTGAAGGGTCATCTTGTTATAGAAGATGGTTAGTCAATTGGAGATGGAAGGATAGTTAGTATTCTTGAAGATTTACTATCAATAAAAGTACCCTATCTAGTAATTTCTGAGTTTATCTATGTTGTTCATCAATTTGTATGGTCTGTACAAAAGTTTTAGGATCTAAATCTTATTTTTCTTGGTAGATCAGTGAATTAGCATTCTTTTAAATCCATAGAGGAGGGATTTTTTTGAGTAAAGCGTTTGTTTGAGTGCATTCTTTGTAGTTCGGTCAGAAACCCTTAAACAAGGGTTTTGAGAGTCAAATAAGCAAATGATAACTACTCCACTGAATTAGGCCTTGTAGATTGGTGGAGTAGACTATAATAGGATATTTTAAGCTTTTTGTTTGATAGCAGGTACATGGGAAACAAGAACACAATGGTTGAGTTGTTGAGCTATAAGGGAATTTGAAGGGTTTCCATACATTAGTTGATGCTACAAACAAGGATTTGGAGAAACACTAGTTGTAGAGGCTTGGAAATAGTTTCTAGTGAAGATGAAGACATTATCAACCATGTTTGAAGAGGTTGCAGATGTATTTAAGGTTTGCAAGATTCTTTTTCAATAAACCCTCACTCTTTTTATGTTGTAAATGCTACAATCAAGGGTTTTGTGGTTCAATGCTTTATTGGCCCTATCAGCCTCTAAAATTTGATGAATCTTTAGTTTTAAGACTTGTTAAGAGATTTTTTAAAGACATTTGATGTTTTGGTGATGATTTAAGACCACCTCCTTTGTAATTTTGGGCTAATTGGGTGTAGATACCAATAGAAAGTGTATTGATTCACTTATGTTTTCCAAAACAAGTGCTATTGCTTTTGAACTATGTTGAAATAGACTGAAATGGGTTCCTAAAGGCATTTTTTTTCATGAAGATTCAATTAGGGTTGGTTGATATACCCACTTTTGTCATATGGTAGTGCTATAAGGGTTTTGGGTCTGTGATTGCAAAAAAGGTGTAATTGTATGAATACAAAGATCTAAGGGATTTATTTTGTATTGTAACTAATAAAATAATGTTGGTAAACCTATTACAATGGTTTGGAAAAGGTCTTGAAGCCAAGTTTTTTTTTAGGGTGTTTGAGAAATATGAGTCTAATGTGTAAAGCGGTGATTGATTGCAAGGATTAAAGAGTCTAATGGATCAATATTTTGTAAGTGTGTGTACTAGTTTCTTCCAATCAAAAATATGATGTTTAAGATGTCTTGGAAGTCTTGTGATAGTTTGGAAGTAAGAATACATGTTTTGTTGTTATTTTTCCTTGTAAAGTAAGTTGCATTAGAGAGTGAATTGATGGATGATGAAGGAATGGATGGTTCCAAAGGTTTCTAATTAGGTTATTTTTTTGGTTCAGTCATTTGTTTGATGGATAAGTTGTATTTTAGTTTGATAACGGTTTGGTATGATGATATGGTGATTTGGCTTATTGGTAGCCTTGTAGTTCAAAGAAAATTTGATGGATTTTGCTAAATAGATAAGTGAAATAGTGGTGATTGGTTAAAAGGATCTCCTTAGTTGTATTTAGGGTTAGAAGTACCCTTGATGGTTTTTGGATTTTGGTAGATACTCTGCATTGCAACACATGACACTTCCTACTCCCCCTAAGAGGTAGCCACCAACTTCAGTCTAGAAATGAGATAGATCCATATATCCACCAGAATGATGCATCTCCATATGCATCTATTTCAAATAGGGAGGAGTAATAACCCCCAAATTCTTCTGGAGATACTCAAAAGTATCTTTGGGAAGAGCCTTAGTAAATATATCAACAATCTAATTCTTTGTAGGAACATACTCTAGCTTCACTTCATTCTCCATAACCTTCTCTCTCAAAAAGTGATACGTAATAGATATATGTTTTGTCCTTAAGTGCCTCACTAGATTATTTAAAATGTTAATTTCACTTGTATTGCAATAAAAGATAGATATAGGCTTGTCATATACAACTTTGATATCATTTAATGTCTGTCTCATCAACAAAACTTGTGTACAACATGATGAGTAGTACTATAATATACTCAGCCTCTATAGTGGACAAAGAAACTGAATCCTACTTCTTACTCAATGATGAAACCAATCTACATCCAAGAAAGAATGCACCACCACTTGTACTTTTCTTTTCATTATTACAACCAGCCCATTCTACATTTGTATAAGCACTTAATTTGAAATTAGTATCCTTAGGATACCACAAGCCATAATCTAAATTGCCTCTTAAATATCAAAATATCCTCTTGACTACTGCAACATGTGTCTCTTTAGGATCTTGAAATATAGCCACAAGAAAAACTATACACATGATATCTCTTCTAGTAGTAGTTAGATATAGTAGTCTACCAATCATAGATTCATATTTTCTTTTATCATCCTTAGGTGAGTCATCATCTTTACTCAATTTCCAACCAATTGCCATAGGAGTGCATACCGGTTTGGAGTCATCCATTCAAAACTTCTTCAATATCTTTTTTTATACATAAGTTGTGAAATGAATATCTATTTATCTATTTGATTGATTTGTAGCCCAAGGAAGAAATTCATCTCAGAAAAAATTGACATCTCAAACTCTTTTTGCATTTCCTCTACAAAATTCTTACACATAACTACATTTCCACCAAAGATAATATCATCCACATATACTACTACTATCAAGGTTTTTTCTTCTCAATTTTGAAGTAAGGATTGCTATCTATAGTGTCATTATTAAATCCTTGTTGTAAGAAATATTTGTCCAATCTTGCATACCAATCTTTAGGAGCTTGCTTTAATCCATATAGTGCATTCTTCAACTTACATAACATATGAGATTGATCTGATAACAAAAATACTTCAAGTTGTTCCATGTAAACCATTTCTTCCAACTCTCCATTCAAAAAATGAGACTTCACATCCATCTGATAAACCTTAAAATCTTTGTGTGTTTCAAATACTAAAAAAATTCTAATAGCTTCCATCCTATCCACAAGAGAAAAAATATCCTCAAAGTCTATACCTTCCACTTGTGAGTAATCCTTACACACAAGTCTTGCCTTATTCCTTACTACTCCATTTTCATTTAGCTTGTTCCTGAATACCCACTTAGTTCCAATTATGTTTTTGTTTGGAAATCTAGTAACCAATTCCCAAAGTCTTATTCTTTTCTATCTACATAATTTATTCCATTTCCTTCATCCAATGTTCATCTTTATATGCTTGATTCACTATTTTAGGTTTAACTTTAGAAAGTAAACATAGATTTACCTCAACTTCAACAACTTTGCTTCTTGTCAATACACCTTTCCTTTTGTCTGCAATAATTTGATCTTTAGAATGATTCTTTTGCACATACTTAGCGGTTTTAGGGGTCTTCTTTAAAGATTCTTCCTCTTCATTCTACATTTCTTGTGCATCATATTTTTATTCTTCTTCTGAAATTAGGTTCATCTGATACATATCCATCCATTGAAATAGAATTCTACAAGTTTTGATTAAGATAGTTTTAATCAAGTATCTTAATCATCCTTTTGTTGTAACATCTGTAAGCTTTGCTTCTAGTAGAATATACAAGGAAGATACATTCATCAAACCTTTTATCAAACTTTCCTAAGTTTTCTTCTTCTCTTTTATTGTAACATTTTCTTCCAAACACTCTAAAGCACTTCATGGGAATCCTTCCATACCATAGCTCATATGGAGTTAGTGTTGTTAGCTTTAGCTTGAGCTCTGTTAAGTATGAATAGACTCTCTCTAACAGACTTCCGGTAGATTTTTCTCTTTCATCATAGTCCTTGCAATCTCTTGAATAGTTTTTTTTTTTTCATTTCAACAACTCCATTCTGCTGAGGAGTTCTAGGGACAGACAAATTTTTCTTATTCCATGAACTTCACAAACAATGTTAAACTCATTGGAGGTGAATTCACCCCCTTTGTCAAACCTCAAACATTTTAATTTCAAATACATTTCACTTTCAACCATAGCTTTAAATGCCTTGCATTTATCTAATGCATCAAATTTCTCTCTAAGAAAAGTAACCCATGTCATTCTTGAGTAATCACTAATCAAGAGCATAAAGTACTTGTCACCTTGTAGACTTCTCACCCTTGTAGAACCATAAAGATTTGTATGTAGTAATTCCAATAGTCTGGTAGGATATTGTTCCTTTCCTTTAAAGGTACTCCTTGTTTTTTTTCCAAATTGACAACTCTCACAAACAACTTTAATAGGGGTGATCCCATAATATTGGTTTACAATTTTTGGCCAAATTGGACACTGAATTGAATTTTTTTAACTAAATCTTCACTTTCAAGAACCTATAGTGACTAAACCATGAGGAATTTGAAGATGATGCAAACTAGTGATTTGTGACATTTTGTCTTTAGATTCTAAATATATTTTTTTCAAAGAATAAGGAATCAGATTGCACTTCTTTTTTCATCTCTTTCGAAAACTAGTTTTTAACAGTAAACACTATTTTTAAAGAGTGACGTCACTGGGTAACACATAATTTTTTTTCTATGAAGGATAAAATTCTAATTTTTTCAAATTTAGATTTATAACTACAATATCTAGTGCATGGAATTGGTTTTATAGCATTTCATTGAAATTTTTTTCTTAATTAAGTTTCAAAGTCAAACCTTTAACAATTTAGACATGATTCACAAGCTAAAGCATAATTTTTTTTCTATGCATCCAAATTCTTTTTTTTTTTTTTGTTTGGTCAAGGACATCAATATCTAGTGTATTGATATTTTTCAATTTTTTTTTTTGATAATCTGCTATTTTTCACATGTATAGAATTGAAAGCTTGATTTTTGGTGAAAAACCTATGTTTAATAAAACTAAAAAATAAAATACATAATAAAACCAAAACATATTAAAATTCTATTCAATGGATAGCTCATTTCGAGGACTACTTTCATCTAGTTGGCTCTGTGAAGTCTCCTCCATTTTCATCATCAACCTGAGCTTCAAAGGGAAAAGTTTTACAGAAATTTGGTGCAAGAGGGGGAGAAGGGGGAAAATGGTGGGTTTGCTTGAACCCCCCTTCGAGCAAACCCACCTCAACCTTTTGAATGAATGGGGGTTCACTCAAAGGGGGTTTCAAGTGAATCCTCCTTTTTACAAAATTTCACTTTGTTTTTATTCTATGACACATGAAAAATGAGGGACCCAACATTTAATAGGGTTTGCTTGAAGGGGGTTTTGAGTGAACCCGTATTGGGTTCATTCGGACCCTAATTTTGTTCTAACCCCTCAAAACCAAAAAAAATCTTCATGTGGGGATTTTTTGCAATTTTTCTTCTTCAACAAAATTGTAAACTAGTTTTGTGGGATCGCCCATAGGCTTTGTGATTCTTGGTAAATCTCTCACTACATGAGCTGAACTAATTCTTCCCAAATTATCAAAATTCATGTGACACATCCTTTGGTGCCATAACCAACTATCATTAATTTGAGACATAAAACAATTACCATCAACACCCTTAAGATGATAGATGTTTCTATATATTCTCTTACCGGTAGCAATCAGAGTTCCAGACCCTTTCCTGATCTCACATGTTTCATCCTTAAACACAAGATTATATCCTTTGCTACGCATTTTTCCAACACTCAAAATATTATTTCTTAAACCCTTAACATAATAAAAATTATCAGTATTATGCTTGACATCAAAATTGATTGAATCTATTCCACAAATCTTAGCTCCTGAATCATCTCTAAATTTAACTAATCGTCCATCATACTTTTCAAGTTTAACAAAATTACTTTTGTCTCCACTCATGTGATTAGAATAACCACTATCAACAAACCAAATTTTTTTTCATCTTTGACATAAAAAGTAGATACCAAAGTACCTTCAACCTTATCCTTCATCTCTCAAACACTTTCCTTCACATAAATTTAAAGGCTAGAAGAACCAAATTCTTCTTTTATAGGAAAAAACAAGAATTAATTATAATCAAAATCTCCATAATAAGATTCATCATTAGAAATTCCAGCATGTTCTATCACACAATAACCTTTCTTAATCATTTTTCCTTTATTTTGCTTGTTCTTATTGTATATAGCTATTTTCAAACATCTTGAAGCATAATGACCTATACCACCAGTGGAGCTAAAAAATTTGAAAGGTAATTTACCTTTGTACTTGTCAGTGCTATTTTTCATCTTGCTCACAAAGTTAGCTTTTAAATCATCAAGATCTTCTCCATCTGAATCTTCAACCTTCTCTAATTTATCAGCCTTGAAAGTAGTCTCTACCTTTGTACCTTTCCTTAGTTTTCTCATTTCAAATGCAGTTAGTGTATGAATCAACAAATCTCTTCAATAATTATCAAAATCTATAGTTTCCTCAATAATAGATATCATTTCACTGTAACAATCAGGAAGATATCTAATAACTTTCATTACTACTTAGCATTATTTAATTGCTGCACCATGGCCTCTCATATAGCACTTACCATCTCATCAAATCTCTAAATGTAGCCTTTAATTGTTTCATCCTTAGAAATTTGCATCATTTCAAACTATGCCCTCAAATTCTCCAACTTTTCTTGTTTGACTTTTAGATCTCCTTCATAAATGCTTTATAGCTTATCCCAAACCTCTTTACCAGTCTTCAAGCTCATAACTTTTACTAATTTAGTATTTGAAAACTATTCATAATAATAAATCTTGTCTTAGCATTGACCTCATGCACCTTGATCTTTTCACTTGTGCATGGATCATTTGGAGGTGGAGTATAAGTAGTCTGATAAGCCTTTTCAATCTCATATCCTTGAGCTTCCAATTATCCTTCCATCTTTTTCTTCCATAATGCATAATATGTGCCATTGAATCTAGGACATTCCAAAGCAGCCTTGTTCACCATCCTAGATCTACCTTAGGTGGTTAAGCTCTTCTCCAAGGAAAATTTCTTTGATACCATTTTTTGAAATGAACAAAATAGTTGAGAGGGGGGTGAATCAATTTTAGCAAGTTAAACCTTCAAAACCCTCTACAATAATCAAATCCACATGCATTCATTAAACCCTTATTCTATTAGAATGATTAAACATGAAATGCATATAACAAAAAATGAAATCACAACACCATACACAAGAAAACACCAAATTTATGTGGAAAAAAAAATGAGGGAAAAACCATGGTGAGGATTAGCTCACAATATAATCAATAGCAAAACTGGTACAAAAGGGCTCACTGTTAGAATATGACACACTATCGAAAAAGGCTCATAGCTAGGGCTCATTGTCATAGAAAGAAATACAAGAAGATAGAAGAAGAATGTTACAAAGAGAACACTTCTCAGTGCAACAAGGAATCCACAACAATTTTTCCCACACTCTCATAGTCTTGCATGAATGATTTTGGATTCCTTCAGCTCACTACCTTCAAGAACCCTAACTCTAAAATTCACACTACTCTGCTCAAATTTGCATCATGCTCATCACTCACATCAATCTCACATCTATCTTCCTTCTTACTTCTCTCCTACATCAACTCATAACAACACTATACATATGTATATCGATCTCAACCTCAAAAAACTTCTCCAATATAGACAACTAGCCATTGTACATACAAATTCAAAATAGGTTGGCACCAAAATATTCCTATGGTGGATAGGAATGAAGGCAACCTACATAAATCCTTAATCAGGACCCAAATAGATCCAACACACTTCAACATGATTCTTAAATTCTCACATGTAGTGTTAAACACAAGGTCGACCAACACCCATGCTAAACACCATAATCATTAAGTACACACTTCCCCAAATCAATTCATAACATATAGACAACACAATTCACTTGAACATGATCTAGAATAATCCACGAACTACATAAGATTCATCAAACACTTCATACAAGCTTGCATCATACAAATAATTCAACTCAAAAAACTAGTAACCCTTATTTGCATACTGACAAATGAAACTCACTCTATACTACACCAAATCAAGTAGAATCTTGCATAAAGAAAAATGAAAGAATTATAAACAACTTCCCAAGTCCACACTGCTTGAATCCAAACAATGGAGAAACATGGAGCAAATATATTTCTCCTTGGCCATAGAAAACATTACTCAAAAACTGGTTCACACACTAGTGAAAATATCTTGCACTATACAATGATCAAAAACTCAAATTTTGAATATAACAACCTCTGACAACCATGAACAACATATCAGATCTACACAGTCATAGGATCAAAATAGAAGAAATGCAAAGCACAATACCAGATCACACTATGAACACTTGCACAACATATTTTACTTTGTTTATCAAATTTTATCAAATGAACTTGGAATCCAAGTACCAAATATATCATCTCAGCCCATTACTTCATTCCAACTCATCTTCAGACTCTATAATAAAAAGATAGCTCCATGTACTCACAACACTTCCTCAAGATCTCAACTATACATGCACAATGTGCAACAACTTATTTTCCTCTTTTTCACAATTTCTCAATACCCCTGACATCTTCATTCTATAGTTGACATCAATGACAACAACAATCAATAGACTTCCTATTGACATCAATGACAATACCTTCATACTTGTAGCAAGAAGTGCATGGCACAAAAACGTCTACATGAAAACTAGTAAAACTCTTTTCATATTTCACACTAACAAATAAATATTCTAAGAAAAATGTAGAGTATGTTTGTGCATTGAAGAATAGAATAATAGAAGTGCATGGCATAAAATCATCGACATGAAAACCAGTGAAACCATTATCATATATCATAATATGCAACATATAAAAAAAGAAAAATGCAAAGTTAAACTTTTTCTAGTGATAAACAAAACAATACAAGTGCATGGTAGAATATTGTCAAAATGATAACTAGTGGAACCCTTTTTCGTATTTAGTAACTTAGTAGGCAAATATTAAAACCAAATTGTAGAGTAAAAATTCATGCAATGAAGAACAAAAGAGTACAAGTGCATGGAGGAGTATTGTTGAAATGAAAGCTAGTGAAACCCTTTTCATAGTCTGTAGTAGCAATCAAATATAAATAGTGAATTACACAATGAAAGATTGTGTAATGAAGAAGAAATAATATAAGCGTATAGTAGAATACCATCGAAATGAAAAACAATGGTACAAGCCTAGTGAGGTAAAAAAACTCACCTAAAAGGGAAAGGGAGTTTTCAAGAGTGTAGAGCCGAAGAACGAATCCTGCAGAGCTAAACAATAAATCATGGAGAGTTGAACATCTATTGGTGTCTAACCAAACAAAGACTCGAGAAAAAATCCAAAGAAAAGGAATGATAATGAACAGGATATGCGAGAATTTGGAGCATTGAATGAACCTTGATCTCCAAATTACATGCCAATTAGGCTGAGTAAATGAGAAGGGACACGCAAGGTAAGTTGTCAAGTGGAGCTAATAAAGGGGGCGATGCACGATTAATGCTCTCAACTAGATGATTGAGGTGGTGAGGTGTTCTTATGCCACATGTCCATCCGACACAATGCCTAATTTCTTTCATGCTACCAATGGAGGTGGAACCACTTAACTGTCAAGGAGACCCAAAAATGGGCCCGTCTGGAAATCCGTGGGCCAATTGGTGCATGACACGTGGTGGGGTGGCAAAATTGAAAAAATAAATAAATTAGGTGCATGCATGACAGGATGATGTGATGGACATTTTTTTTGGTTATTGGGTCCACATGGACCTCTAAAGCTAAGGTGCACCTCATTAAAACATATTTATGTTCTTTATATTAAAAAGGCAACCAGCCCTTTGAATTTATGATCTCATAGAAAAATACTAATGCTGTACAAGCGTGCAATCATTAATTGTATAAGAATATGTAGCATAGATTCAATTCTATTACTCGTAAATAAAATATATATATAGTACGAGATCGTATGATCAAAACATATTTAAGTCCACTATGACATATTGGATTCGTTTTTCTGGTCCGTGCTATTAAAAATCTGGAGGTTTACTTTAGCTAATGCACCCATTTAACATTTTTAATGGATTAGCACAATAAAAGTTGTGTGATCGAATTCCTAAAGTCTTTAGCAGAGCCCACAACAAATTCGTCGACATTATTACGTTTACATATTATATACAACTTCTATCCAAGTCACAATTGCCTTGGAGATGTTCTTGATGTCTTTACTCCATCAGTAAAGATAAGCGTAGTGTACAACACAAACATGGAGGTCCACAATGCCTTTGAGTTCATGCCTTTCACTATCGTTTCGTCACGCGGAGTTCAAGTAGTTGTGAGTGATGTGGCCACATTTTTCATTTTGGTAATTTAAACTAAATGCTTTTTACTTACGGACCCGAATGCTGCAGCTCTAGAAACTCTTTTAGACATTATCTTCATTTAATGATCCATGTTTACTTGTTAACAATTCAATTGCGTTTTGTATGAAGATAATGGCGGATCCGGATACGCGAATGTATAAGTGTGCCAATTTCTATTGATTTTTAAACATCGACAATTCTTTTGATGAAAATATATGTGAGCGATAGTCTCATTCGAAAGTGACAAAAAAGAGGAAAGAGTATTTATGCTACAGCATTTCTAATCAATAGAAATTGTTTTGTGAATATATTCTCTTATGCGCATATGTGTTTTATTATTAACATATTGGAAAATTTAAGCTTTTCTTGTTTCATATAATTTTGGATCTTTATTAGTTGCATCAAAGTGGTATAAAGAAGTTAAGCAAAGGAGTTATCTGCAACGGTCCATATGAGTAATAGTCTCAAAGAATCATCACTTTGATGATTGAAAGACAAAAATTATGCATACTAGACTATGAAGATGAATTTCTATTTGGATTACAAGAGTTTGGGACTTAGCGGAAAATGAGTATCCAAAACCTTAAGATCAAGCACCATATAATACTCTCACTCAAGCTCATCCAAAACCTCAAGATCAAGCAATGTATAATACTCTCACTCAAGCTCAAAAGGATTTAGTGAAGGAAAATTGCTAGAGTGATAAAAGGGTCCTATTGTTTGTAACACAAGTAATTGATGTGTCTATCTTTCAAAGGATTTTAGTAACATCTAATCAAAGAAAGCATGGGAGACCATACAAAATACTTCACAAAAGGGATTTTAAAAATTTACAAATGAGAGATTTACAATGCACGGTTGATTTCTTTGCCCATGCAATTAGTTTTATCAATTAAACTATAATGAATGAAGGAACTATTGATGATCAAAGAATGGTGGAGATGGTATTCAGGAGTCTATCAGTAATGTTTGAATCCATTGTTATTGCTATTGAAGATTCAAAGGATTTGCCATTATTATCTTTGGATGAATTAATGGGTTCCCTACAATCTACTGAGCAATGGTTGAATTGGTCAACCAAATCCTCCCTAATACAAGAATTTAAAGCACAAGTATCATTCAAGGACAAAGAAAAAAAGGAGAATTTGAAGAAGGAGCATCCCCAATCATTGGAAGATGCATAGAAATCAATATAGGTAAAAGAGGAAGATGATTTTCAAGAGATAGGCCAATAATAATGCCAAGGGAGGTAACAACAATAGAACTATGAAAATGAAAATAAAAAAGGAAGAACAAGTTGATATGTGCAAGGAAATAGTTAAAGGTTTGATAAACCAAGTATCCAATGCCATTATTATAAAAAATATGGTTCATTACATTTATCAAATTAAAATGTATGATTACAAATTATATTTTTTTAAGTGAAATAAAATTGAAGATTATGGTTATTGTTAGTGATATTGTTGAAAAAATTAAAAGAGGTACATTTGTTATTTAGATAGTGGTTACAGTAATAATCATATAACTAGAAATAGAGAATATTTCCATGAATTGATGAATTAGCTCAATTTGAAGTCAATATATAAATGAAAATATTATAGTTGTCATGGGTAAAGGGAGAACAAAAATTAGAACAAAGTAAGAAGGAACAAAACATATCCTTGATGGGTATAATATTTTAGCACATATAGCTTGAATAGTGTTGAGAAGTTACTACAAAATGGTTATAGAGTTTACTTCAAAAGTGGATCTTGCACTAATTTAGACAAAAATAAAAGAAATATATTAATTACAAAAGTTTCAATGATAAATAATGTGTTGATAAAAATAATAAAAAACATTGTTTGATGCCTTCAAAACCACTATAAATGATTAGTTATGGTTGTGGCATATAAGACTTAGGAATTTAATTTTTAGTGTGATAAAGATATTATATTGAAGGAATATTATGAAAGGATTACTCTTTATAGATCAAACTACTAAAAAATTTGATGGTTGCATTCTTAATAAATAACATATAAAAACATTCCCTTTTGGCAAGTTGTATAAAGCAACATCCCCACTTCAAAATATATATTTAGATTTGTGTGGACTAATGAAAAATTGCTCATTTCATAATAGTAGGTAT
Organism: Sequoia sempervirens; assembly: GCA_007258455.2. Classification (NCBI taxonomy): domain Eukaryota; kingdom Viridiplantae; phylum Streptophyta; class Pinopsida; order Cupressales; family Cupressaceae; genus Sequoia; species Sequoia sempervirens. The sequence goes on along the minus strand of VDFB02256132.1, from coordinate 132,198,709 downwards.
TTCATAACCTTCATTGATAACTTTAGTTAAAATTTGGGTGTGCTTCTTGAAAAAAAATTGAAGTCTTTGAAATATTTCGATAGTTTAATGTTTTGCTTGAAAAATAAACTGGCCACTACATAAAAGTGGAAGGAACAAGTAAAGGAGGAGAATATGTGTTAAATGAATTTTTCAAATTTTCATAAGACATGTGGAATTAATAAATAATTCATTGTAAGGTATGCCACATATCAAAATAGAATTGGTGAAGGAAATAATAAAACAATCATGGAAATAAGTAGGAGCATGTTGAAGGCTAGAAATTTACCAAATGAGTTTCGGGTTGTTGTAGAATTTTTATTGTTTAGTTTTTTACCATTCTCCTAAAAATAGTATAAAACATACAGTACCACAATAAGTAAGAAGTGAGAAGAAACATAATGTTTGTCATTTGAGAGTATTTGGGTGCATTGCATATGCACATGTCGATAATGAAAAGATAACTTTAAGTTAAATGATAAAAAAATATTTTTATGGAATATAGTGAGAAATTGAAAGCATAAAAATATATAACTTAATCACTAATTAGGCTATCATAGAAAAGATGTGGATTTTCTTAAAGATGAGAAATAGATTTGGAGTGGATATTTACAACACCAACATTAACATGACATGAACTACTTAATAAAATTTACAAGTCCATATCAACCACCTCTAAAAATAATTGTCTCAAATAAACCTTCATCTTATATGAAAATCCATGATTAATATTATTCCACTCCATAATGTGTAAGAATAAGTGCCATATGAATTCCCTCTTGAAAATCAAAGAAAAGGAGAATCTTAGAGGAAATCTATGATGTAAATTAAAGTATTAATGATCATGATTTCATTTTGATTCTTTATTATTTACTAAAATTGATACAATATCTTTTGAGGAAGAAAATGAAAAATAAATTTGATTTAAAAAATTGATGAAGAAATTGATGCCATAGAGAAAAACCATGTATGGGTATGTGTGGGATCATCATGGAAAAAACATGCCCTTAAGTGGCAAAAAAATCAGAAAAATCAGAGTTAGGCAACTTGACATAAAAATTTGAATAAGTTATTGATATTATTTTAGAAATATGTAAGAATAGAATCTATAGAAAATTGAATGTAGTTTTTAAACTACTAGGTTTGTTTAAAAAAAAAACTCTACTTGGTAAAAATTTGAAATTTCAATGTAGTAGTACTTAAATTTTAGGGAAAAAATAAGAAGTAGGTGTCTATCTGACCACCCTAACCACACTAAAATGATAATATTTTTTTGTAAGATTTTAGATATAAATAGAGGACTCATGTTCCGATGTAATACATTTTTTTATAATTTTTTTCAAGTAAATAATTATTTATGAATTTTTTATTACAACATAAAAAAATGTATGTCGACCACCTTAACTTGGTCAAAACTTCATAAAATTAATTTTTTCTTTTATTAATCCTATAGTATGCGAAGCATAGAATGTGATGCATGTTTTGGATTCAAAAAATGTGATATCATTTGAAAGCTATATATTTTTTTCAATCAGCCTATCAATCAGGACTTTAGTCATAATTCAAATAGAAAATGAATAATAATTACTTATTAAATTCAAAGTAAAGCATAATTTATATTGCTGGAATTCTAAGAATCTTCTTTAAAAACGCTTTTCGTTTCATCAATTTTGGGTAAAAAAAGTCGTCAGCCACATACCCATTATATTGCCACTTTTTGGCCCATCATGATCCTGCACATACCCGCATGTGATCTTGTACATTTATTGGTAATAAAAAATACTACTAGTCGCATGCACAAAAAATCAACTGATAGGGGTCCATTGCAAATGGCTATCTAGTGGGAAGCAAGAAACAATTTTTATTTTGGAATGCAATGTGAAATATAAACAATCAATAATATTTGCAATTGTTTGATTGAGTCAAGAAAGGGAAAGCATGTTAATAATCCATTATGAAATAACGTGAGGTTAGTTCATATCTCACAAGCTATGGATAATATAAACAAATGTAGTGTGTTGTGTTTGATTTCATTATTTGAGAAAAAGAGAAAATATAAATTTAAAAATTTATGATCATGTTGTTTTTTTGTTTTTCATGCCTCGACTGGGCAATGAAATTATAAAAATAAATATAAAATAAATAAAAATAAATAAATCTCTTCATCTTTTTCCTCAAAAATCCTCTCCATTCATTGGTCGTAGGCTATGGGGGCTGTGTACCCCTTTCCATGGGTTGCATGGCATTTCCCTTAGTATTAAATTTCAATTTAATTTATTAGTGATTTTTATGTCTTATAAATATATATATATATATATTAAATATATATATTTTAATATATATATTTATATATATATATGAATTATTTGTTAATTTTTATAATGAGTTTTAAATATTTGATTTTAATATATATATCTTAATTTTATATATGTATATATGTATATATGTATAAAGGCGTATATACATGTATATATATATGTTGGATAGATATTTATACTGCTATGATTAAGAAATAAATTGATAATTTAACAAGTTATAATGTTATAATGTAATTGAGGAAATTAGTGATAAATTATGTGCTTTAAAATTAGATTGAATTTTCTCAAGCAATTGATTAATTATTGGAAAAATTTATTATGTTTTGAAATGAGTTGTATATCGTTGTTTTATGCAAATTGCTTGCTCTTGAGACAAGTCATTGATTCGATTGTGGTTTTATTTTGTTCGAGTTTATGTCTTGCGGGAAAACACTAGAGTTAGCTTATCCTATTATAGGAACTTAAGTTGTTGTTTAGAACTTCCAAAGGTGGGGATATTGATGGCATTATTGATTTTGCAATTTGATATTTGGCCTATGTTTTGAGTGTGGTTGTGATTTTAGTTTGCACTAGGATTGTACCATTTTGTGAATGTAATTTAGATGAATTTGGCGAGATGGTTATGCCTCACGGATGTTCCATTTGTTGGTTTTGTGATCTGGTTGGTACAATCCTTTTGTATTGGATATTTTGTGTTGAGTGTTTAGAGAGAGTGGCTCTAAGTGGGGGCCAATGCACAAAGGGGTTGTCAGGGTAACCCACATAGAGTTAGAGTAATCAGTGATAACCTAAGTAATTAACTATGGGTAGGTGGTTAATCATTAAAAAGATAATTATAATTCCTCGTCCACCTGTTAGTGCTATCACAGACTAAAGGGGACCGAGAAGGCCGTGGTTGGCAAGATCATTGCCTTGTCTTCACGAGAGGTTAATGATTCCACATGAGTAACCCTATGGAGCCGTTCCTTGAGATAGGCTGTCAAGAGAACCATAGATGGAGGCGACACCTTGAACTAGGTTGTCTGGATAATCCATGTATAGATGGAGGTGGCACCTTTTGATAGGTTGTCTAGATAATCCATGTGAAACCATGCGATGACACTCTCCTCTAACATTCCATTTGTGTTGTTTTATTGGAGTCCTCTGGAAGTAGTCTATTGATATTATGACTTCAGATTTATTGATGATGTGTTTCGTGTTTTATTGTTGTATTATTTGGAAAGTGATTTATTGTTATGTTTTGAAAGTGGATTATTGTTATGTCTTTTGGTGATTTATCGTTGTTTAGTTTTCAGTGTGGTCTAGTGATATTATGTTATCTTATCTTGAGTTAGTCTTGTGTTATTGTTAGATGTGCTTGGTCAGGGATCCTTCCTTGTCTACTCCCAGCATAGGGGTGGTTGGGTGGAACGTACTACGCACCCCATTGGGTTCCCTTTGGATGTAGTTGTATCTTTCATTGCAGGGTTTTGGGTAGACTATTGATCCAGGATTCATATGTTCCAGATGTGTATTTTTACTTCAGATGTATTTCATTTATTGATGTATCACTCCCACGTGTGATGGGAAGACCTTGATGTAATTTTTTATATGTTAATTATGTTGTACTATGAGATTGATGCAATGTTTATTCAGGCCATGTAATCATTTTTGAACTATCATTTGTAATTACTGAATGTGTTATGTTGTATCTGTGGAAATATATAAATATATTTAATATCTTCATGATTAATTTTTTTTTTTTTTGCATATATGGTTTAATATGGTTTACTCTAATTAATGTGGTTATCATTAATGGATGTCTTAATGATGTTGTGGACGAATGGTTTTATGTTATTGGTTATTTAATGTTTAACCTATTATCTTTGTTATGGGTTAGTTTAGTAATGTCACCTCATGTACCCCAAGGGATTTAGTTGTGCAACTTAGAACATTTTTATGATGGAATACTTAAGTACAATCTTATGTTCTCTAATTTTTTTTTTGTTTCATTTTTATTTGTTCCTTTGGGGTTTGCGCTGCTGGGCATTACAGCTTGGTATCAGAGCATAGGTTCACACACTGGGGCACTATGAGCCCATTGTGTTGACCTAGCTGCTCGTACTCATAGGGGTGTGTCATTTCGTTTGTGTAGTCTGCACTTGGTTATCTAAGTTTTTCTCTGGGTGATGTAGGTCCAAAGGTGTAGAAATCCGGAGGAATGGATAGGACCCTTGGTGTAGTGCGCAATGCACCAATATCCTTCCTACTAGAAATGCATTATGGACCCTTGTGTTACCTTTATGTTACTTTTGTGTAGTTTGTGGTGTGTTCTCTGTGAGGTTATTTTGTGTGTTCATGCATTAAGTGTGGGTTTTAAATTCAAATCTATCCCTTGGTGTTTTTCCAGGATGAAGATACGTAAAACACCTCAGAAGAAGGTTTGTGATTTGATAGTCAAATGGCTAGGAAAATTAGACTTCAGTATGATTATTCCAAATGCTCCATGCTTTCAGATTTGGAGACTTTGGCGGAAGCTCTAAGGAGACTTCGTCGTGAAAGAAAGGAATGGATGCCTTCCAATAAGGAAGTCATTAAAGCAGCCAACTTGGTTAATTTGAAAACAAACTAGTCAGTCTTTGTGTGCTTACTCTTATTTATTTAATGGCTTCTAGGAGTAAGCCATGTCCTAGGGGGGAGGATGTAATACCCCTCATGTTGTTGTTTGGATTTGATACTTCTGTGGTTTTGCTTGATAGTTTGAGACTTTGGTAGTTACTATTTGTTGGTTGGATTGGTGGATTGGATAGTTTAGACTGCTCGATGACTATGCTACTTTATTTTATGACATGGATATTATGATATGACATGATGGTTACACTTGATATTGTAATGTTTAATTTGATGCAGTAGTATATTGTAATGTAATATATTAGTAATTATTTTATGATGATACGATGTGATCAATTTAGTTTAGCAATGTTACTTTATACAGTTTAATGTTGTAGTTGTTATTGTAGCTTTGATGAGGGGACAGTGTAGCACCACTCATTTGCGAGTGCCCTGCTACGCTGTGACTCCTCGTGATGTGATGTATTTAACTATATATATGTTACTTGAGGTTTATTAGTATGCAGGAATTGTAGGAATAAAGTCTCGATTCCACCTATTTTGATAGGACATGGTGAGCATTAAGTTAACCCAACGGGTACAATGTTGAAAAAGGGAGTTGATAAGGAAGTGTCCCCATCCCAAGTCCATCATCCCGTTGTGAGTTTTGTTGTGTCATGATTGAGGTTTTCTCCTTGTCTTTGTGTAGTTTGATTGTTGATTAATTATTTTATTTTTTCTTAGTGGTTATTTAATTAATCTTTATTTCATAAGATTAATTAATGTTGTTTTGTTACTTGATTAATTGTAAGTTAGTAAAATGTTGAATTTTAAATATATTGTAAATTAAAAATTTATTTAATTAATTAAAAGTGTGAGAAATTAATAATGATGGTGATAATTACATATTATCTTTTTCCTAATATTAAATTAGAAAATCAGATGAGTATCTTGTGAGGATAATATCTTGAGAAAATAATTTATTTTTAATTAAAATTGTGAGATAAGTGTGTGCTTTTAAAAAGCAGGAAAAGAACCAATGAATGGAGAGGATTTTTGAGGAAAAAGATGAAGAGCTTTATTTATTATTATGTATTTTTTTGTGAGGGAGTTTCTACACACACAAGGTGTTTTTTTCTAGGTTTTGGTCTTAAAAAATAAAAAAGATAGGTTTTTGTTTTTTGCTTCTGGGTGAAAGTTGTTCTGTAAGAAAAGATTTAAAAAGAAAAGAAAAGAAAGATTGATTCAAAAGAGAGCTGAAGGAAGGAAAATGGAGAAGAAACTGCAAAGGGGATTCTACTTGCAAAGAGAAAGAAAGTTATTGCGTTTGGATTCTACATCAAATGAAGGACTCCAGGTTCCCTAAAACTTATTGTTTTCTTCTTTTTGATTATGTGAACAAAAAACTTGTCTACCATGTTTTGAAAATAAATTTCTCTATGTTTTGAAAAAGGTTTCAATGATTGAAAATTTGTTTGTAATGAACCTTTGAACCCCATGTAGGAAATTATAGTGAAACCTTCAAAATTTCTTCAATAAAACTTAGTGGTGGAAATAATTGTTTTGAAAAGAAAACCATCTTTATTATGAATTGGATTTTTGTGCCAAGATTCATCTTGGGCCTGATTAAAAAAAAAATCAATTTATATATATACTATCTATTTGAATCAATTTACATATATATAATATATTATGTTCTTTCTTATATAAATAAATTTAGTGTGTTGTGTTTAATCTCATTTTCTGAGAAAAAGAGAAAATATAAATTTTAAAATTTATGATCATGTTGTTTTTTTGTTTTTCGTGCCTAAATTGGGCGATGAAATTATAAAAATAAATAAAAAATAAATAAAAATAAAAATAAATAAATAAATAAATAAATTTTAATGGGGGAGGGGGTCGGCCAAGGCCGTACCACCTACGACCCCCGTGGTCGGCTGTACACAGTTGCCATGGGCTGCACATAGTAGCCAAGGCTACGCACGACAACCAAGGTTGTTGGTTGCAGCCTATGGGGGCTGCGTACCCCCCCCACAGTAATATGTACTATGGCCTTTCCATGGGTTGCGTGGCGTTTTCCCTTAGTATTAAATTTTGATTTAATTTATTTGTGATTTTTATGTTATATATATATTAATATATATTAATAAATATATATATATTATTTAATATATATTTATTTATACATATTAATTATATATATATTAAATATATATATATATATATATAAAATATATATATATTAAATATATATATATATATATATATAATTAATATATATATGAATTATTTGATAATTTTTATAATGAGTTTTAAATATTTGATTTTAATATATATATCTTAATTTTATATATGTATATATGTATATACGTATAAAGGCGTATATACATGTATATATATAAATATATGTATATAGATATATGTTGGCTAGCCTCTATTTATATTGCTATGATTAGGAAATAAATTGATAATTTAACAAGTTGCAATGTTATAATGTAATTGAGGAAATTACGTACTTTAAAATTAGATTGAATTTTCTTGAGCAATTGATTAATTATTGGAAAAATTTATTATGTTTTGAAATGAGTTGTATATCTTTGTTTTATGCAAATTGCTTACTCTTGAGACTAGTCATTAAGTTGATTGTGGTTTTCTTTTGTTCAGGTTTATGTCTTGCGGGAAAACCCTAGAGTTAGCTTATCCTATTATAGGAACTTAAGTTGTTGTTTAGAACTTCTAGAGGTGGGGATATTGATGGCATTATTGATTTTGCAATTTGATATTTGGCCTATGTTTTGAGTGTGGTTGTGATTTTAGTTTGCACTGGGATTGTTCCATTTTGTGAATGTAATTCAGATGATTTTGGTGAGATGGTTATGCCTCGCAGATGTTCCATTTGTTGGTTTTGTAATCTGGTTGGTACAATCCTTTTGTTTTGGATATTTTTTGTTGAGTGTTTAGAGAGAGTGGCTCTAAGTGGGGGCCGACACACAAAGGGGTTGTCAGGGTAACCCACATAGAGTTAGAGTAATTAGTGATAACCTAAGCAATTAATTATGGGTGGGTGGTCAAACATTAAAAAGATAATTATGATGCCTCATCCTCCTGTTAGTGCTATCAAAGACTAAAGGGGACCGAGAAGGCCATGGTTGGAAAGATCATTGCTTTGTCTTCATGAGAGGTTAACGATTCTGCATGAGTAACCCTATGGAGCAGTGCCTTGACATAGGCTATTAGGAGAACCATAGATGGAGGTGAAACCTTGAACTAGGTTGTTTGGATAATCCATGTATAGATGGAGGTGACACTTTGTGATAGGTTTTCTGGATAATCCATGTGAAACCATGTGATGACACTCTCCTCTAACATTCCATTTGTGTTGTTTTATTGGAGTCCTCTGGAAGTAGTCTATTGATATTATGACTTGAGATTTGTTGATGATGTGTTTCATGATTTATTGTTGTATTATTTGGAAAGTGATTTATTGTTATGTTTCGAAAGTGGATTATTGTTATGTCTTTTGGTGATTTATCATTGTTTAGTTTTCAGTGTGGTTTAGTGATATTATGTTATCTTGTCTGGAGTTAGTCTTGTGTTACTGTTAGATGTGCTTGGTTGGGGATCCTTGTCTACTCCCAGTATGAGGGTGGTTGTGTGGAACGTGCTACGCACCCCATTGGGTTCCCTTTGGATGTAGTTGTATCTTTCATTGCAGGGTTTTGGGCAAAGACTGTTGATCTAGGATTCATATGTTCCAGATGTGTATTTTTACTTTAGATGTATTTCATTTATTGATGTATCACTCTCACGTGTGATGGGAAGACCTTGATGTAATTTTTGAATATGTTCATTATGTTGTACTATGAGATTGATGTAATGTTTATTCAAGCCATGTAATCATTCATGAACTATCATTTGTAATCACTGATTATGTTATGTTGTATCTGTGGAAATATATATATATATATATATATATATATATATATATATATATATTTAATATCTTCATGATTAATTCATTTGTGTTTTGCATATATGGTTTAATATGGTTTACTCTAATTAATGTGGTTATCATTAATGGATGTTTTAATGATGTTGTGGATGAATGGTTTTACGTTATTGGTTATTTAATGTTTAATCTATAATCTTTGTTGTGGGTTAGTTTAGTAATATCACCTCATGTACCCCAATGGATTTAGTTGTGCAACTTAGAACATTGTTATGTTGGAATACTTAAGTACAATCTTATGTTCTTTAAAAAAAAAATTGTTGCATTTTTATTTTTTCCTTTGGGGTTTGCGTGGCGAGCCATTACATAATCTTAGGAATATAGTAAATTAATTCCTAACAAATACAATTTTTTAATAAATTTATTCTTAAAAAATCATAATTGAAAACTGAAATAAAATATAAATTTTTAAATAATTAATTTTTTTAACAACAATAATCTATCTCCAATATTTAAGGTATGAGATAATTTTATCTCTATTTTAGTTTTATATTTTTTAGACCTAGATTGACATCTATATTTGATTTTTTTTCTAGGTTAATCAATCAATTGATTGATAATTATTTAATTATTTGGGTATGTGCAGGATCATCATGGAAAAAATAGGCCCTTAAGTGGCAAAAAAATCAAAAAAATCAGAGTTAGGCAACTTGACGTAAAATTTTAAATAAGTTATCTATATTATTTAAAAAATATGTAAGAATAGAATTTGTATCAAATTGAATGTAGTTTCTAAACTACTAGGTTTATTTAAAAATAAATAAATCTATTTAGTGAAAATTTGAAATTTCAATGCAATAGTACTTAAATTTGAGGGAAAAAATAAGAAGTGTCTGTTTGACCACCCTAACCATAATAAAATGATAATATTTTTTTTATAAGATTTTATATATAAGTAGAGGACTCATGTCCTAATGTGATGCATATTTTTTTGTAATTTTTTTTGAAGTAAATAATTAATTATGAATTTTTTATTACAACTTTTAGAAAATATAAAAAATTCATATGTCTGACCACCTTAACTTGGTCAAAACTTCATTAAATTCAATTTTTATTTTTTTAATCCTATAGTATGCGATTCATAGAATGTGATGCATGTTTTGGATTCAAAAAATGTGATACCGTTTGAAAGCTATAAATGTTTTTCAATCAGTCTATCAATCAAGACTTTAGTCATAATTTGAATAGAAAATGAATAATAATTACTTATTAAATTAAAATTAAAGCATAATTTATATTGGTGAAAAGCTGAGAATCTCCTTTAAAAACCTTTTTTGTTTCATCAATTTTGGGTTAAAAAAAAGTCATCAGCCACATACCCATTATATTGTCATTTTTTGGCCCATCATGATCCTGCACATACCCATTTTAAGATATATATGCATACATATACATGGTAGAGTTGAAGTTGTAGATTAAATAATATTTTTGAAAAGTATGGAATATTAAAAGATTCTCCTATTTTAAAGAGTTATTACCCATGCCTTTAATTACTAATATTCAATAAATAAAGTATTATTTAAAAAACGTAATTGTTAACTTTGGGTATGGCATAATTTAAAAAGAAAGAAAGATTAATATTGAATACTTTTTATAATTAGTATTTAGTCCATAATTTTGGAAATAAAAGCATTAGTATGGATGTGATTGATAGGTTAGTAGTAGTAAAATAAAATGGATACAAGTGGAAAGGATTCAAAAGTATTCAATTACAAGGAAATTGAAAATAAAAATATCAGATTTTTGTGAATTGCATCATAGTCCAATTGAAGACTCAGTCACACCATGTTTGATCCTCAACAAATAAAAAAACCTCATGAAAGGAAGAATGAGATGACACAACACACATATTTTTCTTTGTTAGAATAAATGAATAAAATATATGCCTTGTTTTGAGGTGACCTGACCAAAGTCTCATGTGCTTCCCCACCAGTTGCTATGATATGAGAAACATGTTATTAGATACTATATTTCTAGAAGCCAAGTGTATGAAAGGTTTTGTGTACACATGTATCTATGTAACAATAAATATATGGTGTTAAAAGAAAAAGCACAAAACCCATGCTTGTTATCCTCCATACCATATTGCCATCATGGAGCCTCGTGAACTCTAGCCAAAACCCTAAGCAAGAAAAGTATGAAATGTCCATGAGAAATTTCATGGAGTTCCATCATACATCACAAAATAACAAAGTTGGGGAAAATATAGTGTTTTCATATATGATCTATCATATTGTAGTGTTTTCTCTGTTGTGGTAACTTTAAAAAAAATAGGTATCCTTATTTTTGAATGCTTTTTCATGCTTCAGCCCAGTTCCTACAAATAGAAGATAGGGGTATGTTAGTGGACGAGAAATAAAAATGAAAAAGGAAGCATACAAGTGAGTAAGTATATGTGTAAAATCAATATAGACAATCTAAAACTAAAAATAATCAATAATATTTACAATTGCTTCACCGAATCTATTTATCGATAATGAAAAATTTATGTACTTATATTTACTATTGATGGTGTTTGTTTAACAAGGGAGGGTAGCATTGGATCGAGTTGTTGGACCATTAAAGAATTTGAAATAGACAATTCACAATACTCTATTTTTTTTGGATGTCAATTGTATCTATGCAACGTTATAAAGGAAATAATATAGATATACAATAAAAGAGGTTAGCATTATCTATCGTAAGTAGAAAGTGATAAAATGGAATATTTTGAATACATGGTGGAATATATAGAAGAGTGTATAATAACTAAAAAGGTGTATCTAACTTCAATAACATATATATCAGTAAAGATTTTGTTTTCCAAGTGCTTATATTTGCATTGCATGGCTAAGATGTATATGCAGAAATGTGTTTGTGAAACATGGGCACATATAACAACCAATAACCAGAAAGGCAAAAAATTTAGTCATGCACGAAATGAATACTAGGCCAACCATGACATTGCAAGTGGTTTAGTTAAATGAACCAAAATACACCATTGTTATTTGCTTGTAGGGACAAACAATGTGATGCAATCAACAAATTGTTTGTCCTATCATAAGCACATGAAAACGGTGTATGGTTGTTCTCCACAATCACATAGACCACAATCTACAATGGCTATGAAAGGGGAAATATTAAATGGAATTTTTTTGTGGTAAAACAATCATACATTTGACTTCAAAAAAGATAGTTTACTCTACCCATTGCATTTCTGCATGTGTGTATAGTTATCCTTTTAGCTTATTTAAAAGAAAATTTACATATAGTTGTTTATGAAGATAAAAAAATTCCCTAAAGTTATAACAACATTTATTTTATGCAATTCTAAATGTATTATATACAATTTCAATCTAAGGAAGCATATAATGAAAAATGGTCATCGAATTGACAAGACAACTATTATATAGTCTGGCAACTGTTACATAATGAACAATTTGCTTTGTGGAACTAGGAAAAAGAATATAATAAAACATAATGATACAACACAAGCAATCTATGTAATAGTTGGCTTGTCAATTCAAAATTCAAGCTACATTATTTGGCACTAAATATTATAGACAAAATAGAGAAATTGTAAAAGAACTATTAGAAAAACACTTAAGAATCACACATAAATGCCAACTGTTACATATATTGCTTATATTGTATCAATATGTTTCATGATATTATCTTTTTCTCATCTATTTGAAGCTACCTATAATAGGTTTTTCATTCTCATAGTTTAGCTCGTGTATTCTTCATATCTTTACCTAAGCAATTTCTATTGGGTTTGTTTGCTAGCCCAGTCGTGAATAGAATTTCTCAGCTCCAAAAATCAATTATTGCCAATGGCCAGCAGTGAGTTTCTTGGGGTTTTCTATGATAACATGGATTTTTCTAATTACATGGGTTGGAAGTGGTGGAGCTGGCTACATTGAGACATGGAAGCAGAATGGCAAGTGATTGCTCATGTAATGGTTAATGCATCCTAGAATTGTTGTACGATGGTACAGGAGGAAGTAAATGCAATATTCAATGTTGCAGTGTGGGAAAGTATATTGTTTTTGGTTGCATTGTCAAATGAGCCACTGTGGCATTGGTTTGATAATAGACTATTTGAAAATTGTCGCATGTGTCTCCGTTTGATAGCAGGTTGAAGGGTTTTAACACTGATGTGCTCCAAAATGTACAAGAAAATATATTGATATAGTTGCATTTTCAAAAGAGACATTATGGTGTCTATTTCATAGCAGACTTGTAAAAATTGTTTCCTTCGGCTTGGCTATCATTTCGTACATGAGTATATTGTTTTCCTTTTTGCTTATTAGTTGTTATATGTTCCCATATTTTGCAAATTGTACCATATAAATATGGATCTTTTGACATTTTCATGGTCATTTAGGTCTTTTTCATGTGATGCTTGGCTTATTTTGCTTAGATTTAATGTTGCAATGTGACATATGCATTCACATTAGGTCTTGAATACTTAAATTATTAAGACTTTATGATGTCTTTTGAAGGTGTTGTGAAGTCTTCTAACACATTTCTACAATTTTCTATACTCTTCTTATTATAATTCATCTAAATATTCCCTTTTTATCCTTTACCAAGTCTTATTCTAAAGTGTTGTAAAGTCTTGTAACAAAATTTCATGCTTTTCTAGGCTTGTCACCATTAATTACACCTTTCTTATGCTTTATTTGCCCCTTTATGCAATTATAGGCCCTAATTAAGTGTGTTTTTAAATATAAACCTGAAAAAACATCATTTAAGACAACTTAATCCCTAACATCCACTTGCATACCTTGAGTGGGACCCATTCGCGATGGGTGGCGAATGAGTCCCTCTTAGCAAAAAACTCAAAATAAATTCAAATTTCTTTCAGGTTTTTATTCATTAAGACCTTAGGTCAGCCCACGATGTTGTATTTTCAAGAAATTAGGGAATAACTATGTATAAATAAGTATTTTTATATCCATTTTAAGGACCAATCACCTAGTTGACTCATTTATCTATTCAATCATCATAGCATCATTTAGTCAAGCAATTATCAAGCATCTTGGAGCAACTATTGACATATCTTCGAACTTCAACAAAAAGGTTTGGTGAGTTTATGACACTTGCATGTTATTTTTTATCATTCCTTTCTTATTTCATTTCATTTCTTTATCAAGGGTTTAATTACCAAAGTGGGATTTGACCAAGGAAAATCCCTATACTCTAACCCTTAACCATTTTCCCCTCTTTGAATGTGTTTTTGTAGGTCTTGTAGGTAGATTTTTCAAAGAAATACATGTTGAAAAGTGGTAAAAAATTCATCAAAGCTATTCAATTCAATAAAGACCTAATTCAAGCGTGGAGACATCATTCAACCTATTTTCTACAAATTTGGATCCATCAACCTGACAAGAAGACAAGTGCAGATCTAGACCCACAGAGTTGACTTCAGAACTTGCAAATTTCTATATGTGGACTAATTATCCATTACTGGTGAATGAGTCCCACTACCAAGATAGAAAATGTGATTTCTTTAGTTTTTAGTTCCTGACACTCTGAAACTTGTTTCAACAGAATTTACCAGAACCTAGATTGATTCTCCATTTGTGGCGAATGAATCATAGTGGTCATCAATAGTGATTTATGAAACATGCAAGAACCTTCTAGCATCAACATTCTACCTCCAAGTGCACTCCATTCAGTTTCATTAAGTTCTATTTTCATTTGTTCATGTTTCTAGTTCATTTTTGCATATCACATTGTGTTTTCAAACACTTCATATTTCTTAGGTTTTGAACAAATAATCAATCCATTCTAGATTTAGATCATTAAATTTAGGAAAATATTCATTGTAATTGCATTAATTTCAGTGAACCACTTAGATTTTGTGTAGGAACTCTCTTTTCTTTAGGTGAAAAACCCTAATTAAGCATGAGAGTCATAGCTTCCTACACCTCGAAAATCTATGGTTCATTTTGAAAATTCTGAAAAAAATCCCCACTAGGACTCATTTTCCACCTTGGGTGAATCAGTCACTTTTCACCCTTGAAACTTCCTTTTACACTACTGAAAACTCTATTTTTAAGCTTATTTTTTATGACATTATCTACCTATATTAGTTGGTTGAGTTTTTGTAACATGTGTTTCATTAGATCTAGATTATATTAGCTAATTTCATGCATTTTTTAATTTTTAATTTTCATTTCCAACATTTCATATTTTAGGTTGATGCATAATATAATCAAAGAATTACCTTATTTCACATCTGAAAATTGCATTTAAACATTTCATTTTAAGTCATTGCATTGCACTTTTCTATGATAACATGTTTTCTTTCAAAAGATGTGGCTTTGATTTGGTTAAAAATGGATTGCATAAATACAACATCCCCTCTTATGAGTTCAATTTTTATTACACCAATGAGGACTTTAAGAAACATGATCAAACCATTGAGACTATCCTTACTATTACATTGCCCATTGGTGAGAATGGTAGTGTAGACAATCATAACAATCATACTTGTTCTTCTTCCAATATCTCTCATATTAGTGACAAAGGTATCTTGGTGGAGGAAGATACAAGCATTTAAGGACTTGATTGTCCATCTCCTCCTTCCCCTTTGGAAGATGTTAGAGAACAAGAACATCAAATCATAGAATCATTTCTAAACATCACCTTACCTAGTCTCCATAACCATGACCATCAACATTGTCCTTCTCCTAACATCCCTCCTTGATGCTACGAGGATAGGTTGGTGTTAGAAGATATACCTATTAAGATTCATGAAAATCTTGACCCTCCATTCCCTAATGCTCCTAACATTTGGGACAATCTATTTGAATATCATAGTGGTCCTTCTCTTGATGCCTCCCCCACTTGTGATGAAGCTACAAACTTGGATGACCATTTTTCAAGCTCACCTATTAGGGTAGATAATATGGAACAAGAGAATGAGACCTTAGAGAAACATGATAATCAAATAGTCTTCCCCTAACCTCCCCACTATACATAGTCAAACATATTCAACCATTAATAACTACCATATTTGCAATGAAGCTATTTTGGAAGAACCAAGCCTTACTTGTTAAGAACATGTGGTTTGAAATTCTCCTAAAACCTCTCCTCCTAGGTACAATATCATGATGCAAGACAAGGATAACATTGAAAATAATGATATTATTCCCTTAGAAGAAGATGAAGAGCCCATGTTAGACTCTCATTCGCCAAGGGATGTTAATATCATTCAACCTCAACTCATCCTTTATCCGCCTTCACACAAACAATAAACTCAAAAACAACCTGAACTCATCCTTTATCTACCATCACACCAACCTTCATATCAACACAAACTAGAATCACCCTCTACCCACCTCAAAATAATGTGTCACAACAACTGAGTCATACTACTGATGCTCATACATATCACACTTGAAACAATCCATCCCCACAACAACCAACCTTGACTTCCCTACCTTTTCCTAATTTGTTTCCTACTCCTTGATTAAGGGAGTATGATCTCATTTAACAACTCAAGAGAACTAACACAAAGATATCCCTTTGGGATCTTCTTCAAAATTCACCTACCTATCACACTATGCTTCAAACAGCCTTACAACAAGATCCTATCTTTTCTAATGTGCAGCCAAATGACATAGTAGCCATCATTCATGAAATAAACAATGACACTATTTTCCACCAAAGTGAACTCCCCTCTTTGACGTGCAAAAACAAAATAATCATTTCATGATCATAGTGCAATACAAATGAAAAGGGATAAAGAGAACTCTTGTAGATGTTGGTTCTTACCTTAATGCATGTAGTGTAAGCCTTTTGGATAGACTTGGCATTGATCAATCGACCAGTAGATTAGATTCTTTATCTATTAATGGATTTGAAATGTTTGAAAAGAAACTGGTTGGATTGATCATTATACCTCTTACAGTTGGAGTGACCACTTTCAATACAACAATCCATGTTATACCTCATGAAATTTCATGTAATCTTATATGAGGCAGACCATGGATTCATGCAATGAAAAGTGTACCTTCCACTCCATTGTAAAATGAAATACATATACAATGACACATTCCACACACTTGATGTCGATCCTAAGCCTTATAGTGTCTTACAACTTGAGAAAAATAAATAAAATCCCTTGAACACATCAACATCAACCACACAAGTGGAACCCGTTCAAGAAAAAAATAAACAACAACATATTGAACAAGTCACACAACTATTAGAAGATGATTTGGGTTCCTTGGATTTCGAACATGAATTCATGGGTGAGTACAAGGTCATACACAAAGATTCAAATGGGGTAAATGAAAAATTAGATGACCCTTCAAAAGCATCCACCTCAACCACTTTGGAGAATGAAACAAACTACATGACCACCTTTGATAATGTTGATCACCAACCACCACCTGATCCAAAATCAATGAAAAAGATTTATGGAGAAGGCTATGAATTTATGAAATAACTTTGATACAATGGAAAAATATTGTGGTGCTAATGAACAAGGTATTTGTAACCCTATAGATCCTCTCACACAACAAACAACTCATGGTCTTGGTTAGTGTCCTTCGATAGAAATCACCAAGACTTCACTCAATATCAATACCATCACAACCAACCTTAACTATAGTGCATCTTGAACTGATCGACACTATTGGTCTTGATCATTCTCCTTTGCAAACAATCAAACAAACAAATATACCTTCACTTACTATCAATGTCATCTCAGAAAAACTCATGAATTGAATTCATTAGATTTTACACCCTCCTATAAAGGAGAGAAAAAAATCTTGCAATCTAAAGGGTCTTGCATAGGTATGAAATCTAATACTAAGCAAGAGGTATCCTTGTCCCAAACTATAGGACCATCTTCTACCATCAATCAAGAGGGTATCTTGTCAAGACTCCTCCAAGATCACTTGATATCCCTTCCTCCAATAACTTGAACAAAATTTTATTACATGAATTCATTTTGTGCATATCATAGAGTTCATGGTCATTATACTAATGAATGTAAGTATTTGATTAGTAAACTCCAACATCTTATGGAGATTAATTCTCTCCCTTATGTGGGGGCACCTAATTCCTCTAATTGATACTGATTTTCACTCTCGCTTGCATCTCATTAATCATTTCAGCTCACCTTTGTCCTACACTAAGTGGGGGCAAGGGGGTTCGATATCCTTGTCCTTGTATGTCAATTGGTGTTGCCTCTTTTGTCTAGTTGTTAACCTTTCATGAACATATAAGAGAAAGCTTGGGATGTGGATGAAATCCCTTCAGTTGGCTTGAATGTGACATATTACTTAGCATAGGGCTTTCTGAGTAAGCTCTCATGTTCTCCTTCTTCTACTTTAAAGAAATTTCTCACAGTACTGGTGTTCACAACCAATTTAAAGTGGGGGAATACATCACCACTCACATTTCATTATGTGATTTATTTCTTCTTGCAATGCATTATTTTCATGGAAGGGTCATTGGGCTTGATTCCCTCCAAAAGCATGATATTTCTATGACTTGTTCTCTCTTGGAGACATTAGGCATGATGTTCCCCAAGAAGAGACCTTGCATGAACTAAGAAAAATCCCTTTCAACACACCTTACACTATTTTCACATTTACAACTATTATATGGCCACTTTGCATAATACAATTTGCATGCTTGCAATGCCATCTTGTTTGTCTATGAGTGTCAAGAATACAAATTTTTTCTTACCTCATAGAGCTTGAAAAATATTGTCATTGTGGTGCCTTATTAAAGTAATAAGGAGGTATAACTTTGTTATGGTTGAGTGGGAAAGCCCATTCCAAGGCATGAATTTTCCCCATAGCCACCTTGTGGATTTATCACCCCATGGACAACCAGAAGTTCTATGGCCCTAGAGTGAGTATTGGATTTCTCACCCCATGGATGACCAAAAGTTTCATGGCCCCAAAGTGAGTATACTTAGGACTTCTCACATAGCAGATATCCAAGAGTTTTGTCACCTCAAAGTGAGTATGCATATTTGGACAAACAACCTAGATTTGTTCCACATGTTGGAAAAATGATCGAAGCTTGATCCACCCTTTAATTTTTGCTTTTCTCTTCTTCCTCAGTTCTTGCCATTGCATGATTATGTATCTTGTTTAGTTGCACATCATTCACCTTATGTGTGTCCTTTTGCACTCATGTTGGTTTGACTTAGGATCTTAGATCTTGGGGGCTTGAACACCTTCTCTATCTTTTTTATCCTAGACCATCTGCATTGGTACAATTGGACCTCTCTTGAATGTCTACTTTAGTGCAAGTTTGAAGCAAGTTCATCCTCTCACTAAAGTGGGGGCTAAATGTACCATATAAAAAAGTATTTCTTGCTTGATTTGGTAATAATTGATGATAAATTGGACTTAACGAGGTCTTGATTTAGTGTTGTGAGGTGTTTCACACATCCACATGAGGTCTTGGACCCTTGCAAATTCAATAATTTAATGCATTTAGCAATGTCTTGTAAAGGTGTTGTAAAGTGTTGTAAATGACTTTCACACCTCTCTAGACTTAATGAACCAATTTTCCCTTAATTCAATAATGTAAAATATACTTAATTATCTTTTCACATTAATCTAGAATGTTTTTGAGTTAAACTGAACTTTAATCTAGTGTTGTAATGTGTTTTATACATTCACAATGGATGTTTTCCTTTCTAGGCTATGTGGACCTCATTTAGTGTTGTAAAGTGTATTTAATCACACCTTCACATTAAATTTTGTGTTCCAAGCTCTAATTGACCTTCACATCATCATTAATAGGCCCCTATTACCCCATATTGTGCATCATGAGGCTTGAATTGATCAAATACCTGATAAAATCATCATATAAACCTAATTTATGCATTCCCCAACATCCTATCTAGACAAATAGCCCCTATGGGACCCATTCGCCACTTTGGGCGAATGAGTCCCATCTAGGTGGGACTAATTCACCCAAGATGGTGAATGAGTCTAATACAGGAGAACATAGTGGTGAGGACAATCTTGCATCACCCAAAATATGCTTTCTATTTATGTTCCTTTTGTTAGCTTTTGGCAGATTTTTTTGCATTTTTGGACACCCTTTTCGTTGAATAAGAGTTCCCAACTTTTAGAACTACTTTTCTGCATTTTTGCTCAATTGCTATTTTTAGTAGGTGTGAATTTAAAGGCATGGGAAGAAAAAAATTTATGGGAAGGTTTAGGATGGAAAAATAGGAACTTTGGAAAAAGAATTAGGTCAATATTATTCATGGTTTGAAAGTTATTCAAGTTTTAGTTTCTACTTTTTGCCTTGAAAAAGCTTCTGAGTCCAGTTTGAGGCAATACATGGTTTCGTACGGGCCCAAAAATCGTCAAAATTGGCAAAGCATATTCTTAGCGCATTCTTCACTCCGAGACCTTTCCAATGGTTCAAAAAAAAAAGTCTCAGATCAAAAGTTATGGCTTCCAAAAGTTGGTCAATTTTTGGAAAATTGTCAATTTTTGAATTAGGACTCAATTTTTGAATTTCAAATTGAAATTTTTGGCGCCAAACCACCAAAACTCTTAACTCAAATGTGTTTTTTGGCTCCAACCAAAAAGGGGCTATTTATGGGCTAGTTTCTGATTTTTGGGTAGCTTTTTGGGGAAAAGAGTTTGCATGCTGCGAAAGGGGAACTTCTATAATTTATGTAATTTATGTAATTTGCATGTATTGCAAAGCTTAAGGATTTGAGATCCTCTGCACTTAATATTTTCCTTTCTGAACAATAATAAAATTTCTCTGGTTGTTTGCATTGTTTTCTGTGTCTCGGGTTTTCTCCCTCGCTAGAGTCCCATTTGAGACATTTTTTACTTTTGAGGAGGAAAAAATAGGTTTAAAGTTTATTTTTTCTTCATGTCAGCCTTGGGGATCCAATTAATTGATAAATAAGATGGATTTCCTATAAATACAATTATTTAAAACCTAAATGACAACCAATTTTCATTATTCATCATTTATCTTCTCTCTCAAGTCAAACAAGCTAGGGTTTCATCATTTCAAGTCATTAAGATAGCATTTTTCAGACATTAAAAGGAAAAATATTCACCTTTTGTTGCATAAATTCAAGATCAATCATCATGGAAAGGTATTAATCCCTTCATTTCATGTTCATTCTTCATATTATTTCTTCATCTAGTTTAATTACCTAAAAGGGGTTTGACCAAGGCAAACCCCCATGCCCCAACATCCAACATTTCTCCTTCTCTTCTTGTGTGTTTGTAGATTTAGGGATCTTGGAGGCTTAGAAATCATTGAAGATCAAGTTGCAAAGTTTTCGAAGACATCTCCTTGTAGAACAAATCAAAATATCAACAAAAATTCACTTATAGTGCTGAAAATCAGAGTTTCAGAGGTGGACACCTATCAAGAACCGAAGAGTAGACCGAGGGGTTCTATTTCCACTTTTGTATTTTCAAAAATTTAGAATCAAAATAATTTTCCTTTAGTGGTCAATGAGTCCCATTTCCAGCCTAAAAATTGTTCTTTGCAATATTGGATACCTATTTGTTTGAAATGGGTTCTGGGACAGTTTCTCAAAAGTAGGACTAATTTGCCCAGAATGGTGAATGATTCCCAGTAGGCCAAATTTTTAGCATCAACAGTATTCCAGATGTCATTTCCTTTCTCCATCAAGTTCTTAGGTGCACACTTCTAGTTTCATCAAATTTTGTTATAGTTTGCTTTCATTTTTAGGTGTTTTTGTATATCATAATGTGTTTTCCAACAAGATGCATTTCAATAGTTTACACTTAATGATCAATAGATTTAATTAGTTATTTTCATTTATTTTATCTCATTTAGACACATTTCATTCATATTTTTCATTATACTTGCATTAGTTTGAGTGAACCACCTAGGTTTTTGGCCTATCTCTCTCCTTTTAGGTGTAAAACCCTAAGAGTGTAAGAGAGCCATAACACCTAAAAATCTATGGTTCATTTTGGTGAACCTAATTTTTTAATACTTTCTTGTCTTATTTGGAGTCCATCATCATCCTAGGATTAGCTTTCATTGTGTTTTGCATTAGTTAAGTTGCATTCTAGGGTTACAAATTTTGCATTCAAGAAAAGTTCATTTAGGTTGCATTTTTGGCATCTAAAATCATTAAAAGTTTCTACAATTTTGCATCTACATATTAGGTCTGCATCATAGAACTCAAAAAACATCAAAATCACTCAAATTTTTTTGAAATTTTTGAAAAAAAATTCCACTGGGACTCATTCGCCACCATGGGCGAATCAGTCCCTTTTCACCCATGCAACTACCTTTTACAAAACTAAAGAGCCTATTTTTAAGCTTCTGTTTGGTGCCATTACCTACCTATATCAGTTGGCTGAGTTTCTGTAACATAAATTTCATTAGATATAGCTTATATTAGCTCATTTCATGCATTGCTTAATTTGAAATTTGTATTTCCAACATTTCATCTTTTAGGTTGATGCATAATGTAATTAGAAAATTACCTTATTTCATATCTGAAAATTCATTTAAACATTTCATTTTAAGTCATTGCATTGCACTTTTCCATGATATCATGTTTTCTTTCAAAATATGTGGCTTTGATTTGCTTAAAAATGGATTACTTAAATACAACACCCCCTTTTATGAGTTTAATTTTGATTACAAAAATGAGGAATTTAAGAAACATGATCAAAACATTAACACAATCCTTACTATTACATTGCCCATTGGTGAGAATGGTAGTGTAGAAAATCATAACAATCATACTTGTTCTTCTCCCGATATCTCTCATATTAGTGACAAAGGTATCTTGGTGAAGGAAGATAGAATCATTGAAGGTCTTGATTGTCCATCTCCTCCTTCCCCTTTGGAGGATGTTAGACAACAAGAACATGAGATCATAGAAACATTTCTAAACATCACCTTACCTAGTCTCCATAACCATGACCATCAACATTGTCCTTCTCCTAATATCCTCCTTGATGCTACGAGGATAGGTTGGTGTTAGAAGATATACCTATTAAGATTCATGAGAATCTTGACCCTCCATTCCCCAATTCTCCTACCATTTGGGACAATCTATTTGAAAATCATTGTGGTCCTTCTCTTGATGCCTCCCCCACTTGTGATGAAGCTACAAACTTGGATGAACATTTTTAAAGCTATCTGATTAGGGTAGATAATATGGAACAAGAGAATGCGACCTTAGAGAAACATGAAAATCAAATAGAGTCTTCCCTTAACCTGCCCACTATCAATAATCAAACATATTCACCATTAATAACTCCCTTATTTTCAATGAAGTTATTTTGGACGAATCAAGCCTTACTTGTCAAGAACATATGGTTTGTAATTCTCCTAGAAACTCTCCTCCTAGGGAGAATATCATGATACAAGACAAGGATAACATTGAAAATAATGATATTATGCCCTTAGAAGAAGATGAAGAGCCCATGTTAGACTCGCATTCACCAAGGGATGTTAATATCATTCAACCTCAACTCATCCTTTATCCCCCTTCACACAAGAAACAAACTCAAGAACAACCTGAACTCATCCTTTATCCACCATCACACCAACCTTCATATCAACAGAAACTAGAATTCACCCTCTACCCACCTCAGAATAATGTGTCACAACAAAAAATTCATACTACCTTTTCTCATACATATAACACTCGAACCAATCCATCCCCACAACAAACAACCCTGACTTCCTTGACTTCCCTACCTTTGCCTATTTTTTTCTCATGTTCCTTGATTAAGGGAGTATGATCTCGTTGAACAACTTAAGAGAACTCCCACAAAGATACCCCTTTGGGATCTTCTTCAGAATTCATCTACCTATCACATTATGCTTCAAACAACCTTACAAGTCTCTTTTAATGTGCAACCAAATTGCATAGCAACCATCATTCATGGAATAAATAATGACATTTTGTTCCACCAAAGTGAACTCCCCTCTTTGGATGTGTAGAAACAAAATGATCCTTTCATGATCATAGCACAATACAAATGAAAAGGGATAAAGGGAACTCTTGTAGATACTGGTTCTACCCTTAATGCATGTAGTGTAAGCCTTTTGGATAGGCTTGGCATTGATCAATTGGCCATTTGACCTGATTCTTTATCTATTAAGGGATTTGGCAATGTCAAAAATAAATTGCTCAAGGTGATCATTATACCTATTACAATTGGAGTGGCCAATTTGAATACCCAAAAATCTATGGTTCATTTTTCATTTTTTTGGTTCTTAGTGCAGCCTTGCCACTTCATACGATGCATTTGTAACTTTTTGGATGACATTGGGTGTGATGTCCTTCATAACTGTGATCTATCTTAGCATATTAAATTCCTCTTGGTGGCCTAATGCAACACATTGTATCCCCTAAGTTGTGAATATTCTTTTCTATGATTGATCTGTAAGGAAAGACTCTAGTGCGGAAATCACTTTCCTAATGTCAATTCATAGGGAAACAATGTAGGAGTACTTTTAATTTCAAATTATAGAATATTAAGATTCACATGCAAAAGGATAGAACATAATAGAAAATAATCTCAACAAAGAATGGACACCAAATTTACATGGGAAAACCCTTTTGAGAGAAAAACCCACCACCAAAGAAAGATTACTTTATTCACAGTAAGATAAAATTACAATAAAGTTGTAGATTCCTTCTTCATAGGTATTTGTTCTCTGATATTACACAACATTACAATCGGGCCAATCACATAGTTCTTATGGACCATAGTCAATCACAACACTATTACAATGTTCTTTCAACATATAGTACATGCTCAACCAAAAGA
Organism: Sequoia sempervirens; assembly: GCA_007258455.2. Classification (NCBI taxonomy): domain Eukaryota; kingdom Viridiplantae; phylum Streptophyta; class Pinopsida; order Cupressales; family Cupressaceae; genus Sequoia; species Sequoia sempervirens. Next base: position 132,173,993 of record VDFB02256132.1, on the reverse strand, counting down.
AATATTTTTCCTTCCAACAGAAAACCCAACCGGTCCATCATTTTCACCTATTCTCACACGAACACCCTTCAATCTCCATGAATATTTTTTCCAAACTGATTTAGTTCATTCAACTTTCAAAGAAGTCCAATCGTTGACATTATCCCACATTGGTGTGGAATATGAACAGTCAATAGTTTAAATCCAAAGAGCTTATGTGTCCATGAGTTATCCCTTTTGTTATTTACTCACTGGTACATCCCTAGCCTCAATATAACCATTGGCATGGCTCCAATGAAGTAAAAACCCTCAGTGTATTGTGCAAAACTCTAACTTCATAACCACCACACGGAGGTTAGGAATTTCCCAATCTAGTGACAAGCTGATACCATTGTCACCTAGTCAAAGAAAACTCAAATCTTGTAACCTCCACTGAAGGTTAGGAATTTTCCAGATGTCGTGACAAGCCAATACCACTATTGCCTAGTCGAAGAAAACTCAAAATTTGTATCCTCCATAACAAGTTAGAGAATTCCTCAATGTTGCAACAATGAAGGAGATTGGCTAGTTAGGAAGTTAAGAAACTTCCAAACTCCATGACAAGGTTCTAAAGTTAAAGAAAACAATGATGTCGTGACCATCACACTGTCACCAAGTTAGAAACTTTTAGAACCCCACAACTTAGGATAGAAAGTTAAAAACTCTAGCGATCATCTCACAATGAAGACCAAACAAAGGAAAAGAACACCAAGTCTTTAGTTGAGATTCAAGCCAGCAAGTTGAGGCACAATTTTCCAACAATCCCCCACTTGTCAAAGACTTGCTAGCTTCCTCTAAACTCAAAGTTAATGAAACTCATGGGCTTCAAGGCCCATCGAACTAACACATCACTTGTACTTGTCTATTCTCATAGGCTTTGTCAACACATTTGCAACATTTATAGAGTATCCATTTTTTGTAAACTGACCTTTCCATCCTTCACCATATCTTATACAAAATGATAGTGCACATCAATATGTTTTGTCCTGGCATGGAAAGTTGGATTTTTTTCCAAATAAATAGCACTCTAACTGTTAGAGTAAATTGAAATTTTCCTTGCACTAAACCCAATATCAGAACACAAACATTTGAGCCATACAACTTCTTTGCAGGAATGTGTTTCTACCATGTACTCAACTTTAGTAGTGGATAGAGCGACTATAGCCTATCACTTACTCATCCAACTAACTGCACCACCATTCAACATGAAAATATATCCACTAGTGGATCTTTGGTGTTCAATGTCCCCTACCCAATTAGAATCCACATAGCCTTGAATGGTAAGAGAATGTTGTGATCCAATCAAGTTACCATGATAGCACAAAGTGTATTGAGATGTACCTTTTAAATATCAAAAATCTCTTTTCACAGCATCCCAATGTGACCTTCCTAGATTTTCCATAAACTGGCTAAGAACTCCCACTGCTTGGGAAATGTCTAGGCTTGTGCAGACCATTGCATACATTAAGCTTCCAACTACACTTGCATAGGGCACTTTGGTCATGTCCTCCATCTTAGTAGGATATTTTGGACAATCTTCAACAAATAGTTTTGTTCGTTGCAAAACTGGAACAACTAGCTACTTGCAATCAGTCATAACAAATCTCTCCATAATAGTGTTAATTTACTTACTCTAGTTGAGCCAAAGTTTTGTGCTCTTTCTGTCCCTGGTTATTTCCATCCTCAAAATATACCTAGCTGCACCAAGATCTTTGATTTGAAACTTTACAGACAACTGATATTTTAGATCAGAAATCGTAAACTTACTATTCCCTATGAACAACATATCTTTAACATAAAGTGAAATAATAATAACATGATCATTTTTTAGTCTTATAGTACACACAATGATCAAATTTTGATCTTACAAATCCCAATGACAAAAAAAATGTGTCAAATTTTTGGTACCACATTCTAGGTGACTATTTCAAACCATACAGAGATTTCTTTAACTTGCAAACCAGATTTTCTTTACCTTTTACCACAAAGTGCTTAGGGTAGGACATATAGATTTCTTCTTCAAGATCTCCATGAAGAAACACTATCTCCACATCCATCTATTCAATATCTAAGTCATACGTTGCTTCAAGTGACAAAAGAAATATGATAGATACCAGCTTAGCTACAGGAGAAAATATTTCTCCATAATCAATTCCCTCTACCTAGGAATATCCCTTCACAACCAACCTCCATTTATACTTTTCAACACTGCCATTTAGACCAATCTTCTTCTGAAATACCCACTTATAGCCAAAAAAAATCTACCTTCAGGCAAGGGCACCAAACTCCAAGTTTCATTCTTCTCTAATGATTCCATTTCCTCAATCTTGGCTTCCAACCAAGAGTTTGAATTAGGCATTCTAATTGCCTTTTTAATAGTCTTAGGCTTATCAGTGCTAGTAATTAAAGCATAGGCATAGTTAAAATCTAACATAGATAACCCATACCTATCAGGTTGACACTTTACACGTGTAGACCTCCTCACAAGCTAAGGTTGAGGTTGTGGTTGTTCTTCTTGTTCAAAACTCTCAGAGCTACTAGAACTCTCCTTAGATTTAGGTACACTATCAATTTGTTGTTCCTCTTTTTTAGGTGTTAGAGTAATTTCAACACCATCATTTTTCTCCTTGTCTTCATTCATCCCTAAATGTAGATCAACTGAAGAAGGTTTCAACTCATTGAAGATTACACTTCTACTATATACCACCTTTTCAGTCACAGGATTCCAAAGTTTGTACCCCTTTACACCAATTTCATAGCTAATAAAGATACACTTAACAATTTTTTTCTCCAATTTAGTTCTCTTCTCATTTGGCACATAAACATATGCTTCACAACCAAAGACACAAACATGTCTTATAGAGGGATTCTTTCCTGACCAAGATTCCATAGCCATTTTGTCAAATAGTGTCAAAGAAGGAGATCGATTTACCAAGTAACATTTTGCAGCCACAACCTCAGCCCAAATTTTTTTCTCTAGACCAACACTGCTCAACATACTTCTTGCTCTCTCCATCGACATCCTATTCAAACTTTTAGCAACTCCATTTTTCTATGGAGTGTTGTTGGGAAAAAATTGTCATTTTAGAGAAACCTCCAAGAACAGTAGTCTTCGGTAACTTTAATTCCAATTAGATTTCCTCAAAGACACATACAACTATGTCACAAAGAGGAATCAAACACAGTTCAATTCCAACATTAATCGTTCTGAGAGAAGTGCATGTGGATTCAGTTTTAACAACTTGCATAAACATATTCAACAAACACAACCATTAAACCTAAAAGATTATACAAAATATTAGAACACACAAATTTACGTTGGGAAAAACCTTTTGGGTGAAAAACCCCACACTCCAAAAGATCTGATCCATTGTATTATTTAGCAACAAACAAAATTACAATACAATCTCAGGCTCATAGCCTTTTCACAGAGATTACATCTTTTTCCATTCTGGAGACAAACTGGCAGCAACCCTATTATGTTTCCCTCTCTCCTTTTTACATTTTCCTAATCAACCTCTTAGTTCATACAACCTTCGTACTGTTACAATACCTTCACACAATATACAGTGCATATTAGCATGAGAGATCAATCAAGACACTTAATCTAGAGAGATTTGGGCAGCATAATCCTACCTCAATCTTCCTCTCACACTTCATACTACAAAATGTCAAATGTATATACATTCATCTTTAGCAGACATGAAATGGTTCATCTTTTTTAGATCAGTTTGTATTCCAACAGTCAGACCAATTGTCAACCACTCTAACTTCTCCAACTCACTCATGATCATCCAATGAACATCATACACATCAAGGGTCAACCAAGTTAGTGTCCTTCCAACCATGGTCTGCCTTCAAGTCTATCAACATGAATTTTTCCATCGACAAGAGTTCATAATGTCACATCAAACCCATAGGTCTCCCCAATGTCATTAAGCTGATACACCTTTCAAACCATCAACAAGAGTCATATCAAGCACAAACCTGTCAGCCAGACACACTCTATCGCTAAGAGTTCACACTGATATCTATCACATGAAACTCTATTGGCAAGACCATTGTTATCGGCAACAGCTCTTATAGAACACAGATCCATCGGCAAGAGGAACACTATTGGCAAGAGTTCTCACCGATCGCAGACCCATCGATGAGACCGCCAACCATCAACAATAGATCATACCGAATGCATACATGTTGGCAAAACCAATAGTATCGATGAGAGTTCTCACCAAACACAAAACCCATTGGCAAGACATGCTTTATCACTAAGAGTCTTATAGAGCCTTCATGTCACCCTAACCAAATACCATTAGCCAGAGTCATATCGACATTCAATGGGAGCACCAACTGTGATGGGTTCAACCTTATCAGCAAGAGAACAAGCATCAGATAAGGTTTCACTGAGGTCCCATGTTATACCAACAAAAACACCTCATCGACAAGACATTCTCTATAGCTAAGACTCTTAGGGATCCTTCATGTCACCTCGAGCAAATACCATCGGTACGAGTCACAGCGATATGCATGAGGAACAACTCCATCAGCAAGAGAACCACTATTGGCAGCAAAACTAAAAAACTCCCAATGATAGCTCAAGTCACACTGATTACTTCCATTGGCAAGACAGACTAAATGTCACACCGATATAGGCCAGACTTCTATCGTCGAAGAAAATTACACCGATAGTTCAGGTCACGCCGATGAACCTCATCACTAGGAAATTCTAGAGGTCACACCGATATAGTCATGAAGGAACTTTACAAGGAGAATCCAGATTGAGCTGAGTCACACCGATCTCACAAATATTTTAGGATCACTTAAGTAGATCATCCAGACATCTCAGTGGTCACACCGAAATTGCTCACTCAGAGGTTTAGGCCTATGGGATTGAGGCACACAATTCCAACAATCTCCCACTTGACGAAGATCACATAGGCACCTCGTGAGCACCAGGAACTAAGATCAAACTAGCTCCATTAGTCCAGACCCTTCTCAGAACAAGTCTCTATACAATAGCACTCTAGACACCCAAACAACAAATTTCCACAGATACTAGTCTACCAGACAATCTGCAACAAAAACAAGTGTCCAACTGCAACCGATCACAACCTTCCATGAAACCTCATAGATCTCAAACATGCTCTCATGCTCCATCAAGACTTCAGTCCAACGAACACAAGCAAAGGATCCCAGTGATTTCATCAATAAGAAACCACCATCACTCCCAAAAACAAGATAGAACATCAGCTAGAACAACAATCATCCTAACTACTTCCATTCAAATGATATACCCACGTGACTGAAAATAGCACCCACAGATCATGCTATCCATCCAATCTCACATACCTTCAAGGTATCTTCATTAGTAAACTCATGCCAGTAGCACAACCAAACCATCAACCACAGATACAAGGACCATGCACAATCCAGTCGAAGAAGACCAAATACATCTAGGTACTCTCATTGCATGGGTAATGCCAAATCTGAAAGATCATAGGCATAAAACGTCTACTAATCACAACACATAGAAAATGTAACCATGTAGTACCAAGGAACATCCACAATGAATTAATAACCTACAAGAACAACTCTCACCACAAGTCTTCAGAACTCTCCCAAGTTCTCCACACCCAACAAAGGAAAAAGATTAAGAACCTCCATGTCATCACCCAAGAATATGAGGGAAAACATGACCACAAGCTAGTGATCACTACAGCTTTGACTAAACCTCAAACCAATATAATGTGAAACCAAACATCAAGAAGACAATCAAGACCAAAGAGAGAAACTTTGCACAACATATACCTATCGAACATCCTCCTACATACACTTCTAATAACTAGTTGTGTCAAGTATGACCTCCTTCCCATCCCAAATAGATGCCATAGCAACATCCAACCGTTCAATCATCAAGAAATAAATGTAACATGTAAACAATCATGGATGTAAGCTTCTAAAAGAAGACCAAACTATTTCATTTCCCTTATCAGGAAATCAACCCATAAAGCATCTCCTATCAATTTTCATTAGTAAATGATAACACAAGCTAAAGGAGATTAAATATATTGTACATCTTCCACTATGAATCCTCTAGAGCCATTAAACAAAAATTCAAGATCCATATCCATGAAATAGTGTAAAATAGATTTGAAGGATATAATGGGAAAATACCTCTCAGATAAAATTCACCGCTAAGAAAACCAAGGGTGGAAAAGAAAAATACTCCTCCAAGATATACAAGCCACCATGACTCATCCTAGAACAATATCCTCATTGGTCTTTGTTGAACTCACATTCAACCGAAGTGTAGGATACTCGAACTTTCTATTGAAAACAACACCTTTCTCATCTTAGGAGAATTACAACCTCACCTTATTCTCCATGTATCCATGAGCACCTATAAACAATCATCCCATGTTGAACTCCAAGCTATATTATTGCACTAACATGAAGTTCTCAAGCATATGACCAATGTACTCAAAACACAGAGAAATTCTAGACCATTGTAAAGCTCCAAACATCTGAAACAAGAACTTATCATGACACCATGATCTTCGCATCCCCCTTAGGAGATACCATGCTCCAAGTGAACATACCATGGTCTCAAGTGCAATGCACAATGTAAAAACTCTAGTGCATAAACAAGAGTATACCATCACATAAAGCAAACAAACTCAAAACGAACGTCACCTGTCAAGCACTGGCAACACCTCAGCCAAAGACTCCAAACATCCTCCATGGTTCCAAGATGTTGCACATCCTCAAATAGTGTCCAAGCAAATGTGAAAGAACCCTTCTGCAGCAACAAGATCTAAGAGTCCCTCCTAGAAACATCAACAACACTAAAGAAGATCATTCACCACCAAGTGATGAACACACAATCACTGCTAAAGATCCCACTGAAATGTGACATCCTAGATTTCCAAGCATCATGACCAACCATCTCCAAAACTGAAAAGAAGATCTTTCAGGCCCATAAACATATAACAGTACTGATAATTAAACCAAGATCTCAAAAGTAAGGAGATTCACTATGCTATAGGACTCCATAATCAACTATCTAGGAATTCACTTATCATCCATCCTCTTACCTCAAAACAGGCACACCAATGCACAAGTGACCACAAACAAGGCCAACTTACAAGTCTACATAGACACTAAATCAAATTGTGTGGATATAGATAGTCCACTTCCAGGTTGTCACACTGTAAACATATGAGTAAAGACAACCCACAACTTTGCACAAACCGTAGATCCAATTAATGAAACATGAAGATGCACTACCACATCAATGTCTTAAACAATATGAGGTCTCACAAGAGAACAAACATGTAGACACCTTGACTCAAATACCAAATCAAGTACAAATCTGATTTTCCAAACATGTCCACACCAAGCACCATAGTCTAGGAAACCAACAAGCAACACTTACATGTAGAACTATAACTATATCATCCAAACAACACCCCAAAAAACCATGTTCAAGAAAATTGTTTAACAGCAACTCCACATAACCACAAGTTTTTCTTGATGTGTAAAACCTGCAAAACCACATAAAACATGCAAGTACAATACATTCTTAAAAAAGGAAACAATAGTTCAGGAACACCAGGCCCCCTTCAAGCCAATTCCAAAACCATCAATATGCACATGCATCCGAGAAAGAGATAAGAAATTCCAAAAGCTTTCAAATCATCTAATGATTAACTCCATAGCCATCATGCATTCGAGGTTAAAAAAATACAATGACTTCCAACACTAGGAAATACCACCCAGCATAAGCACTCTCTTCCATGACTAAGACACAACCCAAACTTCTCCATATCACCACAAAGCCTCTCACACAAACACCCAATATGAAAGCTTTCCTGCAACTCAACCAAGAAGCAAAGAAATCCACCTCATACATTAAGGTTATATCACTGCCAAGATAACCAAATCCATCTACACCATCCTTCAAACTATGTGTTGTCTCTAAATACTACAAGACTTCCACTCACCAAAGGATCAATACATTAGACAATTCCTCCATATTTCCTCAAGCCTGACAGACTAAGAAATATTCACAGGAGACATACCCAAAACCAACAACCAAAAGAAGGCACTGATACCACTTGTTGGGAAAAATTGTCATCTCGGAGAAACCTCCAAGAACAGTAGTCTTTGGTAACTTTAATTTCAATTAGATTGCCTCAAAGACATGTATAACAATGTCACAAAGAAAAATCAGACACAGTTCAATTCCCACATTAATCCTTCTGAGAGAAGCACATGTGGATTCAGTTTCAACAACTTACATAAACAAATTCAACAAATAGAACCATTAAACATGAAAGATAGTACAAAAGATTAGAACATATATTTACATGGGGAAAAGCCTTTCGGGTGATAAACCCCACACTCCAAAAGATCTGAGCCATTGTATTATTCAACAACAAACAAAGTTACAATACAATCTTAGGCTCATAGCCTTTTTACAAAGATTAAATCTTGTTCCATTCTGGAGACAAACTGGCAGCAACCTTATTATGTGTCCCTCTCTCCTTTTTACATTTCCCTGATCAACCTCTCGGTTCATACAACCTTCGTACTGTTACAATACCTTCACACAATATACAGTGCAGATTAGCATGAGAGATCAATCAAGACACTTAATCTAGAGAGATTTTGGTAGCATAATCCTACCTCAATCTTCCTCTCACACTTTGTACTACAAAATTTCCAATGTATATACATTTGTCTTTAGCAGAAAGGAAATGGTTCATCTTCTATAGATCAGTTCGTATTCCAATAGTCAGGCCAACTGTCAACTTCTCTAACTTCTCCAACTCACTCATGATCCTCCAATGAACATCATACACATCAACGGTCAACCAAGTTAGCATCCTTCCAACCACGGTCTGCCTTCAAGTCTATTGGCATGACTTTGTCCATTGACAAGAGTTCATAATGTCACATCGAACCCATAGGTCTCCCCAATATCATTAAGCTGATACACCTTTCAAACCATCAGCAAGAGTCATATTGAGCACAAACCTATTGGCTAGGAACACTCTATCGCTAAGAGTTCACACTGATATCCATCACGTGCATCTCTATCGGCAAGACCATCACTATTGGAAAGAGCTCTTGTCAAACACAGATCCATCGACTAGAGAAACACTATCAGCAAGAGTTCTCACCAATTGCAAACCCGTCAACGAGACCACAACCATCAACAAGAGATCATACTAAATGCATACCTATCGGCGAGACCAATATTATTGGCAAGAGTTCTCACCGAACACAAACCCCATTGGCCAGACATGCTCTATCACTAAGAGTCTTATAGAGCCTTCATGTCACCCTGACAAAATACCATTGGCCAGAGTCATACCGCCATTCAACGAGAGCACCAACTATCATGGGATCAATGTTATCAGCAAGAGAACAAGCATTAGAGAAGATTTCACTGAGGTCCCATGTTATACCAATGAAAAAACCTCACTGACAAGACATGCTCTATCGCTAAGACTTTTATAGAGTCTTCATGTCACCTCAAAAAAATACCATCGGTATGAGTCACAACAATATGCATTAGGAACAACTCCATCGATAAGAGAACCACTATTGGTAGCAAAACTGAAAACTCACAATGATAGCTCAAGTCACACCAATTACTTCCATCGACAAGATAGACTAAATGTCACACCAATATCAGCCAGACTTCTATCATCGGAGAAAATTACACTGATAGTTCAGGTCACGCTGATGAACCTCATTGCCAAGACATTCTAGAGGTCACACTGATATAGTCATGAAGGAACTTTACAAGGAGAATCCAAATCAGGCCGATTCACACCAATCTCATAGACAGTTCAAGATCACTTAAGCAGATCAGCTAGATATCTCAGTGGTCACACTAAAATCGCTCACTCAGAGGTTTATGCCTGTGGGATTGAGGCACACAATTCCAACAAGTGTAAGGTGTTGTTTTATGCCTTTTAATTCCATGGTCTTTATAATACTTATCAAAGACTGTAGAACAAAATTCACCACCATTATCTATCCTCAAACACTTGATTTTCTTACTAGTCTGATTTTCAACCAAGTTTTTGAACTCCTTAAACCAACTAAACACTTCTGATTTACTTTTTAAAAAATATACAAATGCCCTTCTCGAGTAATAATCAATAAAGGATACATAATATCTTGATTTCGATAATGAAGGAACATTTAGTGGACCAAAAACATCAAAGTGAATATAATCCAGAACACCAAAAGATTTGTGAGGACTAGAGTAAAATGAAACACGATGATGTTTTCCATATGTATAATGTTCACAAAATTCAAATTCCAAGTTACAATCTTCAAGCCCCTCAACCAAGTTTTTTATTTTTCAAGAATTTTAAGCCTTTTTCACCAATGTGGCTAAGACTTTGATGCCAGAGCATAGTCTTCTCTGGAGGAAGTTTAATTTCCAAAGAATTAGCCCCTATAGAAACTTTGGTCTCCTTTACACGAACACCTTTTGTAACTTTGTACAGACATTGTTGCATTGAAAAACAAGTGTGTCCAACTTGTACAAAGTACTAATTCAAGCACCCCTAGCCAACACTATTGAGACTCTAGTCATTTTGTAGCCATTGCTTGAGAACGAGAATTGTACTCCAACATCATTCAACTTGCTTACAAAAAGTAAATTTTGAACCAGGCTTGGTATATGCATCACGCCATCAATTCACTTAATTCTTCCATCAGGAAACTGAATTTTGACTCTTCGAAGGCCAACAATTTCCAAAAATGAATCGCTTGCTAAATACACCTTTCCACCATCATATTTTTCATACTTTTTGAACCAGTATGTATGAGATGTCATGTGGAAAGATGTTACAGAGTCTATCAGCCAAACATCATCGGATGCTTGAGTTGCCAAGGCTGAAATGAAGGCATCTACTAGGTATGTGGAGGATTGTCGTGGAAAAAATAGACCCTTAAGTGGCAAAAAATTTAAAAAAATTAGAGTTTGGCAACTTGATATAAAAACTTGAATAAGTTATCTATATTATTTCAAAAATGTGTAAGAATAGAATCTATAGAAAATTGAATGTAGTTTCTAAACTATTAGGTTTATTTAAAAAGAAAAAAATCTATTTGGGGACAATTTGAAATTTCAATCCAGTAGTACTTAAATTTCAGTGAAAAAATAAGAAGTAGGTCTCTGTCTAACCACCCTAACCAGAATAAAATGATAATATTTTTTTATAATATTTTAGATATAAGTAGAGGACTCATGTCCAGATGTGATGAATATTTTTGTGTAATTTCTTTCCAAGTAAATAATTAATTATGAATTTTTTATTACAACTTTTAAAAAATATTAAAAATCGTATCTTTGACCACCTTAACTTGGTCAAATCTTCATGAAATTCAGTTTTTTTTATAATCCTATAGTATGTGAAGCATAGAATGTGACACATATGTTGGATTTAAAAAATGTGATACCATTTGAAAGCTATAGATGTTTTTCAATCAACCTATCAATCAAGACTTTAGCCATAATTCAAATAGAAAATGGATAATAATAATTTATTAAATTCAAAGTAAAGCATAATTTATATTGGTGGAAAGCTAAGAATATCCTTTAAAAACCCTTTTTGTTTCATCAATTTTGGGTAAAAAAAGTCGTCAGCCACATACCCTACACATACCCATTATATCACCACTTTATGGGCCATCATGATCCTACACATACCCTACTGCGCTCTAAGAAGAATCATTATTGAAAGAGTTCTTATTTTTCTCCTCTTTGCAATCCTTTCAGACATGACTAGGTTTCCTATAGTTCCAACACTTCAGCTTGGAATATTTTTCAAGAGACTTTGATCTCCCTTCTAATTTCGATTTGGACTTCTTGTCTTTCTTCTTCCCTTTCTCTTTCAATTTGCTATGAACAATAAGAGCCTCCTTCACCATCTCAGAAGATTTTCTTCACATCTCTTCTAATAAAAAAGAAGCAACCACATCTTCCATCTTGAAAGTGGTTTTCATCCTCCCAATTGCCATCACTAAATAATCCCAACAATAAGGAAAATAACACAACAAGAACATACAACGATCCTCATCATCTATCTTCACACCTACATATGTCAACTGAGAAATAAGCATGTTAAATGTATTCAAGTGATCAGTCACAGTTGCCCCTTCCTCCATCTTCAAAGAGTAAAAATTCTTCCTTAAGAACAACTTATTCACCAAGGACTTGCCCTGATAAATGTCTTCAAGCTTCTCCCACAAAGAATATGTAGTTTTCTCTTCATGAACATTTAGGAGAACTAATTCTACTAAATATAGTCTTATCAACCCTTTTTCTTTTTTGTTTGTGAGATCCCATTCTTCTTGCGTCATACCTGAGGGTTTCATTCTAGACATAGCAAGCAAAATATCATGATCCACCAACAGATCTTCCATTTTGAGTTTCCACAACTCAAAATTGCTACAATTGAATTTCTTAATTTCAATCTTTCTTGATGTGCTTGCCATCTTAATCTGCAATCAAGATTACCAAGTTTCTAGAAAAATCCCACTTCAGAATTGACTCAAAAAACTAACCCAACCCACAAGGATAACACAACTAGCCATGATCTGATACCACTGTAGAAGTTGAAAAACCTTCACAGTCTCCAAGAATCACCTGCAAGCAATCACCTATCACATGCAACAGATATTCAGAATAAGAATAAGAAATGTTCTGTAAACTCTCAGAGCAAGTTTGTGCAAGCAAAAATCAGCATTATGATATTGAAAAAAATTGTCTTACAAATAATGCAAAAGCCTTCAAAAAAGGCAATCATGCAAAAAATAAGACATGCACAACCCTAATCCTATTTTGAGCAAAAAGACAGCTCAATAAGATAAGGATAAAGGTTGTGCATGTCTTGTTTTTTGCATGATTTCCTTTTTTGAAGGCATTTGCATTATTTGTAAGACAATTTCTTTCAATATCATAATGCTGATTTTTGCTTGCACAAACTTGCTCTTAGAGTTTACAGAACATTTCTTATTCTTGTTCTGAATATCTGTTGCATGTGATAGGTGATTACTTGCAGATGATTCTTGGGGATTGTGAAGTTGGTTTTTCAACTTCTACATGGTATCAGAGTTCCAGTCTGTTGCTGCCTATTCATGTTTTTTGAAGATATACTCTCATAGCCGTTTTTCATTTTTGCTTCAGAAATCCAGCTTTTACTTAGTTGTTGGAAAAATAATTTTTGGGTTTTGTAGCTAGGGTCGAAATATGAACTGGGTATCTTTTAGATTTTTGATATCTTGTATGGAATTGGAGAAAACTACTATACAAAAATTGGTGCGCGTCATTTTCCTCTTGGCTGAGGTTTTAAAAAAAATATTTTTTCATCTTTTGCTTGCTAGATCAAAAAATGATTTCTGGGTTTTGTTTTTAGTTTCAAAATATTTATGGGTTTCTGTTTTTGTCCACTCATTGTAAACAGATTTTGTAGAAATTAAATTAGAAGTAAACTTTTTTTTGCTAGAAAACCCATTTCCTGCAAACTAAATTTAGTTTTTTTGAAAAAATCATAACTTTTGGCCACGGTGTCAAATTTTCACAAATGAGATATCATCGGAAAGCTGGTTTTGACCTCTACACAGATTTGAGGTTATTTTTAATCATGGAGGCAGATGTAAACATCCGTTTGTGCACGCACTCAGTTTTGATCTCATGCACTAGGTTTACATTTTCTCTGTAGTTTATGCATGTTTTGCATTCTCTCCTTTTACAATCATTGGGTATTGTAATAAATAAACTGAGATAAAGTTCCATCAAGGGGGTTTCTTGCATAATAATATGATTAAAGTGTGCATGCACTTCGATCCCTATTTTCATCTTGATTTGATGGTAGCTCGCATGGGTTATCTGATTTCCTAGTTTCTTTTGGCCATATTTTTGCTTTTGCTTGACACATATTGGATTCATCGGTTCACACTTCAGTTGAGAGATTATGTTTCTTGATCCTCATTGGTTCAGATTCTTCTCAGTTTGAGGGCCATATTTTTTATGGTTAATGTTCCATAGTCTTCATGGTACTCCTTCCCATGGAAGAGTTTTAGTCACAGTTTGGCATCGACATTGAGATACATGGTTTCCAGATTTTTTCATCATCTCATCTATTGTTGCTTCACAGATTCTAGGGTTGTTCTAGTTTGTGAGATTTCTAGTATTCTATGGTATTGGTTATGCTGTCACATTATCATGATTCCGGTTTGGTTTCATTTGTAGACATTTGCAAAGTATCTCTTCTCTTATTGCTTGTCAGATTGCAGCATTTCTTAGTTTGTTACTCTACACTTTGCATGTTCTTCCTAAGTTAATTAGTTGCTTACTTTTTGCAAGCTAAGATTAGTTTTGCATGCTTGCTTTTATAAGCAAGACTCTTCTCTTGTATTATTGGTCTTTTCAAATATATTTTCCAAATCTCTCTATTTTTCTCTTCTCTAGTTTGCAATCAAATCTTGGTTTTCTAACAACCACTTGTAAGGAAAGACTTTAGTGCATAAATCACTTTCCTAATATCAATTCATAGGGGAATAATGTATGAGTACTTTTAATTTCAAATTATAGAACATTAAGATTCGCATGCAAAAGGATAGAACAAAATAGACAATAATCTCAACAGAGACTGGACACCAAATTTATGTGGGAAAACCCTTTCGGGAGAAAAACCAACCACCAAAGAAAGATCACTTTATTCATAGTAAGATGAAATTACAATAATGTTACAAATTCTTTCTTCACAGGTATTTATTCTTTGATATTATACAACAACATTACAATCAGGCCAATCATGTAGTTCTTATAGAACAAAGCCAAGCACAACACTGTTATAATGTTCTTTTAACACACAATACATGCTCAACCTAAACCAATCTTTTTCCTTCCAACACAAAACCCAACTAGTCCATAATTTTCACCTATTCTCACATGAAGACCCTTCAATCTCCAAGAATATTTTTTCCAATCCGATTTAGTTCATTCAACTATCAAAGAAGTCCAATCGTCGACATTATCCCACATTGGCACTAAATATGAACAGTCAATAGTTTAAATCCAAAAGCTTGAAGACTTTACGTTTCCATGAGTTATCCCTTTTGTTATTTACTCACTTGTACAAATTTGGCCTCAATACAACCATCAAAATGGCTCCAACAAAGTGAACACCCATCAGAGTGTCGTGTAAAACTCTAACTTCATAAGAACCACATAGAAGTTAGGAATTTCCCAATCCCTACGACAAGTCAATACCACTATCACCTAGTCAGAGAAAACTCGAATCTTGTAACCTCCACCGAAGGTTAGGAATTTTTTAGATGTCATGACAAGTCAATACCACTATCACCTAGTCAGAGAAAACTCAAACTTTGTAACCTCCATAGTAGGTTAGAGAATTCCCAAATCTCGTGACAAAGAAGGAGATCGACCAGTCGGGAAGTTAATAAACTTTTGAACTTCGTGACAAGGTTCTAAAGTTAAAGAAAATAGTGATGTCATGACCAACACACTATTGCCAAGTTATAAACTTTCAGAACCCCATGACTTAGGTTACAATGTTAAGAACTCGAGCGATTGACCGACAATGAAGACTAAACAATGGAAAGGAATGCCAAGTCTTTAGTAGAGATTCAAGTGAGAAAATTGAGGCACAATTTTCCAACATGGTCCTCTCTTGGAGACATTAGACATAATGTTACCTAATTTATACACCTCACATGAACTAAACAAGACTTATTTGAAAATTTCTTTTGCATGTTGCATTTTTCATTTATATGGCCAAACTACATAACACAGCTTGAATGCCTGTGGTACCATCCTATTTGTTCATGAGTTCTAAGCATACAAAGATTTACTTATCTTATGAAGCATGAACCGACATTGTCCTTTGTGGTGCCTAATCAAAGTTTTTAGGAGGTATAACTTTGATATGCATGAGTGGGAAGCTCATTTCAAGGCATGACTTTCCCCATAGCCACCTATGTGTTTGGGAGTACATACCAACCAAGTGTATGTTTCTCACTTTTTGGGCCTTCTCATCCAGTGCACTTCCATGAGTTTTATGACCGTAGAGTGATTATGCATTTTATTTTTCAGATGAATAGCCTAGATCTAATTCACAACTAGCTGGAAAAACGATCGAAGCTTGATCTGAATTTTCCTTTTCCTCTTCCTTTTCTTTTCTCTTTCATATGTGTGTTCCTTTGTTCCTATGTTTATTTTTCCATGTGATCTTCATCCTAGGGGCTTGATCATCCCTCTTAATGGTTTTATCTCATCTTGCTAGAATAAGTGCATTTGGATCCCTCTTGATATGCATGGCTACTTTAGTGTGAGTTTGAAGTAAGTTCATTCTCTCATTAAAGAGGGGGCTAAATGTACCATAGAAAAATGGATCTTTAGACATTTTCATGATCATTTGGGTCTTTTTCAATTAATTATTGACTTATTTTGCTTAGATTTAATGTTGCACATTTGTGACTTATGTATTCACATTAGGTCTTGAATACTTAAATTATTAAGACTTTATGATGTCTTGTGAAGGTGTTCTAAAGTGTTGTAACACATTACTACACATTTATAGACTCTTCTTACTATAATTCATCTAAATATTCCCTTTTTATCCTTTACCACTTGAGTCTTATTCTAAAGTGTTGTAAAGTCTTGTAAGAAGCTTTCACTCTTTTCTTGGCTTGTCACCATTAATTACACCTTTCTTATTCTTTATTTGCCCCCTTTATGTACTTACAGGCCTTAATTAAGTGTTTTTTCTAATATAAACTTGACAAACAACATTTAAGACAACTTAATCCCCAACACCCACTTGCACGCCTTGAGTGGGACCCATTTTCCATGGGTGGAAAATGAGTCCCTCTTGGCACAAAATTCAAAATAAATTCAAATTTATTTTGAGTTTTTATTCATTAAGACCTTAGGTCATCCTGTGATGTATTTTCAAGAAATTAGGGCATAAATGTGTATAAATAAGTGTTTTCTGTCTATTTTAAGGCCTAATCACCTAGTTCACTCATTCATCCATTCAATCATCATCGCATCATTTAGTCAAGCAATTATCAAGCATCTTGGAGCAGCCATTGGCATATCTTCAGAATTCAAGAACAAGGGTTTAGTGAGTTTATGACACTCTCATGTTATTTTTTCATCATTCCTTTCTTATTTTATTTCATTTCTTTATCAAGGGTTTTGATTACCAAAGTGGGATTTGAGAAAGGCAACTCCCTATACTCTAACCCTTAACCATTTTCCCCCTCTTTGCATGTGTGTTTGCAGGTCTTGTAGGCACATTTGTCAAAAAAATAGGTGTTGAAAGGTGGTAAAAAAGTCATCAAAGCTATTCAAGTCAACAAAGACCTAATTCAAGCTTGGAGACATTATTCAAAACATTTTCTGGAGATTAGGATCCATCAATCTGACAAGAAGACAAGTATAGATTTGGACCCAGGAGTTGACTTCAACATTTTTAAATTTTTGTAGGTGGACTGGTTCACTATCAATGGTGAATGAATCCCACTACTAGGCTGGAAAAAGTGATTTCTTCAGTTTTTAGTTCCTGACATTTTGAAACCTGTTTTAGCATAATTTACCAGAACCTAGACTAATTCACCATATGTGGCGAATGAGTCCCAGTGGCCATCAAAAGTGATTTCTAAAAAATTCTAGAACCTTCTAGCATCAAGATTGTACCTCTAGGTGCACTACATTTAGTTTCATCAAGTTTTTTTTTCATTTGTTCATGTTTCTAGTTCAATTCTGCATATCTTACTGTGTTTTCAAACACTTCATATTTCTTAGGTTTTGCACAAATAATCAATCATTTTTTATCATTTTTTTGCATTTAGATCATTGCATTTAGCCATATATTCATTTTACTTGCATTAATTTGAGTGAACCACCTAGATTTTGTGTAGGATCTCTCTTTTCTTTAGGTGAAAAAGCCTAATTGAGCAAGAGATTCATAGCATCCTACACTCCTAAAGTCTATGGTTCATTTTGGTGAACCTACATATTGAACATTATATTTCTAATTTAAATTTTCATTTACATCATAGGACTTAATTGCATTAGCTTTTGCATTGTTTTGTATCCTATGGTTTACACAATTGCATTAGTGAATATCTCATATAGATTCATTTTTGCACTTCAAAACATTACAAAAAATCAAATTTTGCACCTACATCCTAGTTTTTCATTAGAAAAGCATAAAAATCATTTAAAATTTTATGAAAAATCACAAAAAAATTCACCCCTAGACTCATTTGCCAGCCTAGGTGAATCAGTCTAGTTGCACATTTTGAACTACATTTTCTATCATTTTCTAGGCATTTTCTGTATTACAATTTTCTACTATTACATTATGTCATACTTTCTAGATTTTTGTTTTATTCTCCTTACATATTAGTTTACTTTCACTCATTATCATCATGGCCTTTTTCTTTAATAAGTTTTGTATGTCTTTGAAATCCTTAGTTGTAATGTCAAATTGTGCCTTTAGCTATGATCCTAATGACCTTCAGCTTCCTCGTGCTCCTTCAACTCCTCATGAATTTCCTCCTTATGTTGTTGACATCATTGGAGAATATGATGATAGCATGAATAAGTTCTTACATGAATTCCTTGACAACCTTGAAGCCAATGTAGCCTTTTACCCATCCATGAAATCACAAGACCTTCCTATTGTCTCACCTCCCGATATGTTTGGTTACCTACAACTTGAAAAAATGAAGGACCTAAGTTCCATCCAACATGTGGACCTAGTTCTTCTAGACAACCACCTCCTCAACCATTTGATGATAACAAAGTTACCAACACACCAATCAACCTTAAAGTAACTTATGGCAAAGGTTTTACTATCTTAAGCAAACAAGGATGTTGCACAACAACTAAACATAACATTCACCAACTTTTAGAACAAAACCAACAAATGAAAACACAATAGGGTTAGGATATCAATATCCCCCTCATGAAAACAAGCCTCCTTTTGAATATTGGAGACTTCAAAATGATGGCACAATGATCTATGATTCCCCTTTCAACTTGAATGTCCTCCTTCCACATGAAAAACCCCTACATGATTCCAATGAAAAGGATTCTAGGATACCCATGGGTCTTCTTCCTCCAATCCATGAAAAGGTGAATCTAGTAAACACAAACAACCTTACAAATTAAAAACTAAATTTTCTTCTCCATCCACCACCTGAATTTGAAAGGAAACTACAAATGCTTTTAAACAGAGGTCTTATACTCTTACCACCTTTGAATAGGTTGGCCATTCATCCTAAATATTCTAACATCTTATATTGTAAATACCATCATGTTCTTGGACATCACAGTGATGAATTCCAGACATTGAAGGACATACTACGTATCACTTCCCTAATATTGATTGTTATCTTATCATCCCATAGTACCCTATCACCAACCTCACCATGCAATAGTTGTAGAATTTTCCATTCTCACCATTGCATGACTTTTTTCATCACCTATCTTGCCTCATTATTTCCTTACACTTAGTGGGGGCATGAAGTTTTTAGCCTTGTCCTAGTAGTTCATTTTTCCTTGTCTCTTAATTGCATTATTCACCTTTTGCTTATAGTACTTGAGATTGCAAAGCGAATACCTCGATCGATGGTTTCCCTACATTTGCAATACTAGCCTTTTACATTTTCCTTTTTCTTTTTATTTTCTTTGGTGTGATTGTATGTGCATATCATGTTTCCCTATGACATGATATTTTATGTTCTCCCTCTCTTTGTACACTTCATCTATTTGTACCTCCATTCTTCTATATGTCATACTTTATCTTTTCTTTTTTTCTTTTGCTTGTTTTTTTCATTTTGGGCATGATGCAAAGTGTTGAGATGTCCTATGTCTCTTCCATGTTGACCCAATTGGTATTTTTACTTTCTTTTTCACTTGTACAGATGATGCAAGGTATTGAGACCAAAATGTCTCCTTCATGTTGACCAAAAATATTTTCCTTTTCTTTCACCTTTTCATTTTCTATTTCCTTGTGTTTTCCTTTTGGGGACAATCAAAAGCGTTGAGACCACAATGTCTCTTCCATGTTGACCCAAAACATATTTTCTTCTTTTGTTTGTGCTATCTTTGTATCATTCTTCCAGTTCTATGTGTATTTGAGGAATGATGATAGTTTCAAGCTCTTTAATCAAAACATTGCATCAATGAACATACTGACCACAAATTCATAAATCCCTTATGTGTTTGGTGTGTTCCTTTTTGGGGGAAACCTCTCTTTTTGTTCCTTTTTCATTTACATAACGTAACCTTACTTGGAAATGTATAGCTTGGCATAAATGCTTTCCAAGTTGGCTCTCATGTCTTGTTCTTTTTTCATTATTTATTTGCTACCTTAAATTAATTTCTCACAAAATTTTGTGTAGCAATTCCTTTAAAGTGGAGGCATACATTGGAATTATTCATTTACATTTTTCATTTTTTTGGTTCTTATTGCAGCCTTGTCACTTGATACGATGTGTTTTTCACTTTAGGATGACATTGGGTGTGATGTCCTTCATAAGTGTGATTTATCTTAGCATATTACACTCCTCTTGGTGGCCTAATGACACATTGCATCCCCTAAGTTGTGAATATTCTATTCTTCGATTGGTCCTCTCTTAGAGACATTAGACACAATGTTCCCTAAGTTATAAACCTTGCATGAACTAAACAAGAATCATGTGAACATTTATTTTGCATGTTGCTATAACATCAAGAAATACAATGAAAGGTCAAATAGCACACAACAATGCAATTCAATCTCTAATGCAATATAAACTAAACAAAAAAGAACAAAGGAAAGCTAAAACATAAATAAACTGAACAATCTCACCCAATATCTAAGTATTTCCATGTATGACCTCAATTTCCCTTTCCATTTTTCTGTTGTAGTATAATTTCCCTCAGATTTCTCTATGCAAGTATAGCCTATGATATTGTTTTAGAAAAATATCAAAGATTCAAATAATAGATATGCTTCCAAAAGTCATAAGATTTCAAGAGAGGTTGTAATGATGAGAGACAGATCAATTTACAGAAAATTGGTCACTTGAATGACATGCTAGGATCGAAAGATAAACGAACAACTGAGATCAAACGATTCAACATGCATTATGATAATTGTTAGTATTGACATGAGTGATAAAAACAAAGAATAGAGATAAAGATTAAATAATGATTTAATCTTCGAGTTTGGTATTCGAAAATAGAAGAATAATATTTGCAAGACAAATATAAAGATAGATTAAAAGAAATTTTATGTTTGAATGCATGCATGAAATTTAATTAATTAAATAAAGATATTTAATTAATAAATGTGTACATGCATAAGAGTCTAAAACAAGATAACTGATCGATTAAGACAGAGAGTTCATTCGTGAAAGACAACCAGTCATTAAATCAGGAAACAACTGATTGATTTAAATAGATCTCGAGTCAAGTGGGAATGAATACTTACATAACTTAAACATTTATCTAAATATAGAGGAATGTGTTAAAAATAGACTTTTATGAATTAAAAGATTATTTAATTCAAGATTCAACATTTAGGGATTAACTAAATAAATAAGATTTATTTAATTGAGTGAAGAAAATGTTAAATGAATAATTAAATAATTAAAGTATTTATTTAATTATACTCAAAAATACAATAATGATAAATTAAATAAGAAATAAGAAATTATTTAATTTAAGATGGAGGATAAAGTTAATTAGTGATGTAATGAAATAAAGAACATTTATTTAATTAATCAAGATTTGAATAAAGATAAAGTGAATTAATCAAATAATTAAAATTATTTAATTACTATTTGAATAAATGTTACTGTGAATTAACTAAATAATTAAGTTTATTTAATTAATAAAAGAATTAAGGACTTTAGATAATAATTAAAAAATTAACATTATTTAATCATGACCATGAAGATACAAATTATTAAGAAATTGAAGTCGCATGCTTAGACCAAATTTAAATGTCTACATTTTTCCCCTCTTTGATACAATGCCATTTTGGCATTGTGTCAAAGAAAATTGATAAAAAAAATGCCCCAATTCTGCCCCAATGTAAAATAGGTGAAGGTATGTCCCCTTGGGAAAATTGACAAATTTTTGAAAGATTTCAAAAAAATTGGAAATAGTCCTGATTAGTCAATTTAATAGCCAGAAATGTAGTGGAGTTGACAAAAATGAATTTGGAGGTGTTAGGGATGTGTACGGGTCGATTGAAGTTGGAAGTTTATGCGGCCAGTATATAAGGTCAGAAGAAATGCTATCAAAACCCTAGGTATAAATAGCAATGGCGTGGAAAACAAATTCATTTTCACCCACCTAGTTTAGAAATTTGAAACTTTTGGTTTCGGCTCCTAGTGACAATGTCTCTAGTTCCACACACTCACCATCATGCATATCGCATTCGAACATTCTGACGACTTGTAGATGCTGATCCCCTGGTATGTTGCTCAAAACTAACTTTTGAAAGTTTACTTTTCATACATTTCTAGGCATTTAATTCCAATTTTTGTTATGCGGTACATTTTTGAAAAGCCGCATTTGCATTCGTTATCGACACAATTGCCTACGAAATAATGCATTTGTAATTTTACATAGATGCTCAGCATAGGTTTTTAAAATTTTCATGCATTTATAATTTCTATCGACGCATGTGATAAATAGCTACGTAGTTGAGATTTGCATAGACGCATATAGTTGTTTTGTTACGCAATTGAAAATATTTCAACACATTTACATTCATGATATTTGTTTTGTTATGTGTGATTGTAAAGATACACATTTGTATTGTTGTAGGCATTTGTGATGTGAAATGGCACAATTTACAATTTATGACGCATTTGAATATCATGGTTTTTTTTAATTTTTGACTAGGATAAATCATTGTTTCTAACATGAGGCATGCACAATACCATTGCAGGTTGTATTAGATCCCATTTATACTAGAGAGTCTAGACCTTTGACTTTCTACTTTTGTGGCAGTTTGCAGAGGGGGGAGAAATGTTTTTTATGGCACTTGGTATTACATCACGTGATGTTCATGCCTACTATTTGGGCTAATCGGGGGTTGCTGACTTACTACCGATAGACACAGTATCTAATTGGATGGACAGTTTCACATGTCCATATTATCAAGAAACATTTGCTAGATTAGGTATTACAATGGTTTGGAGAGGTTCAGGATGAGCCTCGAGGACAAGCAGAGTTTTCCAGATCTTCTAAAGAGTTTATAGTTTGCAGTGTTGAGATTCCAGTGGCGACTACAAAGGTAGATATTGATGCACTACAACCAGTACAATGGGCTTGGAGAGATGAATTAGCAGATCTAGGTACTACTAAGGCATATGATCAATGGTGGGTTGTTCATAGGCCAATACCTCTCACAAATTTAGATTAGGATGCACCGGTAGAGTGGCAAGGGACAAGGTCATGCGGTAGGCGTCATAGAGGCAGAGGTCAGAGAGGTGGAGGTGGCCATGGTGATGATGGAGATGGTCATGGAGGTGGTCATAGGGGTTGTGTGAGAGGGAGGAATGGTTGGAGAGGATGAGGTCCACCTTTGTCACCTATCCACGAGGAGGCACGGGATGGAGAGGATGTTCACATGCTAGATATTAGTGGAGATGAGGAGGAGGTGCATGTTGGGGTTGGGGGAGAGGAGATTCCTATTGAGGAGAGAGATATTGGGGCAGAGGAGCATGTGGGGGAGGATATTCCAGAGGAGCATGTGGAGGAGGAGGCCAAGATGGATGCTCTTGGTCTGCTTGGTATGTATTAGGATGATGAGGAGGATGATTAGGAGCATGAGCTCTATGACAAGATTTTGGAGGAGATGGAGGATGAGGATGATGGAATGGAGAGAGTTCGACAAGATGATATAGAGGCCATTGATCTAGATAATGTGACCCTATGTGCTCAGATTGTATCCTTAGAGGAGAGGATGAGGGTTTTGATGTCTAAGCGGGATGCACTGCAGATTAAGAGAGACAAGGCCTATATGGATAGAGACCAGGCTATAGCTCAGAGATAGGAGACTAAGCAGTGGTTTACAAAGATTAGAGCTCTTTGTAGTGGACCAACCGATGCCTTCACTCGAGAGTTAGTCAGATTTGGTGAGAGAGATTCCTATTACCATGACCTATATGAGGCAGAGGTTCCTCTAGAGAGACGAGCACCCATTTTTTCATAGGAACGTAGCAGCAGGTCTTAGGGCGGGACACACACCAGGACTCATACTAGGATAGTGAGCACAGAGGGGGTTGAGGGTCCATGTAGATCTGAACTATATGACAGGCCTCCTTCCACACATAGGTCATCACGATCTGGGCATCATTCGCCTTCATAGTCTGGTCATGGTAGCAGTGGTAGTTCTAGATAGGGACAGTTATTCTTATTTATTGATGGACATTGTAATTTGATCATGTAGCCTGTAGGCTTCATATTTATTGATACATTATGACATTGTGATCTGACACCTTTTTAGCACTATATATATATGATTTGGGTGGTGATTCTCATGATATACAGTTCTATTTGGATTATGTAGTCTTTTATTTATGCACATGTTCTATATGATATGCCTATGTAATGGATGATCCTATTTACTTTATGATATGTTTATACAACCTATGATGTGATGTTGATTCTATATTATGATATATGCATTTATGATTATGAGATGCAACATGATGTTTACATTTACCATGCTATCTACATGTGATGCTCTTCATTCAATGATGATGGATATAATGTGATGTATATATTTACAACTATTATGTACATGTAATTCTTTTGTTATGTATTCTACAATGATGAATGTGTATTATGCCATGATTTCCTAAATATGATAGATTCCTATGTTTTTGTGTTTTGATGTATGATATTTACATGATATTTCTAACATAAATGCATATGCAGGATGCTTTATATTTTTGTGTGTCACAAGACTCCGTCATAATGCAAGAAAGGAGAAATGTTAGTGTGGAAAGAAGATGAATAATAAAAGAGATTGATGTTAGTATTAGTAATCTTCGATGTTTCACTATATCACAAAAGGCTTTACACTTTATCATCATTGGGTGGTAACTAAGACAAATGGAGATAAACACCATGATATGACATAGATCAAGGTGTGCAAGGTCATCCACTTGCTAACAACAGACAGTCACAGACAAGGATTATCTTAACTCATACTAAAGGAAAAGTTGCCCCAGTCTTTTTGTCTGGACAAACCACATACAACAAACAAAATAAAAGACGGGTCATGAGAAGTCATCGCTCCTCTAAATCCTTCATGGTACATCCTTGAGGAAACTAGTAACATGACCCAAAATCAAATTTAAAAGACATTCGATAGACAACAGTCAAAGAAAAAGGAATTTTGATACATCATTGCTTCTCTAAATCCTCCATGGGACATCCTTGATAAAGTTAGTAACAAGATTCCAATCATAAAATGAAAAGAAAGTTAACAGACAACAACCAAGAAAATAGAATTCTGATACATTGTTGCTTCTCTAAATCCTTCATGGGACATCCTTGGGAAAGCTAATAACATAATTCCCATCATAAAGTCAAATGAAATGATAAGATAAATAAGCCATAAAGTCAAAAGCCAGTAAAATATTTGCCAAAACTTGATCTGTTTGTTTGATAGTTTTGATCGATAAGATGATTGATTGATTGAGCCTGATTGTAGGAGATACACATACTAGATAATATCTTGAGTCTGGTTTTGATTTTATGTCTATCTGTATAAGGCATGACAAAAGCCTAGTTTCAGAAAGACATGTATCAAATAAGACATTGATTCTGATGTCATTGATGTGATAGCCTATGTAAGGCTTTGTTGATTGTTTGAAAGTGTTTGTATTTAGGAAGGACTCATCGTATATATGACATAAGTTGATTTTTTTGATACTATCTATTTTTAGGAAAGACACACCTTGTAGCAAGTATAAATTGATTTGTTTTGATTGTTGCTTTGGAAATTTGTTTGATTTGACTTAGAGACATTGGTAACTTGTTCACCAGATTGATGCATGACTTGATATGATGTGTTGAAAATTGACTATGTGTGATGATGAACCCTAAAGGACTAACCTAGTGTGGCCTTAGGGGCTCATTGATTGATGGCCTCGCCTATGTTATACACATAGAGACCTTGTAGTTTGACTAGACTTTGACTAACAAAAATGACTATGAAAAGCTTGAATTGTATGAAGATGTCTGATGTGTGTTATAGTGCATGTGACGAACCCTAATGGAATGACCTAGTGTGGCCTCAGGGGCTTATCGATTGATGGTCTTTCCTATGTTATACATGCAAAGACCTCGTAGTTCGACACGACCAATGACCTTGTCATATAGACAATGGATTGAATAATTATTTTATATAGACAAACCTAAAAGGACCGACCTAATGCCTCAGGGGCACATCAGTAGATGTCCTTACCTACGTCCAGTCACAAAGGAAACATAGTTTGAAAAATAGAAAATATTGACAAGTGGGACTGACTTGTACTCTATTTTGGATTTTTGAAATGTTTTGATTTTTTTGTCTTTTTGAAGTTTTTTGATGTTTTTGTATTTTCTTAGGATATTTTATGATGTTTTTTCTTTTGGAATTTTTTATGGTTTTACATCTTCAAGATAGCCAATGTAAGAACCAATATGACACATGTCAAGTATTTTCCCCTAGTTGAGTATAAGACCGATTGATTATGAATAGGATAAAATGGAGGATATGAAATGCACTCAAAGTCAATCATTCCAAGTTATGGGAAAAAATACTACTTATTATGAATGGTATGTACAAGCGATGGATGGGAAGGATAGGTGATATGTACATGGATAGATAGTATGTACAGGGATAATTGATTTGTATAGGGATAGATACTATGTACATGGAAGTTAGATTAGAATGATAGCAGAAAAAGGAGCAGAGTCAACTACACATAGCCCCTATTTGCCAGGCTTTCACCATGGTACTTATCCAAAGCGCCACAAAGGTGGTTTTCACTATTGGATGACTTATTTCTTTTTACTATTTTCTTGATTTTCTAAATTTTTTTATGTTACTAAGATGCCTATTTTCCATGTTTTCACCTAGGTAACGATTTTTTTATTTTTTTATTTTTTTGATAATTAAGACAATGCTCTTAGAAGTTGTGCATAGAACTTCAGATGAAGACTATTGATAGGAGATGACAATGGTTCTCCTTCAGGAGTAGAGAGTTGATATGCTCCTAATCCAAAGACTTATATGACAATGTAGGGTCCTAACCAGTTAGATTCAAACTTTCCTAGTTTCTCTCTATCAGCTTGATTCTTAGGATTCTCCATTAAGACCAGGTCAACAATGTCAAAGTTACTATTCAAGACTTTCCTATTGCAGCTATGACGAAGACGATTCTGATATACTTGGAGATGATATAATGCCATTTTTCTTCATTCATCTAGGAATTCTAGCTCATGTAGTCTTTAAACTCAGTACTCTTCATCATCAATGTGCCCTTTCAAGGATACCTTGAGTGAAGGAATCTTGACCTCAATAGGTAGGATGAATTCAAAACCAAATAATAAGGAATATGGAGTGGCACCAGTGGGAGTACAGATACTTGTGCGATAAGTTCATAAGGCGGACTAAGCTATAAATGCCAATCGCGACCAACATCATTGACAGTCTTTTTCAGAATTCTAATGACAGTTTTGTTAGATGCCTCTACTTGGCCATTACCTTGTGGGTGATATGGGGTGGAAAAATGATGTTGGATATGGAACTCTTGATAGAGATGATAGACTTCTTGGTTCTTGAATGGACGACCATTATCTGTGATTATTGACTAAGGGACACCATATCGACATATGATATAGTTCAAGATAAACTTAGAGATCTATGTAATGGTGATGTAGGTCATGGAAATAGCTTCAATCCACTTGGTGAAGTACTCAGTCATAGTGATAATGAACTTATGGTCATTGGATGATGTGGGATTTATCTTACCTATGAGTTCAAGTCGCCATTGGGCAAAGGGCCATGGTGACATTATGGAATGAAGCTCTTGTGCTGGTGAATGTATCAAATCTCTATGTACCTGACATTGGCAACATTTCTTGGCAAAGATGTATGAGTCCTTTTCCATGGTAGGCCAATAGTAACCTAGTCTCATAATCTTTTTAGCTAAGGTAGGACCGCTAGAATGGGATCCACATATACCCTCATGTACCCCATAGAAGGTTTCTTGTGCTTCATCTGTATCGAGACATCTCAGTAGGGTATTATCTAAGGCTCGTCTATAAAGGGTATCTCTGATGATGGTGTATTTGGGTGACTTGCAAAGGAATGTCCTATGTTGGTTATTAGAAAGGTCAGGGGGTATGATTTAGGCATGAAGGTAGTCATAGATATCTTTATGCCATGGGGAATCAGGACCAAAAATATCACACACCATCTCCAAATTTGGGATGTCATAGGCAGGGACCAAAAGTTGTTATACCAAAAACTCAAACTTAGGAACGTTGCTTGGTATGTCAAGGAGTGAAGCAATAGTAGCCATGGCATCTGCTGCCCTATTTAGAACATGAGGAATTTGATGTAAGTAAACCTTGTCAAAGTACTCCTTGAAACTATCTACCATGCATTTGTAGGGAGCAATTTTTTCATCCTTAGTTTCATAGTCATCATTTACCTGTCAGATTACTAGTTGAGAATCACCATAAACTTGTAGGTTCTTAATTTTCCATTTGAATACCATGTGTAATCCTATCACAAGAGTTTTGTATTATGATATGTTTTTGGTACATGGAAATGCAATCTTGAATGAATTAGGGATAGAATCACCCAGTGGTGTGATAAACAGGATACCAACCCCTGAGCCATGATTTGTATGAGAACCATCAAAGTATAGTTTCCATGATGTGTTTGTGTCAATGGTGAATATGAACTCGTCAGGAAAGTCTACAACTAAAGGGTGATCTGCTTGTATTGGTGCATCAGCTAACTGATCAATAATGACTTGTCCCTTAATAGCCTTACTCTTTACGTACAAGATGTCATACTCACTAAGTATCATAACCCATTTGGCTAGTCACCCTGTTAATGTTGCTTTGCTTAGAAGATATTTCAGAGGATCTATCTTGGCAATCAACATTGTTTGATGGTTTAGCATATAGTGCCTTAGTTTTTGAGTAGTAAATACTACCGAAAGACAAGCACGTTTAATGGTATTGTAGTTAGCTAATAACCTACCAAGGTTTGAATGATATAGTATACTGCCCTTTCATGACCTTCATCATCATTCTATGCAAGCAATGCTCTGAGTGATGAATGGGTTGCTGAAATATAGAGAATTAATGGCCATCCCTCAACAAGTGGCATTAATACCGGTGGAGTAAGTAGATATTCTTTGATCAGTTGAAAATCCTCTTGGCACCTAACTATCCATGTGAAGGGTACTCCTTTCTTAAGTAAATTTTGAAAGGGATGTGTCTTATCTACTAACTGCACTATAAATTTTCTGATGGATTGTAGTCTCCTTTGTAATGTCCTTAGCTGACTGAGATTAGTTGGTGGAGGGATATCTATGATTGCTTTTACTTTTTCTGAATCCACTTCAATGCCCCTTCTAGAAATGATATAACCCAAAAGCTTTCCTAATTTCACTCCAAACAAACATTTATTGGGATTTAGTCTCACTTTATAATTTTCTAGCCTTTGAAATATCTTGTCTAAAACTTGTAAATGATCTTCCCTTGTCTTGGATTTAACAATAAGGTCATTTACATAATCCTCCATAAAAGTGTGTCTAAGGTCATGAAAAATAGTGGTCATGGCACACTGATAGGTTGCTCTAGTGTTCTTGAGTCCGAAGGGCATAAAATTCTAGCAATACGTTCCCCAAGGACATGTGAAAGTTGTTTTAGGTTGGTCTTCAGTTGTAATTTTGATCTAATTATACCTTGAAAATCCATCCATAAGGGACAACATCTCATATCATGCTATCATGTTTACTATCATGTCAATGTTGGGTAGATTGAAGTCATCCTTAGGGCAAGCTTTGTTGATATCTCTAAAATATGTGAAGATGCATATGACCCCAATTGGTTTAGTGACTAGTACCAGATTGGAAATCCAATCTGTATAGTTGATTGATCTAATGAAACCAACATCTAATAGTTTATTGAGTTCATCCTTGACTAGTAAAGCAATCTATGGGTGCATTTTCCATAATTTATGTTTCACTAGTTTTACACCTAGTTGTAAGGGAAAGTGATGTAGAACAAGTTCAGGATCCAACCCAAGAATGTCTACATAGGAGTAGGGAAAACTTATTTCTCTTTGTGTAAAGAAGTTATGGAATTTTGGCTGCTCTTCTTTTGTCAATGATGCTGCAAAATATACAAGTCGGGGATTTTCTTATGTGCCAATGTTGACTTCCATTGATTCTTCAACTAGCATGGGTGACTTTTCTTATACAACAGGGAGAATGTTCAAACCTCCATCCTTAGGTGCCTTAGAGAGGTTTTCACCTTCAGGAATCCTTTATTTATGCTTTTTCATTGCCTAAAGGTGCCTTTCAGTTTTCACCTAGAGACTCATCATTTTTGTCTTTTTCATTTTTTTCTTACTTTTGCTACTAGAGGGTTGAACAAATTCCCAAAAACATGCTTTGTTGTCCAAGTTAATGGTAGATCCAACCTTGTGATCACCACTAGGTATGCCTTCTCCTAGTCCCAGGAACTCAACAATCACTTCATCATTCTGAAATATGTCTAAGAGGAGTGTGTCTTGTTGGTCCCAATCAATGAGTTGGAGATAAACTAAGGGCATGTCATCATCAGAGTTTTCAAAGTTCAAAGGAGTCAAGGTAAGGACTGAGTTGTTCATATAGTCACAAAAGTTATGTACCAAGTCCTTTTATCTCTTTTGTTTAGATCTAGTTGGATTCTAAGTTGTATTTATGGTAATGGTATTGATATTCTCATCGGTGGCTCGAAGATGATTTATGATTTTTCCACTACTATAATCATGCTTGACATTAGCGTAGTTGGCTGAAATATTGGTCTTGTTACTCAAACTGGGGCATTTCTTTTCCCATGGTCATGTAGTTGATTAGAAAAGACTTTGTGATCAGTGTTTGATGACTTTTGTTTCTGTCTGCTAACTTCAATAATTTTCTTCTCAACAAGATCCTGTATGATATTTTTCAATTGTCGAAAATTTTGTAGGTTATGTTCGTTAGTTCCATGGAAATAACAAAAGGCATTGTCATCACACTAAACTAGTTTAAATTACATTGGATCATATTGTCTTGGCTCTTGAAGCTGTATGAGATTGTGTTGCAATAGTTGTTTAAATACTAACTCGATGGGTTCCCCTAAGGGAGTGAACTCATGTTTCAAAAACCTCCTCTATTGTTGTGGACATTGAGTGTTTTGGATAGTGTTAGGAGGTTGATTGAAAGCATTAAGTGTGTTGGCAAAGGGGTTATGTCCTCGCAGTGTGATGATCAGTCCTGCTTGTAAAGTTTTAGCATCAACTACCCCATCATTGGCAACATTTTTTTTGAGGAAAAAAATTGTTTCTATCATTGGGGGTGTTTTGCATAGTTGGATTTTTTTTTTGGGTTTCTATGTCTTAAGTTCCCCTTTTTCAATGAGATCTTTTTCTAGTATGATGCCCTTTTCCACTAGTTTTGTAAAGGATGTACAACAATGTACCCTTAAGTTACTTCTCAATTTTGGGTTGAGGTTTTCTTAGAACATAGTGACCTATTTCTTAGGTATCTCAATAGGACATTGACTTGCTATAGTTCTCCATCTCTTTAAGAAAGTGATAAAAGTTTCCCCTTCGTCTTGTGCAATATGACACAAGGTTGCTATGTTTATTTTGTGGTCAATGTTAAAGGAGAAGTTTTCAATGAATTTCTCAACCAGTTCGCCCCATGATTTTATGCCATAGTAAAGAACTGAAAACCACTCTAGTGCAATTCCAACAAGACTTCTCAGAAATAGTCTCATAAGATAGGTGGGGCCGTAGGCAACATCTATGCACATCATGGAAAATTCCCTTATGTGTTCAATTGGACTTCGCTTTCCATTGTACTTGGGAAAGTTTGGTATGACATACCCATGAGGGTAAGGTGTCATGTACAATGGTTTATTGAAGGGAAATGGGCATAAGTCCTTTGTTGAAAAGGTTTTCTTGGTAGACACTGCCATGCTATCCATCTATGTTTGAAGTGCATGTATTTGTGTTTGTAGGATGTCAACTTGAGTTAATGATGTATTAGCTAGATTATTTGGATCTATGAATGTGTTTTGGTATCGAACATTGTTTGATGGATTTTTGTTAAATGTGGGTATGTAAAGTGGATTTGGATTTGGAATGTTAGTGAATGGGTTTTGATTTGGAATGTTAGTGAATGTATTTTGATTCAGAGTTTATGAAAATGGATTTTGACTCAGAATCTGTGAGGTGTTGGGTCAGCTTCCATATTGGAAAGAAGGTATTCCTCCTGTCTATGAACCCCCAATCTATGGTATAGTACTAGCAACATGAACACTAGGTATAGTTGTTGTCTATGGAATAGTGCTAGTGACATTGACACTTGGTATAGGAGTTGATGTTCTATATTTTTTGTTCCCAACAAGAGGACTAAAGGGATTGGATGATGATGCCCCTATGGTAAAATTTAGCCCCTATTTCGAAGTAGGTGTACCAAATGGAGTGGTGTGTATTGTTGATCCAGTCTATGTAGGTCCTCTAGATGGTATAGTAGTAGTCACTTAAGGTATATTAGCACTAGTGGTAGTGGTGTTTGTTCCCTAGGTAGATGCAGTTTGTAGGGTATGAATATCAAAACTAGGAGGTAGTTTAGAACCTTCTGCTAGCAATTTGGCTAAGTGTCATTGAGGATCATTTGCTAGATAGTCATCTACAAAGGAAGCAAACTCAGGGTCCTATGTGGTAACATCTAGTTCTTCCACTGTAACACATCCTTGTGTTTCTCTAGTAACAAATTTGTCTAACAAAGTCTTGTGAGGTCTAGATGAAGTTTCCCCTGCAAAGGGGTTTGAGAACGGACTGGTGAATTCATTTGGATCAGCCATTTTTTCTTGCTCTTTCCTTTTTTTATCTTGTTTCAACCATGTAATGTAAGATCAAAGTGCAATTGATGCAAAAGCTAAGTCAATGGATGATTATGAGTCTAATCTATGTTTTTGGTATTTTCTTTGCAAATAAGGTATGTGTAAAATGATTATATTCTAGGATGACAATATCTAAGTATGCAAAGGTCTAAGTGATCGATTTGGAAGATTTTTAAAGAGGTTATCTATCAGCTAACGTGTAACCCAGGTTTCAATTTAGTTTTGACAAGGAACCTTCGTAGGAATAGGACTAAAAGATAAGGTGAACTCCCTAGCTAGACTGATGAACTAAAAGGATTCACGTGTAGGAAAAAAAGATATAATGACTAGGTTCAATGACAACGTTGGTTGAATCAAGTGTTTATCTAGAGCATGAAATGTTCCTATCCTAAAATCTGCAAAAGATGATCTCTCTACAGGAAATAAATACTTGTAAGATGACAATAAAATGTATGACGAAGGTACCTATGACTAAGATTTGAATGGTTCCTAAAGTATGTAATCATGCAAGCTTTGAGTGAACGTTATGATTTTTGTCCAAGAATCAGTGAAAAAGGATAAGTCTGATACTAGTTTGCTATTTATTCTCTGTTTGTGACAGTAAATCTTGGTTTTCTTATACTTAGGGAGATGCGTTGCAGAATTTAACAGTTGTAGTTTTGTTTCTTAGTTGTGATTTTCTGGTGAATTTAGACTCAATATCAAATAGATGCAGTTTTGTTTACAATAGATGCGACTCAGGATTTCAATTGTGACTCTGTACTAATCAAATGCGATTTTCTAAACTCTAACTATGTACTGGTAAAAGAAGGTTGTTTCTGTGATAGGGGCATGTGCATCATTCTAGACAACAGATGCATCACAAAAGGTATCAATTATAGTTTTCCAGTAATAGAGGTTGTGACAGATGTGACTAAGTTATCAAATGTAGTGTAAGAATAAATAGATGCAAGTTTTTCTAACAGATGCAACTCAAGTTTATACAGATGTGACTCTAAGTAATTTAGACTTAGTTGCTCACAAATGTGACTCTATTTTAAATAGATGTGACCCTAAATAACAGTTGCAACTTTCTAGTGAACAGTTACAGTTTTCTAGTGAATTTTGATGTAAACTAACTCTATTTTGTTAACAAGTTCTGGAAAACAAAGACAATTAGAAGAAAATGTATTTTTAGTTTGATTTGGACTCAAAGAAAGTTTAATCCAATAACAGAAAAGAACACCCTCGGCTATGTAGGACAATATTTATTGAGTTCTCACTTGGTTTCATAGCTACACTTATTCAAGGTAGATGATTAGTAGCTTGACCCCACTGGCTCCACTCTATGGATCAACACTTCATTCAGGGTAGCCAAGCTATAGTACCCATGAAAATCCCATGGAATACTTCTCATCTCTACACATGAATCGTAAGAACGTGAGATAGCTTCACAAGTTTGACCTGCTACACCAATAAATAGAGGGATTTTGGACACTATGAACAAAGGTTTTTAATTCGAGCATTCCGTTCGTGGGGTATCATCCATACTGAAAAAGTCCCTTTCGATCCATCTCGTCTAAACAATACTTGTGATTCATTAGGCTTTCCCCAAGAACCCACTTTTATATACTAACTAGAAATCCCTCAGGTTCAGGGTGCTACCAGTCTGAGTCATCCCGAGGTGAGTACTTTTTCCCACCAGGATAAGCCCAATTTCTAGAGTCAGTAACTAGTTCTCTTACACCGAGGATTGCACGAATGCGTAAGGGGAAAGGATACTCATATATACTGAATTGTAAAGGGTAATAATAGAGCATGATTTCACACCAAACATAGTAGACAGTAGTTAATTTTTAAACCCAAATGACAATTTGCTAATCTACCAAAGAATCTATTTCAAAAAAATATCTTCAATACATGTCCTGAAGAAAATTCATTAGTTGTTTTGTAATATTTCTTCGACGATCATCCTCCAAGTGGTGTTTCAAAAATTGTCTCCTATGATACCTTTTGTAAACACTAGTTAACTCCAAAACACATGTTGCAAACCAAACATTAGCTAAAATAAAAACACAATAGATAGTTGTAAATCAGAAAGTAAACCCAGAAAATTCACCAGTTAGATGTTTCGTATAAAGTGATAGATGCATCACAAATTTTTACCAGTCAAATGAGTATCAAAAATTCATGGATCTATCAAAGTTTGTCAGATGCATCATTGTATTCATCAGATGTGGTTTGTATAATCAATTTCATCATTTCACCAGTCAGATGCGTTGTTTCGTATGATACCTACAAAATTCAAATAAAATTCTACGGATTCACGAAGATGGTGTCTTCACATTGAGTTCACCAAAGTAACATCAGGAAATACAATGAAAGGTCAAATAGCACACAATAATGAAATTCAAGCTCTAATGCAATCTAAGCTAAAAAAATGCAATATAAGCTAAACAATAGAGAACAACAAAAATCTAAAACATAAATAAACTGAAAAATCTCACCCAATATCTATGCAATTCCATGTATGACCTTGATTTCCCTTCTCCATTTTTCCATTGTAGTATAATTTCCCTCTGATTTCTCTATGTGTGTATAGCCTATGATAGTGATTTGGAAAAATATTGAGGATTCAAATAATAGATATGCTTCCAAAAGTCATAAGATTTCGGAAGAGGTTGAAATGATGAGAGACAAATCAATTTATAGAAAATAGATCATTTGAATGACAGGTCAGGATCAAAAGATAAACAAACGATTGACATCAAAGGATTCGACATGCATTATGATAATTGTTAGTACTAACATGAGTGATAAAAACTAAGAATAGAGATAAATATTAAATAATGATTTAATCTTCGAGTTTGGTATTTGAAAATGGAAGAATAATATTTGCATGACAAAGATAAAGATAGATTAAAAGAAACGTTTTGTTCGAACACACACACAAAATTTAATTAATTAATTAAAGATATTTAATTAATAAATGTGTACATGCATAAGAGTCTAAAACAAGATAACTGATCGATTAAGACAAAGAGTTCATTTGTGAAAGACAATTAGTCATTAAATCAGGAGATAACTGACTAATTTAAATAGATCTCGAGTCAAGTGGAAATGAATACTTAGATAACTTAAGAATTTATCTAAATATAGAGGAATGCTTTAAAAATAGACTTTTATGAATTAAATGATTATTTAATTCAAGATTCAACAATTAGGGATTAATTAAATAAATAAGAATTTATTTAATTTAAGACAGAGGATAAAGTTAATTAGTGATGTAATTAAATAAAAAACATTTATTTAATTAATCAGGATTTGAATAAAGATAAAGTGAATTAATTAAGTAATTAAAATTATTTAATTAATAGTTGAATAAATGTTAATGTGAATTAAGTAAATAATTATTTTTATTTAATTAGTAGAAGAATTAAGGACTTTAGAGAATAATTAAATAATTAACATTATTTAATCATGACCATGAAGATACGAATTATGAAGAAATTGAAGTCACAGGCTTAGACCAAATTTCAGTGTCTACAGTTGCATTTAGCATTTATATGGCCACCCTATATAACGTAACTTGCATGCATGTGGTATCATCCTACTTGTTCATGAGTTCTAAGCATACAAAGCTTTGCTTATCTCATCAAGCAAAAACTGACATTGTCCCTCTTCGTGCCTTATTAAAGTTATCAAGAGGTATAAATTTGATATGGTTGAGCGGGAAGCCCATTTTGAGGCACGAATTTCCCCATAGCGACCTATGTGTTTGTGAGTACATACCAGTCGAGCATATGTTTCTCACCTTTTGGGCCTTCTCACCCAGTAGACTTCCATGAGTTTTGTTGCCCTAGAGTGAGTATGCATTTTTTTTTTTTAGAAAAATAGCCTAGATCTGATTCACAACTAGATGGACAAATGATTGAAGCTTGATTCAAATTTTCCTTTTCCTCTACCTTTTCTTTTCTCTTTCATATGTATGTTCCTCTATTCTTATGTTTATTTTTCCATGTGATCTTCAACCTAGGGGCTTGATCATCCCTCTTGATCATTGTTTTCTCATCTTGCTAGCATAAGTGCATTTGGATCCCTCTTGATATGCATGGCCACTTTAGTGTGAGTTTGAAGCAAGTTCATCCTCTCACTAAAGTGGGGGCTAAATGTACCATAGAAAAATGGATCTTTAGACATTTTCATTATCATTTACATTTTTTCCTTGTGATGCTAGGCTTATTTTTCTTAGATGTAATGTTGCAATGTGACTTAGGCATTCACATTAGGTCTTGAATATTCAAATTATTAAGACTTTATGATGTCTTGTGAAAGTGTTGTGAAGTGTTGTAACCAATTTCTACATTTTTATAGACTCTTTTTTATTATAATTCATCTAAATATTTTAGAAACCAAGATTAGACATGCAAACCAAAAAACCTTCCACAAAAGAGAAAATCAGAAAAAGAAAAGCTATTGCAAAAAGATGTGCAAATAATATTATTCAGGAAAAAATAATTACATGAGATGATTTGATTTATAAAAGAAAAGTATGCATAACCCTAATCTTATCTTAAGCAACAAGATAGCTCAACAAGATAAGGATGAGAATAATTAACCTAGGAATTAAAATATTACCTAAGTAAAGTTATGCAAGTATAATTAAATATTAATTACACTAACACCCCCCCATAAGTGCAACTTAGGGAGACTAAAAATGCATGCACCTAAAACTAAGGTGAATGCAAGAAAGCATGAATCGGTCCCGAAAACAAGGCCTGATCAGGTACCCATGTACAAACGTAATAATGAGGTAGAGAAGGAAAACCCCATGGGACAAAACCCCCCTACAATGAGATGACTGCTACAAAGAAGCACTGGAAGAACACTATGGAGTAACACTAGAACCGCAATCTGATAAGCAAGGAAAGATATTTCTGTCTACATGAAACCAAAGCAGAATCATAATAATGCAACAGCAAACCTAATGCCACAGAACACTGGAAAACTCACAAACTAGAACAACCCTGGAATCTATGAAGCAACAATAGATGAAATGATGACAAAATCTGGAAACTATGTATCTCGATGCCAATGCCAAACTACAACTAAAAATCTTCCATAGGAATAAGTACCATGAAGACTCTGGAACATTAACCATAAAAACATGGCCCTCAAATGAGATGGATCTGAACCAATGTGGATCAATAACCATAAACTCCCAATCTAAAGTGTCAACCAATGTGAATTTGATATGTGTCAAGCTAGAGCAAGATGTGGCAAAAATAAACTAAGAAACCAGATATAACCCATGCAATTTTCCATCAAAACAAGGTGGAGATCAAAGTGCATGCACACTCTAATCTGATTATTATACAAGAAACCCCCCTGATGGAACTTTATCTCAATTCATTTATTACAATAACCAAAAGATTGTAAAAGGAGAGAATGATAAACATGCATAAATAGAAAATACAAAATAGACCATAGATCTGTGTAGAGGACTGAACCAACTTTCCAACGCCACAAGAATGGAGAAAAAAATATCACCAAGTCAAAATATATGCCCTCTGAAGTGAAATCTGAACATCTAAATTAAATAGGTAAAAAATCCCACCAAACAGCAAAATTTCTGAGAACAAACTATACCATTACAAAATTGGTCTCGCCAACTTTCTGATGACATCTCATTTCAAAAAACTTTCCTTAGGGATCAAAAGTTATGATGAAATGAAAAAAATGGCTGTAGAATGGTAATTCAAGGTACGGGCAGGCTAAATGGGTGCAAAATTTAAGCTCCTTTTGGCTTGGTCCTTGGTCCACCATAGGACCATGGGCACTGAAAAGGAAAAAGGAAAACCCGCCACTAGGCGGGCTGCGGGTGGGCAGAGTGGTAGTTGGGAAAGGGTGGCACTGCTAGGGGCATAGTGGTGGTGTGGGTTCCCATTGCAGAGCCCTTGATCATAGCAAGAACCGGGGGTAGAGGGATAAGGGGGCTAGCGGTAAGTGGAGAGCAAGCACCGACTGGTAGGGAAGAATGGATGCTAGTGGGAGGAGTTGACAAGCAAGAATGGACACCGGTGGGAGGAGCCTATAGGGAATAAAGGACATCGGTGGGAGGTGTCGGCGATGGCAGTGAGCCAAAAAAAAAGACCACAAGTGGCAGAAGGACTACAGAGGCCTAGTACGATGGTACCAGGCATTGAATACTAAAAAACCAAACCCCCAAAATCATAGATTTTAAAAAATAAAACCCTATTTAATGAGAAAGGCCACCACAAATTTTTCCCTATAAAATATTTATAAACCCAATAGAACATATTTTGCAAAACATATATTTTTTTTAAAAAAAGTTCTACAAAAACAACTCGTACCCTATACTTGGAGGGTCATACGACCTGCTGGGTAAAAAAAAAAATTCTCATGAACAACCGATGTTGAAATAGGGCGTGTTCTATGTCGATTTTCATCTCTTAGATGCTCTGAATCTGATGGCGAGGTCTGATTTGCCTCAAAATGTACCAAAATTTTCACAACTCCTAGATCTTGCAAATCTTCAAACCCTCATAACTCTGGCATAAAATGTCAGATTTAGGTGAAACAAAAGTTTATCATGACTTTTTCAACAACCCTGAACTCGAATATGATCTCAAATTTCCTCCAACATGTGCTAAAAGTAACCATGCAAGAGCACCCAAATAGAGAAACAATCTCAAGGTATGAAACCCTCAAGGAATCCCAAACTAACTTTGCAACGATTTTCTCAAAAATATGAGAAGGGGCTGCAAATCAAGGCTCTAATACCATGTTAGAAATGAAGATCAAACATGCAAACCAAAAAACATTCCACATAAGAGAAAATCAGAAAAAGCAAAGCTATTGCAAAAATATGTGCAAATAATATTATTCCGGAAAAAATAATTACATGAGATGGTTTTCTTTATAAAAGAAAAGTATGCATAACCCTAATCTTATCTTGAGCAAAAAGATAGCTCAACAAGATAAAGATGAGAATAATTAACCTAGGAATTAAAATATTACCTAACTAAAGTTATGCAAGTGTAATTAAATATTAATTACACTAAAAAAAATTCCCTTTTTATCCTTTACCAAGTCTTATTCTAAAGTGTTGTAAAGTCTTGTAACAAATTTTCACACTTTTCTAGGTTTTTCATCATTAATTACAACTTTCTTATTCTTTATTTGGCCCCTTTATGCACGTATAGGCCTTAATTAAGTGTGTTTTTGAATATAAACCCAACAAGCATAATTTAAGAAAACTTAATCCTTGACACCCACTTGCATGCCTTGAGTGGGAACCATTCACCATGGGTGGTGAATGAGTCCCTCTTGGCACAAAATTCAAAATAAATTCAAATTTCTTTCAGGTTTGTATTCATTAAGACCTTACATCGACCTATGATGTGTTTTTAGGAAATTAGAGAATAATTTTGTATAAGTGTTTTTCTATCCGTTTTAAGGCTCAATCACTTAGTTCACTCATTCATCCATTCAATCATCATATCATCATTCTATCAAGCAATTATCAAGCATCTTGGAGCAGCCATTGAAATATCTTCATACTTCAACAACAAGGGTTTGGTGAGTTTATGACACTTGCATGTTATTGTTTATCATTCCTTTCTTATTTCATTTCATTTCTTTATCAAGGGTTTGATTACTAAAGTGGGATTTGACCAAGGATAATCCCTATAATCTAACCCTTAACCATTTTTCTCGTCTTTGCATGTGTGTTTGCAGGACTTGTAGGTATATTTTTCAAATAAATAGGTTTTGAAAAGAGGTCAACAAGTCATAAAAGCTATTCAAGTTAACAAAAACCTAATTCAAGCTTAGAGACATCATTCAGCTTGTTTTTTGTAGATTTGAATCCATCAACCCAATAAGAAGACAAGTTCATATTTGGACCCACAGAGTTGACTTCAAAATTTCTAGATTTTTGTAGGTGGACTAATTCACCATCAGTGGAAAATGAGTCCCACTACGAAGATGGAAAAAGTTATTTCTTTAGTTTTTAGTTCCCGACAATCTGAAACTTGTTTTAGTAGAATTTACCAAAATTTACCAGAACATTGACTAATTTGCCATAGGTGGCGAATGAGTCCTAGTGGCCATCAACAATTATTTTTGAATCATTCCAAAACCTTCCAACATTAGTAATCTTCCTCCAAGTGCACTCCATTCAGTTTCATCCAGTTCTTTTTTCATTTGTTCATGTTTCTAGTTTTTTTTTGCATATCACATCATGTTATCAATCCATTTTGTCAATTTTCTACATTTAGATCATTGCATTTAGGCATATATTCATTGTAGTTGCATTAATTTGAGTAAACCACCTAGATTTTATGTAGGATCTATCTCTTTTCTTTAGATGAAAATCCCTAATTGAGCAAGAGAGTCATAGCATCCTACACCCCTAAAATATATGGTTCACAAACATATTTCTACATATACATATTATCCATGCAATGCAAATATAAGCACTTGCAAAACAAAATCTATACTGATATATATGTTTGTGAAGTTAGATGCAACTTTGTAGTTATATACAGTTTTCTATAGTGTATGGAATCAAGCTTTGTGGATGGGTCTCCAGTTCAAATAGATAAGAAAAAAAGAATATCATGAAACATATTGATACAATATTTGAGCTACATTCTTTGGTAATAAATATTGAAGACAAGTAGAGAAATTGTATAAGAGGTGTTAGAATGATTAATTTATTGTTCATATCTTTCACTTTCTACTTATTGTTCCTTGTTATATGTTTGTATCTTTGGCGTTATACCCATTTTTGAGACTTCAAAGTGGTGTAGGGGCACCAAATAAAATTCATGTAAATAAGGTCTTTGATAGGTTTTTGGGGTGACATAGTCTTTTTTCAATACAATAAGGTCATAATAGACCATCTTTTAATGTTTTGAGTCTATTTGGTCAGTTTAGGGGTTCATTGTGAAAATATTGCAAAATCTTGTAAATGTTGTCATGTCTAAAAGTGAAAAAATGCACAAGGTTGGAATACCAACAGTCAAGGGAGTTCAAATTTCAGTTGATTGAATTGAATTAGTTTTGTTTTTATGTTTAAGAGTTTAAAAAGCCTCACACAATTTGAGGCAAGGGGTTGGAAACTTGTTTGAAGATTGAAACTATGTCATACAATAAAGTACCCTTTGCTTGACATTGGAGTAATTCATGATAAATTGACTTAATGAGACCTTGATTTAGGTGTTGCGAGGAATTTTATGCATCCACACTAGTTCTTGTACCCTTGCAAATCAAATAACATGCTTTTAACGATGTCTTGTAAAGGTGTTGGAAAGTGTTGTAAAGGACTTTCATGCTTTTCTAGACTAAATGAACCCATTTCTCCCTAATTCAACATTATAAAAGGTGTTTAATAACATTATCAAATCAATCTAGAAGGTTTTTGAATTAAACTTAATGATAAACTAGTGTTGTAATGTGTCTTGCTTATTCACATTGGTTCTTGTTCCTTTCTTGGCTATGTGGACCTCATTTTAGTGTTGTAAAGTGTATTTAATTACACTTTCACATTGAATTATATGTCACAAGCCCTAATTGACCTTTTTATCATCATTAATAGTCCCCTATTAACCCATATTATGCATCTTGAGGCTTCAATTGATCAAATACCTGACAAAGTTACAATTTAAATCTTATTT
The DNA here is from genome assembly GCA_007258455.2 of Sequoia sempervirens. NCBI lineage: Eukaryota > Viridiplantae > Streptophyta > Pinopsida > Cupressales > Cupressaceae > Sequoia > Sequoia sempervirens. The sequence continues at coordinate 132,131,045 of VDFB02256132.1, read as the reverse complement.
ACTTATCTCCTGGAATCTTAGCTATCAAAAAGGCCCCTATGGGAACCATTCACCGTGCATGGAAAATCAGTACCATCCAAGTGGGACCCATTTACCATGGGTGACGAATGAGTCCAATTTGGCCCAATTTTGACCTTTGAGTGGCAGAAAAGTGAAATTCAAGTTTAATCTTACTTCATGTCGGCCTATGATGAGGTATTAATGGGTAAATAAGGTGAAATGCCTATAAATATAATTATTTTAACTCATATATCTTATCTCTTATCTTTCATTCATCCACCAATCTTCCATCTCAAGTCAAGCAACTTAGGGTTTCATCACTTCAAGTCACGAAGATAGAAATTGTTAAACATTCAAGGGAAAATTCTTCATTATTGCTACAAAATTTCAAGATCAAACATCATGGAAAGGTAATAAACTCCATTATTTCATGTTTAATTACATTCTTTCATCATTTTGGTTTCATTACCTAAAAGGGGTTTGACCAAGGGAACCCCCCATGCCCTAACATTCAACATTTTTCTCTCTTTCCTTGTATGTTTATAGATTTAGGTCTCTTGGAAGCTTGGAAATAATTAAGATTCAAGTTGCAAGGTTTCTCAAGTCTTCCCTTCATTCAACAAGTTAAAATATCAACAAAAACTCACCTTTAGGTTCAGAAATCAGAGTTTTGAAAGTAGACACCTGTCTAAAGCTAAAGTACAGATTGAAAGCTCCAGATTCCACTTTTGAAAATTCAAAAATTCAAAAGTTGACTCATTCACCATGGGTGGTGAATGAGTCCCACCCCAAGATCAGTTTTGTGTTTTTTGCATTTTTGGATATCCTTTTGTCAGAAACAGGTTTCGTCTCAATTTTGCAAAACTAGTATGGATTCGCCCTGAATGGTGAATGTGTCCGAACAAGCCTGAAAATCAACATCAAAAACATTTCAAGTGTCAGTTCTACCCTTAATCCATATTCCAGGTGCACACTTTCAGTTTGGTTCATTTCCATTTAGTTTTGCATTCATTTTCAAGTGTTCTTGTATTACATAATGTGTTTTCAAACATCACTTCTTTCTTAGGTTTTGCATTCATAATTGATCAATTAATTAGTTTAGTTACATCTAGATCATCTCATTTAGCCTTAATAACATCATAGATATCATTGATTGAGTGAACCACCTAGATTTTGGGTGTGGGATCTATCTCTTTTCATTAGGTGTAAGACCCTAATTGAACAAAAGAGACATAACATTCCTAGCCCCTAAAATCTATGGTTCATTTTGGTGAACCTACTTTTTTGAATTCTTTCTTGTTTCATTTGGAGTCCTTCATCATACATCTAACTTGCATTGATCTTTCATTGGGGTTTGCATGAATTAATTTGCATGATAGGTTTCAAATTTTGCATTCATAGAAAAGTGCATTTAGGTTGCATTTTTGGCATCTAATTTCATGTAAATTTTCTAAAATTCTGCATTTTTCATTTAGTTTTGTGTCATAGCACTCAAAAAATATCACAATCTCTCAATTTTTTTTGAAAATTCCAAAAAAAGGTCCATAATGGGACTCATTCGCCACCTTGGGCGTATCAGTCCCTTTTGACCCCTAAAACTACCTTTTATAGAGCTGAAAACCCTATTTTTAGGCTTCTATTTGGTGCCATTTCCTAACTGTATCAATTGTCTGCATTTTTGTAACATGCATTTCATTAAATCTAGCCTAAATTAGCTCATTTCATGCATGGTTTAAATTGAAAATTTGTATTCTCACATTGTTGCATAGCATGATCAATCAATTATCATTTGAAAATTACATTTCATTTTAGCCTTTTACATTTTTAGTTAGCATAGATTGTTCTTTCACAATGTTAGTTTCAATCTTCTCCAAATTTGCAAAGAAAAAGTTATTCAATAAGCATGATCATCATTCATTCAATGCATGTCCTAGTTATGAGAGTCTCTTAGCACATGAGAGTGAAAATGACAATGTTAACCTTAAACTCACACCCTCTCCTTTCTCCCCTATTTGTGTGGATAATGTGATAGAACAACATACAAACATAAATACTTATGATGATCATAATTGTGCTTCTCCTAGTACCTTTCCTTTTAATGACGAAGGTATGTTAGCAAAAGAAGATATAATCATTGAGCATCATAAGGATCTTGCTTGTCCTTCTCCTTATCCCCTCTGGGAAGATATTTTAGCACAAGAGAATGCAATCATTGACACATTCTTAAACATCACCTTACCTAATTTCCATTGTGAGAATAGCTTTGAGAAAGATAAGATTATAAATGATGAGGATGTTTTGGTCTACCACAACCATCTTTAAGATCCTTCCCCTATCTATCCTATTTTGGAAGACATTTGAGAGCAAAGGCATGGCATTGTCAATGCTCATGATAATCATACTTCTTCTCCTAGTATCTCCCCTAGTTATAAGGAAGATTCTTTGATGTTAGAAAACACAACCAATGAGTGTCATGAGAATCTTAGTTATCCCCTTTCACCTAAGCACAACCTTATTGAACAATACAATTAAACCATTGATCATCCTCATACTTGTGATGAAGTCCTTTAGGAGAACCAACCTTACAATGTCAAGAAAATTTGGTTTGTCGTTCTCCTCAAAACCTTCCTCCTAAGAAGGATATCATGATGCAAGAAAAGATTATCAATAATGATTTAGACTCTCACTTGCTAAGGGAAGTTAACATTATTCAACCTCAACTCATCCTTTACCCCCTTTCACATAAACCTCCACCTCAAAAAAAAATTGAACTTGTCCTTTACCCACCTATGAATAATGTATCACAACGGCTAAGTTATAATACCATTGCTCATACATATAAAACTTGAAATAATTTTCAACCACCACAACCGGCCTCAACACCCTTACCTTTTCCTAATCCTATCCCTCCTTGACCTATCTTACCAGGTCTTCCTAGTGGAAAGGAGTACAATCTTGTTGAATAACTAAAGAATAATCCTACTAAAATTTAATTGTGGGACCTTATTCAATCCTCCCCTCACTATCATAACATGATCCATACACCCTTATAACAAGTTCTTTCCCCTTCTAATATGCAACCAAATGATATAGTGCAACCATAATTCAAGTTGTAAATGCTGACATTATTTTCCACCAAAGTGAGCTTCCTCCTTTGGAAGTACAAAAAAAAAATGAATCCTTTATGATTATTGCTTAATACAAATGAAAATGGATTAAGAGAACTCTTGTAGATACTATTTTTTCTCTTATTATATATGTGGAGTGAACCTTCTCAATACACTTGGTGTCGATAGATCAAACATTCAATCTGATTATTTATGCATTAGGGGATTTGACAATGTAAGCAAAAAACTATTTGGTGTGATCACTTTACCTCTTATAGTTGGAGTGGCCACATCAAATACACCAATCCATGTTATGCCTAATGATCTTTCATATAACCTTCTTCTAGGCAAGCCATGGATTCATGCAATGAATGGTGTACCTTCCACTCTTCATCGTAAATTGAAATACATCTATAAAAAAAAATTGTACACGCTTGACGCTGATGATGATCCTTATAGTGTATTACAACTTGAGAAAACCAAAGAGAACCCCTTGCACACATTAACACCAACTACACAAGTGGAACCCACACAACAAAACAATGAACAACAACTCACATATGATGATTGGAGTTCCTTTGATTTTGAACATGACTTCATGGGTGAGTACAAGATCGTACACAAAGATTCAAATAGGGGAAGCAAAACAATATATGAACCTTTGAAAGCATCTGCCTCAACGACTTTAGACAAAGAAGAATACTACACAGTCACCTTTGATGGTGCTTATGACCAACCACCACCCGATCTGAAAGAAATGAAGAAGCTTTATGGAAAAAGGTTATGAACTCATGAAAAAACTTGGATATAGTGGCAAAGGATGTGATGTTTGAGAACAAGGTATTCACAACCCTATAGATCCTAACACAAAACAAATGACTGATGGTCATGGTTATTTTCCTTTGATCGAGATTAACAAACCTTCACTCAACATCAACAATCTCACATCACATACTCCTAAATTATTCTTAACTGAATTCCTCGACACTAGTGGTCTTGAACATCATCCTTTACCAAACATAAACAAATAAACACACCTCCACTTAATGTTAATGGTATCTCGCAAAATTTTTATGATTTTCCCTCCTCTTGTAAGAGTGGGAACAAAATCCTACAATCTAAAGAGTCTTGCAAAGATATGACACCTCATAGTAGGCAAGATGTATCTTTGACACAAACCACAAGACCACCTTCTACCATTGATCAAGAGGGTATCTTGTCAAGACTCCTCCAAGATCACTTAATCACCCTCCCTCCAAGAACTTGAAAGAAATTCTATTCCAAGACTTCATTTTGTGCATATCATAGAGTTCATGATCACTCCACTAATGAATGTAATGATTTGAGTCATAAAATCCAATATTTTTAGGAGTTTGGTATGCTTTCCTATGTGGGGGCATCAAATTCCTCTAATTTCTATTGATTTTCATTGTAGCTTGCATTTCATTAATCATTTCCACTCACCGTTGTCCTACACTAAGTGGGGGAAAGGGGTTCAATAGCCTTGTCCTCATATGTCACTTGTCATTTCCTCCTTTGGCTAGTCATTAACCTTTAATGAATCCATAAGAGAAAGCTTGGGATGTGGAGGACATGCCTTAAGTTGGCTCTCATATGACATACTTCCCTTTTTCATGACGTAGCCTACTAGAAACATATGTCTTGACATAGGGATTTTTGAGTAAGGTCTCATGTCTCCTTCTACTTTAAAGAAATTGCTAACAGTACTGGTGTTTGCAACTACTTTAAAGTGGGGGCATACATCACCACTCACATTTCATTGAGCAATTTTGTTTTTTTTGCAATTTCCTCTCTTGGAAGCATTAGGTACAATGTTGCTCAGGATGAGACATTGCACTTGTCCTCTCTTGGAAACAAAATAAGATCGTTTGCACTTATCCTCTCTTGGAAACATTGAACATAATGTTCTCTAAGATGAGACATTTCATGAACTAAAAAAAATCCTTTTGAACATTTCTTACACTGCCTTGCATTAACAATGTCTATTATTGTCAAACATATGAAGTTTTGCTTACCTCATAGAGCTCGAAAATCATTTTCCTTTGTGGCACCTTAGTGAAGTTATAAGGAGGTATAACTTTGGTATGGTTGAGCAAAAAGCCCATTCTATGGCATGACTTTCCCCATAGCCACCTATGTGTTTGTGAGTGCATACCAAGTAGTGTATGTGTCTCACCTTATGGGATTTCTCACTTGGTAGATAGCCATGAGTTTTATCACCCTAGAGTGAGTACACATTTCTCTTTCTAAAAAAAAACCTAGATCTGATCCACAACTACTTGGACAAATGATCAAAGCTTGATCAACCTTTCATCTTCCTTCTCTTCTAGTTCTTGCCATTGCATGATTTTGTATCTTGATGATTTGACTTAGGATCATTGATCCTAGGGGCTTACAAAACCTCCTTTGATATTTTTCATTCTTTGTCATCGTCATTTGTGCACTTGGATCTCTCTTGAATGTCTACTTTAGTGTGAGTTTGAAGCAAGTTAATCGTCTCACTAAAGTGGGGGCTAAAAGTGTTAGAAAAAAGTACCCTTTGCTTGACATGGGAATAATTCATGATAAATTGATTTAATGAGGCCTTGATTTAGGTGTTGTGAGGCATTTTATGCATCCACACTAGGTCTTGTACCCTTGCAAATCGAATAACATGCTTTTAACGATGTCTTGTAAAGGTGTTGTAAAGTGTTGTAAGGGACTTTCATGCTTTTCTAGACTTAATGAACCCATTTCTCCCTAATTCAACATTATAAAAGGTGTTTAATAACATTATCACATCAATCTAGAAGCTTTTTTAATTAAACATAATGATAAACTAGTGTTGTAATGTGTCTTGCACATTCACATTGGTTCTTGTACCTTTCTAGGCTATGTGGACCTCATTTTAGTGTTATAGAATGTATTTAATTAAACTTTCACATTGAATTCTATGTCCCAACCCTAATTGACCTTTCTAAGTTAATTAATAGTCCCCTATTAACCCATAGTGTGCATCCCAAGGTTTAAATTGATCAAATACTTGACAAAGTTGCAATTTAAATCTTATTTCCTTATCTCCTAGCATCTTAGCTATCAAAAAGGTCCCTCTAGAACCCATTTTCTATGCATGGTGAATCAGTCCCATCCAAGTGGCACCCATTCTCCATGGGTGGTGAATGAGACCCATTTGGCCCAATTTTGACCTTTGAGTGGGAAAAAAGTGAAATTCAAGTTTAATCTTACTTCATGTTGGCCTGTGATGAGGTATTAATGGGTGAATAAGGTGAAATTTCTATAAATATAAGTATTTTAACTCTAATTCATATATCTTATCTCTTATCTTTCATTGATCCACCAATTTTCCATCTCAAGCCAAGCAACTTAGGGTTTCATCACTTCAAGTCACTAAGATAGCAACTTTCAGACACTCAAGGGAATATTCTTCATATTTTGCTATAGAATTTCAAGATAAAACATCATGGAAAGGTAATAAACTACATTATTGCATGTTTCATTCTATTCTTTCATCATTTTGGTTTAATTACCTAAAACGGGTTTGACCAAGGCAAACCCTCATGCCCTAACATTCAACATTTCTCTCTCTTGCCTCGTATGTTTGTAGATTTAGGTCTCTTGGAATCTTGGAAATCATTAAGATTCAAGTTTCAAGGTTGCTCAAGTCTTCTCTTCATTGAACAAGTCAAAATATCAACAAAGACTCACTTTTAGGTTCAAAAATTAGAGTTTCGGAAGCAGACACCTATAGGAAGCTAAAGTGTAGATCAAAAGCTCCAGATTACACTTTTGAAAATTTAGAAATTCAAAAGTGGACTCATTCTCCATGGGTGGTGAATGAATCCCACCCCAAGGTTAGTTTTATGTTTTCTGCATTTTTGGATACCCTTTTGTTAGAAACAAGTTTCAGCTTAGTTTTGCAGAACTGGGACTGATTCACCCAGAACGGTGAATGAATCCCACCAGGCCTAAAAATTAGCATCAGTAGCATTTCAAGTTTTATTTCTAGACTTCAACAACATTCCAGGTGCACACTTTCAGTTTGGTTCATTTTTTTTTAGATTTGCATTCATTTCTAAGTGTTCTTGCATTACACAATGTGTTTTCAAACATCACTTCTTTCTTAGGTTTTGCATTCATAATTAATCAATTACTTAGTTTATTTGTGTCTATATCATCTAATTTAGCCTTAATAACATCATAAACATCCTAATTTGAGTGAACCTAGCTAGACTTTGGCCCTACTTTCTCCTTTTAGGTGAAAAACCCTAGAAGTGAAAAAGGTTTAAGGTGCCAAAAATCTATGGTTTAGAAACAACAATAAAATTGAGTTTTCCTTGAATTTTATAGTAATTTTTTTGTAGTAGACCCTTGTATCAGTATGTACTAAATAATTTGGATTAAGAGTGCTTTGAAGTTGAAGGCATGTGTTAACTTCCATTTGGCTTTGGTTTGGAGAGTTTTTATAGAGTTTGAAGCTTTTTGCTGCAATTTTCCTATAGGTGGGTTATAACAAAATTTTGAGGTTTTGTGGACATTGAAAATGTATTAAAGACCCATTCCACTAGTATATTAGGTTGAGACTTGGTGGAATGGGTACAATTATATAGGGTTTGATGTAAGAATATGATTTAGGAGCAGGGAGTAGGGTTTGGAGGAATTGGAGTGATTCCCTAGCAATATTTTGGTCAAGTTTTGAGCCAAGAATGATGGCTAAAGGTTGGATTTGGGTTAGAATGAATTGGTAAATGTTGGGTAATGGTGTATTAAGAATAGGAAGACACATTTTGATGTGTTGGAAGTGTTGGCAAGGTGAGACAGATCCTGGAGTATTGAAATTCAATAAACCTTCCTAGTTTCAAGTATAGAAGTGACCTAGATGAGGGTTTTTTTTTTGATACATTGGTGAGTGTTTTAGTGACCAATAATTATGGATTATAATTTTTTTTAGTCTAATAAAGGTTTTTCAATGGATATTTAAGGTTGGAATCATGTTTGGGTTCATGATGCTTTGGAAAAGAGGGCTAATTGGAGCCCCTGTTTAGCGTACTAGCAAGTTTTGAGTGATGTTGTTCCAAAAAAAAGGTATGTACTTTTAATATATGTTGAAGAACACCTTAATGGACATCTAGAATGCCTAAACTATTATGGGTTTGAGGATTTTTCTGAGAGATATGCACAAATTTCTCTATTTGGATGGCTACAAGAGAAATATGAAGGAATTGAGGAGTAAGGGAAAGTTAGGGTTTTGAAAATTGGAAAGTTGTTTGAAAAAGTTTGAATTGTGATTTTTGAAGGTTTTCCTCCCTAATTTTCATCACAAGGAGATTATGGATATGTATGGATGGATAAATTATAGTTAAATCATCTTTCTTTCATCAAAAAATATTGTTAGGGTTAGTAATTTTTTTGCCCTTCGTTTATTATTTGTAGTTATCTTTGTGTATCTTTAGTGTTATACCCATTAACATAGGAGTAATTACATGTATATAGAGGTATTAGAATAAAACTTATTTTCTACTAAATATTCTAGACAAAAAGCACATTAAATAGAATTTTAAAATATGGAGTATAGAAGAGGAAAACTACAACAATGAATAGTTTATTATGGGGAACTAAAAAAAAGAATATCATGAAGAACAGTTTGTTACCAAGAACTTCAAACAGATGAGGAAAAAAGAATATCATGAAACATATTGATAGAATACATATAACATGTTCCATCCAAACAAAATAACCACGACAATTAACAGTTTGTTATAATGAGCTTTAAACAGATGAGGAAAATAGAATATCATGAAACATATTGGTATGAGACAAGTAGTCTATGTAACATTTGAAAGAGGTATTAGAATAGAACTTAAAAATCACACATAAATGACAGATGAATGAAAAGCTTTGGCTTAATTTCAAATTTTTTGGTCTGTGTATGTTTTTCTAACTCTCTTAAAGTTCTATTTAATGTGGGTTTTTGATCATCTATCATTTAACTGTGATTCTCAAGTGTTTTTCTAACAACTATTTTACAATTTCTCAAATGATTGATGATCTAAAATGCATTTTAAATAGAACTTTAACATATGGAGAATAGAAGGTGTAAACTAAAACTATGAATAGTTTTAATATAGAGCTTCTACTATACAAAATGTGTATAGCACCAAAGATGAACAAAGATAACAAGGAACAATAACTAAAGGCTGGAAAGCATACACAAGACAAAAAAATAGAAACCAATCGAAAGGTATAGGTCAATGTTATGTTTCATGAAGAATATAAGAGCTAAACTACAAAAATGAATAGCTTGTTATAGGAAGCTTCAAATAGATGAGAAAAAGAGAATATCATGAAACATATTGATACAATAAAAACAATCTATGTAACCATTGGCATTTACCTATTAGCTATTTGTTTGAAATTTCTATCGAGATTTCTGTTAGCCCAACTGTGAATAGAATTTCTCAGCGCCTATAGCTAATTTTTTTCATAATCTGAAAAGATAACTATAGAAACATGGAAAAATTTAATGTGCATAATAGACTATGTTTATTGTAGTCAAGTTCATGTAAGAATTTGTGCATGCATGTATATATATAGAAAAAAATATATGGATCCTTTCTAGCCATGCAGGAAGAAATGGGTTGAATGTATAACTCAGTAAAATATAAATTTATAAAAAAAACCTTGTCTATCCTTACAACTATGGTCATATTCTAGGTACCAATTGTCCCATAGATGGGATTCATATATCCTTGTCCATATATGCTTCCATTGAGCGCAACATGATATTACTTCAAAGCAACATTTTATTTGAATATATATCAAAATATGTCTCTAGTTAGATGTGTATGGAACATAAAAAGGACATTGCAAAAAAACTTACAACAACAACATGAAGCCAAACACTATAGATTGAAAAGAACAAAAGTTGTAAAACCCTCCAATCTGGTATCTAACGAAGCTCGATGGTAGGATTTTTTAATAGTATTCTATCAAAGCAACACCATAATGCATCACTTCACAATGCAACCAAAAAAATATACATCCTCATACTACAATAGTGAATATTTCATTTACTCCCTCCCGTTCCATCATACAACAATGCCAGGATGCATCAACCCTCACATGAGAAAATACTTACCATTCTATTTCTATTGATCAAGGCAACCAACTCCACCACCACCAACTCACACAATCAATAAACTCCACCATTGTTGTAAATAGGGATGGGCAACCCATCATTAATTGCATGGATTCTTATCATATATTAGACAAAAAATGCAATGTAGAGAAGACTATATATTTTTGAATGCAATATACAGGAAGAGCGAAATAGTGAAATGCTCAAAAGAGATTTTTGTAGATCAACATTTTTCGGCTATTTGAATCAAATAAAACTAATTGAAAAACTAGCAAGAACACATAAGAATATGTGCATGTAAATCATGAAGGACAAATGACAAAACTTAGGGTATATAAGCATAGAAAATGCAAAAATAAAACATAGTAGCATAATTTTAAACTTATTACTCAAATGCAACACAATCTTTTTGAAAATGTTCCTAGAGTATGTGCATATATAATTTAATATACTAGAATTTTCAAAACATGTTACTAACTTATAGAAATTTGGTCCTCTACTTATTTTTGGTTGGTATCTCTATGCATCTTTGACACTTAATGTTGTTTATATGTGCATAGATATCAATTTGTAATAGCTGCAACTGTATATTTAGAGTACTGCATGTTAAAATCGGTTGAAAGAGAATTGTAGGTATCTTGATAAAGAATTGACATCATGGAATTTAAACACACTTGGATAAACATGGATAGGTGGAATATATAGAAGAGTGTATTCTTCTAAATGTCATATACAAAAAGTATGAAACAACGGAATGTTGAAAGGAGAAGTGGGTAGATTAATATTTATGGGTGCATATTTGCATAGTGAATTTAATAGAAATTGTATTACTAAAAGTACATAAGATAGTAAATAGGAAGAAAATTATCTTTAATGTGCAAGGTTGAAGAGGATGGAAAGCATTGAATAAACAGGGGTAGTTTAATGTGGTAGTAAAACATAGAGTATATAGGCACAAAAAATGGAAAATAAATCATAGGTGCATAATTTAAAACTAATCAGTCAAATAAAACACAATATTCTTGAAAATGTTTCTGGAATAGTTGAATATATATTTTAATAGACTAGAATGATTAAAACATGCCACTTACTTGTACAAGTTTTTCCCTCTGCTTATACCCATTTTGCACAAGTTATTACTTTGTATGTTTTTGTAAAATTTAACTTGAAATCCTTCAAAAGAGGATGGTATATGGTGTAGAGCCAATGTGAGAATAAATCTTTCAAAACCTTTTTCATAATCTAGAACATGAGGCAAGGATAGAAGCATTTGGTGGGGACTGGAGCTATTCCAACTGTGCCTCTCCATGGCAATGTCAAACAATGTATTGTTGTTTCTTAGTTTGGAGTATCTCTCAAATGAGAATGTTGGATAAATATAGAGTCTTTCAATTAATTTAACATAAGAGATAGCTGTAAAATTTAACCCCTGCCTTTCTTTGTTGCCTATGTGTATCGTTGGTATGTCTAATGTTAAGCCTTGTGCTTTATGTCTTGTGATTTCCCATGCCATGGTGAGTGGAATTTGTGTTTGATTACCTCAGGTTATAGTTGGGATGGGGATGTCTCTTGGGTTTTGTGGGCCCCATGGTGGGAAAATGTAATTTTGGAAGCAAACAATAACATAGTTAGGTAGATCTTGCGGTTTGTAATGTGCATTGTACATAATAGCTATAACAAGACCAAGGGATCTATTGACTAGGCCAGCTTGAATCTACAAATTTCTTGTTAGCATCACCTCTTCACCAACACAAAGCAGTAGTTCTAGGAGAATTTGGTCATCATATCCATAATTAAATGAATTTTTCTATGCTACTCGAGTAGTGCTAATGGCTATGGGAAGTTTAAATTGTTTGATCATTTTTTTTATTATGGAATGTGACTAACACATTTGTGGCAAACAAATGTGCTACAAAATCAAATTGTTCTCTTTCTATGGGTGAGAGAATTTTATTTGTATGTTTCATAAGCTCTTCCCAGTCATCATGGAGAGCCTCACCATTTCTTATATGGAGAAGGATTTCCCAAAACTTTTGTTGGGTAGGACTATCTCCTTGTTGGCAAAAAATAGTGTCCAATGTTACTAAGACTGTGAAAGTATGCCATAAGGCTAAAACAAATGAGTGTGAAGCATAAATAAGAGTATCCATGATTAGCGGCAACTGGGCAAGACCATTGACAAGGATGATAGAAACACCACCAAATGGTTTCCTTTGGTTATCAAGGAATGCTTGGCACAACTGGCTATCTATTCTGAGTAGAAAATTTGTGCCTAGAAAACTCATTTCATTTATCAAAATGTATTGAATATATTTAAATTTTTCTTGGAATATTGTCAATGGTTGGCCTTGCAAGGGATTCATATCCTTTATGGGAATGCAGAGGGCTATATGGATTGTCAAGGAACATTTTTTGTATTAAGCAACACCCATAGGGGTCAATGTGAGCAACGAGATATTGCGTCTAGTAGTAGAGGCATTTAATTGTTGTTTTATAAAATTTATCAAAAAGGATTTACAAGTACCAGTTATCAATAATTATCAACAAGGTTAAAGGCTTCAAAACTAAACAATTTGGCTTATCTTTTAGGAAATGCCTCTCAACGACCATCTCATCATCATTCTAGCATCTACTTAGACCCCCAACACAATTCCCCAACCAAACATACAAGTTTTATTTACAACTTCTTGGAGAACCATCAAACTGCCCTACAAAAAGGTTACAAAATTAGCCTTGTTTTACTAACAAATTGCTCTTTAAACTATGCTAACCCCACAAACTCTTGGAAAGTCATTAAACATGTCACATAACTCCCAATTTCATAGGTTGGCCTTGCAAAGGATTCATATCCTTTATGGGAATGCAGAGGGCTATATGGATTGTCAAGGAACATTTTTTGTATTAAGCAACACCCATAGGGGTCAATGTGAGCAACAGGATATTGCATCCAGTAGTAGAGGCATTTAATTGTTGTTTTATACAATTTATCAAAAAGGATTTACAAGTACCAGTTATCAATAATTATCAACAAGGTTAAAGGCTTCAAAACTAAACAATTTGGCTTATCTTTTAGAGAATGCCTCTCAACGACCATCTCATCATCATTCTAGCATCTACTTAGACCCCCAACACAATTCCCAAACCAAACATACAATTTTTATTTACAACTTCTTGGAGAACCATCAAACTGCCCTACAAAAAGGCTACAAAATTAGCCTTGTTTTACTAACAAATTGCTCTTTAAACTTATTCTAACCCCACAAACTCTTGGAAAGTCATTAAACATGTCACATAACTCCCAATTTCATAGGTGGGTGATCCCACAATAATGGGTTACAGTTTTTGGCCAAACTTGACATGAAAATTAGGATTTTTCACTAGAAATTCACTTTCTTACACCTATAGCAGCTAAACCATTAAGGTTTTGAAGATGAATCAAACTAGTTATTTGTTAGATATTTTGTGTAGATTCTAATTATATTTTAAAAATAAAAATAAAAAAATTGTGAATCATTTTCTGTAATTTTTAATAACTTATTTTTTCTACTAATCAGCATTTTTAAAAGTGATGTTTACTTCGACCCACGTAACCTTTTTTTATAGATAGGGTACAATTCTAATTTTTAAAATACAAATTTTTCACACCAATATCTAGGGATGGATATTTTTTCATAATTTTTTGTTATATTTTTTTTTAATTAATTTTCCAATTCAGCGTAATTATAATTTGGACAGAGGTGTACTTCGACACACATAAATTTTTTTGTATTCATTTGAATTAACTTATTCTTTTTGTTGGAATAAGGACATCAATACCTAGTGGAAATGTATTTTTTAGAATTTTTTTTCTCTATTTTTCTATTTTTTCGTATGTGTGAAATAAAGAACTTGATGTTCATTGAAAATCCTACATTCACAAGAAATAAAAAATAAATACAATAATCAAATTAAACATATTTAAAATTATACTTTTTGGGAAGCTTATAATAAGTGTTGTAGGCATACAAAACATAAATTTTAAATGAATTCATTTGATCACCCAAAAGGTAAATCAAAAGTGGTTTTTTATCAGCATTTTGATAGGTGTAGAGAAGACTCGATTATAGGTATGCTTTAAATCTAACAAGGTTCTATCCAAGGGGGTTTAATCTAAGGGGGTTTGCTCAATCCCTCTTTAATTAAAATAATTTAAATAGAACCTTTAAAGGCATAAATCATTCTATTTTCTAAAAATATGTGATTTCAGGCAAAAATCAGCTTGTCCCAAAAAGTGTAACCCATTATTGTGGTAGCACACAGGTTTTAAACAATTTCTCAACTTCTAAACCACCATTATTCAAAACCCTCAATTTCCTCACAAATACTTAGGGTTTTTAGGTTTTCAACCTTCTAAGGCCTTCCAACCCCAATGATGGTAAAAAATTACTTGCTTAGGGTTTTCACAGGTGCTTCACATTGATTCCTAGATAGTGTCATCAAAAAATGATAAAAAAATTACTAACCCATCCATTCTTGCATGAACAATGCTTTATTCCACGCTATGGTGAAATCCTATAGGCTTCAACCCACTTTATTTCCACTCCAAAACACAAAAAAAAAATACCCTAATCTAACTCCATACCTCCCCACTAAGCAATAGGTCGAAACAGTAAGTGGGGTGGCTTATAACATAAAATAAACTCAACTAGTGCCCTCACTGCCCTGTATAGGCAGATCACATAATACTAATACAATACTCTTCAAGTTTGCAATTAAGACCTCTACATTGGTTTATAAGTATGATATTTCCACATCCTATAGGATCCACAAGTATTTATAGCATCAATATACTAGTACGGCTTGTACAATGAAAGAAAAACACATAAATACAATGGTAATGGAAGAAAATAATGAATTAACAGAAAAATTGCTACTTTATTCAATGACTGTTCACCACCATTGATCCAACAACCTTTCCTCATTCCTTTCAAAGGCCTTTATACATTTTGAATCCATTACAATCTTCCCCAATGCCTACAACTACCTTGTAACCACCTTAACTTTCTATTGGCTTAAAAGCACTATTATTGACAAGTAATTGCTAAATGACACTATTATGCAAAATTTTTGTTCAAGACACCAAGAACCACTTGGACACCTTTATTTTACCCTTAATATGACTTCTAAACTCCTATCTTCCACTCCCATTTACAAATTCAAGAACTTACCTTCAAGAGGCTACAAGGACTCATAGGTGCAAGATGGCAGCTTTACACATTTTCAACCCAAATGACTCAAGATGTTTCCAATTACATTATGATTTGTATTTTTAGACCTTGGGTGTGTGCAAGATCATGATGGGCCAAAAAGTAGCGATATGATGGGTATTTGTAGGGTATGTGGCTCATGACTTTTTTTAACCCAAAATTGATGAAATGA
The DNA here is from genome assembly GCA_007258455.2 of Sequoia sempervirens. NCBI lineage: Eukaryota > Viridiplantae > Streptophyta > Pinopsida > Cupressales > Cupressaceae > Sequoia > Sequoia sempervirens. The sequence goes on along the minus strand of VDFB02256132.1, from coordinate 132,115,364 downwards.
AAAGGTTTTTTAAAGAAGATTCTCAACTTTCCACCAATATAAATTATGCTTGACTTTGAATTTATTAAATAATTATTATTCATTTTCTATTTGAATTATGACTAAAGTCTTGATTGATAGGTTGATTGGAAAATATCTATAGCTTTCAAATGGTATCACATTTTTGGAATAAAAAACATGCATCACATTCTATGATTCACATACTATAGGATTAAAAAAAAAATTGAATTTCATTAAGTTTTGACCAAGTTAAGGTGGTTAGACATACGAGTTTTATATTTTTAAAATTTGTAATAAAATTGATAATTAATTATTTACTTGGAAAAAATTACAAAAAATATGCATCACATCTGGACATGAGTCCTCTACTTATGTCTAAAGTCTTATAAAAAAATATTATCATTTTATTGTGGTTAGGGTGGTCGGACAAACACCTACTTATTTTTCCCGAAATTTAAGTACTCTTGCATTGAAATTTCAATTTTCACCAAATAGATTTTCTTTTTTAAATAAACCTAGTAGTTTAGAAACTGCATTCAATTTTCTACAGATTCTAGTCTTACATATTTTTGAAATAATATAGATAACTTATTCAAATTTTTACGTCAAGTTGCCTAACTCTGATTTTTCTAAATTTTTTGCCACTTAAGGGCCTATTTTTTCCATGATGATCCTGCACATACCCCCTTATTAAGCCTAAATAAGCACAAAACACTCTTGTATCAACATAAAAAACCTATCATTAACTTTGTATGACCTTCAAGCATGGAGATGTGTAATTAAATGGTTAGGTGCTCCTGCACCATACACCCTCCCTAAGAAAAACTCAGGCCCCATGAGTTGGTGTGGATACCACTGCCTCCAAGCATTACATAAACTCCATTGGTTCACAAATGCACTCCACTGACGCATGCACATAGGACCTGCAAACTACCTTGAACTTCCATCATTTTGTAATGTATGCATATAAATATTTTTCCTTTCCTCTATTCTTAGACCTACCATCAATATTTTATCTTTTCCCTAACCAAGATGAGATTGTTTACTATGTTTTTCACCTACATACAAACAAGTGTTAGCAACTCTTTGAATTGTATTTTTTTCTTTGTCACCTTCATGCTTGTAACCATCCTTAATGCCCTATTTTTCTTTTCCTTTATTGAATGCCCCATTAACTTGCTTTACCACTATCCTCTTTGCCTTTCCACTCACTGTACCTGCAAAATTTTCTTGTTTCTCAACTTTATTCATAACCACAAGGAACTCTATGGTTCCTACAAACACATTGTCCTTCATATTCACTGTCTTTTCCTCCTTTATCTTTGTATTTAACTTTAGACTTGTTGTTCCTACAATTTCAAACCTACACTTGTGCACAACATCAAAAATTTTAATTTCCCTCATAGCATTTATAGGCTCCTTGCTCCCACACATGATTACTTTAGCCTTTCCTTTCTCATCCTCTACCCAAGGAGTTAAAACAAACCTTTGACCATCTTTCATGATTGCATACTTGTTTTCTCTCACATCATACATGGCACTCCTATCATACTACCATGGTCTTTCAAGGAGTATGTGGCAACAATCCATTGGAAGAATGTCACAAATAACACTATCTTTATACTCACCAATCTGGAAATCTACAATAGCTTGATCATTTACTAACAATGATTGACCATCACTTAGCCAAGAAACCTTGTAGGGAAAATCATGAGTAATTCTTTTAAAATTCAATTTGTTCACCATTTCACAAGAAAACATATTTTCAGTTGAACCAGAATCAACCATCACTTTACATACCTCTCCCTTACTCTTGCAAGTGGTTTTGAAAATTATTTTCCTATGCAATGGCTCCACTTCTTTGGAAGTCTTCAAAATTTTTTTGTGCAACATCAAGAATTCTCCAAACTCAGGATTTGCAGGACAGCTGGATGAACCGGTGATCTCTACATCATCTTCTTGCACAAGTTGAACCCTTTTTTCACCTTTACTTCCACTTGATAAAGAACCAATCTTCTTTGAACGTTTGAAAAATGGATGGCCAAATTCATTACAAGTATAACATCTACCTGAAACCACATTGTTAGAACTTCTACCTCCTCCAAATCTTCCTCTTGTACCTCTTCATCCACCTATGGAATCAAATTGCTCTTGAACTTTCATGGCATCTTCCTAATTATCATTGGTTGGCTTTGAATTAGGCACGGATCCTCTTCCTCTTGATGCATTACCTCTTCCTATAACTTCTTTGTCTTTCCTTCTCTTCATTTTCTCCTCCACCCTGATAGCCATTTGATAACATTCCTCTATAGTTCTAGGGTTAGCCAAAACCAATTCATCTTGTATGTTTAATCTTAAACCACCCATGTATCTTGCAACTTTTTCATCTTCTTTCTCATGATGACCAAATCTTAAACTTAATTTATAAAACTCCTCAATATAAGACTTAATATACATTTCCTTTTTCCTTAAGCTTTGCAATTTCTTAAACATTTGAACTTGATGATCCTTGGTAAGAATTTACCTTTTAGTTTGGATATCATCTTGTCCCATGATGTGATCTTAGACTTTCCTTGTTTCCTCCTCTTTGATTCAAATTAATCCAACCATACCAAAGCATGGCCTTGCAAATTTTTCTTTGCAATCCTTACTCTTTGCTCCTTAGGAACCTCATCACATTCAAAATGGTTATCTAATGCAGCAATATAGTCAAGTAGTTCTTCATCATTTAAACTACCACCATACTTAGGAACATCAATTTTTACCTTAGGCTTGTCATCCTTCATTTCCTTCAACAAAATTTTAATTCTTTGATCCTCTAGAGTAAGCTCTTCTTCAACATCTTCAAACTCACCATCTTCCTCTTCATTTGACTCACTCTCTTCCACTTCCCTTCTTTTGTTTATCTCCAAGGCTATGATTCTTTTTTCCAATTCTTTGAGTTCCTTAGCATGTATATCTTTCATCTCCTTCATCTCTTTAGCCATATCATTCTTCTTTGGAGGCATCTTGTCAACCTTGCCTCTTCACCTTCTTCTTCAACTTACAAAATGCAAAAAAAATCTACTCCCTAATCTGATACCACAATGATGCAGAGCCAAGGTGGAGAAGATTCAAACTAATCAGTCTTCAAAACAAAAACCTTTGAAGTCACACTTAGCCATCTTCGATGAATAATCATCAACAAGGTTAAAGGCTTCAAAACTCAATAGTTTGGCTTATATTTTAGAGAATTCATCTCAAGGAGCATCTCATCATCATTCTAGCATCTACTCAGACCCCCAACAAAATTCCTAAACCAAACATACAAGGTTTCTTTACAACTTCTTAGAGAACCATCAATCTGCCCTATAAAAAGGCTATAAAATTAGCCTTGTTTTACTAACAAAGTGCTCTTTAAATTTCTCCTAACCCCACAAACTCTTGGAAAGTCATCAAACATGTCACATAACTCCCAATTTCATAGGTTTTAAGCAATTTCTCAACTTCTAAGCCACCATTCTTCAAAACCCTCAATTTCTCCACAAATACCTAGGGTTTTTAGGTTTTCAACCTTCTAAGGCCTTCCAAGCCCAATCAAGGTAAAAAATTACTTTCTTAGGGTTTTAATAGATGTTTCACACTGATTACTAGACAGTGTCATCAAAAAATGACCAAAACACATTACTAACCCATCCATTCTTGCATGAACAATGCTTTATTCCACACTATGGTGACATCCTATAGGATTCAACCCACTTTATTTCCACTCCAAAACACAAAAAAAACATACCCTAATCTAACTCCATTCCTCCCCATTGAGAAATAGGTTGAAAAATTAAGTGGGGTGGCTTAGAACATAAAATAAACTCAATCGGTGCCCTCACCGCCCTGTACAGGTAGATCACAGAATACCAATATAGTACTCTTCAAGTTTGTGATTAAGACCTTTGAATTGGTTTATAAGCATGCTATTTCCACATACTACAAGATCCAAAAGGATTTAGAGCATCAATATGCTTGTACGGCCTGTACAATGAAAGAAAAACATAGAAATACAGTGGTAATGGAAGAAAATAATGAATTAACAGAAAAATTGATGCTTTCTTCAATGACTATTCACCACCATTGATCCAACAACCTTTGATCATTCCTTTCAAAGGCCTTTATACATTTTGAATCCATGAAAATCTTCCCCAATGCCTACAACCACCTTGTAACCACCTTATCTTTCTATTGGCTTAAAAGCACTATTATTGACAAGTAATTGCTAAATGACACTATTATGCAAAATTGTTGTTCAAGACACCAAGAACCTCTTGGAAAACTTTATTTTACCCTTAATATGACTTCTAAACTCCTATCTTGCACTCTTATTTAAAAATTCAAGAACTTTCCTTCAAGAGGCTACAAGGACTCTTAGGTGCAAGATGGCAACTTTACACATTTTCAACCCAAATGACTCAAGATGTTTCCAATTACATTGTGATTGTTATTTTTAGACCTTATTAATCCTAAATAAGCACAAAAAACTCTTGTATCAACCTAAAAACCTATCATTAACATTGTATGACCTTCAAGCATGGAGATGTGTAGCTAAATGGTTAGGTGTTCCTGCACCAAGATGTCATGCTCCACAAGAATGTTCATCATGATTTTTTGATATGAAAGTAGAGCTCTATCCTAAAATATATTTGTATTTGCATGTATTTCCAACATATCAAGGTGATTTTCTAATTTCTTCTCAAGTTTAGCTAAATATTTAGAGATATAATTTAATACAATTTTCCTAGAAACAACTGGCTAGCAGTCAACATTGGCACACTATATTGCAAGCATGGGTGGGTTATGAATATTTAGGCGATCCTAATTTCTTGTTGGCCTGTAGGATTTGTTAGACTCAGTATCATATGTTAATGTAGAGGTAAGTTGTTGCTGCCAAGGTGCTTTATACTAGTATTGTAATTGCTCTCATTTTTTCCTTAAACAAGTATATTCAAAGCATTTTGTGTTTCTTTAAACTGTATTTAGAAACTCTTCATAATCTATGAGTGGATCACTAGAAATAATTTGGCTTGTGGAAAGTAAGCATAGATTTTCTTTAGAACAATGATACATTCTGAGCAATCTTTGTGTAGGGCAACATGGATTCCAAGTTGAAACATATCTATCAAAAAAGTTATTTTCCATGGTAACATCATGGTGATTGGACCAATCAAGAGTGTCCATGTTCAAGGTTTCTAGAAGCCATAAAAAACAATGCACATGTGCAAATCCATGATGTTTCCATTCATATCTATGCCAATAATATTTTCTGTGAAAAATATTTTCAATCAACTCTTCACAAAAAATTGAGAATTTATGATGTAGATATAAATATGTTATATGTGGATTTTGAATAACACTATCTATCATAGTATTTGTTGAAGAATCCATCACCAAACAAGCCACATAAAAGAAAACATTTTATAAATTAGGAAATTTTGTGTTTGCACAACTCAGAGTGAAAAAAATGGGTAGGTATCCCAAGTTGTTTAATCAAAACAAATAGTTGGGACCAACAAGAGTTCCAAAAAGAGCGATTCCCATGCAACGATGCACCAAAACACATAGTTGCTCTGATATTTGGTCACCAGGAGTAGCTTGAAGTTTTTCACGCAATGAAGACAAATACTTTGGGATTTTTTCTTCCAAATCTGCTTTGAAAAAGACAAAAATAGTTTTTTGACTGCGATGTCTTATTATCAAGTTATAGAGGAAATATCTAAACCTAACATGTTTTCCAAATCTGTGGTCAAAATATCTCATTAAGTGGAGGGAATATTCATGCAACTAAATTTGAATATTCCTTGGTTGGAGGGGAAGTGCTACTCCAGTGGGGAACAATGTTGGAAAATCCAGTGTAAATAAAACCTTCAGTGTTGTATTCATTAACAGGAGAAGAGCTAATTTCATGCCAAAACAAGATATTCCGCTCCTTTTTTTTCAAATTTTAATACCTTTTTGATTGCTTGGAGCTCTTTTGTAACATTCAACAAGAAAGGGATAAATGATGAAAAGGTTGAAGAGCCATTTTCATGTTCAGCAATATTTGTTGAGCTGGTTAATGGCATCAGCTCTTCATCAAAAACTTTCTCTACTGTATGCAAGAAATTGGAGACATCAACAACTATATTAGGTAACATATTAAGAGCCTCAACATAAATCTCAACATCATTGTAGTATTTTTCATATTGAATTTTATATTTTTATGCATCCATGATATGATGTTTATTAACATAACATTCATAGTTTCCACCTTCAATGGTGGTCTCTCATATGATCACAACCTTAAGGTCTTGTAATCGGTGCGAAATTTTTTTTATAGTGCTCAAGATATACTGAGGAAAGCTTATCATGTGACCATTGTATTTAAATTGCCCTTCTCTAGTGTGGAACACTTGTAAAATTGGAGCCCCCCTAGCAATAAGTATTTCTTCAACCTGTGTTAGCTTTTTTAGCAAGAATGGTTGTGGGCCTGGGTCCATGCCATTTGTAGAGCTAAAATGGTGGGAGCCTTTTTTATAATAACATCTAGTACACATGGTTGTTGAAATAGATACATCAGTTTGCATCCCAATGTAGCTTTCTTTGCATATCTGAAAAACAACAAGGTTCGACAATGCATCTATGCAGTGCCGAAATCATTTCACTAAAGAAAGGTAGCAATCATTGAAAATTTCTTTAATGTGTTGTTGGTTCGCTGGTGTAGTGGGGGGACTGATATGAGATTCTATATTGAACATATCTTGTGACATTGATATCAGTATTTTTCTATTCAAACTACCATGCACACTTTGTCAGCCTAGGAAAAGAAGACAATCCGGGGAAAAAGGAGTGGCATTTACCATTTCCAATGGGGGCTATGAGGGAGGATTGATAGAGGGAAGACCTGCAGGTGTGCTTGTTGCAGTTAGCCTTTGTTGCAAGTATTATGTACATTACTTTGCACAAATTTTCTCTTTATGTTGGCTATAGTACAAATGGTTTTGTTGCTATTTTTTATCCTTTTTTAATTTAGCAATTGATTGGATTGTTGAACTTGAATCTATTGGGACGACCTACGAATATACATACAAGTTCAACCATATTAGAATATATGAATATACATGTATAACCATTGATATATTTAAAGTAGTAATTACACATAAACATATAACAAAATATATGTGTATCAATGTGTATATAAATGTATATATATATGGACGATCACAAGATGAATAACATGGTTTGAACATTGAAATATATAAAAATATATATACAAGTATTGTACATATTTATGTGCTAACCATTTTCACTATTTCGCTATTGTTATATGCCACGTTTAGAAGAATACAATATTGGATGCATGCAACTAGTCCAAAGTTGTGCAACTATGTTGCGCTTTGAATTTGTTTTGTGCCTATGTACCCTAAGTTTTCCTTACCCATGAAATTATCTTTGGCCTATCTCTTTGGAGTTTCCCACAAGGATTTTGGTTAACATAGGGATGCAAAACATTCCTCGTCACTAGAAATGGATATGTCTGGAAGGCCGGTGGCAAGTTTCCCAAGGCTATTTACCATGACGGTTCATGGAGGTGGAGTTTGTTGACCATGTGGGATGGCAGTGTTGGAGGGCTGGGTTGCTTAGATAGGTGGAAGCAGAGTGGCAAATGCTTGCTTACATTTTTGCACGATGGAAATGAACACAATAGGAGGAAGTATGTCTTTTCAACAATTTCTCTATTTCTCTATAATATTTAGTAGCAGAGAATGTAGCTTCAATTTTGAATTGACAAGGAAGCTATTATGTACACTACTTGTCTTGTATTAATACTTTTCAATAGGAGCAGTTGCATATATATATATATATATATATATATATATATGCAGAGGGTCGGTATGAAAGCATAAATATATTCAAAATAAAATTAGTTTAATAGTTGTAAAGGTATGTTCAGTTTTGTGTTTTGTGTGGATGGGACATGTTATATACTTTTTGTGAATAGTGTATTTTTTGAATGTTATACTTCATAAACAAACACATACAATTCCCCCTACATATGTATATTTTTTAAATACACATTAACATAGGAGAAATTACATATATATATATATGCAAAGGGTTAGTATGAAAACATAAAGGTATCAAAGATAAAATTAGTGTAGTAGTTGTGAATGCATGTTTAGTTTTTTATTTTGTGTGAATAGAACATGTTATATGTTCTTTGTAACAATGTGTTTACAAATTATTGTAGTTCACCTCTTCTATTCTCCATATTTTAAAGTTATATTTAATGTTGGTTTTCGATACTCTTTCATTTTCTTGTGATTCTTAAGTGTTTTTTCTAATAGGTCTTTTACAATTTCCCAATTTTTCTATACTATTTAGTACCAAATAATGTAGCTCAAATCAGGTGCAACATTGAAGTTATTTATTTTCTTTGCATCCTTCTCAACTTTAGACATGGAAGAAAATTTTGTTATTGTTTGTTGGGTTTTCTATTCTTAGCAATACAATTTGTTTTAAATTCACCATGCAAATATGCACACAACAATGTTAATCTATAGGATTGGCTTTCAAACTTTTGGCTAGTTTCCATCCAAACACATGCAATATTCTAAATATACAGTTGTAGCTACTAGAAATTGATCAAGGGTGGCACACACATCTTATTTGTGTATATAAGTATATATATATACCATATATATGTATATATATACATATACATATACATATATATATATACAAATACATAGAGATATATATACATATACATATGTATACTGATTCAAGAGTCAAGACCCGAGATTCAGAAAAGCACACAATAGAGACCAACAAAAATATTATTTATTTATGGGAAATATGTTCTCATTACAGAGAAATTACATTCCAGAAGATTAAACCCTCGTACAATGCATGCAACTTTACTATTTTTAAAAAGCAAATCCCCTTTTCCCCAATACAATTCTCTCTTTTTCCCCCATCCCCAGAATTTATAAAATGAGTCCTAAATAGCCTTTTTCCAGCTTGGAGCCATAAATACAATTTGAATTTTGAATTTAGGCGGTTGGGCACCAAAAATTGAAATTTAAAATTTAGAAATAAAGTCACAATTTGAAAATTAGCAATTTTCCAAAAATTGACCAACTTCTGGAGGCCATAACTTTTGATTCGGGACTCTATTTTACAAACCATTTGAACCATTGGAAAGATCTCAGAGTGAATAATGTACTAAAAACCTGCTTTTCTAGTTCTAATGATTTTTTGGGCCCATACGAGACCATTTAGTGCCTCAAACTATACTTTAAATATTTTTCAGGGCAATTTTGGGAAATTGAAACTTGAATAACTTTCAAACTAGGAATGACCTTGGCCTTATTCTTTCATAAAAGTGATTATTTTTTTCCTTGAAGCTTTCCATAAATTTTTTCCTCCTCACGCCTTCAAATTCAAAATTGCTAAAAATAGAAATTGACCAGAAAATGTAGAAAAGCGGTTCTAAAAGTTGGGAACTCTTATTTGACAAAAAGGGTATCCCAAAATACAAAAATATCTACAAAAAGCTAACAAAAAGGAGACATAAAGGAAAACATATTTTTGGGTGATGTAGGATTTCCCTTACACCACTAGATGCTCTTGCATCATCTACATATACATATACACATATATATATACATATACATATACACATATATATATATATACATCTACATATATGTATACATATACATATATATACACATACATATACATACACATACACATACACATACACATACACATACACATAAACATACATATACATACATATACAGGGTATGTGCAGGATCATCATGGAAAAAATAGGTGCTTAAGTGGCAAAAAATTCAGAAAAATCAAAGTTAGGCAACTTGATGTAAAAATTTGAATAAGTTATTTATATTATTTCAAAAATATGTAAGAATAAAATCTGTAGAAAATTGAATGTAGTTTCTAAACTATTAGGTTTATTTTAAAACAAAAAATATATTTTTGGTAAAAATTTGAAATTTCAATGCAGTAGTACTTAAATTTCAGGGAAAAATAAGAAGTAGGTGTCTATCTAACCACTCTAACCACAATAAAATGATAATATTTTTTTATAATATTTTAAACATAAGTAGAGGACTCATGTCTGGATGTGATGCATATTTTTTTGTAATTTTTTTCAAAGTAAATAATTAATTATGAATTTTTTATTACAACTTTTTAAAAATATAAAAACTCATATGTCTAACCATCTTAACTTGGTCAAAACTTCATGAAATTCATTTTTTCTTTTTTTCATCCTATAGTATACGAAGCATAGAATGTGATGGATGTTTTGGATTCCAAAAATATGAGACTGTTTGAAAGGTATAGATATTTTTCAATCAGCTTATCAATCAGGAATTTAGTTGTAATTCAAATAGAAAATGAATAATAATTATTTATTAAATTCAAAGTAAAACACAATTTATATTGGTGGAAAGCTGAGAATCTCCTTTAAAAACCCTTTTCATTTTATCAATTTTGGGTAAAAAAAAGTTGTCAGCCACATACCCTACAAATACCCATCATATCGCCACTTTTTTTCCCATCATGATCTTGCACATACCTTACATATACATATATACATACACACACACACAAATACATGATCTAACCATTGCATACATAAACTAATACATTCACTATTTCATTGTAATTATCAGCATAAGAGGAATGATACTATTGAATAGTTTCCTTAATTATGATCATGTGCTTAGAAGCTCTTACCATAGTTTTGTGCATTGTTTTGAGTGTTTTTCAATGTATTGACTTTCAATAGACACATTGTATTGGCACAGTTCAAACAAATTTTCAACTTTGCTATGAACATGTTGCACATACTGCATTATAAAATGCTTTGTTATTAACATCTAAATGCTATACCGTTGAATACTATAGTTCAATTCTATTGGGTTGTTTTTGAGTATTTTTGGGTCTAATCAACATAATTCCAAATATGTGTAGATATGACAACTGATTGTTTGAAATAGTTCTATATATTATTTTTGGTATTTTTCATTATTTTCAGTTATGATTAATAGATTGTAGTGGTAGAGTATAGATAATTTAGTAGCTTTGCTATGAACATGTTCCACATACTACACTGTTAAATGCTTTCTTATTAACAACATATGATTGCAATGTTGTAGAATGTTATGAAGTCAAAGTTGGTTGTTTCTTTGTAGCCTACAAAGACAAGTTCAATCAAGGAAAATGTACTTGACCACACCAAATTGATAAAAGGAGTAAGGAAAACAAAGGTTGCAAAGGGATGTTTTTATGTGCTAGAAAAGATCAATGTGTATCTACTTCCACATCTATATGCTTTACCAAGGTCAACCATGTGTGTATACACCTAAAATCCAAGAAAACTACAAAAATAAATAGGAAAGGGTATGTGGTGTTCATTTCTATATTTGAGAATCATAAAATTAAAGAAACTAAAAGGCAATGTTCTAGTTGAATACAAAATAGGAAGGAAACAATAACAACAAATTTACAACAGTTATAAGAAAAAGAAAATATAAACTTATGGAATCAACATCTAAAGGCTGGTGGTTTGCACCCTCATAGCTAAACTCCATAGTAGAACCTATGGTGGATTGAACCAACAATTTTGTGGTTCTATGTACTTCTCTTGCACTCTTAGGGTTTTTCACCTAAAAGGAGAGAGATAGAACACTAAAATTGAGGTGGTTCAGTCAAATAAAGGAATGTATGATGTGATTATGACTAAATGAAATAATGTAAATGCAACTAAGTGATGAAATTGACTAATTATGAATGCAAAACTAATGAAATATGCAATGTTTGAAAACACAATGTGAAATGAAGAAAATGAACTAGAAACATAAACTAATGCAAACAGGATTGAATGAGGTTTAACAGAGTGCACCTGGAAGTTGAATGTTGATCTTGGAAGATTTTAGAAACTGGAAGAAATCATTTTTTATCACCAGTGGGACTCATTCACCGCTGATGGTGAATCAATCCTCCTATTGGTAAAAAGGTCTAAAACTTCTTTCCAACTATCAAGAACTAGATTCTAACAAAATCAACTTTTTCATTCTTCAAGTGGAACTCATTTGCCACTAATGGAAAATCAGTCCTCCAAAAATTTATAAATTCAAGAGTCAATTATGCAGGTCTAAATCTTCACTTGTCTTCTTGTTAGGTTGACAGAGTCAAATCTGCAGAAAACAAACAATAGGTTGTCTCCAAGCTTGAATTAGGGTTTAGTTGACTTGAAACACTTTGTTGACTTGTTGTCTACTTTTCAACACCTATTTTCTTAAAAAATTTGCATACAAAAGTATGCAAACACACATACAAAAGGGGGAAAATGGTTAAGGGTTAGATTATAGGGATTTACATTGGTCAAATTCAACTTTCGTAATCAAACCCTTACTAAAGAAATGAAATAAGCAAGGAATGATGAATAAACAATATGAAAATGTCCTAAACTCACCAAAACCTTGTTGAAGAAGTCTGAAGATATGTCAATGGTTGTTTGAAATGCTTGATTCAACAATACTATGATGCTTCAATGCTTGAATGAGATGACTAAATGGATGATTGAATGATTGAATGAATGGGGGATAGAATGAATGTAAAAGCACTTATTTATACACACTAATACCCTAATAACCCAATAATACAACATCACATGCTGACATAGGGTATTTTTGAATAAAAACCCAAAAGAAATTTTGAATTATTTTGAATTTGGAGCCAAGAGGGACTCATTCGCTACCCATGGCGAATGGGTTACACTCTAAGCTTGTAAGTGGGTTTCAGGAATTAAGTTGCATTTAGTGTTTTTTTTTTAGGTTTACATTCAAAAATACACTTAATTAGGACTTATGAGTGCATAAAGGGGTCAAATAAAGCATAATAAAGGTGTAAATAGTGAAATCAATTCTAGAAAAGCGTGAAAGCTTATTACAAGACTTTACAACACTTTAGAATAGGACTTGATAAGTGATGAAAAGGTGATTTTTGTTTGAATTGTAATGAGAAGAGTATGGAAGAGTGCAGAAATGTGTTACAACACCTTTACAAGACACCATAATTTGAATATTAAGGACCTAATGTGAATGAAGAAGTTACATTACACATTAAATCAAAGAAAAATAGGTCAAGCATCATGAGAGAAAGACCTAAAAGAACATGAAAATGTCAATGATCCATTTTTCTATGGTACATTTAGCCCCCACTTTAGCGAGAGGATGAACTTGCTTCAAACTCACACTAAAGTAACCATGTGCATATCGAGAGGGATCCAAATGCACTTATGCTAGCAAGATGGAATAGAAACAATCAAGAGAGATGATCAAGCCCCCAAGATGAAGATCTAATGGAAAACTAAACATAGGAACAAAGCAACACATGTGAAAGAGAAAGAGAGAAGGAAGAGGAAAGGGAAAAGACAGATCAAGCTTCGATCATTTTTCCAGCTAGTTGTGGATTAGATCTAGGTTGCTTGTCTGAAAAATAAAATGCATACTCACTCTGGGGTGACGAAACTCATGACAGTCCACTGGGTGAGAAGGCCCAAAAGGTGAGAAACATACACAAGTTGGTATGCACTCACAAACACATAGGTAGCTATGGGTAAAGTCATGTTGTGGAATGGGCTTCTCATTCAACCATATCAAATTTATACCTCCTGATAACTTTAACAAGGAATCACAAAGGATAATGTCAGTTTGTGCTTCATGAGACAAGAAAAGTTGTGTTATACAAGGTGGAAAAGATGTAAAATGTAAAATATGTTCAAATGAGTCTTGTTTAATTCATGTGAGATCTATCACTTAGGGAACATTGTGTCTAATGTCAGCAAGAGAGGACCAATCAATGAATATTCACGACTTAGGGGATGCAATGTGTCACATCAGGCCACTAGGAGGAATGTAATATGTTAAGATAGATCACACTTCTGAAAGACATCAGAACCAATGTCATCCACAAAGTGACAAACACATCATATGAAATGAAAAGGCTACACTAAGAACCAAGAATGCAAATGAATAATTCCAATGTATTCCCCCCACTTTAAAGGAATTGCTACAGACTATTATGCGAACAATTGCTTTAAAGTAGTGAAGGAAAGATGCAAAAAGAAAAACAAGACATGAGAGACAACTTGGAAATCCCCTATGCCAAGTCATATGTTTCTAAGTAAGGTTGCATCATGTTAATGAAAAATTAAAAAAAGAAGAAGGGAATTGACCCATAGAAAGGAACACACCAAACACATAAGCGATCTATTGATTTGGGGTCAGTAAGCTCATTGTTGCAATGTTTTTATAAAAGAGCTCTGAACTATCATCATTCCCTAAAACACATAGAACTAAAAGAATGACACAAAGAGAGCGAAAATAAAAGAAAAATAAAGTCTATTTTGGGTCAAAATGTAAGAGACATTGTGGTCTCAATTCTTTTCATCATCCCCAAAAAGAAAGCACAAGCGAAAAGAAAATGAAAAGGAAAATGAGAAGAAAACTATTTTGGGTCAACATGAAGGAGAAATTTCACTCTCGATGCTTTGCGTCATCCCCAAAAGGAAAAACACAAGAAAAGATAAAGTAAAAAGGAAAAAGAGACCATTTGGGTCAACATGGAAGAGACATAGGGCATCTCAATGCTCTGCATCATCCCCAAAAGGAAAAAATAAAACAAAATAAAAAAAGAAAGTAAAAATGGACAACATATAGAAGAATAAAGGTACAAATAGAGGAAGTGCACAAAGAGAGAGAACATCAAATGCACATTACGGGGGAACACAATATGCACATACAAGCACACCAAAGAAAAGAAAAAGAAAAAGGAAAAAAAATGTAAAAGGCTAGTAAGGAGAATGGAAGTCATCCACCTCCCAATCATGTTCAGTGTATTATGAGGGTGGTTGACTGTCCAAAGGAAGAATTGGAAGTGCCGAACTAGGGGAAGTGTCGAGTTCTTCACTTGGTTTAGAAGATTTATCATTTAAGCCCATGGTAGATGAAAATAAAGAGTTTAGATCACTATGCACTTCTTCATCTATTTTAGTGATCTCCTCATCATCATTATCATCAAGATTAATTATGACGAGAGGACAAAGGGAAATTTCCAAGGAAGGATGTATTAGGAGTTGTGGCTATTGTATCAAATCATTTTGTTGTGATGGTTGTATCATACTATCTTCACGTAGGTCAAGAGGAAGAGGGTGATCAATTATTACTTATGTCAAAGGTGGAGGTTAATTTTCCTTGTTTTCTTCCATTCGTGATTGACGAGTAAGGAGACAACAATGACGCCTATTCTCCCTAGCATTGTCATTTCATTTAATTCAATTGTGAAGTTGTTGAGGTGTAAGAGCAGGTTGATCCACCATAGGTTTATTTTCTTCTTGAGGAGGAATGGAAGGAACTAAAGGATATGGGTCAATCACTTTCTCTTTGGCTTTATAAACTTGTTTAATGCAAGGAGGCATGATGGGGTTGGTTTCACTATCTCTTGGGCATTTAGATGATGAAGGTGAAGTGTTTGTTGTTGGTTTCTCATGAGGTTTCTTTGTTTGTTCAGGTTCAGACTTAGGTTGAATCATTGTCTCATCTAAGATGGGAGTAGTGGAAGTGGATGGGGACATTGAGTGAAGAGACAATTTGGCTATTCATTTGGCTTTAAAATTTTGATAGGCTATGAAAATAAAATATTTATAAGGGGTGATGGGCTCCATAGGTTCAGGCCAAAAAGCTCCTAAGGAGAAATTACCTTTAGAAGACAATGGATTAAAAAACACTATGGTGTGTGGTAAATATTTCATTGCCATGTAGAAACTTCAAACATTTGTGAACAACTGAAGAGACCACTTTCATCGAGCGAAGCCAAGGATGTCCTAGCCATAGATGAAATTGATCTGATTATGTCCAAATGATAGAAAATGCTACATGAAATGTCTTGGATCCTATCTGTAATGGGAGTATGATCAATCCAATCATAGGGCATGCAAAACTAGTATGTGTTTTAATCCATGCTATTGGTTTATCATAATCTTCTTGATAAAGCTCATGTAATACTAAAAATTCTTGTGTGATCATATTCTTGCCACAGGTGGTATCTATTAATATCCCATTGGTGGGCTTATCATAGATGCAGTTGGCTATGTAAAGAGGACCATCAGGAAGCTATTTAATTATATCATGAGAAGAAAAGGTAATATCAATAGATCTATTTGTTGGTCCCTTACAAGGGATAACGTCTATCGTTCCCACGAGTTCATCCATAGGATTAACATGGGTAACATTTGGAGTAATATAATGTTTTTCATTATTTGTATCAATATTCATCACATGAATATTTGAAGGTTCACTAGCTTTGACAAATGAAACATTGTGTTTAGGAATGGGTTGGTGAAAATTTATAAATTATGATTGGGGGTGCAATGGACTTATTTCCTTGATCATTGACACCCGCAATGGGAAAATGACCTAAATCAATGAGGTCTTGAACTAAGTGTTTGAGATGCTTACAATTATTAGTGTCATGTCCATTTTGGTGATGAAAATGACAATAAGAATTTGGTTTAAAGGTGGGTGGTAAGACCCTGGTGGTATCAAGTGGTTTTGGTTTTTGAAAGTTTTGTACATTGTTTTGGTTGCTCTGTTTAGACTTCTCAGCACAGATAGAAGTGGAATTTAAATCACAACTAGTAACTAAGTTGTGATAGTCACAAAGGGTTGTACATAAATGCATGAATGAAGGAAATTTCATCATGGTCAACTTATCTTGAAGGTGTGTGTGCAAGTTTTTGATAAACATCTTTTGAAGATGTGAATTAGGAATCTTGACATCTACTTGCGCATATAATGATTGATAATGTGAAATGAAATCAGTTACTTTTTCATATGTATTTTGTTTGCATCTCATTATATCAGCCATTGTATTTTTTGGATTCATATGGACTTGGAAATGAATTATAAAGGAATCAACAAGTTCATTAAATGATTAGATCAAATGATTGGGTAAGTTTGAAAACCACTCCAACGCATTGTCCTTTAAAGTCCTAGGAAAGAGTTTGGCTAATAGCTTGTCTTCAAGGACAAAATCACTACAAAAGGTTGTATAGGCATTGACATGATTATTAGGGTCTCCTTTACCTCCATACTTCTCAAACCTAGGAATCTCAATTCCTTGTGGCATCAGTGTGATCTCTAAAGATAATGGGCTACTATGAACATGATATGTGGGTGGAGCATTTTGATTTTGGCTTATGGTGGATATTTGTTGTTGCATGGAGGAAACAGTGTTAAAGAGTTGTCTAATGAGGGGGTCAGTGTAAGTGGTATGAGGAGGAAGGGAAAATAGTGATGGAGTGTATGTAACATTAGGAGAAGTGAACAAGACACTAAGAGGGGTGAAGGTGGAATATGGAACATTTGATGCCACAAAAGAACTAGGAATGCTAGTTGGAATAGCAAAGGAAAGAGTCACATGACTAACCTATTGCATGGTTGTTGTAATTTGAGGATTGGTATAGGTGGGTATGGATGCTACAATTGAAGGAGGAATGTGAGGTCCTACTTGGGTCACAAAAATGTTTTCTTTTTGGGAAGTGGAAGGAACATGTTTGTTGTATATCTCAACAATTCATTTCATAACTTGTAATCCATCGTCACTTTCAATAAAATGATGAAGGTTTTTTATGGTAGGTATAGCAGTGTTGGAAATGTTTCCAAGGGATAAATCTTGTTGTAAATGTGCAAACTCCTCATGAATACTAATGAATTTATCTTGTGAGATTTGATCGGTTTGTGTGTCAACATGCATTGTATGTGAAGGTAAAGGTATACTAGTTGTAGTATCCATTTCTGATGCACCATTTTCCATACCAGGAGTAGGAGCTCTTGAGATCCCAAGGTCCACAATGAAATTTTCACCATGGGGAAGCTATGCGTCTAGAACTTCGTCCCACTAAATTATTATCAATAGGTAACCAAACACTCATACAAGTACCACAAGGGGTGAGGTAGATGCAAATTCAATGCAATCAAGGAGTTAAAAATGCAAATAATAGAAATTCTATAAACTGAAACAAAAAAAAAACAACAGAAGACTAAAATGTAGTAAATGCCTAGAAAATGCCTGAAAATGCAATGTAAAATGTGTAGGTGGACTGATTCTCCCATGGTGGTGAATGAGTCCAAGTATGGGATTGTTTTGTGTTTTTTAGAAAAATTAAAATGATTTTAATTCTTTTCAAATGCAAAATGAAGATGCAAATGCATATTTTTTAGGTTTTTAATGATTTGATATGAAAAAATGAAATCTATATGATTCTTTCACTAATGCAATTTTAGAAGCCCTAGGATGCAAAAACAAAAAAAAAAACCTAATTGAATGTTGATTCACAAGAAGCATAGGATGTAAGATGCAACTGAAATTAGAAAGATAAATGTGTTCAATATGCAGGTTCACCAAAATGAGCCAACAATTTTGTGGTTCTATGTACTTGTCTTGCACTCTTAGAGTTTTTCACCTAAAAGGAGAGAGATAGAACCCTAAAATTAAAGCGATTCATTAAAATAAAGGAATTTTGATGTTATTATGATTAAATGCAATAATGTAAATGCAACTAAGTGATGAAATTGACTAATTATGAATGCAAAATGAATGAAATATGCAATGTTTGAAAACACAATCTAAAATGCAAAAAATGAACTAGAAACATAAACTAATGTAAACAGGATTGAATGAGGTTTAATAGAGTGCACCTGGAAGTTGAATGATGATCTTGGAAGATTCTGAAACTAGAAAAAATCAATATTTATCACTAGTGGGACTCATTCACCAATGATGGAAAATCATTCATCCTATTGGTAAAAAGGCTTGAAACTACTTTCCAACTTTCAAGAACTAGATTCTCACAAAATAAAATTTTTTAGCTTTCAGGTGGGACTCATTCACCACTGATGGCGAATTGGTCCTCCTCCAAAAATCTACAAATTCAATAGTCAATTCTATAGATCTAGATCTACACTTGTCTTCTTGTTAGGTTGACAGAGTCAAATCTGCAGAAAATAGACAATAGGTTGTCTCCAAGCTTGAATTAGGATTTAGTTGACTTGATACACTTTGTTGAATTGTTTCCCACTTTTCAACACCTATTTGCTTGACAAATCTACATACAAAAGTCTACAAACAAAAATACAAAAGGGGAAAAATGGCTAAGGGTTAGAGTATAGGGATTTTCCTTGGTCAAATCCCATTTTGGTAATCAAACCCTTAATAAAGAAATGAAATAAGAAAGGAATGATGAATAAACAACATGCAAATGTCATAAACTCACCAAAACCCTATTGAAGAAGTCTAAAGATATGTCAATGGCTGCTCCAAGATGCTTGATTCAACAATGCTATGATGCTTTAATGCTTGAATGAGATGATTGAATGGATGATTGAATGCTTGACTTAATGGGGGTTAAAATGGATGTAAAAACATTTATTTATACACAATTATGCCCTAATAACCCAATAATAGAACATCACAGGTCGACATAGGGTATTTTTGAATAAAAACCCAAAATAATTTTTTAATTATTTTGAATTTGGAGCTAAGAGGGACTCATTCTCCACCTATGGTGAATGGGTTCCACTCTAGGCTTGTAAGTGGGTGTCAGGAATTAAGTTGCATTTAATGTTGTTTGTCAGGTTTGCATTCAAAAATACACTTAATTAAGACTTGTGAGTGCATAAAGGGGTCAAATAAAGCATAAGAAAGGTGTAAATAGTGAAATCAAGTCTAGAAAAGCATGAAAGCTTGTTACGAGACCTTACAATAATTTAGAATAGGACTTGATAAGTGATGAAAAGGTGATTTTTAGGTGAATTGTAATGATAAGTGCCTATAAGAGTGTAGAAATGTGTTACAACACTTCACAACACCTTAACAAGACATCATAATTTGAATATTAAGGACCTAATGTGAATGCAGAAGGTATATTGCAACATTAAATCAAAGCTAAATAGGTCAAGAATAATGAGAGAAAGACCTAAAATACCATGAAAATGTCAATGATCCATTTTTCTATGGTATAGGAATGTCAACAAATCAATCTTTAGGGGCTCTGGAGACCCAACCATAAAGCCCGATTATGTAGACATAGTTGTGGGAACTTTTATAGGGAGAAAATGTTGTGATTTGAGTTGACTGATTAAGAGATCTATTTCACAATAAAAATAAAATATTAATGTATTGCAATGTCCAATGGAAATTGGTAGACAACTTAGAAATATCAATAATCTATCAACCATTTTACTAATTTGATTAAATCAAATTGGGTATAACCATTCCACTTTTAATACTATCAAAATAGTAGGAGATACAACAACAAGAATAAAAATGATGAATGCAAATGTATATATATATGTATATGTATCTATTTATCTTTGAGGTTGCTTATATATTAATGAATGTAATTTTTACTATATTTCCACATATACCTATATGCAGATTTTTGTATATGTTGCTAATTGGTCCCTTCATCCTTTCTTATCTAAACAATAGGATATACAACAATAAGAATAAAAATTATTAAGTACATATATGCATTGAATTTCCCCTTTATCTGGACATTTAAAAAACATACACATAAAACTAGATATATATATCCATATGTACACATGTATATATCTATTTATATATACACTGCTATATCTAAATAGATGTGTATACTATATTTATTCTTGACTATGTAGTCATTGACATTCCAAGCAAAGACCTCTGTAAAAATGGGCATAATGTCAAAGGGGCATAGTGGCAAGAAGGAACAATAAGCAGAGGGTGAAATTTTTGCAAGTCAACAACATGTTTTAAACATTGTAGCTTATTAAAATATATACAACTTATTAAAATATATATGCAACAAGGGGCTCTGGGGCACCTTCAAACACAAAATAAGAATGGTAAATGGTTGCTTGCGGTGCTGGAAAATGGAAATCAAGATGGTGGGAGCAAGCAAACGCAATATTCAATGTATGGGGCCTCAAAAAATTACATTGTTGTTGGCTTGAACTATAGTTTTGTGCACTATTTTTGGTGTTTTTATTTAGTTTCAATAGGCACATTACATTGCCAAAGCGTAAAAAATTTTACAGCTTTTTTATGAACATGTTACACATACTGCACCATTAAATGCTATGTTATTAACATCTCAATGCTATATCATTGAAAGCTATGCCTGTATTGTAGTGATTTTCTCATAAGCTAAATAATACTTACATATGCTATTTTTAACTCTTTTTAAATCAAATTCTACATAAATACAAATAAATATAGCATACACATTTGTTTACATATACATGTGTATATATAAATTATTGTTGCATTGTCAAACGAGCCATAGTGCCCTTGGTCTGTATATATGGATAAATATTTTTGCCTATATGTATATTTTTAAATATGAAATAGGGAATTGAATACATATATATATGTGTATATGTATTTGTCTATATTTTGGGGAATTCAATACAATTTCCCTTTTTTCAATAACATTTAGTAGCAAATAAGTGTTATTCTAACACCTCTTATACAATTTCTCTATTTGTCTTCAATATTTATTACCAAAGAACGTAGTTCGAATCTTGTATCAATATGTTTCATGATATTATTATTTTTCTCATCTGCTTGTAGTTCCCTACAACAAACTACCCAGGGTTGTTTATGAAAGTGGTGGAGCTTGCTAATTATGTGGGTTGGCATGGTGGAGTTGGTTTCCTCAATACATGGAAGTGGAATTCTTCAACAAAGAAAACTATTCATTATGTAATAGTTGGCAGTCTATGTAACACCTGGCTTGTCAATTTGATGACCATTTTTACTAAAATATGGAGAATAGAAGAGGGAAACTACAATAATGAACAATTTCCTTTGTGAAACTATCCAAAAAAAAGAATATCATAAAACATATTGATACAACACAACCAATCTATGTAACAGTTGGCTTGTCAATTCAAAATTCAAGCTACATTATTTAGCACTAAATATTATAGACAAAATAGAGAAATCATAAAAGAACTATTACAAAAAAACTTAAGAATCATAGGTAAATGATAGATGATCGAAAACCCACATTAAACATATTGATATAAGACAAGCAGTCTATGTAAGAGTTGGCTTGTCAATTCAAAATTTGAGCTACATTACTTGGCACTACATATTATAGAAAAATAGAGAAATTGTAAAAAATCTATTAGAATAGCACTTAATAGCCACTAAACTACTTTTATCTTGAATATCTTTATGCTTTCATACTAACCCTCTGCATATATATATATATATATATATATATATATATATATATATATATATATATATATGCAATTACTTCTATGTTAATCTTCAATTGATCCTATGTTAATGGGTATAACACCAAAGATGCACAAAGATAACTACAAACAATAAACAAAGGGCGAAAAAATTACTAACCCTAGGTAACCATATTTTTTGACAAAAGAAATAAGATTTAACTGATATTTCTCCATCCATATAGAGCCATAATCTCCTTGAAGCATCCAAAATGGGTATAACACCAAAGATACAAACATACATGAACAATAAATTAATCATTTATGAAAAATACCCATGTAAAGGGTGATCCCATAATACTAGTTTATAACTTTTGGCCAAACTGGACACTGAACTGATTTTTTATAACTAAATTTTCACTTTTAGGCACCTATAGCGGCTAAACTGTGAGGAATTTGAAAATGATGCAAACTAGTGATTTGTGATATTTTGTCTGTAGATTCTAAATATGTTTTTTTCAAAAAAAATTGAATCATATTGCACTTCTTTATCCATCTCCTTCAAAAACTATTTTTTTTCAGTAAACACCATTTTTAAGGAGTGACACTCACCGTATAACACAATTTTTTTTCATGAAGGATAAAATTCTAATTTTTATGAATTTAGATTTGTAACTATGATATCTAGTGATTCTAATTGGTTTCATAGTGTTTTATTGAATAGTTTTTCCTACTAGAGTAATAAGTTATTTCACTTAATTAATTACATCACATTAGTTAATTAATTAAGTCACTTATCACTTTAGTTACTTAAGCTAAACTTAGACACATTAATAATTATTTATTAATTGTGCACACTAGGGTTTTTCCTTTTAGGGTTTCCTTTAGGGTTTCATGATCTCCTTTATAAGGATTGATCTCATGTAATTTATGAATTCCTGAATAATATTATTTGCACATCTTCATGTAAAGCTCTTGCTTTTTTCTTTTTTTCTCTTTTGTGGAAGGATTTTCTAGTTTGCATGTCTGATCTTGGTTTCTAACATGGTATTAGAGCCTTGATATGCATCCCCTTCTCAGATTTTGGAGATAATCATTGCAAATTTTGTTTGGGATTCCTTGAGGGTTTCATGCCTTGAGTTCATCTATGTAGCATCTTGGATCAAATCAGAGTTTTCCATTGGATTCATAGTACTGGAAAAAGTTAGGATTGGCTTTTATTTTATTTATTTTGGTCATCGTTTGCTAGATCTATGAGGGTTTCAAGCTCGGTGAGTTTTTGCAAGCTCTAGGGGTAGCCAATTTTTCAGACATTTTGGGCACAAATGGAGGTCACCATCATGTTAGTAGTGGCCAAAAACCCTAAGATCACCTTTTGTTTTGTCAATTTTGGAGAAAGTTCATTCTAAGGCAAAAAAAAATTTCCAGGGAGGCCATATGGTGTCCCAAGCATGCACTTTGAGGCACATTTTTCAAATTTTTTTTTGAAAAACACACTTTAATTCATGCGCATGTAGTAGAAAAAGCTCCACCACTGGATGACCACTGGATGGCCACCAGGAGGTTGCCAACACTCCACCGCTGCCAGTCCTCACTGCCGGTCTGCCACCGGCCAATCTTCAACCCCCACTAACTCCCCCTCTAGCATCTTGCATTTGTAAATAGGTACCTAATTAGGCCTTGTTTCTTGGACCCATCTTTTCTTTTATGCATCTTTTACTTAGTGTTTTATCTACTTCCTAAGTTCATCTTAAGGGGGAGTGTTAGAGTAATAAGTTATTTTACTTAATTAATTAAATCACATTGGTTAATTAATTAAGTCACTTATCACTTTAGTTACTTAAGGCAAACTTAGGCACATTAATAATTATTTATTAATTATTAATTGTGCACACTAGGTTTTTTCCTTTTAGGGTTTCCTTTAGGGTTTCATGATCTCCCTCGTAAGGATTGATCTCATGTAATTTATGAATTCCTAAATAATATTATTTGCACATATTCATACAAAGCTCTTGTTTTTTTCTATTTTTCTCTTCTATGGAAGGCTTTTCTGGTTTGCATGTCTGATCTTGGTTTCTAACATTTCCTTAATCAAGTTTCAAAGTCAAACCAATTACAATTCAGACATAGGGGGACTGTATAACACATAACTTTTCTTGTATGCATCAGTTTTTATTTTATTTTTGGTTGGATCAAGGACTTCAATATCTGGTGCACTCATATTTTTCAAATTTTTTTTGATAATCTTTTATTTTTCCACATGTGCAGAACAAAGAGCTTCATTTTTGTTGAAAAACCTACATTCACAAGAAATAAAAAATAAATATAATAATAAAATTAAATTTATTTAAAATTATACTTTTTGGGAAGATTATAATAAGGACTACATGCTTACAAAAAATAAAATTTAAATGAATTCATTTGATCCCTGAAAAGGTAAATCAAAAGTGGTTTTTTATCATCATTTTGATAGGTGTAAAGGAGACTCCATTGTAGGTATGGTTTAAAACTAGCAGGGTTCTATCCAAGGGGTTTTTATGTAAGGTAGTTTGATCAAACTTTCTTCAATTAGAATGCTTTAAATGGAAATTTTTAAGGATTAAATCATTATCTTTTCTAAAAATAAGTGATTTCAGCCAAAAATAGAATCTCCCAGAAATTGTAAACCAACTTTGTGGGATCACCCTAAAATGACTTACAGATTCTAGAGTACAATAGTATTAAAACCCTCCAATCTGCTATAAAATAGAACCTTTACTATCAAACCAACACTACAATGTAAAACCCTCTAATCTACTATAAAATAGAGCCTTTGCTATCAAACCAACACCACAATGGCTCTTTCGATAATGCAACTTAATCAATATATTTTATCGCACATTTTGGAGTATACTTTCCCATGCTACAACATTGAATATTAAATTTACTTCCTCCCACACCATCATACAACAACACCAGGATGCATTAACCCTCATGCAAGAAAACACTTACTATTCTGCTTCTGCATATCAAGGCAACCAACTCCACCACTACCAACCCATGTAATTAGCAAACTCCATATTGTCATAAACAACCCCAGGAAACTCACCATCAGTTGAGAGATTTATAGCACTAAGAAATTATATTCATGGCTAGGATGATGAAAATCTTGATAGAAATTTCAAAAAAATAGCCTTTTAGCTAATTATACATGTAAATTGGCTCTATAAGATTAAACTCAATGTAAATAAAAATATTGAAAACCATAATGCAATGTTGGTCGTATGGTTTTCTTTTACGAAGCAGGGATAAAATATGATTAAGCATCTACTCTATTTTTTAGAATAGATACAATTAGAGTTGTTTTAGTAATACTAACATGTCATAAAAATAAATTCTATCCAATGGACATAAACTATATTTTTGAACACTGTGATAAAGGAAAAAATATGTGTAATAATAACTAGAATATAAAATTATGGGTCAATAAAATAAATTTTATATATTGAAGATGAGACATATAAAAATAGGTTCACCAATATGAAGGGGGTGTGATGCACCTATCTTCCTTATTTCATTAGGAAAAAGATATCCCTTAGGGAAAGATTGACTTTCAACCCTTGGGTGAGCCAACCTTAGTAGAAATCTTGTTGTTTTCCTTATGACTGAGGACATGGTTAATTAGTCTAAATTGCACTTTTGGGAGATAAATGAAAAATACCAAATGAATGTAATAATGAAATGTATCACATGAAACATCAAATGTAAACCTTAATATGAAAGAATCCAAAAAATTTAAGCAGATTTGAGAAGGATGTGATTTTATGCACCTATCACAAAATGCCTATGTTGAGTTTCCTCTTGGGACTCATTCACCCTAGGATGAATGGGTCTTGCTATCGGGGTTAAAAATATTCTTTTATAGTTATTTTTTCCTTGGTCTTCACTCATGATTCCTTTAGGTTTCATAGTCATAAATTTTATAATTAAATTTGGAAAGTGAGTTTTTGTGGCTTGAAGATAATGTTGACAACTTTGTAACTTTAACAACTTTTACAATTTTTCACTTTTGATAGATCTTCTTGATCCTCCTTCAACCTAAGATCTGCAAAACACACAAGAAGGAAATATTGTTTTGTTTTGGTGAATGGGGGTTTGCCTTGGTCAAACCTTGTTTTGGTAATTAAACCTTGAAATGCAACAATGGAACATGAAGGGAATAATGAATGAACACTTGCTATGTTGCAACTCACAAAACCCTTGAATTGAGATACTTGAAGGACTAAAACTTAACAAATATCTCCAAGGTCTTGATCTTGAATGAATGGATTTATTGATGATGTGATCTTGATGTTCAAATCTTGACTTAAATGGTTAAAACCTACAACGTAATGTTAGCTCCAAAACATGCATGAACACACCTAAACTTTGAAATCATGATAGCATCCTGAATATTGTTGTAGATGAATAAGAAATATGCTCTTCAATTATTTTGACAGTAATATTTTCCCATATGAAAGTTTCCCTCTCACTAGATGTTTTTAATTGATAAAAATACTAGGTATTTATATTTAATTTTCTAATTTCTTGACAATTAAAATTCAAAATCCGACAATTGAAAAATTGAATTTGAGCCATAAAAAATGCCACCAAAAGAAAATTTAAAAATTGGGGTCCTAAATTTAAGGGGGACCCTTTTTCCCTTGGGTGAATGGGTTCTAGGCCCCAAACCTAGGACACACCAATTTCAAGGAAATTTAATTAATGATTGCAATTTTTTAATACAAGTTTTGTTAGTGTAATTAATTATTTATTACACTAGCATAAGTTTAACTTAGGTAATTTATTTAATTAATTAAGTCCTAGGTTGAATTATTAGATAAATCATAAATAATGGGATCATTGCCATTTCCATGTTTGTAGGAGATATGATTCCTTCTAGAAGATGAGTTAGCTTTTCTAGAACTTATCTCTATCCCTTTATCATTCCCTAGGTAGTTAGGGTTCACATGTTGTCACATGTTGTTAGATCATGACACATGGCAACATCTTATTGCATCTTGTATCTCTCTCATGCCTATATATTCAAGGCATATGTACATTTGTAATCATATTCTAGATCAATAGAAATCTCCATTTGCATGCCCTTAGTTGCAACACTTTCTGTGTGGGTGAATTTTTTCTTGGAAAGATTCTTTGAAGTGTGCACAACTTCATTGGATGATTCAACATCCATTATTTTAACATGGTATCAGAGCCATTACATTGGGAGTTCATCACATGATCAAGAAAGTTGGGCTCTAGAGATTTATTGTAGGATTGAAGGTTTCCATCGCAAGATACTTGACTCCACCAAGGGACCAAGCTAATTTTTGGAGCAGATTGAGTCAAATCTGAGCTCTCCATTATCTTTAGAAGGCCGTGAAACCCTAGGATCACATGTTCATTCATAAAATTTGAATTCATCAACCTAGGAGCCATCAGAGGTATTTTAGGGCTTACAAAATCAATAGTACGATCCATACGATTTGTAGTAAAAAATCACCTTGGTCAGTTGTCCTTTGTGGTAAAAAGTTTTTAGACATAGGCTAGTTTCATTTTCAAAAAAATTTAGGGCTTTTGTTATTATTTTTTCAAAAATATATTTGGCAATTTCCTATAGTTTGTAGAAAAATATTTGATCGACTGGGAATTAAATTATATAGTTGGCATACATTATCAGGGGTCGATATCAATATATATTGGTTTTTTGATTTTTTAAACTAATTTGTTGGCCCGTTTAAAATTTAGGCCTACACAGTCTGAAGAAAGTTTTTTGTTGGCCACATTTAGGAGCCCGGTGTACTCCGTGTTAGACTAGGTCTTGACTAAGCACCATCCACTGTCATCATCGGCCGCCAAGTTGCCTTTCAGTCCACCGCTAACTAGAGCTCCTCATTTTTTGGATGTTAGTTGTTTTTCACATGTGTTGTGACCTTTAGGCCCTGCTAGCTTAAGAATCGGTGCCATCAAGAACCGCAGGCTTCACCAAATCCTAGCAATGCATCTGAACATCTACACTCTACCAGGTTTCTCTACCCCTCCACTACTTGAAAAGGGAGCACTTTTTTTGCCAAATTTAGCCTAGTGGTCACATCAATGATTAGGTGCCTATTCAAAGGGGATTATTTTTTTCCCCAAATTGTCCTACAAAGTGCCTAATATAGCCCTTTGTCTCATTTTTTCATAACTTTTCACTAGGGTATCAAAATTTAGCAAACGAGATACTATCAGAAAGAGGATTTGGTCTACTTTCTAGTGGTGGCATCTATTTTGCAGTATTTTGTTGTCAGAAAAATCTATAGTCAACTAAATTTAAAACCATAATTTGGACATAAAGGCTCATATCTTCTCAATCGTTTATTGAAATTCGATGATTTGAGGGGCATTTAGAAGATATTTCAAAGTTTTTTTTCATCAGTCCATTCACTTTGATTAGTTTTAGCTCCAGGTACTCTTGCATTGGTCTTGTTGAATTTGGTGCATTTTTTCAATTACTTGGATATCTTGAAGCTTGGGAAAAGGTTTTTTGATTTGGGTGGTATCTCTTTAGTTTCATATCATATTTGGAAGTTTCTATTTGCTGTTGAAGGTCATTGTCTTTGTATTTTTGGAGAAATTTAATAGTACATTATGGGGCTTACATATACTTCTTTGGTTATGTTGCATAAGGGAAACTATAAACAATGGAGGGATGGAATCATTCACCATGTCCAATCACTTGAATTATTTCCACATTTGTATGGTATAGTTCCCCATCCAAGTGAAGGTATTCATGAACTTGATCAAAGTTGTAGTAGATACACTATCTTAGAGATCATTTCAATGCAAGTTGATTGTGATGTTTTGAGTTATATTGATCATTATGATTGTCCTCACATCCTTTAGACTAAGATTTGGGAGCTATATGGAGATTAAATCACTCCACCATTTCCTAATGATAATGATTCAAAATGTCATTCCTCGGATCAGATACCCCATGATGATATTGTTATGTAGGAGGTTGTTTTTCTAGATTGCCTTGAATTTTTTGAAGAGGTTGACAAGGTTTCTTTAGATGTTCCTCCTTCTCCATAAGAGATAATTGGTATCCCTTCACATTGAGTTATTCCTTGTCCAGATTCATTGATTGAGGCTTACATCATCATTCATTAGGACACATTTAGTTTTCCAGACTTGACATCACAAGACAGCTTTGTTTCAAGGATTGTTGACTTGGCTACTTCTATAGGTTTGGAGGACATTCTTAAGGGGATATCACTCTTCTATTCAGATCCTACTTTGGAGAGTTTTCTTGAGTCTCTACATCCCCTTGTATCAAAATTTATTGGAGATCTAGAGACTATCTTGGAGGAACTTGTTTTCTCTTTAGATATTTCATGTATGAGACTTCTTCCCTCTCATTCCATTCAGGAGTTGGAGTTTCTTTAGCATCTACCATTTTATTTTCTTCTTCCTAGTAGGAGACATGTGGTTTGGACACCTTTGATGCTTCATACTTCTCTCAATGGTTTCGAGGAAACTTCATTATGGGAGGGAAATCTAGTCCTATCTTTGGATCTTGTTCAACATCAGTTTCCACATAGTCCTAGTTTTTCACCTTCTTCATTGTTTGGGAATGTATCTAAGTTAATTGTGGCATCTTCATCTTAAGTGACAAAGTAGACACATGAGTAGTTTTTAGAGACATCTCCATCATCCATATTCATCCTACCTTCCTTCAATTCCTATTCAGAATGGGAAGCATCTCTACACTTACAGTTGGTTTTGTTTCTTCTGAAAGGGAGACAGGTTATTTGTCAACATTGGATCATGTTTTGTCTTCAGACACTTACCATTTTTTTAGGTGATCACATGTTCTAGGGGGGGCTATATAGTCTCTCTATTTCCCTCCTATGGGGGGACCATTGATTGTATTGTATTCATGTGACAGATGGTGTACTTGGGGGGTATTTGAGAGTCCTCCATCCTTCTCATCCTTTCTCACCTCTTCTACATTTTCATCTCCTTTTTGGAGAGGGGTTTTCTTCCCACTAGGATTTCCCATTTTCTTTGTTTATGGGATATTAGCTACATTTTCATGTCATTTGTAAATGGGTACCTAGTATGGCCATCATGTAGTTGGGACCCATCATACATCATCATCATTGCATAATCATTGCATTTTTCATATCCTCCCTAAGTTAAACTTATGGGAGGTGTTAGTGTAATTAATTATTTATTACACTAGCATACGTTTAACTTAGGCCTTTTATTTAATTAATTAAGTCCTACATTGCATTATTAGATAAATCATAAATAATGGGTTCATTACCCTTTCCATGTTTGTAGGAGATAAAATTCCTTCTAGAAGATGAGTTGTATTTTATAGAACTTATCTCTATCCCTTTATCATTCCCTAGGTAGTTAGGGTTCACATGTTGTCACATGTTGTTAGATCATGACACATGGCAACAAATTTTTACATCTTGTATCTCTCTTGTACCTATATATTTGGGGCATATGTACATTTGTAATCATATTCTAGATCAATAGAAATCTCCATTTGCATGCCCTTAGTTGAAACACTTTTTGAGTGGGTGAATTTCTTCTTGGAAAGATCCTTTGAAGTGTGCATAGCTTCATTGGATGATTCAGCATCCATTATTTCAACAAGTTTCCCTTTTAGAAAATGAGATTAATTAAGCTTTTAAATGCATAATTGGCTTAATTGGAGTCTTAATTAAGTCCAATTAATTAAGGAACCAAAACATAGTGTGAAAATGTAAAGGAGTACATTTTTCTACACTACAAAAGAAAACCTTGTGTTGAGTTAAAAATGGATGAACAACTTGTTATGGTAGGATTAATTCCTAGTTTTTTTAAGAATGGCTTTAGAGAAAGTAGCAGTAATCAAACACTATACATCAAAATGAATGATCAAGATCATTTTTTTATTTTATTATTTGATTGGTGGGGAAAATGGATATATGAATATCACTCGATTTCGGCAACCAAATCACTCAACGATGTCCTAGGAGTCCCAATTAGATTGAATAAAAACCTCACAAGGTGAGTAAATTCACAATGAGGAGGGCCTAGGAGGGGGTTCTCTTAACTTTAAAGGGGTTCACCAGGAAGAAAATGCTTGTAAGAGAAAAATGTTGGAAAACACAATGTGATACACAAATGAATACTAAATGACCTAGAAAGATAAACAAAATTCAATAGAAAACTATGAAACTAGAAATATGTACCCAAGAAATCTAGAGATGTTAATAGGCTACCAAAAAGTGTTATGGAGGACTAAGATTCCCAAAATGGCATATTAGTCTCACTACTATTTTTTGAGGCAGATGTAGAGTCTACAGATGTTGGAACTAGATTTGAAGAAATCTCTAAAAAAATATGCTTGTGAGGACTAAGACACCCAAGGTGGCGTATTAGTCTCATTCTAAATTTTTGAAAACTCTAAATGTGGTCTTGAGCTCCAAGGTCTACACTTCATTCTTGACCAAGTCTTCAGATATGAACCTACAAGGAGATATACAAAACAAAGCAATTTGGATTGATTATTTATGGGGGTTTTCCTTGGTCAAAACCCTTGTTTGGTAATTAAACCTTCATGAAAAAGCATAGATCAGAAAATGGAAATGTGTGTGTTCCCTAATCTTAAGTGTGTCTAAGATTATGCAAGCTAAAATATGAAGAAACCCTATTCAAATGTGTTAGAATAAGATTCTTAAGATGCAAATGTAAATACCTATAAATGAGATCTTGAATCACCCTAACAAGTTACAAACATGAAATGTACCTTCCTTAGGAAGAAAATAAAGAAATAATGGAAGATGGAATCAATCAAGAAACAAGTCTTTAGGCTTGGATAAATGGCTAGTTGCATCTCCAACCTAGAATCTCTCATGATCCACAATAGGAATCCATTATTAATCTTTATCAATGTTATATCTTGGCTTGAAAATAGACTTGAAAAACCTTCAAAAACACAATAGAAGGTTGCTCCAAGACTTTGAAACTTCATTCAACTTGCTTCACTTAACACTTGTTTTCTTCAACTTTTAGACTTATGTGAAAATCAGGTGTGAATCATATTACTTTTATAGGAACTACTACCTAATAAGCCAATTATCAGATGACAAAAGGTCAAATAAATTCAAATATTTTCATTTCCCACACTTAATTCTTGAAAATAAAACCCTTGAGACTAAGATTCCCTAGGTGGGATCTAGGTTCCACTAGGTGGGACTAAGATGCCACCAATGGTGTCTTGTTCCTACAAGGCTTAATTTTCTAATTCAAAAGGTGGGTTACCAAGATTGATGGTTTCTTATGGGTTTTGGTCAGATTTAAAGTTGAAATATGCCTCAAGATGCACAAAAGGGGGTCTTAGGGGCCCATAATAAGTGACCTAAAGGGAAATTAATACAAGAGGTGCTAAAATAGGTCCAAATTAAGTGTGAAAATGCAAAGGTATGCATTTTTCTACATACATTTAGCCCCCACTTTAGCGCCCATATGACACTATATGCATATGCAAGCTAAAGTACTTGAATTGTAAGTAACTTTATAAAAGGATACTCATATGGATTCATTAGGGAAAATGAATCTCCCATTGTAGTCACCTGCAAAACCACAATGTTAGGAACCACATCTTGCATCAAAAATTCATTAGTAGCTCAAAAATAATCCTCTTATCTTTGTGTAGAAAATTAAATTTGAGGGTAGATGTATGCCCCTTTGATTTTGCTTGCTTTAATGAAGTGGAATCAAGGTATTAAATCAACCACATCAAACTAGACAAGTGCATCATAGGGAAATTCCAAGTACCATGCCACTTGATGATAGAAATTTTATGAGAACAGGAGTGGAACCATGATCTCAATGCAAAAAACACCATAAAAAATGGACTTTGATAGCTCAGAATATGTTAATTTAAATAAAAATTATCTCTTTTCTTTTAAACAAAAAGTGACCTAAAAGTGCATGCATAAAAAGATAAAAGAGAGGGTAAATCACATTCATTTCATCTTCTTACCTTTTGTAGAGTGAGCCACCATGTCGAGTAGATTTCCATCCACCCATCCACAGATTGAGATTCTATGGGAGGTAGTCACACGGGTGAGCTACAACACACTCTAAGTGGATTTAGCCTTCTTTTAACTTTGAGTTAATCATTTTTTTAGATTGTTTCAAAGTTTCCCACTTTGTCGTAAAATGTCCCACTTTGTTGCAAAGTATCCCACTTTATTGCAAAGTGTCCTAGTTAAGGAATAAAGTGTCTAGAACCTTTAATTAAGATATTCTAGAATGAATTTAGCATATGTTTTGACCATTAAGGAACAAATTTAAGAATTTTAGATGTTTTATATGACATTTTTCTTCTTTTCCTTATGAAAAATTGCACCCCGATTGTGCCAACACCTGGGCGGTCAGACATTCAACTAACTTCGAGAGCTCATCAATCAACTACTTGAGGAGGAAATGCAGATCCTCCAGGAGATAGGTCTTTACTAGGCCTATCTCACACTAGCCATGAGGTACCATGACACCATGTTGATGGCACTAGCAGAGAGATGGGACGTAGACACCTGCACCCTCCACCTACCGACAAGGGAGATGATAGTCATGCTAGAGGATTTGCATCACATAGTGCGAGTTCCCATCCAAGGAGAGAGGGTATTCTTAGAACAAGGTAAGAGTTTCAAGGAGATGTAGGTAGACATTGAGTATTGCCTAGGAAAATAGTCCACTACAAGATCGCTAGACCGCGCATCAAACTTTCTAGGTTGCTACATGCACACCCACCACTAGATAGATGCATCTTGATTTTTATAGTAGCACTGGTACTAGTCCCCAATGGATGCGGATCAAATCTAGAGGGGGGATAGTGCACATGATTAGAGATATGGAGCACTAGCATGTGGTATTTGATAGGGGTCAGGGCATACTATCACACTTATACTATGATTTGAGTTGATTCACCTATAGAGAGATGCATAGCATGCTACACTAGGCCCTACTTTAGACATGGATCCTAGAGAATATCACCTATATCTAGTCTGTAGGATTTATGATTACCATAATGGTGGGGTATCCATAGGTTTTCAACTATCCTTTGAGATAGGCATGGAATTACGGTGATGTGATGTTCTTGAGGGTGAGGTTTGATAAACTAAGCAAGGAGGATATTGTGAGGAGACCCTACCTAATGGAGTTGTTCTTGCTAGACATGACAAGACAACTAAGATGGATGCACAAAGATAGGCTACTAATGGGATGGTGTGATCATGTAGTAAGAACTTTCTACTACAATCATGTTAGGAGGCAATTCAAACAGATACAAACATGACCATGGCTATGCAATTCATATAGATCGTCAATACAAAGTAACTATAGACCTAGAGATCTTAAATGGGTAAAAGTAGATGATGTCATCCTAGGTGATGTAGAGGAGGATACAGATATTCCCCAGGTCACTGACACATATGAGATTGGAACAATGCTTGAGTATGATGAGTGGTGGGAGATGACATGGCCAGGATCCATCTTTCCAATGGAATATCCTATGGGCTTCACATGGCCTTTATTAGATTTAGGGGAGGAGGATAGGGAGTCAAGCAAGAGGGTAGATCTCGTAGACCTATTCCCATATGATGATGGGGAGGAGATAGATGAGGACATTGATTATGAGGGGGAGGAGGATTACAAGGATAATGAGGAGACAAAGGATGAGCAGAGTCAGCCCATGAGCGAAGATAGTGCCAGAGGTGAGGCTAGTCCTCCTGGACCTGAGTGGAGAGATATAGTTCCCACATAGGTTATGAGGTCACAGTTTTCATGTGCTAGTGTCTGAAAGCATGAGGAGAGAAGTAGGGAAATTAAGATCCCTACTAATCATGCTATAGACTTGGGTGATGATATATATTGTTATGCTTTGTGTTTTTATGTATATCATGCTTGTATATATGGATACACTATGATGATGGATACTGATTATTCTTATGATTTTTATCTTGTAGGGACTATGATAGAGTCTGAGGACATATTTTGACATTCAACTATAGTGATAGTTCCACCACTTCCTTTAGATTATGTTGTAGCCGTAGAGTTCATGCCCCCACCATTCGTAGCAGAGCACATGGACCTATTCAATCCTTATGTGAGGCTCATGGGAGCATATATTGAAATATCTAGGAATGCTGAGCATGTTGAGGGTCAGGTATCGACACTGGTAGTGGAGTTAGAGGGGGCTTAAGTAGCTTAGAGATCTGATAGAGAGGCCATCTTATAGTCAGAGGTCAAGCGGCTTCAAAGAGAGGTTGTCAAGATCTAGGCTAATAGAGATCGTGTCAAGCAAGAGCAGGTGGAGGACCTGATACATGAGGATGAGCTACATTGGTCACTATGGGCTATGTAGGAGATGACCAGCATGAGAAAATCTAGGTCCCACACTAGTATCTCTCGACGGGCGCAAACACTGCATCTGGATCAATCTAGCAACCATAGGCCATAGTGACATTTTTCTATTGATGAGATGTTTTTGATATATATATATATATGATCATGCATGGATTTTATGTTTATGTGTTAAATGACAATGTGATTTATTAAATAATCTATGTTAGACTATTCAATAAATATCTCCATGATCTAACATGTCTTTTCTTTAATTTTTCTTGTATGATGCAGTATGTTATGCTAAATTAAATGCACTTATGATTTAATTGATAAACATTAAATACCAATAAGGATTTAACATAACATAGCATACACCATAAGGTTTTAATATCATGATACCTAAAGTAAGAGTCCAAAACCACATCAGACCCACTACCCCATTAACTCTAACATCACTGTTTTGAAAACTCACACTATTAAAAAAAAAAGGCTAGAGATAATACCAATGCAAATGTGTGGCATTAATAGCTTCTCAAAGAGGTGTGTCATCCATTTTGGATATTAAGTATGCTATAGACCCATAGCTTTCTTGAACTATATAAGGTCCTAACTAGTTAAGGCTAAATTTTCCTTTTTCTATCAAGTTAGCGTTGACATTTCACTGATTTTCATATAACACCAAATCACCCTTGTTAAATGAGTGAAAGGTGACATGGTCATTATAACTTCACTGCATTTTCATATTATAGGCTCTAAGATGTTTGAGGGCATTGAAGCACCTTCTGTGAAGAATTTCAAGTTGGTGTAATCATTGTTCCTTATACGTATTATCATCAATTATCCCTTGAGGAGAAATCCTTAAGGAAGGAATCTCTAACTCTGGGGGCATAATTACCTTGACACCATGAACAAAGTTATAAGGTGTGTTTCCTATTTATGTTCTGATACTAGTATGATAAGCCCATAATATGTATGTTAATTGTGTATGCTAGTCTTTAATATTATGTTTGTTCACTATCTTTCTTAGGATTTTCTCAAGAGGTTTTTTAGTTGATTCAACTTGTCTATTACATTGCGGGTAGTACATCATTGAGGATTGATATTGTATATTAAATGTTTCCAAGAACTTCTTCACATCATTATTCTTAAATGGTGTTCCATTTTCTGAAACTAATCCAGAAGGAAGCCCAAAGTGAGCAATAATGTGTTCCAATATGAAACGAAATATTACATTAGTTGTTGTTACACACAAGGGAATAACTTCTACCCATTTCATGAAATAATTTTTTGCCATGATTATAAATGTATGTCCTGTGGATGAGGGTGCAAGTATTTTTACAATAATATCCAAACCCCATACCAAGAATGGCCAAGTAGGAACTTGTGCATGAAGCTCAGAGGTAGGAGTGTGAGTTAAGTTTTGATGCTCTTGACACTTGTGACATTTCTTAATGTATTCAAGGAAATCTTGTTCCATATTCTTCTAGTAATATCCTATGTAGAGTAACTTTTGAACTAATGATCTTCCTCTGAAATTTCCCCCACAAGCACCTACATGAGCTTGTTCAAGTGCTATATAAGGGATTTTGGTTTGTTTAAGACACCTAAGTAAGGGGATATCAAAGGACCACTTATATAAGATGTCCACTAGGATGATATATCTAGATCCAAATTTTTGAAGATGAGAGAAAGTGTTTTTATTTGTTGGATCGGGAAAGGTACCTTCTTTCAAATAATTGAATATCATGTCATACTATTCACTTGAGTTTTTGATTGTTGTTGTGAAAACTTCATCTAATTTATTGTCAATCGATGGTTTCATAATTGTATACAAAATGAAAGTGAAGTCTTTTTGAGGATCTTGAGGGGAAATAAGAGAAGTTTCTCTTGCCATTGCATCCACATGACAATTATCTTTTCAAGGGATGTTATCAATGGTGAAGGATTTAAAATTTTCTAATAGTTTCATTGTGAGATCTTTCTATTTTGATAAATTTTCATGTTTTATTTGATGTGTTTTGTTTATTTTCTTGATGACTATTTATGAATTTCCAAATATATTAATATTTCTAGCGCTTGTAACTAGAGTGGCATGTAAACCAGCGATTAACACCTCGTATTCAATAGTGTTATTTGTATAGAGGAAATTTAACCAATATGATAAGGGAATAGGCTCTTTTGTGAGCAGTTTTATTATAACCCTCACGTTGGAGCCAATTTTGCACTTAGTTCCATCAAAATACAATTCCCATGTATCTTCTTTGATTGTTAACATGTTATCATCAGGGAAAGAATCATTGCTAGGTAACACTAAAGGAGAAGGAGCATTAGCTAACTAGTAATTCAAGGCTTGGCCCTTAATTTATTTTTGTGAAAAAAATTTAAGGTCAAACTCAGTCAACAACATTACCCACTTATCTAAGCATCTAGATAAATTTGTTTTAGTGAATAGGTGTTTTAAAGGATCAAACTTCATCATAACTTGTATTTCAGCTTTCAATAAGTAATATCACAACTTACTGGTAGTGAATACAAGATCCAAACATTTTTTTTCTATTATGGTGTATCATTTATCATAATCAATCAATGTTTGACTAATGTAGCAAACATGATGATATTTACCTTTGTCATCTTGTTGATCCAACAATGTTGCAAGAGCATGGGATAAAATCGAGGTGTAAAGAATGAATGGTTTTTTTTGTATAGTAGGTTGTAAAATAGGTGGAGTGACAAGACAATATTTCAAACTCTCAAAATCCCATTTATAGTCCTCATTCCATTCAAATTGTATTCCTTTCATGAGAAGATGTGTAAATGGTAACATTTGATCTACTAAGGATTCTACAAATATTTGAATGGATTGAATTATTCCCTATAAAGTATGCAATCAAGAGATATTTCTAGGAGGTGGAATGTTAACTATAGCATCAATTTTCTTTATATCCACCTCAATACCTCTATGTGATATGATAAAACCTAAAAAATTTCCACTATCTACACCAAATACACACCATTTCAGATTCAATCTCATGTATTTTTGAAGTCACTCAAAGATCTTCCAAAGAAAATTCACATTATGTTGTCATGTTAAAGATTTAGCTAGAATATCATCAACATATTATTCCAATATCTTGTGTATGTAATCATGGAACATCAGTGTCATAGCTCATTGATATGTTACACCTATTTTTTTTAATCCAAAATGCATCAAAACCCAGCAAAATGTTCCCAAAATAGTTGTAAATGTTATTTTGTATTGATCTTAAGGGTTGATGAAAATTTGATTGTATCCAAAAAATCCATCCATGAATGACAACAAAGCATGTCCCATAGTTGAATCGACTATCATGTCAATATTAGGAAGAGGAAAGTCATCTTTTAAAGATGCTTTATTTAGATCATGAAATTTTCTACACATCCTAATGTGATTGTCAAGTTTTGCGATTATGACAATGTTTGAGATCCAAGGAGAATAATCTATAGGTCTTATGAATCCAGCATCAAGGAGTTTTTCAATTTTTTCCTTAACTAGCAAGGCTATTTTAGGGTTCATTTTTCAAAATTTCTATCTAACAGGCTTGACATTTTCAGTGAGGACTATGTTGTGTGTTACAATCTTAGGGTCAATTCCTAACATATCTAAATAAGTCCAAGCAAAGAGTTCAGGAAAGTTGTAGTATCTTCTTGTTCATCATCATCGAGGAATTGTACTATTTTAATGACTTTATCTTTATCATTGATATCCATTTCCATGTCTACTATATCCCCTAAAGAAAGTGTGTTTGATCTCAAAAAATTTGGATTGTATTCTTCACTATGCATGTTTGTCTCACTTTTCTCTTTTCCTCCATCTACTTGTTTGGTGCTTATCATAGCACATGTAACCTTGTTCTTGTGAGCAGGAGTGGATGGTTTATCATAAACTCTAAGCATTTGTTTCAAAGATTCATCATTTTCAAAGTACTCCCATGATGGTGGTAAGTCCATATCAAGTAATTTAGGGTGTTCCAAAGTGAGATTGATTTTCTGTTTGCACCTAATGGTGTTGATTTTTAATGAAGTTCTTTTCTTTTCTTGTGTTATTTTTGAAGGATAGTATCCCAAACCATTTTTTTCTCTTGTGTGTTAGGTTCTAGAGGGAGATGAATTCCTTGCTCTTTTTTTCTGCATCCTTTTCCACTATAACCTATTTTTTTTAGAAGTTTATAACCTCTCCCATAAATTTGTTCCATTTCTTTTGGGTTTGGTCATTGTTGATAGCCTATCTCATTGAAATTTTATGTGTAGCTGGTGTCTTGTTCAAGAGTAGATGTTTGTGAGTTTTCTCTCGAATTCTGTGTTGACATGACCATTGGTTCATTTTTTTCATCCTTTTTCCTTGTGATTATATATTCCCCCATGAATGAAGGTGTGAACTCCAAGGAACCCCAATTATCATCTACTAATTTTGACATTATTTCCATCTATGTTTTCTCTGTGATAGGCTCTATTTTTTACGTTGGAATTAATGTTTTCAGAGGATTGGTAGTTTCCTTTTCAATTTGCAAACAAATTTTTGGCTCAGGGTCCATTTCAATTTGGTATATCTTATTCTTATAGACATAATTCATGATATGATGAAGAGTTGAAGGTACCACATGCATCTCATGAATCCATGGTCTTCCTAAAAGAAGAGTTTATCAAAGTTCATGAGGCATAACATGGATAGAAGTTTGTAAGGTAGCCTTTTTGACTGAAATGGGAAAGGTAATCACTTCGAGCAATTTCTTTCCTATATTGTCAAATCCTTGAATCAATAGGGAATCAGGTTTTATTTGTGATTTATCTACTCCCAACTTACATAGAATATTTACATTGCACACATTCAGAGCTAAGTCATTATCAACAAGGGTCATTTTCATTCCTTTGGTGTTGTATCTAGAAATTATCATCAATGCATCATATCTCTTTCACATTTCCAAGGGAGGGAGGTCGTGTTGGTGAAAGGTAATTTCTACATTAATTGTATTCATTCCTTGTATTAGAGCTGCCACATTTTTTGCATTTGTATTAGGAGAAACCACAACTTGTTGTAAAGTTGTTTGAAGCATGGTGTGGTAACTAGGTGAAACTATAATAAGATACCATAAGGAAATCTTAGCTGGAGTATTCTTAATTTGTTCAACAAGATCATCCTCCTTTCCACTATATGATGGTAAATGAGGAGCACTAGGAAACACAAGATTTGGTAATGGTAATGAAACATGATTAGGTTGAGGTTGTCTATTATTCCTTAAGTTGTATGTATGAGAAATAGTGTTATAATTCCGTTGTTGTGATACATTCTCTTTAGGTGTGTCAAGGATAAGGATAGGTTTGTTTGAAGTTTGAGGTTTGGTTGAAGGTGGATAAAGGATAAGTTTTGGTTGAATAACATTTAATTTATTTTTCTTAGATTTAGTTTAACAAGCCTTAGTGGATGAACCTTACAAGAGGAATTCCTCAAGGGCTTCATCTAACATGTCAAAGTCATCAAGACTAAAAGGTTTATGTTTGCTAATAGGTTTAGGTTGGATAATGTTTACTTCACTTTGGTTAGGTTTGTTTGAACAAGCCTTAGTGGATGAACCTTATGAGGTGAAGTCCTCAAGGACTTCATCTAAAATATCAAGGTCATCATGACTAAAAGGCTTGAGTTTTAAGCTAAATTTGAAAAGGGGTGTTAGCATGCTTACATAACCATACATCTTTTTGTGTTATAGTTTAAAAATTTAGGTTTTATGTTTTTATTTTCTAATGAATGAAGTCTACAATAAATGAGATGGAAATATAATGATCTATATTTATCAAGTAATTATAAACATAAGCTTTGAAAATTCATACAACAGTAAATTGGAAAACTAAAACAATAAACTAACGACATCAAACAAAAGCACAAAAATGCATTGTTCGACCCTGGGAACTGTAACTTCAAATCGCACAACTTGACTAAGATGACAGGAAGGGAATATTGGTCCTCCTGATGAAATTTAGAGATTCTAAACACTAGAACATAAAGCACAAAACTCAAACAGAATTCTGAACCAAAAACCCTAAGAGAGACTAAGATGCCAACAAGGGTGTTTTAGTCCTAGTAAAGGTTTTTTTGTAGAAAAAAAATATAATATGAGTTGAAAATAGTGTTCCCAAGTTATCTACCTAGGGACCTAATATTTGGAAACAAGAAACTGTGCAAATGGATATAAAGAAAAGAAACTAATAGCAAGCAATTAAGTGAAAGATTTGAATTCAATTTTTCAATTTTTAATGCACTAACAATGTTTCTAAATGAAATTAAGATGATGAACAATGTACTTTTCAATTTTTTAATGAAATGAAATGATGCAATAAAGAAAAGATGCAACCTATATGCACTTTCACTAATGCAAATATAGGAAACCCTAAATGAAATTTCACTAAAGAAAAATGCATGAAACCCTAGATGCACTTTCACTAATGCAAGATGCAATGCAAGCATGAATGCAATATATATTTAAGGAATTTAATGGACTCCAATTTAGAAATGAATGCTTAAAAGTTGGGTTCACCAAAATGATTGGTGGGAAAAATGGATATATGAATATCACTCTTTCTCCAACCAAATCACTCAAGGATGTCCTAAGAGTCCTAATTGGATTGACTAACAACCTCACAAGGTGAATCAATTCACAATGAGGAAGACCTAGGAGGGGGTTCTCTTAGCTTTAAAGGGATTCACCACCAAGAAAATTCTTAGAAAGGAAAATTTTGGAAAAGAAAATGTGATATGAAAATGAATACTAAATGACCTAGAAAGATAAACAAAATGTAGTAGAAAACTATTAAACTAGGAATGTGCACATGGGAAGTCTAGAGATGTTGTGAGGATTCTGGAAATGTAAAGAGGTTCCAAAAAGTGCCATGGAGGACTAAGATTTCCAAGATGGCATATTAGGCCCACTGCTATTTTTTAGGCCAAATGTGGATTCCTTCGCTGTCAGAACTAGATCTAAAATAATATCTAAAAAATATGCCTGGGAGGACTAAGGCACCCAAGGTGGCGTATTAGTACCATTCTGAATTTCTAAAAATTCTAAATGTGATCCTGATCTCCAAGGTCAACACTTCATTCTTCACCAAGTCTTTAGATCTGAACTAGTAAGGAGACTTACAAAACAAAGGAATTTGGATTTATTGTTTATTGGTGTTTTCCTTGGTCAAACCCCTTGTTTAGTAATTAAACCTTGATGAAAATCATAGATCAGAAAATGGAAATGTGAGTGTTCCCTAATCCTAAGTGTGTCTAAGATTATGCAAGCTAGAATATAAAGAAACCCTATTCAAATGTGTTAGAATAAGATTCCTAAGATACAAATGTAAATGACCTATAAAGGAGATCTCTAATCACCCTAACAAGTAACAAACATGGAATGTACCTTCCTTAGGTAGAAAATAGAACAATAATGGAAGATGGAATCAATCAAGAAACAAGTATTTAAGCTTGGATAAATGGCTAGTTGCATCTCCAACCCAGAATCTCTCATGATCCACAATAGGAATCCATTACTATTCCTTGAAAATGCTATATCTTGGCTTGAAAATAGACTTGAAAAAATTGCAAAAACAAACTGGAAGGTTGCTCCAAAGGTCAAATAAATTCAAATATTTTCATTTCGCGATCTTAATTCCCAAAAATAAATCCCTTGAGACTAAGACGCCCTAGGTGGCATCTTTTTCCCACTAGGTGGGACTAAG
The DNA here is from genome assembly GCA_007258455.2 of Sequoia sempervirens. Taxonomy (NCBI): domain Eukaryota; kingdom Viridiplantae; phylum Streptophyta; class Pinopsida; order Cupressales; family Cupressaceae; genus Sequoia; species Sequoia sempervirens. The sequence continues at coordinate 132,071,862 of VDFB02256132.1, read as the reverse complement.
ACACCACTAATGGCATCTTGGTCCCACAAGGCTTAATTTTCCAATTCAAAAGGTGGGTTACCAATATTGATGATTTTTTATGGGTTTTGGTCAGATTTAAAGTTGCAATATGCCTTGGGATGCACAAAAAGGAATCTTAGGGGCCCATAGTAAGTGACCTAAAGGGAAATTAATGCAAGGGGTGGTAAAATAGGTCCAAATTAAGTGTGAAAATTCAAAGGTGTGCATTTTTCTACACTACATTATTATATGTGGATGCTTTAATATTTATAAGGAATTTGTCAATTAAAATTTTCAAAATAGCAATAAAAAAAGAGTTTTAGATGACCTATTTATTGATTAAATAATTTATACTAATTGAAGTGATTCAAAAAATACATGCCAATTATATTATAAAAAAGTTTAGAATGATGAATTGCTAGCCAAAAAAAAGATAATCAATATATAATTAAACTTGTGCAATGATGATAAAAGAACTAATGTAGGTCTGACTTTGCACAAAATACTTGTTTGTAGTTTAATGTACTTGAAAAGAACAAGAGCTTATATCATGCATAGAGTAAATTTAATTTGAAGTTTCATCGAGTCATTAAAGGATACTCTCTAGAAAGGATAAAGTATAATCTTAAGCTATGTTAATGGTACTAAAATGTATGATTTTGTATATTGTGTATCTAATGATTTTTTATGTATTGATGATAGAAAGAGTAACTCAAGATATATCTTCCACCTTGATTCAAGACTATAATCACAAGCTTCCAAGAAATACCCTGTAATTGAAGGGAAGACAATATATTAATAGTGGGGTTGAATCAATATATGCCAAAAATCTTTAATTCAACATTAATTACCATTAATAACTTCTCCAAACATGAAACTCAAAACATCAAAGAAAAAATTTCTTCAATAATTAAGAAACATGGATATATTCACACAACCACATAAAGAACACTAGATATATGTGGAAAACTAGAATGGAGAAAACCACAGTGAAAAGAGACACTTGGAACTACTATCCAAATCCAACCTCACAAAAAAATGAAACACTTATAATAATGAAGTGGGCACCAACCTAATGGAGAAAAGAATACCCATTTATGTTTGTAGGCACCAACTACTAAAGAAGCCAATCCCCAACATATAAATTTGAGAACCAAATAAATAGGGAAGACACCTATCTTATTGAATTACAAAGACATGTTTTTTTGTTCTTCAAGACTAATTACACAACTTTCACTTGATGTGGTCTACCTTCAAACACTCTCCTACATAACATATGATATTCTCATCATGGTCCACAATTATTGGGATAAAAATCCCATTACATTATGAATATATCATTCACACAAACCCTTATGATGTAGGAGCATCATCACTTTTTTTGTTTGCCTTCAATTTTTTCTTGGTTTTTTTTTTTCTTCAAAATTTTGGTTTGAGTTTGACAAATAACATTTCCACATGGGTAGAAAATAGTAGTTTGAAAATAATTAGAGATAGATCAAATATATATGAAAATGGAAAATCAAACTTTTGGAGGCCACATGGAGGGAGAAAGAAGCGATTACTATTTCCAATTGATGAAAGATGGTTATAATCTAGTTTGGGACAAAAAATGCAAAAAAAAAGAGAAAAAGTGGGAGTTAGTTTCCATTAAGAGAGTGGAAAAAGAAGTTGAGGCTGGTGTGAAAGAGAGGAAGAAGGAAATTTCTGTTTGTGTGGGTACAGAAGAGAGAGAAGAGTTTGGGAGGAGGGAAAAAAAACACTCCATGTTCAGCTATTAGTTTACAAAGAATAGGGGGAAGAAGTCATGCCAGTAGAAGTTCAGCCTACAACAAGGAGAGGAAAGGCACTAACCTAGTAAAGAGGGTCATCTTTATGTTTGTAATGTATGAGAATTATTTGACGACCCTTGCAACAAAAATCATTTCTTAAAACACAAGCAATGATTCAAACATTGCTACAAATAAACACAAAAATCTACTCTCTTCTTACAACTAAATCACAGACTTCCATTACAAGTTCATGAGAATTGATTACATCAGTCCATAAAGGAATCAAGGGCTGAAACATGGCCCATTTAATCCCACAAATAATATCAAAGTATATTCAACAAAAATAAGCTAATCTAATCACACAACCTTGAAACCCTTCTCCTGCACTTACACATGAAACAATGCATTGGAAACTACAAAATATTGCTCAATTTTTTCATTAGTCCTCAAGGCATTGAAGGGATGCAACATAACCCACATAAAATCACAAAAAATAGCAAAATATCATCAAATATAGTATACAAATCTGATCATGCAACCTAGAAACCCTTCTCCTTCCTCAAAACTTGAAACTATACATTGCAAACTTGCAATCAAAAACTCCCTATGAAAGGACACTATTGTAGCTTCAAATTCATGCCTTCAACCTAAAAAAACAAACTAAAAATACCTTTTTGGAGAAAATCCACGCCCTTTTTTACTTTCTCCTCCAAAAATCCTTTGTAAAAACTAAACAATAATGAAACATTTTACCTTTTGTATGTATTCAAAAATGAAATGAAATAAAATTTCATTTTCCCTCATAACTTGGAATTTCATGTTCATTTCAACCTTGGTATGCCTAGCTCATGAAATTCAAAAATGCAGCAATAAATTATAAATATCATGCTAAAATAAGCCAAAAAGGCATTAGGGTAATACCCACTATGAAAGTGTACTCTTTATTGCTTTTCCAGCTTTTAGTTTTAAAGGAAAACTTCAACCTTACCATCTTGGGTGCCCACCTCCACTTCCCTATTTTTTAGGGATCTTGGAATTATGAAAGATAATTATTATTATGGAAATCCCAACACCCCCCCACAAATTTTTCAATAATTTAGCATTTAAAACACCTTTTCCTCCATTTTCCCTTATCCAAGTTCATTTATTTTGAACTCAAATGAAAATTCAAACTCACCAAATGCATTGACACTCAAATGCTCAAGGAAATGAAATTCACAAAAAAAAGAAGTGAATTTCCATCACTCCAAAATGCCACTCAAAAATTAAACAAAATTGAATTGAACAAAATTACCTCATTACCTTTGGCTGCAACCTTTGCATTAGCTAAAATTTTCTCATTCCACTATCTTTCAATCACTTCCAATTGTATTAACAAATCACTCTCCTCACTTTCATCCCTTTTCTCTAACTATTTCAAATTACTAACAAAACAAACTCCAACCTTGTTGCATACCTTGCCTCCTCTCTCATCCAGTGGCTTCAAATTATGATGAGCTCCATCCTTCATCAAACTATAAGTGTTCGCACATCCATCATGCACTACTTTCCTATCAAACTACCATGGGGTACCTAACAACAAATGAAAGACATCCATTTTCATAAAATCACACAATACTTCATCATAATAACTTCCAATCTTAAATCTTACCACACATTGTTCATTTACCAACACTTCATGATCATCCTACAACCATGAGACCCTATGCAGATGTGGGCTCCTATTCCTCTCCAACTGCAACTTCTCAATCATCTCTATAGAAACAATATTATTAGTACTACCACCATCAATAATGACTTTACAAAATTTACCTTTGCATTTTCATCTTGTATGAAAAAATATCCTCCTTTGAAGGGGTTGACTATTTTCATTCATCAAAACTCTCCTCATCAAGGCTCCACACTCTTCCAATTCTTTAGAATGTGTTGAATGTGCAACTTCTCCATTTATGTTTGCTGCTCTATTCTAATTTATAGTTATTCTTCTTGGTCTTTCCTCTTCATGAAGAAACTCATATGATTTGTGCCCCTCTTCTCCACTTGAAACATGTTATTTTAACATTTCCTCTTTCAAATCCCCTACTCGATCTTTCTCTTCCTCTAAAATTTTGATCATGGGGCTTGCTTGAGTATTCACATTTTTCATCCTTGCTGCCCTTAATGTCTCTAATATACTATTCATCCTATTTTTTCTACACATAAGCCCTATCCATTCCCTTTTGTTTTTTTTTCAAACCTCTTGTTCATCCTTTCTTCTATCATCAATGCTATTTGATAACCATCTTCCATTGTCACAACTGTAAACAGTGTCATCTCTTCTTGAATACTTGACCTCAACCCATTTATGTATCTTACAACCTTCTCTTTGGTCACCTCAGAATGTCCAGTTATAATAAGAATTCTATGGAATTATTTTGTATATTCTTTCACACTCTTGTTTCCCTGTCTCAAACCATGCATTTTCTTGAGTAGGTCCAATTCATAATCCATAGGAATAAATTGTATTTTAAGTTTCTCCATCATTTTATCCGATTTGTTAATATTTTCTTTTCCTCTTCTTCCCCTTTCTAATTATATATCTCTCCACCATATGGAGGCATGTCCTTTCAATCTTGTTTTTGTATATCTTACTTTGTATGGTTCCTCTATCTCTTCAAATTTGAAATACTCCTCCATCTCATTCAGAAAATCTATTAATTATTTTGGGTTTAGGCTTCCATTAAAGGTAGGTACATCCATTTTTTATATCCTTCGCATTTAAAAAAAAACTCTCAACAATGGATCCCTTGCAACTACTACAACTTATTCTCTTTGTTTAGTATCCAAACTAGCATTCTTTGTCCTTTCATCTTCTTCATCACTTTCTAGGTTTCTCATTCTTGGAAATCCTCTACTTATACCATTTTGAAAAGTTTCAACCTACCTTATCAAAACTCTAAAATCATCTAAGTTCCTAAAAAAATTCTCTTATTCCTCTTCCTATACCTCTACCATGATGGGCTCCTCTCCAATCCATTTTTTTTCAACACCAAAAACACAATCCTAATACAATTGCCTCTCTTCGGCGATTTGTTACACACTCAATATATTGTTTCTATGATACCACTAATGTATGAGAGTTATTTCACAACCCTCACAATAAAAATCCTTTCTTAAAACACAAAAAATAATAATAAATACTCATTCAAACATTGCTGCAAATAAACACAAAAATCTGCTCTCTTCTTGCAACCAAATCATAGACTTGCATTAAAAATTTATGAGTCCATAAAGGACTCAAAAAATGAAACATGGCACATTTAATCTCAAAAAAATATAAAAATTTCCTAAAAAAAAAACTAATCTGATCACACAATGTTGAAACCTTTATCATGCACTTACACATGAAACAATGCATTGTAAACCACAAAATATTGCTCAATGTTTTTACCAGTCCTCAATGGACACAAGGTATCTAATAGGAATACATAAAATCACAAATAATAGAAAAATATCATCAAATACAACAAAAAAATCTGATCATGCAACTTGGAAACCCTTCTCCTTCCTCAAAACTTGAAACTACACCTTGCAAACTTGCAATCAACAACTCCCTATGAAACGACATTGTTGTAGGTTCAAATTCATGACTTCAACTTACAAAAACATACTCCAAAACTGTTCTTGAATAAAATCCATTCCCTTTTTGAGTTTCTCCTCCAAAAATCCTTTGGAAAAGCTAAACAATAATGAAATTTTTTACCTTTCGTATGCCTTCAACAATGAAATGAAATGAAATTTCATTTTCCCTCATAACTTGGAATTTCATGTTCATTTCAACCTTGGTACACCTAGCTCATGAAATTAAAAAAATTATAAATAAATCATAAATATCATGCTAAAATAAGCCAAAAAGGCATTAAGGTAAGACCCACTATGAAAGTGGACTCTTTATTGCTTTTCCCGCTTTTAGTTTTAAAGGAAAACTTCAACCTTACCATCTTGGGTGCCCACCACCAGTTCCCTATTTTTTACGGATCATGGAATTATGAAAGAAACTAATTATTATGCAAATCCCAATGCCTCCCCATAGCTTTTTCAATAATTTAGTATTTAAAACACCTTTTCCTCTATTTTCCCTTATCCAGGTGCATTTATTTTGAACTCAAATGCAAATTCAAACTCACCAAATCCACTGACACTCAAATGCTCAAGGAAATGAAATTCACAAACCAAAATGTGAATTTCCATCACTCCAAAATTGTCACTCAAAAATTAAACAAAATTGAATTGAACAAAATTACCACTTGGCCATGGATGCTCGTACATCAGTTTGGTTTCACATTGATTGAGATTTAGTTTCCAATTGCATTCAGGGAATAATGGCTCAATTAAAATGTTTCTATGCTCCTTTGTTGCATTTTGTTAAACTCTATGCTTTGTTGTAAGGAATAAGAAGCGAAAGGTGACAAATGTTATTTTTTTTCTTGTGGCCTTAAGTTGAATTTGTGTTCGTAGATACTACCTATCCAGAGTGATGATTAATTGATTTCTCATCTGTTGTTTAGATATGGTTTTTCCAACTCGTGTCTCAGTATTTGAATAAGTTAAATAAAAATTATCTCTATTTTTCCCTTGTAGATTAAGGTGTGAACTCATGGATGTTCTTCTATCTTCCATGATCTTGATTGGCCTTAGTTTGTAGTCAAATCTAAGCCCTTATTTATGAATTTGTTGAATATATGCAATACTAAGAGGGGGGTGAATCAATATTCTATAAATCTATTCAAATAAAATCCATCTAAACATAATCACATATCTAATTGAATCAACAAGAGAGAACATGGAAACAAGAAAACACATCATCACACATGAACACTAGGATTTTTGCGTAGAAAAACTAGAATGGGGAAATCCAAAGTGAGGATTAACTCACAATATATTATATATGAAGAGAAGATATTACATGGCTCACTACTAGGACTCACTGTCCTTGAAAGGCTCATAGTCTGAATACAAAATATGGATAACTGCTAAGATAAAAAAGTTATGGCTCACTGCCAAGAGTATGAAATGATAGAATACACCTTCTTTGTGTAGGGTTTAGTTCCAATGAAGCTTTCCATATGAAGTACTACTCCTCATAGTATTCACTCTACAAATTTGTTCTAATCCCCAATTGATAGATCATTTAGGCTTACATATTCAAACATTCCTTAATCCTTTTCGTACATCACCATACCACTCTTCCTTCTTCTTCCATTATTCACACCTTTACTCTTCCTCCTCACACCCCATTCCTATATATTTTTCTCCTTCAAAGAGTCTCACATATATATGCAAGCATATCTCATTCATCAATTAGGTTGGCCTAATTAGATGAAAATAAAACAATCAAAAACACTCTTTTCAGCATCATATATGATTTAAAACATTTTTATCCATGTAGTGCATCATGTCAAGTTGGAGTACATCTATAGAAAACATCCACAAATTATATCTAATCTTCTTAATTCATGTCATATGTTAGGTTAGCCAAGACTATGATTGAAACATAAAAACTCCAAACCAACATACACTTCTCAAAGGAAAAACCTTCCAAACATGATATCACATGAATTTCTCATCACATCACCATAATATAGACTACCATTAGAACCACAACATTAGAATTCTCTTGTTAAAGAAATGAAGAGTCACTCACACAAATATGTAGAGAAGAGAAACAACTATAGAGTATATAGTTAGAATTTTTCAATGATAACTTTTTGTTCTCAACATCAAACTTCTCAAGATATTGAATATAGTTGTTTGAATGGCACATGATAACATGGTTAAGATATCAAGGTCATATATTTTCTTATGATGAATTTTGGACTCAAAACCCAATGCATTGGTTTATAAGTAAAGAACACTTCTGGTAGAGAATAGCTTCTAGTGAACCAAATAAGCTTCACATACTATTGTCACCATGTTGACATCAACAACAACATAGGAACAACCAAATCAATCTATGTACAGTTCATGCTCATGTTACAAGACTCCATATTTCCAAAAATTTCCCCCTTTGGCATTGATGGCAACATGTATATCAAAAAAATAAATTATACCAATAAGACACAACTAAATACTCCCCATAAACCATTGATTTTTGGCCTCTATGGACAACTCTTGCTCTTCTAGGGTTTTTCACCTAAAAAGAGAGAGATAGGAGAAAGAATGCTAATGGTTCATTCAAATAATGCTATGTGTGATGTTTTCTAACCTAAATGAAGTTAATGAAATGCTATTGACTAATCTAAATGAATGAAAATGAATAAAAAAGTGAAATTTAAGCTAAATTTGAAAACATATTGTGTTATCCAACAATGAACTAAATGAAGAAAATATGCAGAACAGAAAGCAATGAGTTAAATAAAAGTGCAACTGGGAAAAATATGATGAATCTAGAATGTTGTGGATGTTGACTAAAATTATTGATTTTTCATAGTGGGACTCATTCGCCCAAGGTGGTGAATCAGTCCTCCTCCTGGTGAAAAATTGTTAGAAGCAAATTTCTATCTATCAGGATTCGAAATCTAACAAAATTTAGATTTTCAGTCCTAAGGTGGGACTCATTCACCATGGGTGGTCAATCAGTCCTCTCCCAAATTTCTAAAAAATTAGGAGACAACTTTGCAACACCAGATCTGGAAATCACTGCTTGTCAGGTTATCAAAGTCAATTATGTAGGAAATAGAAAGAAAACCTTCTTGAAGCTTGAAATAGACTTAAGTTGACTTGAAGCACCTAGTTGACTTGTAAACCAATCTCCAACACCAAAAGCCTTGTGAAATCTACATACCTAGGTCTATAAACTAACATGCAATAGGGTGAAAATGGTTTAAGGTTAGTAAATAGGGGTTTGCCTTGGTCAAACCCAACTTTTGGTAATCAAACCTTTAATAAAATAATGAAATGCAAACGAATGATAAACTAACAACATGCAAATGCCAAAAACTTATCAAACCCTAGATGATGCAAATCTAAAGTAATGTCAATGTCTACTTCAAAGTGCTTGAATAGTGCTTGAAAAGATGTAAAATACTTGAATGCTTGAGTGAATAGGTGGATAAGTTAACTTGATTTTTTTTTGGGTTGAAATGAGGTAAAAATCACTTATTTCTACACACTTGTGCCTTAGTTACCCATTCATACCTAATCAAAGGCTTACATCAAGTGTTTTTGAATAAAATCCCAAAAGGAAAGTTAAAATATTTTGAATTTGGAGCCAAGGGGGACTCATTCACCACCCATGGCAAATGGGTCCCACCTAGGACTTGAAAATGTGTGTTAGGAAATATGTTGTATTTAATGTTGTTTGTCAGGATAATACTCAAAAATACACTTAATTAAGTATATGAGAGCATAAAGGAGCTAAATAAAGCATGAAAAAGGGATAAATAGTGAAGTTGTGCATAGAAAAGCATGAAAGGTTGTTACAAGAATTTACAACACTTCAAAATAGGACTTAATAATGAATAAAAAGGTGATCTTTTTAGGTGAATTATAATTAATAGATTCTAGAAGAGTGTAGAAATTTCTTACATCACTTCACAAAACCTTCACAAGACATCGTTCTTTGAATTCTAGTACCTAAATAAGCATGTTCAAGCCATGTTACGACATAAAATCAAATCAAGATAGACAAACACCATGAAACAAGACCTAAAAGGCTATGGAAATGACAAGGGGCCATTTTTCTATGGCACATTTAGCCCCCACTTTAGTGAGAGGATTAACTTTCTTCAAACTCACACTAAAGTAGCCATGAACATCAAGAGGAGGGTTCGAATGCACTTACGCTAATATGATAGAATGGAAATGATCAAGATGGATGATCAAGCCCCTAGGATGGAGATCCCATGGAAAACTAAGAATAAGAACAAAGGAACACACAAGTGTTGAGATGAATTGGATTTAGCTCCAATCGTCAATCCAACTAGTTGTGGATTACATCTAGGCTAATTGTTTGAAAAAGAGAATGTGTACTCACTCTGGGGAGACAGAACACATAACAGTCTGTTGGGTGAGAAGGCACAAATTTACTCACTTTGGGGCCATAAAACTAGTTTTCCATAGGGTGAGAAAGACCAACAAGTAAGACACATATGCTAGTTGGTATACACTCACAAACACAAAAGTGGCTATGGGGAAAAGTCATACCACTAGGTGGGCTTCCCACTCAACGATATCAAACTTATACCCATTGATAACTTTAACAAGGCACCACAAGGAAAAATGCTATGAACAAAAAGACAATGGTACCATATTCATGCAAGCTACATTATGCAAGGTGGAAAAAGTGTAAAAATGTAAAATGAAAAAAGTGTAAAGTGTGTTCAAAGGAGTCTTGTTCAGTTTATGCAAGGTTAGTCACTTAGGGAACATTGTGTCTAATGTCTCCAAGAGAGGAACAATCAAAGAATAGTATATTCACAACTTAGGGGATGTAGTGTGTCACATCAGGCCACCAAGAGGAATGTAATATGCTTAGAAAGATCACACTTATCAAGGACATCACACCCAATGTCATCCACAAAGTGACAAACACATTACATAAATGACAAGGTTGCACTAGGAACCAAGAATGCAAATGAATTAATGGTAATGTATGCCCCCCACTTTAAAGGAATTGCTACACATCATTTTGTGAGAAATTACTTTAAAGTAGAGAAGGAAAGAAAAAGAAAAGAAAAAAACAAGACATGAGATCCAGCCTAGAAAGCCCTATGCCAAGTCATATGTTTTGAAGTTAGGCTGCGTCATGTCAAGGAAAAATGAAAAATAAAGAAGGGGAGTTGCCCCCAAAAATAAAGAAAACCAAACACATAAGGGATCTATGGATTTGGGGTCAGTAATTTTGTTGTTACAATGTGTTTATGAAAGAGTGTGGAACTGTCATCATTCCCCAAAGCACATAGAACTGGAAGAATGACATAAAGAGAGTGAAAACAAAAGGAAAAGAAGTCCATTTTGGGTCAACATGGAAGAGACATTGTAGTCTCAATGCTTTTCATCATCCCCAAAAGGAAACACAAGAAAATAAAAGAAATGAGAAGGCGAAAGAAAATGAAAAAGCTTTTGGGTCAACATGAAGGAGACATTTTGGTCTCAATGCTTTGCATCATCCCAAAAAGGAAAACACAAAACAAAAAGAGAAAAAGACAAGGACCTTTTGGGTCAACATGGAAGAGACATATGGCATCTCTATGCTTTGCGTCATCCCCAAAGAAAAAATATAAAACAAAAGTGAAAAAGATAATGTACGACATATAGAAGAAGAGATATGCGAATAGAAGAAGTGGACAAAGAGAGGGAATATCAAACACACAAGATGAGGGAACATGATACACACATGAAAAGGAAAATAAAAATAGAAAATAAAAAATCCTAGTTAGGCGAATGCAAGTCAACCATCTAATAGGTCATCTGCCTCCCAATCATGTTTAGTGTAATGCGAGGGCGGTTGATTGTTCAAAGGAAGAATTGCAAGTGTTGAACCAGGAGTCGTAATAGGTTCTTCACTTGGTGGAGAGGATGTATCATTTAAGCTCATTGTAGATGAAAATAAATAATTTAAATCATTATATACTTCATCTATTTTTTCTATTGTCACATCATCATCATCAAGATTAATGACAATAGGAGGATGAAGGGCGATTTCTAAGGATGCATAGATAAAAATTGGAGGTTGTTGGACTAGTTCATTTTGTTGTGAAGGTTGCATTGGACTATCATGTGGTAGGTCAAGAGAAGGAGGGTGGTCATCTATTACTTCAGTCAAAGGTAAAGGTTGATTTTTTTTGTCTTCTTCTATGTGAGATTGATGAGCAAGGAGACAATGACAACGCCTTCATTCCCTAGCACCACAATTTCATTTAATTCTAGTTTGGAGTTGTTCAGGTGTAAGAGTGGATTGAGTCAGTATAGGTTCTTCTGCTTCCAAAAAGGGAAGAACATAAGAAATTGAAGAGGAGGGATCAACCACTTTATCTTTGGCTTTATACACTTTTTTAAGGTGATGAGGCATGACAAGAGTGGTTTCATTTTCCCTTCGTCGTTTAAACAATGGTGGGGAAGTATCTAGGGGTGGTTGTTTAGGAGGCTGTATGGTTTTCTCAATGTTAGACTCAAGTTGAAGCATGATTTCATCTATGATAGGAGGTGCCGAAGTGGGCGGGGATTGCTGGTGCAATTAATTATCTAATTACACTTTAGCATAAGTTTACTTAGGCATATTTTATTTCCTAGGTTAATTCTTATCCTTATTTTATTGAGTTGTCTTTTTGCTCAAGATAAGATTAGGGTTGTTTTTTCTTGCTTTATTGCTTGATTGCATTTTTGAAGGCTTTTGCATTATTTGTAAAACAATTACATTCATTAATTAATTATGTTGATTTTTGCTTGCACAATTTTGCTCTGATACCATGTAGAAGTTGAAAAACCAACTTCACATTCCACAAGAATCACCTGCAAGCAATCACCTATCACATGCAATAGATATTCAGAACAAAAATAAGAGATGTTCAAAAAAAAAAAAAATCAAGAATGTGTCTGCAAGATAAGAATCTCATGACGTAACAGATAATGAATGACCAAGATGGTCATGATGTTGAACTGAATTTATAGGGGCCAATGTGGAAATACCGATTTCATTAGGAACAACAAATGACACATGTATAATCTCAGTTTGAAGAGTAGGAACTGTGAGACAAGCCTATGATCCATCAGAACATGTAAGGGTGTCTAAATACTCAAGATCCTCTAAAGTATCATGACCAAAGGGTGTATTATCTCTCCAAGCAATGGGTAAGAGATAATCTGAAGTAGGATCCTCTGGGAATGGAGAGAGATTGGGGTCTCCATAGATCTCCCAAAGACGTGTCCAAAGTGGGTGGGGACAATCAATTTCCAATATAGCCCACATAGTGTCATCATCAACACTAGACAATATAAGTCCTACTATGTGATCTCTAATGATATCCCAAGCTATTTTTTGCTCTTAAGTGGCTGGTTTAGGTATGATATCATACAAATAAGGAAAAACATTAAGCCACCTAGAAAGGATTTGTTTGCGTGAGATGGAATATTTTGCTCTGCTTTATATGTACTGAGGTCCTTAGTCTCTGATTTTTTCATTTGAAGAGTTATCATGGGGTTTTCTACTCACCCTTTAGTTGTACTTCTAGAACGGGATAATTATGAGTCATGGGAAAAGGGCATACTTACACATTGTAGGTGGCTTAATATTTTTCCTTAGTTGTATGATCTCATACCTTGACCAACCACTTCAGAGGGAAAACTATCTTGGGATATCATTAGAGATCACACAGTAGGACTTATATTGTCTAGTGTTGATGATGACACTGTGTGGGCTATATCGAACATTGATTGTCCCCACCCACTTTGGACATGTCTTTGGGAGATCTATGGAGACCCCAATCTCTCTCCATTCCCAGAGGATCCTACTTTAGATTGTCTCTTACCCATTTCTTGGAGAGATAATACACCCTTTGATCATGATACTTTAGAGGATCTTGAGTATTTAGACACCCTTACATGTTCTGATGGATCAAAGGCTTGTCTCACAGTTCCTACTCTTTAGAATGAGATTATACATGTATCATTCATTGTTCCTAATGACATCAGTATTGCCACATTGGCCCCTATCAATTCAGTTCAATATCATGACCATCTTGGTCATTCATTATCTGTTACATCATGGGATTCTTATCTTGCAGACGCATTCTTGTTTGTTGAGTCTCACACTACAAATCTTGAGTATTATTTTGAGGAAATTCATCTGCTCTACCTTGACAATCAGGTTATCACTATATGCCCACCATTATATATGCATTCAGAGGTTGCATTTCAGAATTCTCCACATCAGTTTGGATTTGGCATCATTTGTTTCAGTTCAGATAGAGAGATTCTTTAGCATCCTATCATGGCACACATCTTGAGACAAATTGGTTCATCACTCTTCACAGGGTTTCTTTGATATTGTCCTTTGGATCCATTTCCTCCCAAGGGGAGGAATATCATTTTCCACTTCAGGATCTCCTTTTGGATTCTACATCAGGCATCTACCATTGCGACATGAGTTTCTTCATTATGGAGGGGCCTTCTTGTCTCTTTATATCTCTCCTATGGATACCAGTGTATATGTACTTATATGATAAAAAAATTTTATGGGGGGTATCATGTAATCCACCTCCTATCCTTCTTTCATTAGTGCATTTCATTCTTTTCACATTCTATTTTAGGGAGGAGTTTTGTTCCCATGTGGTTTTCTCCTTTACCCCATTTGATTTAGTTTTCATTGCATTTGTAAATGAGTACCTGATTAGGCCTTGTTTCTGAGACTCATCTTTGCATAATAATTTTCTTCTCCCTAAGTTGCACTTATGGGGTAGTGTTGGTGTAATTAATTATTCAATTACACTTTAGCATAGGTTTACTTAGGCATATTTTATTTCCTAGGTTAATTATTATCCTTATCTTATTGAGTTGTCTTTTTTCTCAAGATAAGATTAGGGTTGTTTTTTTTGCTTTATTGCTTGATTTCCTTTTTGAAGGATTTTGTATTATTTGTAAAACAATTACATTCAATAATAAATTATGCTGATTTTTGCTTGCACAATTTTTCTCTAAGGGTTTACAGAACATCTCTTATTTTTGTTCTGAATATCTGTTGCATGTGATAGGTGATTGTTTGTAGGTGATTCTTAGGGACTATGAAGTTGGTTTTTCAACTTCTATAGGGATGAGTTCCGAAGAGACAATTTGGTGATCTTTTTGGCTTTAAAATTTTGATAAGGTATGAAAAAGAAGTCCTTTTGAGGTGTGATGGGTTCCATAGGTGTAGGCCAAAATTCTTCTAATGAAAAATTACCTTTGGAAGATAAAGGATTAAAGCCACTATGGTGTATGGTGACTATCTCATTGTCATGTGGAAACTTCAAACACTTGTGAAAAACTAATGAGACCGCTTTCATTGAGTGAAGCCAAGGGTGGCCTAGCCACAAACAAAAGTGGTTAGATTTTGGAATAATTGAAAATGTTACCTCCAAAGTTTTACGTCCTATTTGTAAGGGTAGCACGATCTATTCGATCGTAGGGCAAGAAAAAATAGTATGTGTATTAATCCATGCGATTGGTTTATTATATTCATCTTTATATAACTCATGTAATACGAGAAACTCCTCTATGATCACATTCTTTCCACAAGCGGGATCTATTAATATCTGATGTAGGAGCATCTATGGCCTTGTGCAATCTTGCATCACCAAAAATATTGCTCTTTTAGTTTTTGCTTATTTTCAATAAGAGATTAGGGGTTAGGAGAATAATATTTTAATTTGCAACAATGTAGATTCCCTTGGTGTGAAATTGTAAATGTAAATTGCATGGGAAATAAGTCTTGGTAAAATAGTGAAAGCATCTTGGAGGGGAATATACTTTTGTGGTGTCCACTTTTGGAGAAGGTCAAAAGGTCTTGTATACATATACATGTGTCATAAAATGTCATAATATAGGCTGCAAAGGAATCTTGCATGTTGATTGCATGTATTTGCATGTTAGCCACAAGCTTTGCATGTTTTTGCATGTTTGAAGTCATATCTATGAGACCCAGTTTTAGTAAAATGAGCATAACTTTGTCATATGGTAACAAAATTAAGAATTTCAAAATGATTTGGAAAGCTAGAAAGAATGGGAACAAAACCTAGAAACTAGTTGAGGAGTTTCAAAAAAATAACAGGTCATTGATAGGCAAAAAGGGAAGGATTTTCTTGGTGGTTTTATGGAGGTTGTTTTGAGAAACCAAGAGTAGTTTCTTCTCACACAACTTCTATGTATTGATACTGCTCATTTGGAGAAGGGGATTTGGAGAAGTGGTGTTTGCATATCGAGATGCTACTGGAATGATGTTAAAATTTTATGTTGCAGATTTTTATGTGTGAAGCCCATGTTGAATGTGAGCATATCAGCTCCATGATTGTGTAATTCAAATTCAGATTTGAAATAAATATATGTTGCATATTTCTCTTCCATATTTGGTGTTAATGTTTAATTACAGCCTTCTTGCATAGTGGTGAATGTGTGTGTGGTCTTAGATTATAAAGGGGAGAGTTTCCCTCTCTACATCAGTGGTATTAGAGCTAGAAGGTCTTGAGTGTGTAATAGATCACTGAAGAGAGGCAGTTGCACCAGGATTGAGCTTGTGGGTATTGGAGGAAATGTATGCAAGAGGAGCCCATCATGGTAGAGGAAGAGGAAGGGGAGATAACTTTTTTAGAAATGAT
This sequence comes from Sequoia sempervirens, assembly GCA_007258455.2. Lineage (NCBI taxonomy): Eukaryota > Viridiplantae > Streptophyta > Pinopsida > Cupressales > Cupressaceae > Sequoia > Sequoia sempervirens. The sequence continues at coordinate 132,055,763 of VDFB02256132.1, read as the reverse complement.
GATTTTAGAGCCTTGAGAAGGCAAGTTGAAAATTTGCAAAATGAGATAAGGAGAGGATTTGCAAGAAATGGACACCCAAGAAGTGAAGATGAAGATGAAGATGAAAGTATAGAGAATGCAAGTTCAGATACTGAATAGAGAGAAGAAATTGCAGCAGTTGCAAATGACCCACTATTGAAAGCTTTAACAAAAATTGGAAAGAGACCAAAAATGGAGGTTCCTACATTCAATGGTAGTTTGAACCCAGAAGAACTAATAGATTGGCTAAATGAAATGGAAGATTATTTTGAATTTGAGGAGGTAGAAGACCCTGATAAAGTGAGATTTGCTAAGACAAGGTTGAAAGGACATGCCTCCATATGGTCGAGAGAGATTCAATTAGAAAGGGGAAGAAGAGGAAAAGAGAAGATTACCAAATGGGATAAAATGGTAGACAAATTAAAAAGATAGTTTATTCCAATTGATTATGAGTTAGATTTGCTTAAAAGAATGCAAGGTTTGAAACAAGGTAGCAAAAGTGTTAAAGAGTATACAGAAGAATTTCATAAAATCCTCATAAGAACTAAACATTCAGAAGTAACCAAGGAAAAAATTGCAAGGTACATGAATGGGTTGCGGTCAAGCATTCAAGAAGAAATGGCATTGATTAGAGTTGTGACAATGGAAGATGCCTATCAAATGGCATTGAAGATAGAGGAAAGGTTGAACAAGAGATTTGAAAACAAACAAAGAGGAAAAAGTTATGAAGGTAAGGTTGAGGGAAGAGCATATGAAGAAGATGATGATAAATTTTTTTAGAAAAATAGAGGCCAAGGCAGCAGCAAACAACATAGGCATGAAGAATTTTATGAGTCAAGAGATCAAAATCAGAGAGGTAGAGGAAGATCGGGTAGATATTTTGGAAGAGAAACCTTTCGAGGAACTTGTTTTAAGTGTGGGGAAGAGTGTCATAGAGCATATGAATGTCCTCTCGAAGAGGAAAGACCAAGAAGAAGGACTGAAAATCAGAATAGGGCAGCAAATGTGAATAGAGAAGATGCAGGATCATTACATTCTGAAGAAGTAGAAGATGGTGAAACTTTAATGGCTAGGAGAACACTATTAAATGAAGATGATAAATACGTTCAAAGGAGAAGTTTGTTTAAGACAAGATGCAAGTGTGAAGAAAAGGTATGTAATGTCATTATTGATAGTGGAAGCACAGAGAATCTTGTTTCTAATGAAATGGTAAGAAAATTGCATCTAGAAAGGAAGAAGCACCCAAATCCATATTGGATAGCATGGGTACAAGATGACAAGAAGCTTTTGATCAGCGAACAATGTGAGGTAAAATTTAAGATAGGAGGTTATTATGATGAATTTTTAAGTGATATTCTCCCAATGGATGCTTGTCATATTCTTCTAGGAAGACCTTGGCAATTTGACAGGAAGGCAATGCACGATGGATACAGAAACACGTACACATTGACAAAGGATGGAGTGAAACACAAATTGAAGCCAATAAAAGAAGAAATGGGTAAGGTTTGTAGCAAATCAAGGTCTTGTTTGGTTGATGAAATTAGACTTTTAGATGGTTTTAAGCAAGAATATGTTAGTTTTGTTGACACTAGTTATCAAGAAGATGAGAAAGGTGAATTGTTGGCTCATATTGAAGAAGAGAACTCAAGTGGAATGAAGAGAGCAGCAAATTATAAGGTAAAATCTGATTTTATTGTTTCCTTTGATGAGGAAGAGAGTGAAGGAGTAGATAAGTTTGTTGCAGCAATAAAGATAGCATCCAAGAGAGGTAAATTGAAAGCTTTGATGGAGAAAGAAGAGGTAAACCTTGATCTTTGTAAAAGTTTTGTTGAAGTTGAATTATTTATAGATGAAAATATTAGCATAAATAAGAATATTGCAGAAAATACCCCATTGGAAAATGAAGTTATGATTGATGAAGAATATGAAGAGGTGAATGAGAAATGGTTTGATGATCTCTTGCTTGATACAGAGATTGTTATGGATGGAGATATTAAAGATGATAGTTTTATGCAGGATAGGAAAGATACAAGTCCCTTGATTAATAGAGGTGATTACTTGTTAGGAAATGAAGAAATTGAGTCTTTTGATTGTTGTACTAATGCTGTTTTGAGTGAAATAAATCAGATTGCAGCGATGATACATCTTTTAGAGGGCATTGAAATAGTGAATTTTCATAATGGAGACAAGGTGGGAGGAGAAAAAAAGGTTATAAAATTGATAGAGGTAAAAGGAAACATTTGTTTTGTTGAAGGAGAAGGATGGAGAATGAAAGAGGATAGAATTGTGAAAGTACATAGAATTATGAATAATAAATTCTCAATGGACAAAGAAGAGAGGTGGATCTAGGACAAACACATAGTCTACAAATGTTTCAATGTTTGATTCTTGGGAAACATTTCAATTTACCATGGGTGTCTGATGCAGGAGCATCTATGGCCTTGTGCAATATTGCATCACCAAAAATATTGCTCTTTTAGTTTTTGTTTATTTTCAATAAGAGCTTAGGGGTTAGGAGAATAATATTTTAATTTGCAACAATGTAGATTCCCTTGGTGTGAAATTGTAAATGTAAATTGCATGTGAAATAAGTCTTGGTAAAACAGTGAAAGCCTCTTGGAGGGGAATATACCTTTGTGGTGTCCACTTTTGGAGAAGGTCAAAAGTTCTTGTATGCATATACATGTGTCATAAAATATCATAATATGGGCTGCAAAGGAATCTTGCATGTTGATTGCATGTATTTGCATGTTGGCCACAAGCTTTGCATATTTTTGCATGTTTGAAGTCGTATCTATGAGACCCAGTTTTAGTAAAATGAGAATAAATTTGTCATACGGTAACAAAATTAATAATTTCAAAATGATTTGGAAAGCTGGAAAGAAGGGGAACAAAACCCAGAAATTGTTTGAGGAGTTTTAGAAAAATAACAGGTCATTGATAGGCAGAAAGGGACGGGTTTTCTTGGTGGTTTTGTGGAGGTTGTTTTGAGAAACCAAGAGTAGTTTCTTCTCACACAACTTCTATGTATTGATGCTGCTCATTTGGAGAAGGGGATTTGGAGAGTTGGTGGTTACATATCCAGATGCTGCTGGAATGATGTTGAAATTTTATGTTGCAGATTTTTATATGTGTGAAGCCCATGTTGAATGTGAGCATATGAGCTCCATGATTGTGTAATTCAAATTCAGATTTGAAATCAATATATGTTGCATATTTCTCTTCCATATTTGTTGTTAATGTTTAATTGCAGCCTTCTTGCATAGTGGTGAATGTGTGTGTGGTCTTAGATTTTAAAGGGGAGAGTTTCCCTCTCTACATCAATATCCCATTAGTGGGATTATTATAGATTCTTCTAGGTATGTAAAGAGGACAATTAGGAAGTTTTTTTAGTATGTTTTTAGTAGAAAAAGTGATATCAAGAAACTTAGTGGTTTGGCCCTAGTTACGAGGGATAACATATATCGTAGCTACTAGCTCATCCATAATACTTTCTATAGTAGTAGGGGGAGGTGTATCATGTTGTTCATTGTTTGTATTAGCATTCATTACATTAGTGGTTGAAGGTTCACTAGCCTTGACAAATGAGTTAGTATGTTTAGGCATGGGATTAGTGAAAATTTGCAAATTTTGGTTAGGAGGTGCAACGGACTTATTGTCTTGATCATTAACACCCATAATGAAAAAATGGCCTAAATCAATGAGGTCTTGAACTAAATGTTTTAGATGCTTACAATGTTTAGTGTCATGTCCATTTTGTCAATGAAAATGACAATAAGCATTAGGTTTGAAGGTGAGTGGTAATGGATAGTTTGGATCAAGCAGTCGAACGGGTGGCAAGGTGAGTAGGCGTTGTTGAATTATTTCATTCATTGTATTATAAAGGGTATTAGGTAGGGTAGTAAACTGTCTCTTCGGGTCCCCATATGTATAAGGCACCACTGCTTTAACAGTTGCCACTTGATTTGGAATGGATTGGGTTGGCTGAGATTGAGGTTGAGGAGGCAGATTATACTATAGAAAGCCTCTATTTGGTTTGCAGAATTTTTTGTGTTATTTTGGTTTTGATTGTTGTTGTGTTCAGGTTTGTCAGCTTGGTTAGAAGTGGATTTTGAATCACGACTTGAAACCAAATTATGTTATTCAAACAAGGTTGTGCATAAATGCATAAAAGAAGGGAATTTCATCATTGTTAATTTATCCTAAAGGTGTGTATGCAAGTTTTGCATAAACATCTTTTGTAGATGTGCATCAGGAATCTTGACATCAATTTGAGCATACATAGATTTGTATCATGAGATAAAATCCATTACTTTTTCATTTGTGTTTTTTCTACATCACATAAGGTCAGCCATTGTCTTTTTAGGTGTCATGTGAACTTGAAAGTGACTTATGAAACCATTCTAAGGTAGTACCTTTCAAGGTCCTTTGAAAAAATTTGGCCAACAGTTTATCATCAAGGACAAAGCCACTACACAAAGCTATATAGGCATTAACATGGTTGACAGGGTCTCTTTTTCCTCCATATTTCTCAAATTGAGACATTTCTATCCCTTGTGGCATTAGGGTACGTAAGATTTCTAAGGATAAGGGTCTACTATGGACATGATATGTAGGTGGAATGAATTAAACTTGACTAATGGTGGAAAGTTGATGTTGCATAGATGAAATGATGGTAATGAGTTGTGTAAGAAGGGGATTGGGCTAGGTGGGTTGAGGTGGAAGGGAAAATGGTGATGGAGTATAATTCATTTGAGGGGAAGTAAAAGGAATACTATGGGGTGTGAATGTGGTGTAAGGGACTTGTGATGCCACAAGAGAAGTAGGAATGCTAGTGGAAATTGGAAAAGAGGTAGTTGCATAATTAGCCTGATGCATATAGTTGTATGGACTTACGGATTGGTATAAATTGGTATGGAAGCTATGGTTGAAGGGGGGAGAAATTGAGGTCCTCCTTAGCTTATAGGAATGCTTGTAGATTGGGTATTAGAAGAGGCATGTTTATTGTAAATCTCAGCAATTCTCTTCATCACTTGCAAGCCATCATCACTTTCAATCAAATGATGAAGATTGTCAATGGTGGGTATGGCAGTGGTGGAAATGTTTTCAAGTGACAAGTCTTGTTGTAAATGTGCAAAATCCTCATGAATATTAATGACCTTTTCTTGCGGGAGGGAGTTGTTTTGGTTGTCAATATTCATTGAATGGAAAGGTGAAGGTATAGAAGCAATATTGTCAAGGCCTAATGCACCATTATCCATACTAAGAGTAGGAGCTCATGAGATCCCAAGGCCTAGAACAAAAGTGCTATCACAGGAGGCCATGAGTCTAGAAATTCTTCTCACTAAAGTATTATCAACGGGACACCAAACACTCATGCAAGTACCACCAAGGAGGGGTGAATGCAAATGCAAACTAATCTAAAAGTTTGAAATGCAAATAAAAAAAATGTTGATAACTATAACTAAGATCTAACTGCAAAAAAAAAAATGGAGTCAAATGCCAGAAAAATGCTAAAAATATTGTTTAACAAGTGTAGAGGGATTGATTCGCCCTGGGTGGCGAATGTGTACTAGTATGATGTTTTCGTGTGTTTTTCAGAAGTTTTAATGTGATTTTAATGCTCTACAAAATGCAATCAAAGATGCAAAAGGAATTTTTTTACTTTTTTCAATGATATGTAATGCAAAAATGAAATCTAAATGAAGTTTTCATTAATGCAAGATAAAATGTCCTAAAATGAAAAAACAAAACAATGTACTAATTGAATGTTAATGCAAATGTAACCTAGGATTCAATATGTAAATGAAATCAAAAATGAAAAGTTTTCAAAATTCAGGTTCACCAAAATGAACCATTGCTTTTTGGCTTGTATGAACAACTCTTGCTCTTTTAGGGTTTTTCACCTAAAAGGAGAGAGATAGGAGAAAAACTGCTAATGGTTCATTCAAATAATGTTATGTGTGATATTGTATAACCTAAATGTAGTTAACTAAATGCAATTGACTGATCTAAATGAATGAAAACGAATGCAAAAGTGAAATTTAAGCTATGTTTGAAAATAAATTGTGCTATGCAACAATGAACTAAATGAAGAAAATATGTAGAACATAAAGGAATGAGTTAAATCAAAGTGCACCAAGAAAAAATATGGTGAATTTGGAATGTTGTGGATGCTGACTGAAATTACTAATTTTTCATAGTGGGACTCATTCGCCCAGGGTGGCGAATCAGTCCTTCTCCTAGTGAAAAACTATCGGAAGCAAGATTCTAGCTGTGGGGATACATAATCTGACAAAATTCAAATTTTCAATCCTAAGGTGGGACTCACTCACCATAGGTGGTGAATCAGTCCTATCCCAAATTTCTAAAAAATCAGGAGACAACTCTGCAACACTAGATCTGGAAATCATTGCTTGTTGGGTTGTCAAAGTCAATTCTGTAGGAAATAGATAGAAAACCTTCTCCAAGCTTGAAGTAGACTTAAGTTAACACGAAGCACCTAGTTGACTTGTAAACCAATCTTCAACACCAAAAAGCTTGTCAAATCTGCAAACAAACATGCAATAGGGGAAAAACGGTTTAAGGTTAGTGAATAGGGGTTTTCCTTGGTCAAACCCCACTTTTGGTAATCAAACCTTTAATAAAATAATGAAATGCAAAGGAATGATAAACTAACTGTATACACCTAAAAATGGTCTTGAGAATATAATTAATTAAATATGATTTATTTGATTAATTAATCCTAAATTCATCTAATTAGTAAATAAATAGAAATATTTATTTATATTAATATTAATTCTTCTATTTTATCATATTATTTTCTATCTTAAATTAAGTACACAACTTCAATAATTTGTGTAATTTAATTATCTCATCATATTTTCCTCTTAATTAAATGAAGATATCCTAAAGTTTTTATTTCATTATCATATTCCTCTTTATTAAATAAGCAAATATCAATTTATTTTTTATTTAATTAAATCTTCCTATTTGTCTAAATTTGAATAAATAAAAAATATTCAAATAAAGGCATAAATAAAATCTCTCTATTCACTCACTAATAAAAATATATTTTTCAAATCTAATTAATTTAACTAGCATTCACGGGAAAAGCCTAGGGGACAAACTTGCAGGCAATCCTCTCAATCTTCTTCCTCAAATGTTTCCTCTCATCTTGCCTAGTGTTTTCATGGGGAGGAATAATCCCCTTGATCAACTCCACCTTCTCATCTCTTACCATTCAAATCTTAAAATTCAATCTCAGCCTCTACTGTGTTACCCATGTGCAAAACTGTTGCCAGAAATCTATATATACAGCCTTCTAAAGCATGAAAATGATCTCGAGAATTATCATCTTTTATGCAAACTTACTCTACAAGATTTAGCACTCAAGCATCTTAAGCATTAGCATTGTCATTAGCATAAATTACCATTTAGCATATTAGCATAACATCATAGCATAAGTAGATTTAGAATCATGGTAGCATCATTAGTTTTTATTGTAGCTTCCATTTAGCAGGTTTCATGTCAGGATAGTTTACAGTAGTGCCATATCATCTAGGAATCATTAGAAATCATCACATCATAGCATTTAGCATCATTCTGTTCTTTGAATGGGAATTTTAATAGTCATAGTACTTTATCAAATCTGAGAGCCTTCCCGTGACTCATAAATCTTTGGAGATAGGAGATAATGAGACGTCTTCAGGTTGTTCTATGTTTTAAATTAGTTTAATTCATGTTTAATCTTGATATAATGCTTCATTAAGAGGTGTATTTAATTTTATTTATTTTACTTTTTCCACACTTACATTCTAGCACCAAACATCGGGCCTAACCCCATGTTTTTAACATTTTTTTCTAAAAAGGTTTCGTACAAGAATTTGGTGTGATTCTCTTAGTGCGATCAGAATATTCTATAGTGCTTCTGCCAAAAACTATAGCGCTTCTGTTTGTTTTAGTGCTTCTGAAAAAAAAATTAGCTCTTTTGACCTTTGTTTTGGTTCTTTTAATGAAGTAGTGCTTCTGATAAATTCTGTAGCACTTCTGAACTCTGTTTTAGTGCTTTTGGCTGTTTTAGTGCTTTTGATAAATTTTGTAGCACTTCTGGCCTCTATTTTAGCGTTTATGACTATTTTAACACTTTTGATAAATTTTGTAGCACTTTTGTAGTCTATTTTAGCGCTTTTGATTGTTTTAGCACTCATGATGAATTTTGTAGCACTTCTAATCTATGTTTTAGCATTTTGATAGTCAATCTTAAAATGGCCATATCTTGGTCATACAAAGGTCATTTTTGGAACTTTTCTTTTTTTAAATGGGGTAGAATTTTATAAGCTATTCAATGGTGTAGGAATTTCTCACTTTTTTTATAGTTAAATCTTTTAATTTGACATTTAAAGTCAAATCACATTGTAACTTGGTCTAAGTTTTAGGGTTTTTATGCTTAATAATTCATCTAACCCTTATATCTTCTTAATTCTTGATCTCATCTAACATTTTTGAGCATTTATTGTAGGTTTTAAGAAGAACATGGAGCATTCAAGTGAAAGAAAAAGAATTTGATATCCATTGTAATAGTGTTTTCAAACACTCTTGGTAAAATAACCCATCATACGTTATTTTTCATTCATGCTTTAGGACAAACTAGCATTACTTTGGCCTTAAAATTAACCATCTACATAAGCTTTGTCAAAGTTGTTTAAAAAGAACATTAGAAACTCACTAGTTTTTGGATTTGGATTAAAATGAACCAATCCTAGGGTAGTCACTTGATTAAAAAATTATCAATTCTAGGATAGTCACCAAACATTTCAATTTAGATTTAAAATTTACACCATGTCTTTTTTGTGAAGAAACATCTTCACTGTGAAGCAACATCTTGACATAGATAGAAAATTATAATTTGGGCTCTAAAAATTGAACTTAATTTATTTATTTGTGTGGTGATAGGAATATACTCTCCCCTTAACTAGGTGATCAAAATGCCAGACTCATCCTTTATTTCATGCATGTTCAATCTTTATTAAATCTTGTAGAAGGCCTGTCATAGTGGGAAAAAGTACTCACCCTACGGGAATGACCTAAGTGGGTTCAAACCAAAGCTAGGTTTTTCCACCCCACTATAAAATTTAAAGCAAGTATAGGGAAACCCACTTTTGCCAGAATTTTGCAAGATAAACATCCCCAAAACCTTTATTCTAAAGATCTCCTTAGGGTGTTTATCACTTGTCACTCCAAACGGAAACCCTTTCTAAGAACCTAGTGTAGTATCCAACCAAGTTAGTAACCAAACATTGTAATACTTGTAGTGCAAGGGGAGGGAAGAATCTTCCCCCAAGACACTCACCATATAATTTCCAAGGACTGTTTGCTCAGGGGATCAATAAATCTAACATTGAGTACGCACTTGGAAAATACAAAAACATGGGTGCCCTATAAGGGGTGACATGGCTATGTGAGTCAACACAATTTTAAGATGTGATTTGTTGAGTATAATGTTGACCTTTTGACTATTAAGAGTGAGTCTATCTAAAGTGCTTTATTGTTATCAAACCGGTGAAAATAGGACCATGCATGGTTCTTTTTGAACATACACTATCTGTTTAGATTGCAGCTCTTTAAAAAAATGGTTCTACAATTGCTTTCTATGTTTTCAAAACATTAATTCAGATAATTGATCATCTTGAAAAACACAAATAAAACAAGAAAACAAAAAGCTATTAGAAACCCCTGTCAGACAGTCAACATCAAAATTTGTATTTTTATCAGAACATAAAATTTCCTAAATAAAAATAGAGTCTTAAACTTGCATAAATTAGACTTTACAATTGAATTTTTTCAAATCAAACCAAGATCTACCATCCAAAAGTGTCTCAATCAAACACATTTGATTAGTAAGTTAAGTTTCATGATCAATCATCCTATATCAAAGAAACAAAACCGTATAATCAAAATTATCAACTTAGTCTAATCAATAGAATCTATCATTCTATTTGACTTGAGTTAATATCCTTGACTATACCAAACTAAGATCAAAATTTTATTGAAAAAAATAACGTTCATATGTCAATTTTAACAAGGTCATGAAGACTAAAAATCCAAATAATAGGAAATTGAAACTCAAACCATCATGGCTGAAGTAGATGAGGATCAATTGAATGCTTTAGCTCATCAAATGAAAAAACTTCAACAATAAATTTGGGATATGCAAAGGGAAACAACCATAGAGAGATATTTTTTGCCAGAAATTTTTTCTTATTCCTTTGACAAAAATCTAGACATGACACCTTCTTTACCAAAAAATACATCATCCAAGTTAAATGTCATTGAATTTTTTCAAAAGTTCAATAAGCCCAAATCTAAATCCTCAAACAAAAATGATATTGAGCAATATTTTCATGTCATACATTTATGTCCATCCACCATAAGCCAAAATAAACCTCAAGATTCTTTCACTCAAGTTAACAATTCCATCCAATCATCCTCTTCTATCATATCTTCAACACCCAATTAGTCATGTCAATCTCTCAATCCAAAGCATGCTAGCATAGAATCCTCTCCACATCAAGATCAAAATATTCTTCCCACTCCATCCAATGATATCAAAATTCTACAAATACTTCCAATCTTTGATCAAGATCCCATTTCTCAAGAATTTTATAACGATCCCCTCTTTTCACTTTTCATCCAAAAAATTCCCTTCCATCTCAAGAGACAAGTATCCTTCCAATTTCTTCCACATCATCTAATCAATACATACCATCTCATGATTCTATTGCATCACAAGATCATGATAGTTCATCCTATCTAATGATGTCTTACCAACTGATGATCAAGACATGCTTTATACAAAATCTCATGATTACCTTCCTCATCAAGATCAAGATATGCTTCCGTTCAAGGATACCCTTTCATCCCATGAAGATGATTATCCTTCTCATGATCAAGATATTCCTTTCATACCACTTCATAATCCTTTTCCAAGTCAAGATCAAAACACCCCATCATCCCCATGTCAAGAGCCTATCACACCTATTCAAGCTATCCATGAACCCCACACCTATAAATTGGGATCCTCCAACTTTATCCATTCTCGTTTACTTCCAACACCTATCCTCTCATCCATATCATATCCTCCCCAAAATGGACTTGTATCTTGTTTCATAAACAATACATATCCCATTGGTAAATGTATATGTCAAAGTATGAATTACAAAGGAAAAGGATTAGTACTTCATGAGCAAGGTATCCTAGAACCCCTTTCTATTCAAAGAAACCCATATCACCATGAACTTGATTATATGCCTAAGTGTCCTAATTCATCAAATCTTCCATCAATCCTAGGTCCATATCCTATTTCTCAAGAACAAAAAAGGCACACATCCTTGATTCCGTTTCAAAATTCTACCCACATTAACTCATCCATAATACATCCATATCATTCACCTCAATCCACCCCTCCCATTTATCTTGGAAGCAATTTGGGTTCCAAATATCAAAATCCACATGTATCAAAGGATCAAAATTTCTCCTCGAAGAGACATGCAAAAATAAAAGAAAAATTGATCCAAAATCAAAAGAAAAATCTGGGTGGGGGCCCTAGCTTAGTTGGCTAAGTAATTTCGTTGCGTCTTTGCTAGTCACGAGTTCTAGTCTCCCCCGTCCCGTGGTACCGGAGGGCGTGTCGCACCAGCGCTGCCGGTCACGTTAAAAATTTTACCAAGCGCACTGCAGTTTATAGGGGTCGTGCTACCTGATTCCTGCAGTCTAAAAAAAAAAAGAAAAATCTAAAATGCCACAAAGGCCCATCAAAGAAAAAAGGCAATTTTCAAAGACCACAAAGGTCCATAAATCAAAAAGAAAAATGTCAAAGGCTAGAAAGGCCCACAAAGAAAAAATCAAAGTCAAATTCATGTGGATTCCTAAAAGTCTCATAGAAGCAATAAAATCTAAATTTGCATCCAAATTTGCTAATCCAAAAGCTTCCTCCAATTTTCCATCTAATAACCTATCACCTTCCAAATCCATTTTTCCTCCGTCACTCCACCACCCTTCAAGGTGTGTACCAACATTGATCTTTCCATCATTTCTATCTATCCATCAACAAAACTTCCAACCTCCTATCCATTATCCAACATTCATCCCCCATCATTGTCCTTTAATCCAAACCTTTGCATAAGTCCTTAGATTCTTCCATCATATCATTAATCTTCCAAAATTTAGGAGTCTAATTCCCATTTCCATGGTTTATTAGAGGAATATTTGGTTGTGAAACTTGATTCTTAAGTCCTTCCTCCATTTCACTATCATCCATATCCTATCTTCCATATTCCTCTTGCACTCTACACTTAGGGACAAGTTTCATCCATCTTGTCATTCATGGTCATTATCCTTTCTATGCTCATTCCTTACATTTCCAACTTTGATCTTGACAAGGGTAAGGATCTTCTTGAACATCATATATCTTATCCAATACAATTTTTCCATATCTTTCGTACCATATCCTTCACCTTATCTGTATTCTAGCATTCTTACTAGATACATCTTTTCTTCCCATCCTTGGTCTTGATGAGGAATAGGGAAAATATACTTGGGCCTTATGTCTGTATCTTATCTAGTTGATCTTGATCATGCCATTCATTATTTTTATCCTTGCTTTCTTACATTCCATATCTCCTAGCTTATCAAAATCCATGTCACCATGTCCCTTTGCAACCTTGAATCTTATCATAAAAATCATATTTGAGCCTAGTTGTAAAACATTATCTAATCTTCATATCTTTTTTCAATAAATCGTCAAAAAAATCAATCTTATTGTACTTAGGGGAATCAATGATCCTAAGTACTTATCATCATCATTCCTTATGGAATCAATTATTCCTGGCATCTTAATCAATCAAATATTATCATCTTTTGACAAGAGATATGTTGCTTGTATGACATGTTTTGTAGTGAATATTTCATTTTGATCTATCATTTATACATGGTTACATTACCTCTATTGTGGGGCATCTTGTTCCTTCAATTGGTCATATCATATCATTCCATAATAGAAAAATACAAAAAAACAAAAAACAAAAACATACCAAAAAAAAAAAAAGACTGCAAAAGTGCAATAAAAACATATGGTGAAAACCTAGTAATAGGCACTATTTGTGATTCAAATCAGCTCTCCCATCTATTTGGATACATTTCATGGTCATTACTCCCACCATAATTTTATATCCATTATCCTATTATATCATGTGATCATGTCTCACCCTAGCTTGGGGGCAACATCTAAAAATAATTGGGGGCATGATAAACTTGAGCTTAATCAAATTGACAAACAATAGTTATACAAACCCAAAAATCAAAGCACAAACCAACATGGAATATCAATCACCATTGAAAACACATCAAACATCCATATCACAATGGAAAAACCAAAAAAAAGTTAAAAAGTCGGTCTCAAAAATCCAAAACCAAGAGTCTGAGTTAGTCGAACTATGTGGTCTCTATGTGTATAACGTAGGAAAGGATAATCTATGATCAACCCCTGAGGCCCCTAGGATAGGTCTTTAGGTTAGGTTTGATCCAAAATATCGAAAAGAAAAAACATCACAAAATCAGGATGGATGATCTAATTTGAATATTGATTAAAATACTTTAAGCCAAATTTAGATATGTTGTACTTTGATCATTATTATCATTTCTTTGGAGCAACTCAATAATGTATTGAACTAGAGAAGCTAGGAAGAAGAATGATATTTTATGTGATTGTTATTTGTGAGTTAATCATTATTGTTGTGTGAATTGTCATGAGACATTCTCTACAAAGTATCATTGATGGCATTTCAATTCACATAGGAAAGTGGTTAATTCTTGTCTATTTATGCAAAAAATGCTCAGGTCATCTCAATTTAATTATACGTCAATACTTGTGTTTGCTTGCAATATCAAAAATCATGAAATTAATACTCAGGTCATCATTGGTTTACATTATACCTTTGATGCTTGTACTCACTTTCAACATTTTTAAAGCTCTATGATGATACAAAGCACAATAAAATTATTGTTAAGATGCCAATGCTTGCATATGTAGATTTTCATGGTTAAAATAGATTGCATTCATATTAGTTTTGCATTTGTATTATAGATTTTCCACATCGACTAATCATATCTATATGAGCCTAAACTAGATGCAAAATCTTGTCCCACATCTTTGGGAAGAATTCTAAAAATCTCCTATGATCATAACATATCGCAAATAAGCAATATCAATCAATCAATAAAAAATCAATCAACCTATCAATCTAATCAGCTCTAGTGATACTTTGATCAAATCTCGTGAGGGACTATCATTGAACCTCACCTATCATGAGGTCAATCATCAATCTATCAATGAACCTCACTGATCATGAGGACAATCATCAATCTATCATTGATCCTCGCCTATCATGAGGTGAATCATCAATCTATCAATGAACCTCACCTATCATGAGGTCAATCATCATTCTATCATTGATCCTCGCTTATCATGAGGTCAATTATCAATCTATCATTGATCCTCACCTATCATGAGTTCAATCATCATCATCCTATCATTGATCCTCACCTATGATGAGGTCAATCATCATCACATCAACATCATCAAATTAATCAGCTGAACACGATCATCAAACATCAAACATGAGGCAACATAAGGCATCAATTAATCAATTAATCAATTTGTCAAGCTCAATCTTCTTTATCGGGAGATAAATTATTTCATCTACAAATCTTCATCAAATCTTCATCAGGTCATAAAAAAATCATAAAAATTTGCAAAATTTGAATAAATAAATAAATCATTAATTTATCTCTTGAGGGGGCATATATCCATCAATCACTCAAAAATCATGTCTGGGGCATACTAAAACTTTTATCGTCAATACTAGCAATAGTAGCACAAAATTTTCATTGAAGCAATGCATAAACACATCACTTCAAAGAGGGGAAAAATGTATACACCTAAAAATGGTTTGGAGAATATAATTAATTAAATATGATTTATTTGATTAATAAATCCTAAATTTATCTAATTAGTAAATAAATAGAAATATTTATTTATATTAAGTTCACTATTAATTCTTCTATTTTATCATATTATTTTCCATCTTAAATTAAGTACACAACTTCAATAATTTGTGTAATTTAATTATCTTATCATATTTTCCTCTTTATTAAATAAGCAAATATCAAATATTTGTTTTATTTAATTAAATCTTCCTATTTTGTTAAATTTGAATAAATAAAAAATATTCAAATAAAGGCATAAATCAAATCCCTCTATTCACTCACCAATAAAATTAGATTTTTCAAATCTAATTAATTTAACTGGCATTCACGGGAAAAGCCTCAGGGACAAACCTATAGGAAATCCTCTCAATCTTCTTCCTCAAATCTTTCCTCTCATCTTGCTTGGTGTTTTCATGGGGATGAACAATCCCCATGATCAGCTCCACCTTCTCATCTCATACCATTCAAATCTCCAGATTTTATCTCAGCCTCTACTATGTTACCCCTGTGCAAAACTATTGCCGAAAATCTATATATACAACCTTCTGAAGCATGAAAATAATCCTAAGAATTATCATCTTTTATGCAAACTTACTTTGTAGGATTTAGCACTCAGGCATCTTGAGCATTAGCATTGTCATTAGCATCAATTACCATTTACCATATTAGCATAACATCATAGCATCGGTAGATTTAAAATCATGATAGCATCATTAGTTTTTACTATAGCTTCCATTTAGTAGGTTTCATGTCAGGATAGTTTACGGTAGCTCCATATCATCTAGGAATCATTAGCAATCATCGCATCACAACATTTAGCATCATTCCATTCTTTGAATAGGCATTTTAATAGTCACAATACTTTATCAAATCTAAGAGCCTTCCCGTGACTCATAAATCTTTGGAGATAGGAGACAATGAGATGTCTTCAGGTTGTTCTATGTTTTAAATTAGTTTAATTCATGTTTAATCTTGATACAATGTTTCATTAAGAGGTGTATTTAATTGTATTTAGTTTACTTTTTCCACACTTACACTAACAACATGCAAATTCTATCAAATTACCAAACCCTTGATGATGCAAATATAAAGTAATGTCAATGGTTGCTTCAAAGTGCTTGAATAGTGTTGAAAAGATGTTGTAAAATACTTGAATGCTTGAGTGAATAGGTGGATAAGTTGAATTGATGAATTTTTTTTTGGGGGTTGAAATGAGGTGAAAATCACTTATTTATACACTTGTGCTTGTTACCCATTCATACCTCAGTATAGGCTGACATCAAGTGTTTTTGAATAAAATCCCAGAAGGAAATTTAAAATATTTTGAATTTGGGACCAAGGGGGACTCATTCGCCACCGATTGCGAATGGGTCCCACCTAGGACCTAAAAATGTGTGTTGGGAAATATGTTGTATTTAATGTTGTTTATCGAGATAATACTCAAAAATACACTTAATTAAGCATATGAGAACATAAAGGGGTCAAATAAAGCATGAAAAAGGGATAAATAGTGAAGTTGTGCCTATAAAAGCATGAAATCTTGTTACAAGACTTTACAAAACTTCAAAAAGGACTTAATAATGAATAAAAAGGTGATTTTTAGGTGAATTGTAATTAATAGAGTCTAGAAGAGTGTATAAATGTCTTACAACACTTCACAACACCTTTACAAGATGTCGTTCTTTGGATTTTAGTACCTAATTAAGTATGTTCAAGCCATGTTATGACATAAAATCAAAGCAACATAGACGAACACCATGAAACAAGACCTAAAAGGCCATGAAAATGACAAGGGGTCAATTTTCTATGACACACCCCCTTTCAAAACTTTTATTTTCAAAAAATGTTCTTCCTTTGTCTATCTCTCTATCTCACCCCCTTTGACATCAATGGCAAAGGATGTATAGGGGTTTGAAATATGTATACACATCAAAAATTTACCAGAAGAATGATATAATAAAAAAAAACTATTAACCTGAAGAGGAGGAACCCTTGAGATTCTTCAGGGTATCCTTTCATGAAGCTTTTCCTTCTTCCCATGCTTCTTTCACACTTACAAGAGTCTTGTATATTAGTTAAAATTAGTCAAATACTCTATACCATCTGACAAAGTATTGGGACTAAGATTAACTCCTGATAGACCACCAATACTATCAAGAGCACTAGATATATAAGAATATGATAGAGTTTTACCATATCTCTGAGTTGCACAAACTACTTAATTATTTTTATTCTTTGATCCTGTAGAGAAACAATTTATCTTAAATTTGCACAATGCAGGACCATCTCTGATTGTTTCTATCATCTGCAAAGTTGTACAAATCTACTTGAGTACTTATCTAACTTTCACTCTTCCTTATCTCAGCTCTCATATTTAGTGTACTGTTAGACCAATTAAAATAGAAAGAAAGTAATTATTGAGATTCTTCCTCACAAACTTGTACATCCTTCAATTACTTCACCACACTATGATGCACATCTACACATTTGTTCTTGATATCTACTAAATTTTCTTCTAAAAACCTAATTCCAAATTGCACTTCTCATATAGAGATATATGCTTTCAAAGAGTTAATCATGCTTCTAAAATTTTCCACAACTAATATAGATGAATCAAATTTTGCATCAAGGATTACCTTCTATGGTTCTTTCAAAGATCCTTGAATGTTTATACTTTCATGATCACGTTGAGTTTTCTCTAATTCACTTTCTTTTGTAACTCCTTACTTGATAATAATACCTTTTCTCTTCTTTCATGTTTTGGTTGCACTACCGAAGGCTATAGAAATTTCTTCTTCATTGGAATTCATGGGGTTTACTAAGAATATTTCTGCATAATAATCAATCTTAGCCTCATTCACTTCATAATCTAGTTCAGATATCCACACAAGTTTGGATTCAATTGCTTCCATATAACAAAAATTTGTATAAACTAGGAAATTAATATCTCCAGAGTACCTCTCAATCACATGTTTTGGAATCTTTGTTATTTTCTTCCTCATCTGAAATGTTCCAAAGAATGCAATAGGATAAATATCTTAAGCATCAAAACCACCAAGTTTTACTATGAAATTTTCCTAATCTAATGAGCAATAGGTTCTACACTTTTCCATTCTATCCTACCAATTATTGGTAAATCTTTCATGAAGTAAAAGTGTAAAAAAATGATCAAAGTTCCATACTAGAATATATTTTTCTTTCTCTTCTTTATTTCCTTCAAGTTATTCAAAAGATGTATTCAAATTAGTTCACATAGATCATAATCCATACCACTCCTAACCATATCAATAGTAGTATAAATAGTAGTAGTAGAAACTATTTGGTCATTGCTAGGTAAACAAACTTTGTGACCAATAACCATCACAACATACCTAATGATGAGACCTTAAATTATTCTTAAAGAAACTTCTTTACCATCAAGAGTCACACTAGTAATCTCAATTATCTATTTTTTACTCATAGACTTTCATCTAGGAACTAGTTCAGAGGAACACAAACTAGTTATATCTCTTATTGCATCTATAGTTATCAAATGAGCTCCATCAATCCACATTGATTCATCATGAATTCTTCTCAAAATCATTTGAATATATTTCTTGTGAAATTCAAAAAAAGGGGTTTTCTACTATACATCCAACTTCTTCTCAACTAAGATTTTGTATGCATCATGATTTTCTTCTAATTCATTCTTTGATAGGATACTTAACCAAATCAATGAAATTTCCTCAATTCTACTATAAACATATGCATAGATATCTTCAGTGGGAAACACTCTAGGAGGAATGCTAGAGAATGCACCAACGGATTCTTCAAACAAAATCTTCAAATATCTCTTCAATTTGACTTGTGATTTATGCAAAATATTCACAACCTTTGAAATATCCATTACATAGAATCAAAAGATTGTTCAAGATAATACCTCTATAATTGACAATGAATGGGATTTAGATGTCCATGTTTTGGAGAATTCTTTCAATTCTCTTCAATTTCTCCTTTCTTTACCAAATCCTGAAACTGTAATTGGTTTGGTTTCTTCAAAATTCCTTTGCACACTTCTCTGTATTCATAAATACCTTTTGAATGTGATTTCCTAGATACCTCTGAATTTATTTATTTCATTTTGAATGCTTCTATAATAGATGCTCCATATTACAGTTAGATCACCTTGAAATTCAAATGCACTTCCATCCTTTCAAATTCTACAAAATTAATTCTTTACAAATGTGATTAAAAAATTCCATGAATTCATTACCACATTAAATATGCTTTTTTCATGATGTGATAGCAAGTATCAATGAGGGGTTTATGAAATTTTATAATAATTTCTCCCCCTTAGGCATTTCCTAACTCAAAATTGGATGGACGTATCTACGCCAGAGGACAACACAAATAAAAATGATGCATTAGATTCAAATTTCTTGAATTCTTCTTATTTTCTCTATATTATTTTCATCTCTTTCCTTACTTCTTCTAGATCTGTAATTGGTTCATGCTTCTTTTCTTGATGGATATTATTTATCCTTATTTTTATGTAATTTCTAACTAATTGTTCTAAATTATTGCATTCATGGGAAAAAACATTATTCCTTCCATAATTTATTTTATTCAAATCATATTCACATTGATTATCCTTATGTTCAGACTTCTTTCACTTAAAATATTTTCTAGAGAATGATAAAGTATCATTCATTCTGCTTTTTAGTTCTTTTCCCTATGTCCAATTTTATTGTAGGAATAATAGACATCATTAGAAGATAAATACAATTGAGTATTAGGATGTCTAATGGGATTCCTTCTAGAATTACTTCTTAAGACCTTGATATGTCCATCTTACAACTGAATCTTCTTGTCAGGAGGTTTCTTTGATTTTGAACACTATCCTTCTTCAAACCCTAAACCTCGTTTATGCATTGCAAGCCTCTGAGAAATAATCAACTCATTAAGCATTGCAAAAGCTTATCTTGAATTTATCCTCGAATATTTTTTGCTTTCCTAGTTTTGATCTCAAAATTTATATTTATTGATTGAGCTTGACACATTCATCCACCTTTTCTTGAAGTTCAACTTTCTAATAGTCTTTAATTCTTTTCTTTTCTTATAATTGTTGTAGCAGACCGGTGATATCATCATGTTCCCTTCTCAACTGATCATGGGCTTCTTCATATATACTCCTCAAATTCTTGATGAAATCATTCGCTTCTTTCAAATTATTCTTTAGATCTTCGTTTTCTTTTGATTGACCACCATAGATCATTTTCGGAGGAAAAAAATTCTTCTATTCAAATTTTGGGACTTTCCTCAAGCTTTTGGGCTCCTTCAGAGGAACCAAGCTCTAATACTAATTATTGAATATGCAAAATACTGAGAGGTGGGTGAGTCAATATTCCATAAAAACATTCAAATAAAATCCATCTAAATATAATCACACATCTGATTGAATCAAGAAGAGATAACATGGAAACAAGAGAACACATCATCACACATGAACACCAAGATTTTTATGTGGAAAACCTAGAATGATAAAATCCACAGCACAACCAGCTACTTGGAAGATTGAGGCTTGTTTCAATAAAGAGTGAAATTCCCTTTTTGATTGATACCATTAAGCCTCTAGCATCCAAGCTAGAGGGAGAAATGTAGATGGAAGATTACAACATTAGAGTTGTAGGACTTGATTTAAGTGAAACTCTCCCACATGACAAAGTGGTTCTAGCTAAAGCCACTCAGAAAGTGGTTTACACTAATTACAAGAAGCTGGAAAAAATATTGAAGAAGCATGAGGTAGAATTGGAAAATGTAAAAGGAATAGTGAATAGGCTGTAGGTAGAAATCAAGGGCAAGGATGTGGAGATAGCTCACACAAGGCAGTTATAGAGTCAATAGGGAGAAGAACCTAAGTTTCTCAAGGAGACTTGAAGTGATTAGAATTGACTTCATATTGAGATAGAGAAATTGAAGGTTGAGGTTGTTGCTAGATGTGAAACAAGTGTGAAATATCAATGCAACCA
This sequence comes from Sequoia sempervirens, assembly GCA_007258455.2. NCBI lineage: Eukaryota > Viridiplantae > Streptophyta > Pinopsida > Cupressales > Cupressaceae > Sequoia > Sequoia sempervirens. Next base: position 132,034,692 of record VDFB02256132.1, on the reverse strand, counting down.
AGAGAATATACAGAAGGAATCCAATAGTGTTTGAACTGAGGATTCTGACATTTTCAAGAACACCCAAGTAGAAATGAAAAGGGTGAAACAAGAAAAGTAGGAAACCAAGTCTATTTTGTAGACTCACAAAGAAGAGATTGGAAAGTTGAACTCTGAGATCACAAACACCCTCTATGAGAAAATTTGATTAGAGGAGAACATAAACGTAAGAGAGGCCCAATTCCATCATGAATTAGTTGTAGTATAAGGATCCAAGATCCTATCGATATTGAAAAGACTTATATCCACACATTGGGATAAAATCATAGTTGCAGTTGCTACCTTGAAGCTAGCCTTGTAGTTTTTGAGGGATGCTCAGGAATTAATCATAAAGGTTGGCCTGGTGGTTGACCAAATTCTGCATATATATGCTCCCTATGTCATGAAATCAGAAACTCTGATCTCCAAGTTATGTAAGGCCACCAAAGAAGTTTTAAGAAATGCAAGAATTCTTGATTAAAGGGTCACCTCAAGGAGAGCAAGTGAGCTCATCAACTTCCACAAGGTTGCGTCAAAAGGTAAAGATTGTTAGGAAACATTGAATAGGAAGGTCAGTGAGATCAAGAAGGAGTTTGATGTTTTTCTTGATTCTAGATTATCTACCCTTTTTTCACTAGATGGAGAGGTGATATCAATCAATTAGATTATGGATGTGATCAGTATCAGAATGAAGGCTTCCACAACACTCCCAGGTCTAAGCTCATCACCCATTGTTGAGGAAATCTAAAGGGAGATACTTCCCCTTTCTCAACTTTATTAATATATCAGAGTTGTTTCATCAAGGTGGGGAGGGGTTTCTTTTAAGGAAGTCCTCAAATTGGATCAACCATACGAAGTTCTTCAAACTTTCATCCAACCCATTGATTTGGATTGGGAAGTCTAGCACTTTTCCTTCCTCAAACTCCAATGATTACTAGAGCTCTAAGTTCATGCCTCTACAAGCAAAGGCCCCCTGTGACTCACCAAAACTATAAAGAAATTTTCCCTTTAATCTTTTTGGTTTTCAGCCCTTACTCTTTTCATCTTTGGGAGGATCTACACTTAATGAGGAAAGATTTCTCCCAAAGGTGCACAATTTGCCACGTGGTGACTGCATGGATTTTGTATATCATTTTCCTTTCTAGCACAAGCTGGGGCATGTGTCATCTAGGTGGGGATTTTCTTCAAAGCTATTCTCACAAATTTGAGATTGCTCACTCGCTTGACACATCATCTATTCACTTTGGGTAGCTTGAAATTTTTGTGGAGTAGTCTCTTTGATTGAAGTTTGTTGGGAAAGCAGTGGGTGTCTTGATTTCAAGGTGGAACCTTTGAGTAGGCATCATTTTCCTCTATGGTTGACCCATCATATTTTTACTAGGATGTATTGAGATCCGATTATTCTCTGATAGCTATATTTGCTAAATATCTAGGCGCCATTAATGAAGCAGTTGGGACATAATGAGTGAAAATTGATGCAATCAAATCAAGGTCTATGATCGGATTGTGGGGTATTAGAATAAGAAATCTAGTAGTTTTTTCTTTTGGAATGCTTACGGTGGTGCTTTCTTCTTCTATTTATAAATAGGGGTTGGTAACATGGGTTAAAAAGTTAGAAAAATTACTTCAAAAATATTTTTAAAGAATATAGATCTAGTAGGGAGTTTATATTTTTAGAAGTAGAATTTTTTATAGAATACTATTATTCTCTTGGGCATGTTATATTTTACATCAAAACTATCATCAGATTGACATCTGACCTTTATTTTCTAGTTCATATATTATTGAGTTTTGATTTATTTGGGAGAAATCTTTTAAATTGTGCATGCTATGGCATTTGTTGAGTTTCTTGTTTATATTTTTTTGATGTTAATGTGTTGCCAAAAAATGTATAGTTGACATTTTTATGCTCACTTGAGTCTCTCTTTTGGAATTTGGTTTCATTTTGCCTAGATTTAATGTTGTAATCTAGCCAACACATTCACATTAGGTCTTCGACCCTTATGAATCATTAAGACTTCTAGGATGTCATGTAAAAGTGTTGTGAAGTGTTGGAATCCAATTTCACACTTTTCTAGGACACTTTCATTATAATTCACTTAAATAATTTATTTTTATCACTTACCAAGTCTTATTTCAAAGTGTTGTAAAGAGTTGTAACAAACTCTCATTCTTTTCTAGACTTGTCATCACTAATTCAACCCTTTCTCATATTTAAATGACCCCTTAATGAACTTTATGATGATTCTTAAATGTATTTTTGAGGATATTCCCATTAGAAATCATTTAGTGCACTTTAATCTCTAAAACCTAGTGAAATTTCTCTGGTGGGACCAAGTCTCCACATGGAACGAACTAGTCCCACTGGGAACAAAAATCAAAATAATTTTAATTTCTTGGCAGGATTTTATTCTCTTACCCTTGAGGTCGGCGTGTGATGTGTTATTTTCAGGAATTAATGGAAAATAAAGTATAAATAAGGGTTTTTATCCTCATTTTTCATCCTCTAATCTCCTAATTCATCCAACATTCAATCACTCTAAGCATAATCAAGTCATCCATTGGAGCACTTCATTGCATATCTTTAGACTTATATATCAAGAGTTTGGTAAGTTCGTGACATTATATGCTATCTATTTATCATTCTCTTTCAATTTCATTTCATTATCTAGGGTTTGATTACCAAAGTGGGGTTTGACCAAGGAAAACCCCTATACTCTAACCATTAATGTTTTTCCCCCTCTTTGCATGTGTGTTTGTAGACTTTGTAGATTTTTCAAGGAGTTTGGTGTCAAAAAGTGGTCAACAATCCATCAACATCAACAAAGCACTAATTGAAGCTTGGGGGCTCATTTCAACCTATTTTCTATAGAATCAAGATTGGACACCTGTCAAAAAAGCAAGTGCAGACAAAGAGCTATAGAATCCTGTCCCAAAATTCCAAAAATCTCCAAGTGGAATAATTCACCATATGTGGTGAATTAGTCCCACTACCAAGCCTGAAAAGAGGTTTTTGCATTTTTGGATACCCATTTGGCAAATTCTTGTTCTAGTAGATTTTCCCCAAAACTAGACTAAGTCAGCCAGCTTGGCATAAGTGTCCCAGTCAACATTTCTAGTCAACTCTATAGGATTCCAGAGTCTCTCTACATCAGACTCTAGATTCTAGGTGCACCTCTCTAGTTCTATTTAGTTATAAATTTCATCATTTACTTGCATTCTTAGGTGTTTTTAAATATCACAGTGTGTTTTCCAGCACTTTGTATTTCTTAGGTTTAGCATCAATAAATCATTTATTTTTCAGTTTTCTGCATTTAGACATCATATTTAGATACATTGCATCCATTTTACATTAATATTGAGTGTAGTCATTTGTATTTTTGCCCCAATTCCTCTCCTTTTAGGTGAAAAACCTAGAAGAGTTAGAGAAGCTTTGGGTAATCCAAAATCATTGTCCACAGTTGAAAACATTGTGTTAAGTCTACTTTGATACCTGAAATAGATAATTTTCATGTTAAATTTTTACATTGAATGCTATCTTTCTAAAATTGGACTATGTCTTCTGAACTTTTCCATTTTTTGTAAAAGTTAGCTATTCTTCATACTATGATGTAAAGGGAAAAGTTTTCTATGAGTTTCTGAATATTTTTGTTAATATTTAGAGTTTGTTATGTCTCATTGGACCTTAATGGGTGCCTCCCATGGGGAGATTTGAAAGAATGCACTATGCTTTCACTAAGCCTTTGTTTCTTGTTCTCTTCCCAATAGTTAAGGGTTTGTGGAATTTTGTGTCTATCATATCAGTCTTAAGAAATAGTTTAAGGTTAGAAATGTTGTAAAAGCTTTGGTGCATCACCATTTTTATGTTTTATTTGCATTTATTTCTACATTTTCTCCCAAAACAAAAAGAAGAGTTGGCTTTCTATAAAAATATCAGAGGTCATTCAATGAAGCACAAATTGGTCCACCGCTTGTTGAATTTCCTATAAGGTTGTTGGAGAGGTGTAAACTTTGATGATCAACAAAAAAAATTTGGCATGCCTAGTGGGACCCAAGTTTTTCAAAATTCTAATTAGAAGTCAAAAATATTTATTAAATTAGACCAAGAAAAGAGGATCGAAATTTCATGCCCAGAATCTAAACAAGAGAATCTTCAAGAGGCCATTTCTAGTACTCCTAGTCACCTACCTCAATATCATGGAAATGAAGACTTACAAGTTTTGTATCATCTATAAGAAGCAATCATAAAATAAGTGTTATCCCATAACCCAAAGCTTTATCTACTGCACCAAGAGGCCAAGCTTTATGTATTTTCTATTCCTCTTGTATCTTTATTAGCAGTAGATTTTAATGATATGAATAATCTCATGAGGTCTTTTATGAGAAAGCTAGTCCTCATCCAACGATGGAAAGCAACACCTCCAAAGCCTTCCATGTAGAACTATCAAGGAGGAAGGGAATCTTACCAACAAAATTCATATAAAGGAGCCTCAAAATGAGGAATTCAACAACCGATTCCCACAAACTAGATAGTCTAGGTTACCATGCTACTTCAAATTGTCAGGAATAGCCTAAGTAAAGATTTGATCCCAGGCTAGGACAACCTGGGTGAGGATGAGAATGTGTGGTTCTTCCTATGTAATGATAGTCATATGGATTGAAATTGTCTTAGGGGAAATCTATAATAGAAAATAGCAGAGCAAAGAAGCCAAGATGTTCTCAAATGTGGAAGAATATCAATCTCCCAAAATGGAGAATGCCCACTTTAGAGTGCAAACACAAGGAATATCTTTAGAGAAGTTGAATATTGTACCAAACCAAGAAATTTTCTATTGGATGGAAGAGGAGGATGTAGTATATGCAAATGACACTCTAACAACTAGTGCCATGCAAGTATAGTCAAACTACTACACAAGGTCCAAAATAAGGCTCACTAGAGAGTATGAGGAATAAGTTACATAGCATCCATAGCCATGTTAGCCACAGTCACAAGAAAAGAAAGCCACATAGGTCCGACACATTTAGTAGTTGCAAGCTTTTTTGTTTCCAGCAAAGGAAATAGACAAAGCACCGAGCCCACCCATGTTGGATCAACCTCCTCTAAAGGCAAAAGAGATACCACCATTCAAACCCAAGGTCCCATAAGTCAAAATTCTCAACGTGGTTGAACAGTTGAAGAAGGTACCCACTAACGTATCTTTATGGGACATTATATCGATCCCAGAACAAAAGACATTGCTCTAGGAAGCATTGAAGAAGGAAGAAAAAATATCATAGACAGATGTGATTCAACCATGCAATCAAGTTAGATACAAATATCCCACATCAAACCCCCAATCTTTGAGATCCACAACATAACTGAATGTCATAGACAATGGAAAGGTGAAAGAGGTAAGCTAGCCAAAGTCCACACCTTTCTTTTGAACACTTATTGTGGGAGATAAGTTTTGTACACAATAACATGATTGATTCAGGAGCTAGTACTACAGTTATTCCTAAACAAGTGGTCAATGTAGAGAATGGGATCTCATAGTCACAACCAGCTCAATCAACCATTTTCCAAAGTCTTAACACCTCAAACCAAGTGATTTTCCTCACAAATTGCAACTAGGCTTTATAAGGCATTAAATAGGGGTTTTCCACCATAATTTTTAAACCAAAATTCATACCTACAATTTAAAAGGTATTTTAGATACCCATTTGGAAGTTCTAAAACATACTCAAAATTTAGGTATGGTTGTTTTGAAACAAAAAGGTCAAAAAATTGCTACTACACTTTATAAGAGGCCTAATTAGTCTTGTTTGAGTGGGCAACAACAAGGTTTTCAAAACTCGGGATTCAAATCTTCACACCAATTTATCAAACATGTCAAATAAGGTCTAATTTTTTTTTTTCAATAAATCTAAAAAACTTCCCAAGTGTTCTTCTCCAAACCCTAAGTCCTTTGTGGTTCTAATGCCTAATTGCTTGACAAACTTAGTAGCAAAAATTTGAGGTTTTTTGGACATAAAGAAGACATGATATCAAGAATGTAAATATATTTTTAAACACCCATTTTGGCCTTATACAACATATCTTGGAATCAAGGTAGGTTATTTTGTACGAAAAACCTTCAAAATTGACTTGTTTGATCACTATTACCTTAACAAGGGTTTCAAACCTATTTGCAGTAAAATGGGCATAACTCCATCAAAACTCAGTGAAATTGAGTGTCATAAAAAATAGAAGAATGAAGATTAAAATATATTTAATTTCCAATTAGTCTCAATCCATGAAGTGACCATACATGTCCATACCAATCATCTAAATAGAGAAATGTTCTGGAATTGCAGAAAACAAAGTACTTTTATTGCTTCAACTTCCAAAAATTTACAACCAA